>JASJYW010000027.1:30914662-31514662 GCA_030386875.1 Morinoia aosen | reverse complement strand
GGTATCTCTCCAGCGCACAAAGGAGTACAGAAGGTATCTCTACAGCGCACAAAGGAGTACAGAAGGTATCTCTACAGCGCACAAAAGAGTACAGAAGGTATCTCTACAGCGCACAAAGGAGTACAGAAGGTGTCTCTACAGCGCACAAAGGAGTACAGGAAATATCTCTAGAACGTACAAAGTAGTACACGAGGTATCTCTACAGCGTACGAAGGAGTACAGAAGGTATCTCTACAGCGCACAAAGGAGTACAGAAGGTATCTCTACAGCGCACAAAGGAGTACAGGAAATATCTCTAGAACGTACAAAGGAGTACACGAGGTATCTCTACAGCGTACAAAGGAGTACAGAAGGTATCTCTACAGCGCACAAAGGAGTACAGAAGGTATCTCTACAGCGCACAAAGGAGTACAGAAGGTATCTCTACAGCGCACAAAGGAGTACAGAAGGTATCTCTACAGCGCACAAAGGAGTACAGGAAATATCTCTAGAACGTACAAAGGAGTACACGAGGTATCTCTACAGCGTACAAAGGAGTACAGAAGGTATCTCTACAGCGCACAAAGGAGTACAGAAGGTATCTCTACAGCGCACAAAGGAGTACAGAAGGTATCTCTACAGCGCACAAAGGAGTACAGAAGGTATCTCTACAGCGCACAAAGGAGTACAGGAAATATCTCTAGAACGTACAAAGGAGTACAGAAGGTATCTCTACAGCGCACAAAGGAGTACAGAAGGTATCTCTACAGCGCACAAAGGAGTACAGAAGGTATCTCTACAGCGCACAAAGGAGTACAGAAGGTATCTCTACAGCGCACAAAGGAGTACAGGAAATATCTCTAGAACGTACAAAGGAGTACACGAGGTATCTCTACAGCGTACAAAGGAGTACAGAAGGTATCTCTACAGCGCACAAAGGAGTACAGAAGGTATTTCTACAGCGCACAAAGGAGTACAGAAGGTATCTCTACAGCGCACAAAGGAGTACAGAAGGTATCTCTACAGCGCACAAAAGAGTACAGAAGGTATCTCTACAGCGCACAAAGGAGTACAGAAGGTATCTCTACAGCGCACAAAGGAGTACAAGAAATATCTCTAGAACGTACAAAGGAGTACACGAGGTATCTCTACAGCGTACAAAGGAGTACAGAAGGTATCTCTACAGCGCACAAAGAAGTACAGAAGGTATCTCTACAGCGCACAAAGGAGTACAGAAGGTATCTCTACAGCGCACAAAGGAGTACAGAAGGTATCTCTACAGCGCACAAAGGAGTACAGGAAATATCTCTAGAACGTACAAAGGAGTACACGAGGTATCTCTACAGCGTACAAAGGAGTACAGAAGGTATCTCTACAGCGCACAAAGGAGTACAGAAGGTATCTCTACAGCGCACAAAGGAGTACAGAAGGTATCTCTACAGCGCACAAAGGAGTACAGAAGGTATCTCTACAGCGCACAAAGGAGTACAGGAAATATCTCTAGAACGTACAAAGGAGTACAGAAGGTATCTCTACAGCGCACAAAGGAGTACAGAAGGTATCTCTACAGCGCACAAAGGAGTACAGAAGGTATCTCTACAGCGCACAAAGGAGTACACGAGGTATCTCTACAGCGTACAAAGGAGTACAGAAGGTATCTCTACAGCGCACAAAGGAGTACAGAAGGTATCTCTACAGCGCACAAAGGAGTACAGAAGGTATCTCTACAGCGCACAAAGGAGTACAGGAAATATCTCTAGAACGTACAAAGGAGTACAGAAGGTATCTCTACAGCGCACAAAGGAGTACAGAAGGTATCTCTACAGCGCACAAAGGAGTACAGAAGGTATCTCTACAGCGCACAAAGGAGTACAGAAGGTATCTCTACAGCGCAAAAAAGAGTACAGGAAATATCTCTAGAACGTACAAAGGAGTACACGAGGTATCTCTACAGCGTACAAAGGAGTACAGAAGGTATCTCTACAGCGCACAAAGGAGTACAGAAGGTATCTCTACAGCGCACAAAGGAGTACAGAAGGTATCTCTACAGCGCACAAAGGAGTACAGAAGGTATCTCTACAGCGCACAAAGGAGTACAGAAGGTATGTCTACAGCGCACAAAGGAGTACAGAAGGTATCTCTACAGCGCACAAAGGAGTACAGAAGGTATCTCTACAGCGCACACAGGAGTACAGGAAATATCTCTAGAACGTACAAAGGAGTACACGAGGTATCTCTACAGCGTACAAAGGAGTACAGAAGGTATCTCTACAGCGCACAAAGGAGTACAGAAGGTATCTCTACAGCGCACAAAGGAGTACAGAAGGTATCTCTACAGCGCACAAAGGAGTACAGAAGGTATCTCTACAGCGCACAAAGGAGTACAGAAGGTATCTCTACAGCGCACAAAGGAGTACAGGAAATATCTCTAGAACGTACAAAGGAGTACACGAGGTATCTCTACAGCGTACAAAGGAGTACAGAATGTATCTCTACAGCGCACAAAGGAGTACAGAAGGTATCTCTACAGCGCACAAAGGAGTACAGGAAATATCTCTAGAACGTACAAAGGAGTACAGAAGGTATCTCTACAGCGCACAAAGGAGTACAGAAGGTATCTCTACAGCGCACAAAGGAGTACAGAAGGTATCTCTACAGCGCACAAAAGAGTACAGAAGGTATCTCTACAGCGCACAAAGGAGTACAGGAAATATCTCTAGAACGTACAAAGAAGTACACGAGGTATCTCTACAGCGTACAAAGGAGTACAGAAGGTAGCTCTACAGCGCACAAAGGAGTACAGGAAATATCTCTAGAACGTACAAAGGAGTACACGAGGTATCTCTACAGCGTACAAAGGAGTACAGAAGGTATCTCTACAGCGCACAAAAAAGTACAGAAGGTATCTCTACAGCGCACAAAGGAGTACAGAAGGTATCTCTACAGCGCAAAAAGGAGTACAGAAGGTATCTCTACAGCGCACAAAGGAGTACAGGAAATATCTCTAGAACGTACAAAGGAGTACACGAGGTATCTCTACAGCGTACAAAGGAGTACAGAAGGTATCTCTACAGCGCACAAAGGAGTACAGAAGGTATCTCTACAGCGCACAAAGGAGTACAGAAGGTATCTCTACAGCGCACAAAGGAGTACAGAAGGTATCTCTACAGCGCACAAAGGAGTACAGAAGGTATCTCTCCAGCGCACAAAGGAGTACAGAAGGTATCTCTACAGCGCACAAAGGAGTACAGAAGGTATCTCTACAGCGCACAAAGGAGTACGGAAGGTATCTCTACAGCGCACAAAGGAGTACAGAAGGTATCTCTACAGCGCACAAAGGAGTACAGGAAATATCTCTAGAACGTACAAAGTAGTACACGAGGTATCTCTACAGCGTACGAAGGAGTACAGAAGGTATCTCTACAGCGCACAAAGGAGTACAGAAGGTATCTCTACAGCGCACAAAGGAGTACAGGAAATATCTCTAGAACGTACAAAGGAGTACACGAGGTATCTCTACAGCGTACGAAGGAGTACAGAAGGTATCTCTACAGCGCACAAAGGAGTACAGAAGGTATCTCTACAGCGCACAAAGGAATACAGAAGGTATCTCTACAGCGCACAAAGGAGTACAGAAAATATCTCTAGAACGTACAAAGGAGTACACGAGGTATCTCTACAGCGTACAAAGGAGTACAGAAGGTATCTCTACAGCGCACAAAGGAGTACAGAAGGTATCTCTACAGCGCACAAAGGAGTACAGAAGGTATCTCTACAGCGCACAAAGGAGTACAGGAAATATCTCTAGAACGTACAAATGAGTACACGAGGTATCTCTACAGCGTACAAAGGAGTACAGAAGGTATCTCTACAGCGCACAAAGGAGTACAGAAGGTATCTCTACAGCGCACAAAGGAGTACAGAAGGTATCTCTACAGCGCACAAAGGAGTACAGAAGGTATCTCTACAGCGCACAAAGGAGTACAGGAAATATCTCTAGAACGTACAAAGGAGTACACGAGGTATCTCTACAGCGTACAAAGGAGTACAGAAGGTATCTCTACAGCGCACAAAGGAGTACAGAAGGTATCTCTACAGCGCACAAAGGAGTACAGAAGGTATCTCTACAGCGCACAAAGGAATACAGAAGGTATCTCTACAGCGCACAAAGGAGTACAGGAAATATCTCTAGAACGTACAAAGGAGTACAGAAGGTATCTCTACAGCGCACAAAGGAGTACAGAAGGTATCTCTACAGCGCACAAAGGAGTACAGAAGGTATCTCTACAGCGCACAAAGGAGTACAGAAGGTATCTCTACAGCGCACAAAGGAGTACAGAAGGTATCTCTACAGCGCACAAAGGAGTACAGGAAATATCTCTAGAACGTCCATGGGATTACAGAAGGTATCTCTACAGCGCACAAAGGAGTACAGAAGGTATCTCTACAGCGCACAAAGGAGTACAGAAGGTATCTCTTCAGCGCACAAAGGAGTACACGAGGTATCTCTACAGCGTACAAAGGAGTACAGAAGGTATCTCTACAGCGCACAAAGGAGTACAGAAGGTATCTCTACAGCGCACAAAGGAGTACAGAAGGTATCTCTACAGCGCACAAAGGAGTACAGGAAATATCTCTAGAACGTACAAAGGAGTACAGAAGGTATCTCTACAGCGCACAAAGGAGTACAGATGGTATCTCTACAGCGCACAAAGGAGTACAGAAGGTGTCTCTACAGCGCACAAAGGAGTACAGGAAATATCTCTAGAACGTACAAAGGAGTACATGAGGTATCTCTACAGCGTACAAAGGAGTGCAGAAGGTATCTCTACAGCGCACAAAGGAGTACAGAAGGTATCTCTACAGCGCACAAAGGAGTACAGAAGGTATCTCTACAGCGCACAAAGGAGTAAAGAAGGTATCTCTACAGCGCACAAAGGAGTACAGGAAATATCTCTAGAACGTACAAAGAAGTACACGAGGTATCTCTACAGCGTACAAAGGAGTACAGAAGGTAGCTCTACAGCGCACAAAGGAGTACAGGAAATATCTCTAGAACGTACAAAGGAGTACACGAGGTATCTCTACAGCGTACAAAGGAGTACAGAAAATATCTCTAGAACGTACAAAGGAGTACACGAGGTATCTCTACAGCGTACAAAGGAGTACAGAAGGTATCTCTACAGCGCACAAAGGAGTACAGAAGGTATCTCTACAGCTCACAGAGGAGTACAGAAGGTATCTCTACAGCGCACAAAGGAGTACAGGAAATATCTCTAGAACGTACAAAGGAGTACAGAAGGTATCTCTACAGCGCACAAAGGAGTACAGAAGGTATCTCTACAGCGCATAAAGAAGTACAGAAGGTATCTCTACAGCGCACAAAGGAGTACAGAAGGTATCTCTACAGCGCACAAAGGAGTACAGGAAATATCTCTAGAACGTACAAAGGAGTACAGAAGGTATCTCTACAGCGCACAAAGGAGTACAGAAGGTATCTCTACAGCGCACAAAGGAGTACAGAAGGTATCTCTACAGCGCACAAAGGAGTACACGAGGTATCTCTACAGCGTACAAAGGAGTACAGAAGGTATCTCTACAGCGCACAAAGGAGTACAGAAGGTATCTCTACAGCGCACAAAGGAGTACAGAAGGTATCTCTACAGCGCACAAAGGAGTACAGGAAATATCTCTAGAACGTACAAAGGAGTACAGAAGGTATCTCTACAGCGCACAAAGGAGTACAGAAGGTATCTCTACAGCGCACAAAGGAGTACAGAAGGTATCTCTACAGCGCACAAAGGAGTACAGAAGGTATCTCTACAGCGCAAAAAAGAGTACAGGAAATATCTCTAGAACGTACAAAGGAGTACACGAGGTATCTCTACAGCGTACAAAGGAGTACAGAAGGTATCTCTACAGCGCACAAAGGAGTACAGAAGGTATCTCTACAGCGCACAAAGGAGTACAGAAGGTATCTCTACAGCGCACAAAGGAGTACAGAAGGTATCTCTACAGCGCACAAAGGAGTACAGAAGGTATGTCTACAGCGCACAAAGGAGTACAGAAGGTATCTCTACAGCGCACAAAGGAGTACAGAAGGTATCTCTACAGCGCACACAGGAGTACAGGAAATATCTCTAGAACGTACAAAGGAGTACACGAGGTATCTCTACAGCGTACAAAGGAGTACAGAAGGTATCTCTACAGCGCACAAAGGAGTACAGAAGGTATCTCTACAGCGCACAAAGGAGTACAGAAGGTATCTCTACAGCGCACAAAGGAGTACAGAAGGTATCTCTACAGCGCACAAAGGAGTACAGAAGGTATCTCTACAGCGCACAAAGGAGTACAGGAAATATCTCTAGAACGTACAAAGGAGTACACGAGGTATCTCTACAGCGTACAAAGGAGTACAGAATGTATCTCTACAGCGCACAAAGGAGTACAGAAGGTATCTCTACAGCGCACAAAGGAGTACAGGAAATATCTCTAGAACGTACAAAGGAGTACAGAAGGTATCTCTACAGCGCACAAAGGAGTACAGAAGGTATCTCTACAGCGCACAAAGGAGTACAGAAGGTATCTCTACAGCGCACAAAAGAGTACAGAAGGTATCTCTACAGCGCACAAAGGAGTACAGGAAATATCTCTAGAACGTACAAAGAAGTACACGAGGTATCTCTACAGCGTACAAAGGAGTACAGAAGGTAGCTCTACAGCGCACAAAGGAGTACAGGAAATATCTCTAGAACGTACAAAGGAGTATACGAGGTATCTCTACAGCGTACAAAGGAGTACAGAAGGTATCTCTTCAGCGCACAAAAAAGTACAGAAGGTATCTCTACAGCGCACAAAGGAGTACAGAAGGTATCTCTACAGCGCAAAAAGGAGTACAGAAGGTATCTCTACAGCGCACAAAGGAGTACAGGAAATATCTCTAGAACGTACAAAGGAGTACACGAGGTATCTCTACAGCGTACAAAGGAGTACAGAAGGTATCTCTACAGCGCACAAAGGAGTACAGAAGGTATCTCTACAGCGCACAAAGGAGTACAGAAGGTATCTCTACAGCGCACAAAGGAGTACAGAAGGTATCTCTACAGCGCACAAAGGAGTACAGAAGGTATCTCTCCAGCGCACAAAGGAGTACAGAAGGTATCTCTACAGCGCACAAAGGAGTACAGAAGGTATCTCTACAGCGCACAAAGGAGTACGGAAGGTATCTCTACAGCGCACAAAGGAGTACAGAAGGTATCTCTACAGCGCACAAAGGAGTACAGGAAATATCTCTAGAACGTACAAAGTAGTACACGAGGTATCTCTACAGCGTACGAAGGAGTACAGAAGGTATCTCTACAGCGCACAAAGGAGTACAGAAGGTATCTCTACAGCGCACAAAGGAGTACAGGAAATATCTCTAGAACGTACAAAGGAGTACACGAGGTATCTCTACAGCGTACGAAGGAGTACAGAAGGTATCTCTACAGCGCACAAAGGAGTACAGAAGGTATCTCTACAGCGCACAAAGGAATACAGAAGGTATCTCTACAGCGCACAAAGGAGTACAGAAAATATCTCTAGAACGTACAAAGGAGTACACGAGGTATCTCTACAGCGTACAAAGGAGTACAGAAGGTATCTCTACAGCGCACAAAGGAGTACAGAAGGTATCTCTACAGCGCACAAAGGAGTACAGAAGGTATCTCTACAGCGCACAAAGGAGTACAGAAGGTATCTCTACAGCGCACAAAGGAGTACAGAAGGTATCTCTCCAGCGCACAAAGGAGTACAGAAGGTATCTCTACAGCGCACAAAGGAGTACAGAAGGTATCTCTACAGCGCACAAAGGAGTACGGAAGGTATCTCTACAGCGCACAAAGGAGTACAGAAGGTATCTCTACAGCGCACAAAGGAGTACAGGAAATATCTCTAGAACGTACAAAGTAGTACACGAGGTATCTCTACAGCGTACGAAGGAGTACAGAAGGTATCTCTACAGCGCACAAAGGAGTACAGAAGGTATCTCTACAGCGCACAAAGGAGTACAGGAAATATCTCTAGAACGTACAAAGGAGTACACGAGGTATCTCTACAGCGTACGAAGGAGTACAGAAGGTATCTCTACAGCGCACAAAGGAGTACAGAAGGTATCTCTACAGCGCACAAAGGAATACAGAAGGTATCTCTACAGCGCACAAAGGAGTACAGAAAATATCTCTAGAACGTACAAAGGAGTACACGAGGTATCTCTACAGCGTACAAAGGAGTACAGAAGGTATCTCTACAGCGCACAAAGGAGTACAGAAGGTATCTCTACAGCGCACAAAAGAGTACAGAAGGTATCTCTACAGCGCACAAAGGAGTACAGGAAATATCTCTAGAACGTACAAAGAAGTACACGAGGTATCTCTACAGCGTACAAAGGAGTACAGAAGGTAGCTCTACAGCGCACAAAGGAGTACAGGAAATATCTCTAGAACGTACAAAGGAGTACACGAGGTATCTCTACAGCGTACAAAGGAGTACAGAAGGTATCTCTACAGCGCACAAAAAAGTACAGAAGGTATCTCTACAGCGCACAAAGGAGTACAGAAGGTATCTCTACAGCGCAAAAAGGAGTACAGAAGGTATCTCTACAGCGCACAAAGGAGTACAGGAAATATCTCTAGAACGTACAAAGGAGTACACGAGGTATCTCTACAGCGTACAAAGGAGTACAGAAGGTATCTCTACAGCGCACAAAGGAGTACAGAAGGTATCTCTACAGCGCACAAAGGAGTACAGAAGGTATCTCTACAGCGCACAAAGGAGTACAGAAGGTATCTCTACAGCGCACAAAGGAGTACAGAAGGTATCTCTCCAGCGCACAAAGGAGTACAGAAGGTATCTCTACAGCGCACAAAGGAGTACAGAAGGTATCTCTACAGCGCACAAAGGAGTACGGAAGGTATCTCTACAGCGCACAAAGGAGTACAGAAGGTATCTCTACAGCGCACAAAGGAGTACAGGAAATATCTCTAGAACGTACAAAGTAGTACACGAGGTATCTCTACAGCGTACGAAGGAGTACAGAAGGTATCTCTACAGCGCACAAAGGAGTACAGAAGGTATCTCTACAGCGCACAAAGGAGTACAGGAAATATCTCTAGAACGTACAAAGGAGTACACGAGGTATCTCTACAGCGTACGAAGGAGTACAGAAGGTATCTCTACAGCGCACAAAGGAGTACAGAAGGTATCTCTACAGCGCACAAAGGAATACAGAAGGTATCTCTACAGCGCACAAAGGTGTACAGAAAATATCTCTAGAACGTACAAAGGAGTACACGAGGTATCTCTACAGCGTACAAAGGAGTACAGAAGGTATCTCTACAGCGCACAAAGGAGTACAGAAGGTATCTCTACAGCGCACAAAGGAGTACAGAAGGTATCTCTACAGCGCACAAAGGAGTACAGGAAATATCTCTAGAACGTACAAATGAGTACACGAGGTATCTCTACAGCGTACAAAGGAGTACAGAAGGTATCTCTACAGCGCACAAAGGAGTACAGAAGGTATCTCTACAGCGCACAAAGGAGTACAGAAGGTATCTCTACAGCGCACAAAGGAGTACAGAAGGTATCTCTACAGCGCACAAAGGAGTACAGGAAATATCTCTAGAACGTACAAAGGAGTACAGAAGGTATCTCTACAGCGCTCAAAGGAGTACAGAAGGTATCTCTACAGCGCACAAAGGAGTACAGAAGGTATCTCTACAGCGCACAAAGGAGTACAGAAGGTATCTCTACAGCGCACAAAGGAGTACAGAAGGTATCTCTACAGCGCACAAAGGAGTACAGGAAATATCTCTAGAACGTACAAAGGAGTACACGAGGTATCTCTACAGCGTACAAAGGAGTACAGAAGGTATCTCTACAGCGCACAAAGGAGTACAGAAGGTATCTCTACAGCGCACAAAGGAGTACAGAAGGTATCTCTACAGCGCACAAAGGAATACAGAAGGTATCTCTACAGCGCACAAAGGAGTACAGGAAATATCTCTAGAACGTACAAAGGAGTACAGAAGGTATCTCTACAGCGCACAAAGGAGTACAGAAGGTATCTCTACAGCGCACAAAGGAGTACAGAAGGTATCTCTACAGCGCACAAAGGAGTACAGAAGGTATCTCTACAGCGCACAAAGGAGTACAGAAGGTATCTCTACAGCGCACAAAGGAGTACAGGAAATATCTCTAGAACGTCCAAGGGATTACAGAAGGTATCTCTACAGCGCACAAAGGAGTACAGAAGGTATCTCTACAGCGCACAAAGGAGTACAGAAGGTATCTCTTCAGCGCACAAAGGAGTACACGAGGTATCTCTACAGCGTACAAAGGAGTACAGAAGGTATCTCTACAGCGCACAAAGGAGTACAGAAGGTATCTCTACAGCGCACAAAGGAGTACAGAAGGTATCTCTACAGCGCACAAAGGAGTACAGGAAATATCTCTAGAACGTACAAAGGAGTACAGAAGGTATCTCTACAGCGCACAAAGGAGTACAGATGGTATCTCTACAGCGCACAAAGGAGTACAGAAGGTGTCTCTACAGCGCACAAAGGAGTACAGGAAATATCTCTAGAACGTACAAAGGAGTACATGAGGTATCTCTACAGCGTACAAAGGAGTGCAGAAGGTATCTCTACAGCGCACAAAGGAGTACAGAAGGTATCTCTACAGCGCACAAAGGAGTACAGAAGGTATCTCTACAGCGCACAAAGGAGTAAAGAAGGTATCTCTACAGCGCACAAAGGAGTACAGGAAATATCTCTAGAACGTACAAAGAAGTACACGAGGTATCTCTACAGCGTACAAAGGAGTACAGAAGGTAGCTCTACAGCGCACAAAGGAGTACAGGAAATATCTCTAGAACGTACAAAGGAGTACACGAGGTATCTCTACAGCGTACAAAGGAGTACAGAAAATATCTCTAGAACGTACAAAGGAGTACACGAGGTATCTCTACAGCGTACAAAGGAGTACAGAAGGTATCTCTACAGCGCACAAAGGAGTACAGAAGGTATCTCTACAGCTCACAGAGGAGTACAGAAGGTATCTCTACAGCGCACAAAGGAGTACAGGAAATATCTCTAGAACGTACAAAGGAGTACAGAAGGTATCTCTACAGCGCACAAAGGAGTACAGAAGGTATCTCTACAGCGCATAAAGAAGTACAGAAGGTATCTCTACAGCGCACAAAGGAGTACAGAAGGTATCTCTACAGCGCACAAAGGAGTACAGGAAATATCTCTAGAACGTACAAAGGAGTACAGAAGGTATCTCTACAGCGCACAAAGGAGTACAGAAGGTATCTCTACAGCGCACAAAGGAGTACAGAAGGTATCTCTACAGCGCACAAAGGAGTACACGAGGTATCTCTACAGCGTACAAAGGAGTACAGAAGGTATCTCTACAGCGCACAAAGGAGTACAGAAGGTATCTCTACAGCGCACAAAGGAGTACAGAAGGTATCTCTACAGCGCACAAAGGAGTACAGGAAATATCTCTAGAACGTACAAAGGAGTACAGAAGGTATCTCTACAGCGCACAAAGGAGTACAGAAGGTATCTCTACAGCGCACAAAGGAGTACAGAAGGTATCTCTACAGCGCACAAAGGAGTACAGAAGGTATCTCTACAGCGCAAAAAAGAGTACAGGAAATATCTCTAGAACGTACAAAGGAGTACACGAGGTATCTCTACAGCGTACAAAGGAGTACAGAAGGTATCTCTACAGCGCACAAAGGAGTACAGAAGGTATCTCTACAGCGCACAAAGGAGTACAGAAGGTATCTCTACAGCGCACAAAGGAGTACAGAAGGTATCTCTACAGCGCACAAAGGAGTACAGAAGGTATGTCTACAGCGCACAAAGGAGTACAGAAGGTATCTCTACAGCGCACAAAGGAGTACAGAAGGTATCTCTACAGCGCACACAGGAGTACAGGAAATATCTCTAGAACGTACAAAGGAGTACACGAGGTATCTCTACAGCGTACAAAGGAGTACAGAAGGTATCTCTACAGCGCACAAAGGAGTACAGAAGGTATCTCTACAGCGCACAAAGGAGTACAGAAGGTATCTCTACAGCGCACAAAGGAGTACAGAAGGTATCTCTACAGCGCACAAAGGAGTACAGAAGGTATCTCTACAGCGCACAAAGGAGTACAGGAAATATCTCTAGAACGTACAAAGGAGTACACGAGGTATCTCTACAGCGTACAAAGGAGTACAGAATGTATCTCTACAGCGCACAAAGGAGTACAGAAGGTATCTCTACAGCGCACAAAGGAGTACAGGAAATATCTCTAGAACGTACAAAGGAGTACAGAAGGTATCTCTACAGCGCACAAAGGAGTACAGAAGGTATCTCTACAGCGCACAAAGGAGTACAGAAGGTATCTCTACAGCGCACAAAAGAGTACAGAAGGTATCTCTACAGCGCACAAAGGAGTACAGGAAATATCTCTAGAACGTACAAAGAAGTACACGAGGTATCTCTACAGCGTACAAAGGAGTACAGAAGGTAGCTCTACAGCGCACAAAGGAGTACAGGAAATATCTCTAGAACGTACAAAGGAGTATACGAGGTATCTCTACAGCGTACAAAGGAGTACAGAAGGTATCTCTTCAGCGCACAAAAAAGTACAGAAGGTATCTCTACAGCGCACAAAGGAGTACAGAAGGTATCTCTACAGCGCAAAAAGGAGTACAGAAGGTTTCTCTACAGCGCACAAAGGAGTACAGGAAATATCTCTAGAACGTACAAAGGAGTACACGAGGTATCTCTACAGCGTACAAAGGAGTACAGAAGGTATCTCTACAGCGCACAAAGGAGTACAGAAGGTATCTCTACAGCGCACAAAGGAGTACAGAAGGTATCTCTACAGCGCACAAAGGAGTACAGAAGGTATCTCTACAGCGCACAAAGGAGTACAGAAGGTATCTCTCCAGCGCACAAAGGAGTACAGAAGGTATCTCTACAGCGCACAAAGGAGTACAGAAGGTATCTCTACAGCGCACAAAGGAGTACGGAAGGTATCTCTACAGCGCACAAAGGAGTACAGAAGGTATCTCTACAGCGCACAAAGGAGTACAGGAAATATCTCTAGAACGTACAAAGTAGTACACGAGGTATCTCTACAGCGTACGAAGGAGTACAGAAGGTATCTCTACAGCGCACAAAGGAGTACAGAAGGTATCTCTACAGCGCACAAAGGAGTACAGGAAATATCTCTAGAACGTACAAAGGAGTACACGAGGTATCTCTACAGCGTACGAAGGAGTACAGAAGGTATCTCTACAGCGCACAAAGGAGTACAGAAGGTATCTCTACAGCGCACAAAGGAATACAGAAGGTATCTCTACAGCGCACAAAGGAGTACAGAAAATATCTCTAGAACGTACAAAGGAGTACACGAGGTATCTCTACAGCGTACAAAGGAGTACAGAAGGTATCTCTACAGCGCACAAAGGAGTACAGAAGGTATCTCTACAGCGCACAAAGGAGTACAGAAGGTATCTCTACAGCGCACAAAGGAGTACAGAAGGTATCTCTACAGCGCACAAAGGAGTACAGAAGGTATCTCTCCAGCGCACAAAGGAGTACAGAAGGTATCTCTACAGCGCACAAAGGAGTACAGAAGGTATCTCTACAGCGCACAAAGGAGTACGGAAGGTATCTCTACAGCGCACAAAGGAGTACAGAAGGTATCTCTACAGCGCACAAAGGAGTACAGGAAATATCTCTAGAACGTACAAAGTAGTACACGAGGTATCTCTACAGCGTACGAAGGAGTACAGAAGGTATCTCTACAGCGCACAAAGGAGTACAGAAGGTATCTCTACAGCGCACAAAGGAGTACAGGAAATATCTCTAGAACGTACAAAGGAGTACACGAGGTATCTCTACAGCGTACGAAGGAGTACAGAAGGTATCTCTACAGCGCACAAAGGAGTACAGAAGGTATCTCTACAGCGCACAAAGGAATACAGAAGGTATCTCTACAGCGCACAAAGGAGTACAGAAAATATCTCTAGAACGTACAAAGGAGTACACGAGGTATCTCTACAGCGTACAAAGGAGTACAGAAGGTATCTCTACAGCGCACAAAGGAGTACAGAAGGTATCTCTACAGCGCACAAAGGAGTACAGAAGGTATCTCTACAGCGCACAAAGGAGTACAGGAAATATCTCTAGAACGTACAAAGGAGTACACGAGGTATCTCTACAGCGTACAAAGGAGTACAGAAGGTATCTCTACAGCGCACAAAGGAGTACAGAAGGTATCTCTACAGCGCACAAAGGAGTACAGAAGGTATCTCTACAGCGCACAAAGGAGTACAGAAGGTATCTCTACAGCGAACAAAGGAGTACAGGAAATATCTCTAGAACGTACAAAGGAGTACAGAAGGTATCTCTACAGCGCTCAAAGGAGTACAGAAGGTATCTCTACAGCGCACAAAGGAGTACAGAAGGTATCTCTACAGCGCACAAAGGAGTACAGAAGGTATCTCTACAGCGCACAAAGGAGTACAGAAGGTATCTCTACAGCGCACAAAGGAGTACAGGAAATATCTCTAGAACGTACAAAGGAGTACACGAGGTATCTCTACAGCGTACAAAGGAGTACAGAAGGTATCTCTACAGCGCACAAAGGAGTACAGAAGGTATCTCTACAGCGCACAAAGGAGTACAGAAGGTATCTCTACAGCGCACAAAGGAATACAGAAGGTATCTCTACAGCGCACAAAGGAGTACAGGAAATATCTCTAGAACGTACAAAGGAGTACAGAAGGTATCTCTACAGCTCACAGAGGAGTACAGAAGGTATCTCTACAGCGCACAAAGGAGTACAGGAAATATCTCTAGAACGTACAAAGGAGTACAGAAGGTATCTCTACAGCGCACAAAGGAGTACAGAAGGTATCTCTACAGCGCATAAAGAAGTACAGAAGGTATCTCTACAGCGCACAAAGGAGTACAGAAGGTATCTCTACAGCGCACAAAGGAGTACAGGAAATATCTCTAGAACGTACAAAGGAGTACACGAGGTATCTCTACAGCGTACAAAGGAGTACAGAAGGTATCTCTACAGCGCACAAAGGAGTACAGAAGGTATCTCTACAGCGCACAAAGGAGTACAGAAGGTATCTCTACAGCGCACAAAGGAGTACAGGGAATATCTCTAGAACGTACAAAGGAGTACACGAGGTATCTCTACAGCGTACAAAGGAGTACAGAAGGTATCTCTACAGCGCACAAAGGAGTACAGAAGGTATTTCTACAGCGCACAAAGGAGTACAGAAGGTATCTCTACAGCGCACAAAGGAGTACAGAAGGTATCTCTACAGCGCACAAAGGAGTACAGAAGGTATCTCTACAGCGCACAAAGGAGTACAGAAGGTATCTCTACAGCGCACAAAGAAGTACAGGAAATATCTCTAGAACGTACAAAGGAGTACAGAAGGTATCTCTACAGCGCACAAAGGAGTACAGAATGTATCTCTACAGCGCACAAAGGAGTACAGGAAATATCTCTAGAACGTACAAAGGAGTACAGAAGGTATCTCTACAGCGCACAAAGGAGTACAGAAGGTATCTCTACAGCGCACAAAGGAGTACAGAAGGTATCTCTACAGCGCACAAAGGAGTACAGGAAATATCTCTAGAACGTACAAAGGAGTACACGAGGTATCTCTACAGCGTACAAAGGAGTACAGAAGGTATCTCTACAGCGCACAAAGGAGTACAGAAAGTATCTCTACAGCGCACAAAGGAGTACAGAAGGTATCTCTACAGCGCACAAAGGAGTACAGAAGGTATCTCTACAGCGCACAAAGGAGTACAGAAGGTATCTCTACAGCGCACAAAGGAGTACAGGAAATATCTATAGAACGTACAAAGGAGTACACGAGGTATCTCTACAGCGAACAAAGGAGTACAGAAGGTATCTCTACAGCGCACAAAGGAGTACAGAAGGTCTCTACAGCGCACAAAGGAGTACAGGAAATATCTCTAGAACGTACAAAGTAGTACAGAAGGTATCTCTACAGCGCACAAAGGAGTACAGAAGGTATCTCTACAGCGCACAAAGGAGTACAGAAGGTATCTCTACAGCGCACAAAGGAGTACAGAAGGTATCTCTACAGTGCACAAAGGAGTACAGGAAATATCTCTAGAACGTACAGAGGAGTACACGAGGTATCTCTACAGCGTTCAAAGGAGTACAGAAGGTATCGCTACAGCGCACAAAGGAGTACAGGAAATATCTCTAGAACGTACAAAGGAGTACACGAGGTATCTCTACAGCGTACAAAGGAGTACAGAAGGTATCTCTACAGCGCACAAAGGAGTACAGAAGGTATCTCTACACCGCACAAAGGAGTACAGAAGGTATCTCTACAGCGCACAAAGGAGTACAGAAGGTATCTCTACAGCGCACAAAGGAGTACAGGAAATATCTCTAGAACGTACAAAGGAGTACACGAGGTATCTCTACAGCGAACAAAGAAGTACAGAAGGTATCTCTACAGCGCACAAAGGAGTACAGAAGGTATCTCTACAGCGCACAAAGGAGTACAGGAAATATCTCTAGAACGTACAAAGGAGTACAGAAGGTATCTCTACAGCGCACAATGGAGTACAGAAGGTATCTCTACAGCGCACAAAGGAGTACAGAAGGTATCTCTACAGCGCACAAAGGAGTACAGAAGGTATCTCTACAGCGCACAAAGGAGTACAGGAAATATCTCTAGAACGTACAAAGGAGTACACGAGGTATCTCTACAGCGTACAAAGGAGTACAGAAGGTATCTCTACAGCGCACAAAGGAGTACAGAAGGTATCTCAACAGCGCACAAAGGAGTACAGGAAATATCTCTAGAACGTACAAAGGAGTACAGAAGGTATCTCTACAGCGCACAAAGGAGTACAGAAGGTATCTCTACAGCGCACAAAGGAGTACAGAAGGTATCTCTACAGCGCACAAAGGAGTACAGAAGGTATCTCTACAGCGCACATAGGAGTACAGGAAATATCCCTAGAAACTTACAAAGGAGTACACGAGGTATCTTTACAGCGTACAAAGGGGTACAGAAGGTATCTCTACAGCGCACAAAGGAGTACAGGAAATTTCTCAAGAACGTACAAAGGAGTACACGAGGTATCTCTACAGCGTACAAAGGAATACAGAAGGTATCTCTACAGCGCACAAAGGAGTACAGAAGGTATCTCTACAGCGCACAAAGGAGTACAGAAGGTATCTCTACAGCGCACAAAGGAGTACAGGAAATATCTCAAGAACGTACAAAGGAGTACACGAGGTATCTCTACAGCGTACAAAGGAGTACAGAAGGTATCTCTACAGCGCACAAAGGAGTACAGGAAATATCTCTAGAACGTACAAAGGAGGACACGAGGTATCTCTACAGCGTACAAAGGAGTACAGAAGGTATCTCTACAGCGCACAAAGGAGTACAGAAGGTATCTCTTCAGCGCACAAAGGAGTACAGAAGGTATCTCTACAGCGCACAAAGGAGTACAGGAAATATCTCTAGAACGTACAAAGGAGTACACGAGGTATCTCTACAGCGTACAAAGGAGTACAGAAGGTATCTCTACAGCGCACAAAGGAGTACAGAAGGTATTTCTACAGCGCACAAAGGAGTACAGAAGGTATCTCTACAGCGCACAAAGGAGTACAGAAGGTATCTCTACAGCGCACAAAGGAGTACAGAAGGTATCTCTACAGCGCACAAAGGAGTACAGAAGGTATCTCTACAGCGCACAAAGAAGTACAGGAAATATCTCTAGAACGTACAAAGGAGTACAGAAGGTATCTCTACAGCGCACAAAGGAGTACAGAATGGATCTCTACAGCGCACAAAGGAGTACAGGAAATATCTCTAGAACGTACAAAGGAGTACAGAAGGTATCTCTACAGCGCACAAAGGAGTACAGAAGGTATCTCTACAGCGCACAAAGGAGTACAGAAGGTATCTCTACAGCGCACAAAGGAGTACAGGAAATATCTCTAGAACGTACAAAGGAGTACACGAGGTATCTCTACAGCGTACAAAGGAGTACAGAAGGTATCTCTACAGCGCACAAAGGAGTACAGAAGGTATCCCTACAGCGCACAAAGGAGTACAGAAGGTATCTCTACAGCGCACAAAGGAGTACAGAAGGTATCTCTACAGCGCACAAAGGAGTACAGAAGGTATCTCTACAGCGCACAAAGGAGTACAGGAAATATCTCTAGAACGTACAAAGGAGTACACGAGGTATCTCTACAGCGAACAAAGGAGTACAGAAGGTATCTCTACAGCGCACAAAGGAGTACAGAAGGTATCTCTACAGCGCACAAAGGAGTACAGGAAATATCTCTAGAACGTACAAAGGAGTACAGAAGGTATCTCTACAGCGCACAAAGGAGTACAGAAGGTATCTCTACAGCGCACAAAGGAGTACAGAAGGTATCTCTACAGCGCACAAAGGAGTACAGAAGGTATCTCTACAGCGCACAAAGGAGTACAGGAAATATCTCTAGAACGTACAGAGGAGTGCACGAGGTATCTCTGCAGCGTACAAAGGAGTACAGAAGGTATCGCTACAGCGCACAAAGGAGTACAGGAAATATCTCTAGAACGTACAAAGGAGTACACGAGGTATCTCTACAGCGTACAAAGGAGTACAGAAGGTATCTCTACAGCGCACAAAGGAGTACAGAAGGTATCTCTACACCGCACAAAGGAGTACAGAAGGTATCTCTACAGCGCACAAAGGAGTACAGAAGGTATCTCTACAGCGCACAAAGGATTACAGGAAATATCTCTAGAACGTACAAAGGAGTACAGGAAATATCTCTAGAACGTACAAAGGAGTACAGAAGGTATCTCTACAGCGCACAATGGAGTACAGAAGGTATCTCTACAGCGCACAAAGGAGTACAGAAGGTATCTCTACAGCGCACAAAGGAGTACAGAAGGTATCTCTACAGCGCACAAAGGAGTACAGGAAATATCTCTAGAACGTACAAAGGAGTACACGAGGTATCTCTACAGCGTACAAAGGAGTACAGAAGGTATCTCTACAGCGCACAAAGGAGTACAGAAGGTATCTCTACAGCGCACAAAGGAGTACAGGAAATATCTCTAGAACGTACAAAGGAGTACAGAAGGTATCTCTACAGCGCAGAAAGGAGTACAGAAGGTATCTCTACAGCGCACAAAGGAGTACAGAAGGTATCTCTACAGCGCACAAAGGAGTACAGAAGGTATCTCTACAGCGCACAAAGGAGTACAGGAAATATCCCTAGAACGTACAAAGGAGTACACGAGGTATCTTTACAGCGTAAAGAGGGGTACAGAAGGTATCTCTACAGCGCACAAAGAAGTACAGGAAATATCTCTAAAACGTACAAAGGAGTACACGAGGTATCTCTACAGCGTACAAAGGAGTACAGAAGGTATCTCTACAGCGCACAAAGGAGTACAGAAGGTATCTCTACAGCGCACAAAGGAGTACAGAAGGTATCTCTACAGCGCACGAAGGAGTACAGGAAATATCTCTAGAACGTACAAAGGAGTACACGAGGTATCTCTACAGCGTACAAAGGAGTACAGAAGGTATCTCTACAGCGCACAAAGGAGTACAGGAAATATCTCTTGAACGTACAAAGAAGTACACGAGGTATCTCTACAGCATACAAAGGAGTACAGAAGGTATCTCTACAGCGCACAAAGGAGTACAGAAGGTATCTCTACAGCGCACAAAGGAGTACAGAAGGTATCTCTACAGCGCACAAAGGAGTACAGGAAATATCTCTAGAACGTACAAAGGAGTACACGAGGTATCTCTACAGCGTACAAAGGAGTACAGAAGGTATCTCTACAGCGCACAAAGGAGTACAGAAGGTATTTCTACAGCGCACAAAGGAGTACAGAAGGTATCTCTACAGCGCACAAAGGAGTACAGAAGGTATCTCTACAGCGCACAAAGGAGTACAGAAGGTATCTCTACAGCGCACAAAGGAGTACAGAAGGTATCTCTACAGCGCACAAAGGAGTACAGGAAATATCTCTAGAACGTACAAAGGAGTACACGAGGTATCTCTACAGCGTACAAAGGAGTACAGAAGGTATCTCTACAGCGCACAAAGGAGTACAGGAAATATCTCTAGAACGTACAAAGGAGTACACGAGGTATCTCCACAGCGTACAAAGGAGTACAGAAGGTATCTCTACAGCGCACAAAGGAGTACAGAAGGTATCTCTACAGCGCACAAAGGAGTACAGAAGGTATCTCTACAGCGCACAAAGGAGTATAGAAGGTATCTTTACAGCGCACAAAGGAGTACAGAAGGTATCTCTACCGCGCACAAAGGAGTACAGGAAATATCTCTAGAACGTACAAAGGAGTACACGAGGTATCTCTACAGCGTACAAAGGAGTACAGAGGTATCTCTACAACGCACAAAGGAGTACAGGAAATATCTCTAGAACGTACAAAGGAGTACACGAGGTATCTCTACAGCGTACAAAGGAGTACAGAAGGTATCTCTACAGCGCACAAAGGAGTACAGAAGGTATCTCTACAGCGCACAAAGGAGTACAGAAGGTTTCTCTACAGCGCACAAAGGAGTACAGGAAATATCTCTAGAACGTACAAAGGAGTACACGAGGTATCTCTACAGCGTACAAAGGAGTACAGAAGGTATCTCTACAGCGCACAAAGGAGTACAGAAGGTATTTCTACAGCGCACAAAGGAGTACAGAAGGTATCTCTACAGCGCACAAAGGAGTACAGAAGGTATCTCTACAGCGCACAAAGGAGTACAGAAGGTATCTCTACAGCGCACAAAGGAGTACAGAAGGTATCTCTACAGCGCACAAAGGAGTACAGGAAATATCTCTAGAACGTACAAAGGAGTACACGAGGTATCTCTACAGCGTACAAAGGAGTACAGAAGGTATCTCTACAGCGCACAAAGGAGTACAGGAAATATCTCTAGAACGTACAAAGGAGTACACGAGGTATCTCTACAGCGAACAAAGAAGTACAGAAGGTATCTCTACAGCGCACAAAGGAGTACAGAAGGTATCTCTACAGCGCACAAAGGAGTACAGGAAATATCTCTAGAACGTACAAAGGAGTACAGAAGGTATCTCTACAGCGCACAATGGAGTACAGAAGGTATCTCTACAGCGCACAAAGGAGTACAGAAGGTATCTCTACAGCGCACAAAGGAGTACAGAAGGTATCTCTACAGCGCACAAAGGAGTACAGGAAATATCTCTAGAACGTACAAAGGAGTACACGAGGTATCTCTACAGCGTACAAAGGAGTACAGAAGGTATCTCTACAGCGCACAAAGGAGTACAGAAGGTATCTCAACAGCGCACAAAGGAGTACAGGAAATATCTCTAGAACGTACAAAGGAGTACAGAAGGTATCTCTACAGCGCACAAAGGAGTACAGAAGGTATCTCTACAGCGCACAAAGGAGTACAGAAGGTATCTCTACAGCGCACAAAGGAGTACAGAAGGTATCTCTACAGCGCACATAGGAGTACAGGAAATATCCCTAGAAACTTACAAAGGAGTACACGAGGTATCTTTACAGCGTACAAAGGGGTACAGAAGGTATCTCTACAGCGCACAAAGGAGTACAGGAAATTTCTCAAGAACGTACAAAGGAGTACACGAGGTATCTCTACAGCGTACAAAGGAATACAGAAGGTATCTCTACAGCGCACAAAGGAGTACAGAAGGTATCTCTACAGCGCACAAAGGAGTACAGAAGGTATCTCTACAGCGCACAGAGGAGTACAGGAAATATCTCAAGAACGTACAAAGGAGTACACGAGGTATCTCTACAGCGTACAAAGGAGTACAGAAGGTATCTCTACAGCGCACAAAGGAGTACAGGAAATATCTCTAGAACGTACAAAGGAGGACACGAGGTATCTCTACAGCGTACAAAGGAGTACAGAAGGTATCTCTACAGCGCACAAAGGAGTACAGAAGGTATCTCTTCAGCGCACAAAGGAGTACAGAAGGTATCTCTACAGCGCACAAAGGAGTACAGGAAATATCTCTAGAACGTACAAAGGAGTACACGAGGTATCTCTACAGCGTACAAAGGAGTACAGAAGGTATCTCTACAGCGCACAAAGGAGTACAGAAGGTATTTCTACAGCGCACAAAGGAGTACAGAAGGTATCTCTACAGCGCACAAAGGAGTACAGAAGGTATCTCTACAGCGCACAAAGGAGTACAGAAGGTATCTCTACAGCGCACAAAGGAGTACAGAAGGTATCTCTACAGCGCACAAAGAAGTACAGGAAATATCTCTAGAACGTACAAAGGAGTACAGAAGGTATCTCTACAGCGCACAAAGGAGTACAGAATGGATCTCTACAGCGCACAAAGGAGTACAAAAAATATCTCTAGAACGTACAAAGGAGTACAGAAGGTATCTCTACAGCGCACAAAGGAGTACAGAAGGTATCTCTACAGCGCACAAAGGAGTACAGAAGGTATCTCTACAGCCCACAAAGGAGTAAAGGAAATATCTCTAGAACGTACAAAGGAGTACACGAGGTATCTCTACAGCGTACAAAGGAGTACTGAAGGTATCTCTACAGCGCACAAAGGAGTACAGAAGGTATCCCTACAGCGCACAAAGGAGTACAGAAGGTATCTCTACAGCGCACAAAGGAGTACAGAAGGTATCTCTACAGCGCACAAAGGAGTACAGAAGGTATCTCTACAGCGCACAAAGGAGTACAGGAAATATCTCTAGAACGTACAAAGGAGTACACGAGGTATCTCTACAGCGAACAAAGGAGTACAGAAGGTATCTCTACAGCGCACAAAGAAGTACAGAAGGTATCTCTACAGCGCACAAAGGAGTACAGGAAATATCTCTAGAACGTACAAAGGAGTACAGAAGGTATCTCTACAGCGCACAAAGGAGTACAGAAGGTATCTCTACAGCGCACAAAGGAGTACAGAAGGTATCTCTACAGCGCACAAAGGAGTACAGAAGGTATCTCTACAGCGCACAAAGGAGTACAGGAAATATCTCTAGAACGTACAGAGGAGTGCACGAGGTATCTCTGCAGCGTACAAAGGAGTACAGAAGGTATCGCTACAGCGCACAAAGGAGTACAGGAAATATCTCTAGAACGTACAAAGGAGTACACGAGTTATCTCTACAGCGTACAAAGGAGTACAGAAGGTATCTCTACAGCGCACAAAGGAGTACAGAAGGTATCTCTACACCGCACAAAGGAGTACAGAAGGTATCTCTACAGCGCACAAAGGAGTACAGAAGGTATCTCTACAGCGCACAAAGGATTACAGGAAATATCTCTAGAACGTACAAAGGAGTACAGGAAATATCTCTAGAACGTACAAAGGAGTACAGAAGGTATCTCTACAGCGCACAATGGAGTACAGAAGGTATCTCTACAGCGCACAAAGGAGTACAGAAGGTATCTCTACAGCGCACAAAGGAGTACAGAAGGTATCTCTACAGCGCACAAAGGAGTACAGGAAATATCTCTAGAACGTACAAAGGAGTACACGAGGTATCTCTACAGCGTACAAAGGAGTACAGAAGGTATCTCTACAGCGCACAAAGGAGTACAGAAGGTATCTCTACAGCGCACAAAGGAGTACAGGAAATATCTCTAGAACGTACAAAGGAGTACAGAAGGTATCTCTACAGCGCAGAAAGGAGTACAGAAGGTATCTCTACAGCGCACAAAGGAGTACAGAAGGTATCTCTACAGCGCACAAAGGAGTACAGAAGGTATCTCTACAGCGCACAAAGGAGTACAGGAAATATCCCTAGAACGTACAAAGGAGTACACGAGGTATCTTTACAGCGTAAAGAGGGGTACAGAAGGTATCTCTACAGCGCACAAAGAAGTACAGGAAATATCTCTAAAACGTACAAAGGAGTACACGAGGTATCTCTACAGCGTACAAAGGAGTACAGAAGGTATCTCTACAGCGCACAAAGGAGTACAGAAGGTATCTCTACAGCGCACAAAGGAGTACAGAAGGTATCTCTACAGCGCACGAAGGAGTACAGGAAATATCTCTAGAACGTACAAAGGAGTACACGAGGTATCTCTACAGCGTACAAAGGAGTACAGAAGGTATCTCTACAGCGCACAAAGGAGTACAGGAAATATCTCTTGAACGTACAAAGAAGTACACGAGGTATCTCTACATCATACAAAGGAGTACAGAAGGTATCTCTACAGCGCACAAAGGAGTACAGAAGGTATCTCTACAGCGCACAAAGGAGTACAGAAGGTATCTCTACAGCGCACAAAGGAGTACAGGAAATATCTCTAGAACGTACAAAGGAGTACACGAGGTATCTCTACAGCGTACAAAGGAGTACAGAAGGTATCTCTACAGCGCACAAAGGAGTACAGAAGGTATTTCTACAGCGCACAAAGGAGTACAGAAGGTATCTCTACAGCGCACAAAGGAGTACAGAAGGTATCTCTACAGCGCACAAAGGAGTACAGAAGGTATCTCTACAGCGCACAAAGGAGTACAGAAGGTATCTCTACAGCGCACAAAGGAGTACAGGAAATATCTCTAGAACGTACAAAGGAGTACACGAGGTATCTCTACAGCGTACAAAGGAGTACAGAAGGTATCTCTACAGCGCACAAAGGAGTACAGGAAATATCTCTAGAACGTACAAAGGAGTACACGAGGTATCTCCACAGCGTACAAAGGAGTACAGAAGGTATCTCTACAGCGCACAAAGGAGTACAGAAGGTATCTCTACAGCGCACAAAGGAGTACAGAAGGTATCTCTACAGCGCACAAAGGAGTATAGAAGGTATCTTTACAGCGCACAAAGGAGTACAGAAGGTATCTCTACCGCGCACAAAGGAGTACAGGAAATATCTCTAGAACGTACAAAGGAGTACACGAGGTATCTCTACAGCGTACAAAGGAGTACAGAGGTATCTCTACAACGCACAAAGGAGTACAGGAAATATCTCTAGAACGTACAAAGGAGTACACGAGGTATCTCTACAGCGTACAAAGGAGTACAGAAGGTATCTCTACAGCGCACAAAGGAGTACAGAAGGTATCTCTACAGCGCACAAAGGAGTACAGAAGGTTTCTCTACAGCGCACAAAGGAGTACAGGAAATATCTCTAGAACGTACAAAGGAGTACACGAGGTATCTCTACAGCGTACAAAGGAGTACAGAAGGTATCTCTACAGCGCACAAAGGAGTACAGAAGGTATTTCTACAGCGCACAAAGGAGTACAGAAGGTATCTCTACAGCGCACAAAGGAGTACAGAAGGTATCTCTACAGCGCACAAAGGAGTACAGAAGGTATCTCTACAGCGCACAAAGGAGTACAGAAGGTATCTCTACAGCGCACAAAGGAGTACAGGAAATATCTCTAGAACGTACAAAGGAGTACACGAGGTATCTCTACAGCGTACAAAGGAGTACAGAAGGTATCTCTACAGCGCACAAAGGAGTACAGGAAATATCTCTAGAACGTACAAAGGAGTACACGAGGTATCTCTACAGCGTACAAAGGAGTGCAGAAGGTATCTCTACAGCGTACAAAGGAGTACAGAAGGTATCTCTACAGCGCACAAAGGAGTACAGAAGGTATCTCTATAGCGCACAAAGGAGTACAGAAAGTATCTCTACAGCGCACAAAGGAGTACAGAAGGTATCTCTACAGCGCACAAAGGAGTACAAGAAATATCTCTAGAACGTACAAAGGAGTACACGAGGTATCTCTACAGCGTACAAAGGAGTACAGAAGGTATCTCTACAGCGCTCAAAGGAGTACAGAAGGTATCTCTACAGCGCACAAAGGAGTACAGAAGGTATCTCTACAGCGCACAAAGGAGTACAGAAGGTATCTCTACAGCGCACAAAGGAGTACAGGAAATATCTCTAGAACGTACAAAGGAGTACACGAGGTATCTCTACAGCGTACAAAGGAGTACAGAAGGTATCTCTACAGCGCACAAAGGAGTACAGAAGGTATCTCTACAGCGCACAAAGGAGTACAGAAGGTATCTCTACAGCGCACAAAGGAAAACAGAAGGTATCTCTACAGCGCACAAAGGAGTACAGGAAATATCTCTAGAACGTACAAAGGAGTACAGAAGGTATCTCTACAGCGCACAAAGGAGTACAGAAGGTATCTCTACAGCGCACAAAGGAGTACAAAAGGTATCTCTACAGCGCACAAAGGAGTACACGAGGTAACTCTACAGCGTACAAAGGAGTACAGAAGGTATCTCTACAGCGCACAAAGGAGTACAGAAGGTATCTCTACAGCGCACAAAGGAGTACAGAAGGTATCTCTACAGCGCACAAAGGAGTACAGGAAATATCTCTAGAACGTACAAAGGAGTACAGAAGGTATCTCTACAGCGCACAAAGGAGTAGAGAAGGTATCTCTACAGCGCACAAAGGAGTACAGAAGGTATCTCTACAAGGCAGAAAGGAGTACAGAAGGTATCTCTACAGCGCACAAAAGAGTACAGGAAATATCTCTAGAACGTACAAAGGAGTACACGAGGTATCTCTACAGCGTACAAAGGAGTACAGAAGGTATCTCTACAGCGCAAAAAGGAGTAAAGAAGGTATCTCTACAGCGCACAAGGGAGTACAGAAGGTATCTCTACAGCGCACAAAGGAGTACAGAAGGTATCTCTACAGCGCACAAAGGAGTACAGAAGGTATCTCTACAGCGCACAAAGGAGTACAGAAGGTATCTCTACAGCGCACAAAGGAGTACAGAAGGTATCTCTACAGCGCACAAAGGAGTACAGGAAATATCTCTAGAACGTACAAAGTAGTACACGAGGTATCTCTACAGCGTACAAAGGAGTACAGGAAATATCTCTTGAACGTACAAAGAAGTACACGAGGTATCTCTACAGCATACAAAGGAGTACAGAAGGTATCTCTACAGCGCACAAAGGAGTACAGAAGGTATCTCTACAGCGCACAAAGGAGTACAGAAGGTATCTCTACAGCGCACAAAGGAGTACAGGAAATATCTCTAGAACGTACAAAGGAGTACACGAGGTATCTCTACAGCGTACAAAGGAGTACAGAAGGTATCTCTACAGCGCACAAAGGAGTACAGAAGGTATTTCTACAGCGCACAAAGGAGTACAGAAGGTATCTCTACAGCGCACAAAGGAGTACAGAAGGTATCTCTACAGCGCACAAAGGAGTACAGAAGGTATCTCTACAGCGCACAAAGGAGTACAGAAGGTATCTCTACAGCGCACAAAGGAGTACAGGAAATATCTCTAGAACGTACAAAGGAGTACACGAGGTATCTCTACAGCGTACAAAGGAGTACAGAAGGTATCTCTACAGCGCACAAAGGAGTACAGGAAATATCTCTAGAACGTACAAAGGAGTACACGAGGTATCTCCACAGCGTACAAAGGAGTACAGAAGGTATCTCTACAGCGCACAAAGGAGTACAGAAGGTATCTCTACAGCGCACAAAGGAGTACAGAAGGTAACTCTACAGCGCACAAAGGAGTATAGAAGGTATCTTTACAGCGCACAAAGGAGTACAGAAGGTATCTCTACCGCGCACAAAGGAGTACAGGAAATATCTCTAGAACGTACAAAGGAGTACACGAGGTATCTCTACAGCGTACAAAGGAGTACAGAGGTATCTCTACAACGCACAAAGGAGTACAGGAAATATCTCTAGAACGTACAAAGGAGTACACGAGGTATCTCTACAGCGTACAAAGGAGTACAGAAGGTATCTCTACAGCGCACAAAGGAGTACAGAAGGTATCTCTACAGCGCACAAAGGAGTACAGAAGGTTTCTCTACAGCGCACAAAGGAGTACAGGAAATATCTCTAGAACGTACAAAGGAGTACACGAGGTATCTCTACAGCGTACAAAGGAGTACAGAAGGTATCTCTACAGCGCACAAAGGAGTACAGAAGGTATTTCTACAGCGCACAAAGGAGTACAGAAGGTATCTCTACAGCGCACAAAGGAGTACAGAAGGTATCTCTACAGCGCACAAAGGAGTACAGAAGGTATCTCTACAGCGCACAAAGGAGTACAGAAGGTATCTCTACAGCGCACAAAGGAGTACAGGAAATATCTCTAGAACGTACAAAGGAGTACACGAGGTATCTCTACAGCGTACAAAGGAGTACAGAAGGTATCTCTACAGCGCACAAAGGAGTACAGGAAATATCTCTAGAACGTACAAAGGAGTACACGAGGTATCTCTACAGCGAACAAAGAAGTACAGAAGGTATCTCTACAGCGCACAAAGGAGTACAGAAGGTATCTCTACAGCGCACAAAGGAGTACAGGAAATATCTCTAGAACGTACAAAGGAGTACAGAAGGTATCTCTACAGCGCACAATGGAGTACAGAAGGTATCTCTACAGCGCACAAAGGAGTACAGAAGGTATCTCTACAGCGCACAAAGGAGTACAGAAGGTATCTCTACAGCGCACAAAGGAGTACAGGAAATATCTCTAGAACGTCCAAAGGAGTACACGAGGTATCTCTACAGCGTACAAAGGAGTACAGAAGGTATCTCTACAGCGCACAAAGGAGTACAGAAGGTATCTCAACAGCGCACAAAGGAGTACAGGAAATATCTCTAGAACGTACAAAGGAGTACAGAAGGTATCTCTACAGCGCACAAAGGAGTACAGAAGGTATCTCTACAGCGCACAAAGGAGTACAGAAGGTATCTCTACAGCGCACAAAGGAGTACAGAAGGTATCTCTACAGCGCACATAGGAGTACAGGAAATATCCCTAGAAACTTACAAAGGAGTACACGAGGTATCTTTACAGCGTACAAAGGGGTACAGAAGGTATCTCTACAGCGCACAAAGGAGTACAGGAAATTTCTCAAGAACGTACAAAGGAGTACACGAGGTATCTCTACAGCGTACAAAGGAATACAGAAGGTATCTCTACAGCGCACAAAGGAGTACAGAAGGTATCTCTACAGCGCACAAAGGAGTACAGAAGGTATCTCTACAGCGCACAGAGGAGTACAGGAAATATCTCAAGAACGTACAAAGGAGTACACGAGGTATCTCTACAGCGTACAAAGGAGTACAGAAGGTATCTCTACAGCGCACAAAGGAGTACAGGAAATATCTCTAGAACGTACAAAGGAGGACACGAGGTATCTCTACAGCGTACAAAGGAGTACAGAAGGTATCTCTACAGCGCACAAAGGAGTACAGAAGGTATCTCTTCAGCGCACAAAGGAGTACAGAAGGTATCTCTACAGCGCACAAAGGAGTACAGGAAATATCTCTAGAACGTACAAAGGAGTACACGAGGTATCTCTACAGCGTACAAAGGAGTACAGAAGGTATCTCTACAGCGCACAAAGGAGTACAGAAGGTATTTCTACAGCGCACAAAGGAGTACAGAAGGTATCTCTACAGCGCACAAAGGAGTACAGAAGGTATCTCTACAGCGCACAAAGGAGTACAGAAGGTATCTCTACAGCGCACAAAGGAGTACAGAAGGTATCTCTACAGCGCACAAAGAAGTACAGGAAATATCTCTAGAACGTACAAAGGAGTACAGAAGGTATCTCTACAGCGCACAAAGGAGTACAGAATGGATCTCTACAGCGCACAAAGGAGTACAGGAAATATCTCTAGAACGTACAAAGGAGTACAGAAGGTATCTCTACAGCGCACAAAGGAGTACAGAAGGTATCTCTACAGCGCACAAAGGAGTACAGAAGGTATCTCTACAGCCCACAAAGGAGTAAAGGAAATATCTCTAGAACGTACAAAGGAGTACACGAGGTATCTCTACAGCGTACAAAGGAGTACTGAAGGTATCTCTACAGCGCACAAAGGAGTACAGAAGGTATCCCTACAGCGCACAAAGGAGTACAGAAGGTATCTCTACAGCGCACAAAGGAGTACAGAAGGTATCTCTACAGCGCACAAAGGAGTACAGAAGGTATCTCTACAGCGCACAAAGGAGTACAGGAAATATCTCTAGAACGTACAAAGGAGTACACGAGGTATCTCTACAGCGAACAAAGGAGTACAGAAGGTATCTCTACAGCGCACAAAGAAGTACAGAAGGTATCTCTACAGCGCACAAAGGAGTACAGGAAATATCTCTAGAACGTACAAAGGAGTACAGAAGGTATCTCTACAGCGCACAAAGGAGTACAGAAGGTATCTCTACAGCGCACAAAGGAGTACAGAAGGTATCTCTACAGCGCACAAAGGAGTACAGAAGGTATCTCTACAGCGCACAAAGGAGTACAGGAAATATCTCTAGAACGTACAGAGGAGTGCACGAGGTATCTCTGCAGCGTACAAAGGAGTACAGAAGGTATCGCTACAGCGCACAAAGGAGTACAGGAAATATCTCTAGAACGTACAAAGGAGTACACGAGTTATCTCTACAGCGTACAAAGGAGTACAGAAGGTATCTCTACAGCGCACAAAGGAGTACAGAAGGTATCTCTACACCGCACAAAGGAGTACAGAAGGTATCTCTACAGCGCACAAAGGAGTACAGAAGGTATCTCTACAGCGCACAAAGGATTACAGGAAATATCTCTAGAACGTACAAAGGAGTACAGGAAATATCTCTAGAACGTACAAAGGAGTACAGAAGGTATCTCTACAGCGCACAATGGAGTACAGAAGGTATCTCTACAGCGCACAAAGGAGTACAGAAGGTATCTCTACAGCGCACAAAGGAGTACAGAAGGTATCTCTACAGCGCACAAAGGAGTACAGGAAATATCTCTAGAACGTACAAAGGAGTACACGAGGTATCTCTACAGCGTACAAAGGAGTACAGAAGGTATCTCTACAGCGCACAAAGGAGTACAGAAGGTATCTCTACAGCGCACAAAGGAGTACAGGAAATATCTCTAGAACGTACAAAGGAGTACAGAAGGTATCTCTACAGCGCAGAAAGGAGTACAGAAGGTATCTCTACAGCGCACAAAGGAGTACAGAAGGTATCTCTACAGCGCACAAAGGAGTACAGAAGGTATCTCTACAGCGCACAAAGGAGTACAGGAAATATCCCTAGAACGTACAAAGGAGTACACGAGGTATCTTTACAGCGTAAAGAGGGGTACAGAAGGTATCTCTACAGCGCACAAAGAAGTACAGGAAATATCTCTAAAACGTACAAAGGAGTACACGAGGTATCTCTACAGCGTACAAAGGAGTACAGAAGGTATCTCTACAGCGCACAAAGGAGTACAGAAGGTATCTCTACAGCGCACAAAGGAGTACAGAAGGTATCTCTACAGCGCACGAAGGAGTACAGGAAATATCTCTAGAACGTACAAAGGAGTACACGAGGTATCTCTACAGCGTACAAAGGAGTACAGAAGGTATCTCTACAGCGCACAAAGGAGTACAGGAAATATCTCTTGAACGTACAAAGAAGTACACGAGGTATCTCTACATCATACAAAGGAGTACAGAAGGTATCTCTACAGCGCACAAAGGAGTACAGAAGGTATCTCTACAGCGCACAAAGGAGTACAGAAGGTATCTCTACAGCGCACAAAGGAGTACAGGAAATATCTCTAGAACGTACAAAGGAGTACACGAGGTATCTCTACAGCGTACAAAGGAGTACAGAAGGTATCTCTACAGCGCACAAAGGAGTACAGAAGGTATTTCTACAGCGCACAAAGGAGTACAGAAGGTATCTCTACAGCGCACAAAGGAGTACAGAAGGTATCTCTACAGCGCACAAAGGAGTACAGAAGGTATCTCTACAGCGCACAAAGGAGTACAGAAGGTATCTCTACAGCGCACAAAGGAGTACAGGAAATATCTCTAGAACGTACAAAGGAGTACACGAGGTATCTCTACAGCGTACAAAGGAGTACAGAAGGTATCTCTACAGCGCACAAAGGAGTACAGGAAATATCTCTAGAACGTACAAAGGAGTACACGAGGTATCTCCACAGCGTACAAAGGAGTACAGAAGGTATCTCTACAGCGCACAAAGGAGTACAGAAGGTATCTCTACAGCGCACAAAGGAGTACAGAAGGTATCTCTACAGCGCACAAAGGAGTATAGAAGGTATCTTTACAGCGCACAAAGGAGTACAGAAGGTATCTCTACCGCGCACAAAGGAGTACAGGAAATATCTCTAGAACGTACAAAGGAGTACACGAGGTATCTCTACAGCGTACAAAGGAGTACAGAGGTATCTCTACAACGCACAAAGGAGTACAGGAAATATCTCTAGAACGTACAAAGGAGTACACGAGGTATCTCTACAGCGTACAAAGGAGTACAGAAGGTATCTCTACAGCGCACAAAGGAGTACAGAAGGTATCTCTACAGCGCACAAAGGAGTACAGAAGGTTTCTCTACAGCGCACAAAGGAGTACAGGAAATATCTCTAGAACGTACAAAGGAGTACACGAGGTATCTCTACAGCGTACAAAGGAGTACAGAAGGTATCTCTACAGCGCACAAAGGAGTACAGAAGGTATTTCTACAGCGCACAAAGGAGTACAGAAGGTATCTCTACAGCGCACAAAGGAGTACAGAAGGTATCTCTACAGCGCACAAAGGAGTACAGAAGGTATCTCTACAGCGCACAAAGGAGTACAGAAGGTATCTCTACAGCGCACAAAGGAGTACAGGAAATATCTCTAGAACGTACAAAGGAGTACACGAGGTATCTCTACAGCGTACAAAGGAGTACAGAAGGTATCTCTACAGCGCACAAAGGAGTACAGGAAATATCTCTAGAACGTACAAAGGAGTACACGAGGTATCTCTACAGCGTACAAAGGAGTGCAGAAGGTATCTCTACAGCGTACAAAGGAGTACAGAAGGTATCTCTACAGCGCACAAAGGAGTACAGAAGGTATCTCTATAGCGCACAAAGGAGTACAGAAAGTATCTCTACAGCGCACAAAGGAGTACAGAAGGTATCTCTACAGCGCACAAAGGAGTACAAGAAATATCTCTAGAACGTACAAAGGAGTACACGAGGTATCTCTACAGCGTACAAAGGAGTACAGAAGGTATCTCTACAGCGCTCAAAGGAGTACAGAAGGTATCTCTACAGCGCACAAAGGAGTACAGAAGGTATCTCTACAGCGCACAAAGGAGTACAGAAGGTATCTCTACAGCGCACAAAGGAGTACAGGAAATATCTCTAGAACGTACAAAGGAGTACACGAGGTATCTCTACAGCGTACAAAGGAGTACAGAAGGTATCTCTACAGCGCACAAAGGAGTACAGAAGGTATCTCTACAGCGCACAAAGGAGTACAGAAGGTATCTCTACAGCGCACAAAGGAAAACAGAAGGTATCTCTACAGCGCACAAAGGAGTACAGGAAATATCTCTAGAACGTACAAAGGAGTACAGAAGGTATCTCTACAGCGCACAAAGGAGTACAGAAGGTATCTCTACAGCGCACAAAGGAGTACAAAAGGTATCTCTACAGCGCACAAAGGAGTACACGAGGTAACTCTACAGCGTACAAAGGAGTACAGAAGGTATCTCTACAGCGCACAAAGGAGTACAGAAGGTATCTCTACAGCGCACAAAGGAGTACAGAAGGTATCTCTACAGCGCACAAAGGAGTACAGGAAATATCTCTAGAACGTACAAAGGAGTACAGAAGGTATCTCTACAGCGCACAAAGGAGTAGAGAAGGTATCTCTACAGCGCACAAAGGAGTACAGAAGGTATCTCTACAAGGCAGAAAGGAGTACAGAAGGTATCTCTACAGCGCACAAAAGAGTACAGGAAATATCTCTAGAACGTACAAAGGAGTACACGAGGTATCTCTACAGCGTACAAAGGAGTACAGAAGGTATCTCTACAGCGCAAAAAGGAGTAAAGAAGGTATCTCTACAGCGCACAAGGGAGTACAGAAGGTATCTCTACAGCGCACAAAGGAGTACAGAAGGTATCTCTACAGCGCACAAAGGAGTACAGAAGGTATCTCTACAGCGCACAAAGGAGTACAGAAGGTATCTCTACAGCGCACAAAGGAGTACAGAAGGTATCTCTACAGCGCACAAAGGAGTACAGGAAATATCTCTAGAACGTACAAAGTAGTACACGAGGTATCTCTACAGCGTACAAAGGAGTACAGAAGGTATCTCTACAGCGCACAAAGGAGTACAGAAGGTATCTCTACAGCGCACAAAGGAGTACAGAAGGTATCTCTACAGCGCACAAAGGAGTACAGAAGGTATCTCTACAGCGCACAAAGGAGTACAGAAGGTATCTCTACAGCGCACAAAGGAGTACAGGAAATATCTCTAGAACGTACAAAGGAGTACACGAGGTATCTCTACAGCGTACAAAGAAGTACAGAATGTATCTCTACAGCGCACAAAGGAGTACAGAAGGTATCTCTACAGCGCACAAAGGAGTACAGGAAATATCTCTAGAACGTACAAAGGAGTACAGAAGGTATCTCTACAGCGCACAAAGGAGTACAGAAGGTATCTCTACAGCGCACAAAGGAGTACAGAAGGTATCTCTACAGCGCACAAAGGAGTACAGAAGGTATCTCTACAGCGCACAAAGGAGTACAGGAAATATCTCTATAACGTACGAAGGAGTACACGAGGTAACTCTATAGCGTACAAAGGAGTACAGAAGGTATCTCTACAGCGTACAAAGGAGTACAGAAGGTATCTCTACAGCGCACAAAGGAGTACAGAAGGTATCTCTACAGCGCACAAAGGAGTACAGAAGGTACCTCTACAGCGCACAAAGAAGTACAGAAGGTATCTCTACAGGGCACAAAGGAGTACAGAAGGTATCTCTACAGCGCACAAAGGAGTACAGAAGGTATCTCTACAGCGCACAAAGGAGTACAGAAGGTATCTCTACAGCGCACAAAGGAGTACAGGAAATATCTCTAGAACGTACAAAGGAGTACACGAGGTATCTCTACAGCGTACAAAGGAGTACAGAAGGTATCTCTACAGCGCACAAAGGAGTACAGAAGGTATCTCTACAGCGCACAAAGGAGTACAGAAGGTATCTCTACAGCGCACAAAGGAGTACAGAAGGTATTTCTACAGCGCACAAAGGAGTACAGAAGGTATCTCTACAGCGCACAAAGGAGTACAGAAGGTATCTCTACAGCGCACAAAGGAGTACAGGAAATATCTCTAGAACGTACAAAGGAGTACACGAGATATCTCTACAGCGTACAAAGGAGTACAGAAGGTATCTCTACAGCGCACAAAGGAGTACAGAAGGTATCTCTACAGCGCACAAAGGAGTACAGAAGGTATCTCTACAGCGCACAAAGGTGTACAGAAGGTATCTCTCCAGCGCACAAAGGAGTACAGGAAATATCTCTAGAACGTACAAAGGAGTACACGAGGTATCTCTACAGCGTACAAAGGAGTACAGAAGGTATCTCTACAGCGCACAAAGGAGTACAGAAGGTATCTCTACAGCGCACAAAGGAGTACAGAAGGTATCTCTACAGCGCACAAAGGAGTACAGAAGGTATCTCTACAGCGCACAAAGGAGTACAGAAGGTATTTCTAGAGCGCACAAAGGAGTACAGAAGGTATCTCTACAGCGCACAAAGGAGTACAGGAAATATCTCTAGAACGTACAAAGGAGTACACGAGGTATCTCTACAGCGTACAAAGGAGTACAGAAGGTATCTCTACAGCGCACAAAGGAGTACAGAAGGTATCTCTACAGCGCACAAAGGAGTACAGAAGGTATCTCTACAGCGCACAAAGGAGTACAGAAGGTATCTCTACAGCGCACAAAGGAGTACAGAAGGTATCTTTACAGCGCACAAAGGAGTACAGAAGGTATCTCTACAGCGCACAAAGGAGTACAGAAGGTATCTCTACAGCGCACAAAGGAGTACAGGAAATATCTCTAGAACGTACAAAGAAGTACACGAGGTATCTCTACAGCGTACAAAGGAGTACAGGAAATATCTCTAGAACGTACAAAGGAGTACACGAGGTATCTCTACAGCGTACAAAGGAGTACAGAAGGTATCTCTACAGCGCACAAAGGCGTACAGGAAATATCTCTAGAACGTTCAAAGGAGTACACGAGGTATCTCTACAGCGTACAAAGGAGTACAGAAGGTATCTCTACAGCGCACAAAGAAGTAAAGAAGGTATCTCTACAGCGCACAAAGGAGTACAGAAGGTATCTCTACAGCGCACAAAGAGGTACAGAAGGTATCTCTACAGCGCACAAAGGAGTACAGAAGGTATCTCTACAGCGCACAAAGGAGTACAGAAGGTATCTCTACAGCGCACAAAGGAGTACAGAAGGTATCTCTACAACGCACAAAGGAGTACAGAAGGTATCTCTACAGCGCACAAAGGAGTACAGAATGTATCTCTACAGTGCACAAAGGAGTACAGAAGGTATCTCTACAGCGCACAAAGGAGTACAGAACGTATCTCTACAGCGCACAAAGGAGTACAGGAAATATCTCTAGAACGTACAAAGGAGTACACGAGGTATCTCTACAGCGTACAAAGGAGTACAGAAGGTATCTCTACAGCGCACAAAGGAGTACAGAAGGTATCTCTACAGCGCACAAAGGAGTACAGAAGGTATCTCTACAGCGAACAAAGGAGTACAGGAAATATCTCTAGAACGTACAAAGGAGTACACGAGGTATCTCTACAGCGTACAAAGGAGTACAGAAAGTATCTCTAAAGCGCACAAAGGAGTACAGAAGGTATCTCTACAGCGCACAAAGGAGTACAGAAGGTATCTCTACAGCGCACAAAGGAGTACAGAAGGTATCTCTACAGCGCACAAAGGAGTACAGGAAATATCTCTAGAACGTACAAAGGAGTACACGAGGTATCTCTACAGCGTACAAAGGAGTACAGAAGGTATCTCTACAGCGCACAAAGGAGTACAGAAGGTATCTCTACAGCACACAAAGGAGTACAGAAGGTATCTCTACAGCGCACAAAGGAGTACAGAAGGTATCTCTACAGCGCACAAAGGAGTACAGGAAATATCTCCAGAACGTACAAAGGAGTACACGAGGTATCTCTACAGCGTACAAAGGAGTACAGAAGGTATCTCTACAGCGCACAGAGGAGTACAGAAGGTATCTCTACAGCGCACAAAGGAGTACAGAAGGTATCTCTACAGCGAACAAAGGAGTACAGAAGGTATCTCTACAGCGCACAAAGGAGTACAGGAAATATCTCTAGAACGTACAAAGGAGTACACGAGGTATCTCTACAGCGTACAAAGGAGTACAGAAGGTATCTCTACAGCGCACAAAGGAGTACAGAAGGTATCTCTACAGCGCACAAAGGAGTACAGAAGGTATCTCTACAGCGCACAAAGGAGTACAGAAGGTATTACTACAGCGCACAAAGGAGTACAGGAAATATCTCTAGAACGTACAAAGGAGTACACGAGGTATCTATACAGCGTACAAAGGAGTACAAAAGGTGTCTCTACAGCGAACAAAGGAGTACAGAAGGTATCTCTACAGCGCACGAAGGAGTACAGAAGGTATCTCTACAGCGCACAAAGGAGTACAGAAGGTATCTCTACAGCGCACAAAGGAGTACAGGAAATATCTCTAGAACGTACAAAGGAGTACACGAGGTATCTCTACAGCGTACAAAGGAGTACAGAAGGTATCTCTACAGCGCACAAAGGAGTACAGAAGGTATCTCTACAGCGCACAAAGAAGTACAGAAGGTATCTCTACAGCGCACAAAGGAGTACAGAAGGTTTCTCTACAGCGCACAAAGGAGTACAGGAAATATCTTCAGAACGTACAAAGGAGTACACGAGGTATCTCTACAGCGTACAAAGGAGTACAGAAGGTATCTCTACGGCGCACAAAGGAGTACAGAAGGTATCTCTACAGCGCACAAAGGAGTACAGAAGGTATCTCTACAGCGCACAACGGAGTACAGAAGGTATCTCTACAGCGCACAAAGGAGTACAGGAAATATCTCTAGAACGTACAAAGGAGTAAACGAGGTATCTCTACAGCGTACAAAGGAGTACAGAAGGTATCTCTACAGCGCACAAAGGAGTACAGAAAGTATCTCTACAGCGCACAAAGGAGTACAGAAGGTATGTCTACAGCGCACAAAGGAGTACAGAAGGTATCTCTACAGCGCACAAAGGAGTACAGGAAATATCTCTAGAACGTACAAAGGAGTACACGAGGTATCTCTACAGCGTACAAAGGAGTACAGAAGGTATCTCTACAGCGCACAAAGGAGTACAGAAGGTATCTCTACAGCGCACAAAGGAGTACAGAAGGTATCTCTACAGCGCACAAAGGAGTACAGAAGGTATCTCTACAGCGCACAAAGGAGTATAGGAAATATCTCTTGAACGTACAAAGGAGTACACGAGGTATCTCTACAGCGTACAAAGGAGTACAGAAGGTATCTCTACAGCGCAAAAAGGAGTACAGAAGGTATCTCTACAGCGCACAAAGGAGTACAGAAGGTATCTCTAAAGCACACAAAGGAGTACAGAAGGTATCTCTACAGCGCACAAAGGAGTACAGAAGGTATCTCTACAGCGCATAAAGGAGTACAGAAGGTATCTCTACATCGCACAAAGGAGTACAGGAAATATCTCTAGAACGTACAAAGGAGTACACAAGGTATCTCTACAGCGTACAAAGGAGTACAGAAGGTATCTCTACAGCGCACAAAGGAGTACAGAAGGTATCTCTACAGCGCACAAAGGAGTACAGAAGGTATCTCTTCAGCGCACAAAGGAGTACAGAAGGTATCTCTACAGCGCACAAAGGAGTACAGGAAATATCTCTAGAACGTACAAAGGAGTACACGAGGTATCTCTACAGCGTACAAAGGAGTACAGAAGGTATCTCTACAGCGCACAAAGGAGTACAGAAGGCATCTCTACAGCGCACAAAGGAGTACAGAAGGTATCTCTACAGCGCAAAAAGGAGTACAGAAGGTATCTCTACAGCGCACAAAGGAGTGCAGAAAGTATCTCTACAGCGCACAAAGGAGTACAGAAGGTATGTCTACAGCGCACAAAGGAGTACAGAAGGTATCTCTACAGCGCACAAAGGAGTACAGGAAATATCTCTAGAACGTACAAAGGAGTACACGAGGTATCTCTACAGCGTACAAAGGAGTACAGAAGGTATCTCTACAGCGCACAAAGGAGTACAGAAGGTATCTCTACAGCGCACAAAGGAGTACAGAAGGTATCTCTACAGCGCACAAAGGAGTACAGAAGGTATCTCTACAGCGCACAAAGGAGTATAGGAAATATCTCTAGAACGTACAAAGGAGTACACGAGGAATCTCTACAGCGTACAAAGGAGTACAGAAGGTATCTCTACAGCGCAAAAAGGAGTACAGAAGGTATCTCTACAGCGCACAAAGGAGTACAGAAGGTATCTCTACAGCGCACAAAGGAGTACAGGAAATATCTCTAGAACGTACAAAGGAGTACACGAGGTATCTCTACAGCGTACAAAGGAGTACAGAAGGTATCTCTACAGCGCACAAAGGAGTACAGAAGGTATCTCTACAGCGCACAAAGGAGTACAGAAGGTATCTCTACAGCGCACAAAGGAGTACAGAAGGTATCTCTACAGCGCACAAAGGAGTACAGAAGGTATCTCTACAGCGCACAAAGGAGTACAGAAGGTATCTCTACAGCGCACAAAGGAGTACAGAAGGTATCTCTACAGCGCACAAAGGAGTACAGGAAATATCTCTAGAACGTACAAAGGAGTACACGAGGTATCTCTACAGCGTACAAAGGAGTACAGAAGGTATCTCTACAGCGCACAAAGGAGTTCAGAAGGTATCTCTACAGCGCACAAAGGAGTACAGAAGGTATCTCTACAGCGCACAAAGGAGTACAGAAGGTATCTCTACAGCGCACAAAGGAGTACAGAAGGTATCTCTACAGCGCACAAAGGAGTACAGGAAATATCTCTAGAACGTACATAGGAGTACACGAGGTATCTCTACAGCGTACAAAGGAGTACAGAAGGTATCTCTACAGCGCACAAAGGAGTACAGAAGGTATCTCTACAGCGCACAAAGGAGTTCAGAAGGTATCTCTACAGCGCACAAAGGAGTACAGAAGGTATCTCTACAGCGCACAAAGGAGTACAGAAGGTATCTCTACAGCGCACAAAGGAGTACAGAAGGTATCTCTACAGCGCACAAAGGAGTACAGGAAATATCTCTAGAACGTACATAGGAGTACACGAGGTATCTCTACAGCGTACAAAGGAGTACAGAAGGTATCTCTACAGCGCACAAAGGAGTACAGAAGGTATCTCTACAGCGCACAAAGGAGTTCAGAAGGTATCTCTACAGCGCACAAAGGAGTACAGAAGGTATCTCTACAGCGCACAAAGGAGTACAGGAAATATCTCTAGAACGTACAAAGGAGTACACGAGGTATCTCTACAGCGTACAAAGGAGTACAGAAGGTATCTCTACAGCGCACAAAGGAGTACAGAAGGTATCTCTACAGCGCACAAAGGAGTACAGAAGGTATCTCTACAGCACACAAAGGAGTACAGAAGGTATCTCTACAGCGCACAAAGGAGTACAGGAAATATCTCTAGAACGTACAAAGGAGTACACGAGGTATCTCTACAGCGTACAAAGGAGTACAGAAGGTATCTCTACAGCGCACAAAGGAGTACAGAAGGTATCTCTACAGCGCACAAAGGAGTACAGAAGGTATCTCTACAGCGCACAAAGGAGTACAGAAGGTATCTCTACAGCGCATAAAGGAGTAAAGAAGGTATCTCTACAGCGCACAAAGGAGTACAGAAGGTATCTCTACAGCGCACAAAGGAGTACAGAAGGTATCTCTACAGCGCACAAAGGAGTACAGAAGGTATCTCTACAGCGCACAAAGGAGTACAGAAGGTATCTCTACAGCACACAAAGGAGTACAGAAGGTATCTCTACAGCGCACAAAGGAGTACAGAAGGTATCTCTACAGCGCACAAAGGAGTACAGGAAATATCTCTAGAACGTACAAAGGAGTACACGAGGTATCTCTACAGCGTACAAAGGAGTACAGGAAATATCTCTAGAACGTACAAAGGAGTACACGAGGTATCTCTACAGCGTACAAAGGAGTACAGAAGGTATCTCTACAGCGCACAAAGGAGTACGGGAAATATCTCTAGAACGTACAGAGGAGTACACGAGGTTTCTCTACAGCGTACAAAGGAGTACAGAAGGTATCTCTACAGCGCACAAAGGAGTACAGAAGGTATCTCTACAGCGCACAAAGGAGTACAGAAGGTATCTCTACAGCGCACAAAGGAGTACAAAAGGTACCTCTACAGCGCACAAAGGAGTACAGGAAATATCTCTAGAACGTACATAGGAGTACACGAGGTATCTCTACAGCGTACAAAGGAGTACAGAAGGTATCTCTACAGCGCACAAAGGAGTACAGAAGGTATCTCTACAGCGCACAAAGGAGTACAGAAGGTATCTCTACAGCGCACAAAGGAGTACAGAAGGTATCTCTACAGCGCACAAAGGAGTACAGAAGGTATCTCTACAGCGCACAAAGGAGTACAGAAGGTATCTCTATAGCGCACAAAGGAGTACAGAAGGTATCTCTACAGCGCACAAAGGAGTACAGAAGGTATCTCTACAGCGCACAAAGGAGTACAGGAAATATCTCTAGAACGTACAAAGGAGTACACGAGGTATCTCTACAGCGTACAAAGGAGTACAGAAGGTATCTCTACAGCGCACAAAGGAGTACAGAAGGTATCTCTACAGCGCACAAAGGAGTACAGAAGGTATCTCTACAGCGCACAAAGGAGTACAGAAGGTATCTCTACAGCGCACAAAGGAGTACAGAAGGTATCTCTACAGCGCACAAAGGAGTACGGGAAATATCTCTAGAACGTACCAAGGAGTACACGAGGTATCTCTACAGCGTACAAAGGAGTACAGAAGGTATCTCTACAGCGCACAAAGGAGTACAGAAGGTATCTCTACAGCGCACAAAGGAGTACAGAAGGTATCTCTACAGCGCACAAAGGAGTACAGAAGGTATCTCTACAGCGCACAAAGGAGTACAGAAGGTATCTCTACAGCGCACAAAGGAGTACAGGAGGTATCTCTACAGCGCACAAAGGAGTACAGGAAATATCTCTAGAACGTACAAAGGAGTACACGAGGTATCTCTACAGCGTACAAAGGAGTACAGAAGGTATCTCTACAGCGCACAAAGGAGTACAGGAAATATCTCTAGAACGTACAAAGGAGTACACGAGGTATCTCTACAGCGTACAAAGGAGTACAGAAGGTATCTCTACAGCGCACACAGGAGTACAGAAGGTATCTCTACAGCGCACAAAGGAGTACAGAAGGTATATCTACAGCGCACAAAGGAGTACAGGAAATATCTCTAGAACGTACAAAGGAGTACACGAGGTATCTCTACAGCGTACAATGGAGTACAGAAGGTATCTCTACAGCGCACGAAGGAGTACAGAAGGTATCTCTACAGCGCACAAAGGAGTACAGAAGGTATCTCTTCAGCGCACAAAGGAGTACAGAAGGTATCTCTACAGCGCACAAAGGAGTACAGAAGGTATCTCTACAGCGCACAAAGGAGTACAGGAAATATCTCTAGAACGTACAAAGGAGTACACGAGGTATCTCTACAGCGTACAAAGGAGTACAGAAGGTATCTCTACAGCGCACAAAGGAGTACAGAAGGTATCTCTACAGCGCACAAAGGAGTACAGAAGGTATCTCTACAGCGCACAAAGGAGTACAGAAGGTATCTCTACAGCGCACAAAGGAGTACAGAAGGTATCTCTACAGCGCACAAAGGAGTACAGGAAATATCTCTAGAACGTACAAAGGAGTACACGAGGTATCTCTACAGCGTACAAAGGAGTACAGAAGGTATCTCTACAGCGCACAAAGGAGTACAGAAGGTATCTCTACAGCGCACAAAGGAGTACAGAAGGTATCTCTACAACGCACAAAGGAGTACAGGAAATATCTCTAGAACGTACCAAGGAGTACACGAGGTACCTCTACAGCGTGCAAAGGAGTACAGAAGGTATCTCTACAGCGCACAAAGGAGTACAGAAGGTATCTCTACAGCGCACAAAGGAGTACAGGAAATATCTCTAGAACGTACAAAGGAGTACACGAGGTATCTCTACAGCGTACAAAGGAGTACAGAAGGTATCTCTACAGCGCACAAAGGAGTACAGAAGGTATCTCTACAACGCACAAAGGAGTACAGAAGGTATCTCTACAGCGCACAAAGGAGTACAGGAAATATCTCTAGAACGTACCAAGGAGTACACGAGGTATCTCTACAGCGTACAAAGGAGTACAGAAGGTATCTCTACAGCGCACAAAGGAGTACAGAAGGTATCTCTACAGCGCACAAAGGAGTACAGAAGGTATCTCTACAGCGCACAAAGGAGTACAGAAGGTATCTCTACAGCGCACAAAGGAGTACAGGAGGTATCTCTACAGCGCACAAAGGAGTACAGGAAATATCTCTAGAACGTACAAAGGAGTACACGAGGTATCTCTACAGCGTACAAAGGAGTACAGAAGGTATCTCTACAGCGCACAAAGGAGTACAGGAAATATCTCTAGAACGTACAAAGGAGTACACGAGGTATCTCTACAGCGTACAAAGGAGTACAGAAGGTATCTCTACAGCGCACACAGGAGTACAGAAGGTATCTCTACAGCGCACAAAGGAGTACAGAAGGTATCTCTACAGCGCAGAAAGGAGTACAGGAAATATCTCTAGAACGTACAAAGGAGTACACGAGGTATCTCTACAGCGTACAATGGAGTACAGAAGGTATCTCTACAGCGCACAAAGGATTACAGAAGGTATCTCTACAGCGCACAAAGGAGTACAGAAGGTATCTCTACAGCGCACAAAGGAGTACAGAAGGTATCTCTACAGCGCACAAAGGATTACAGAAGGTATCTCTACAGCGCACAAAGGAGTACAGGAAATATCTCTAGAACGTACAAAGGAGTACACGAGGTATCTCTACAGCGTACAAAGAAGTACAGAAGGTATCTCTACAGCGCACAAAGGAGTACAGAAGGTATCTCTACAGCGCACAAAGGAGTACAGAAGGTATCTCTACAGCGCACAAAGGAGTACAGAAGGTATCTCTACAGCGCACAAAGGAGTACAGAAGGTATCTCTACAGCGCACAAAGGAGTCCAGAAGGTATCTCTACAGCGCACAAAGGAGTACAGGAAATATCTCTAGAACGTACAAAGGGGTACACGAGGTATCTCTACAGCGTACAAAGGAGTACAGAAGGTATCTCTACAGCGCACAAAGGAGTACAGAAGGTATCTCTACAGCGCACAAAGGAGTACAGAAGGTATCTCTACAACGCACAAAGGAGTACAGAAGGTATCTCTACAGCGCACAAAGGAGTACAGAAGGTATCTCTACAGCGCACAAAGGAGTACAGAAGGTATCTCTACAGCGCACAAAGGAGTACAGAAGGTATCTCTACAGCGCACAAAGGAGTACAGGAAATATCTCTAGAACGTACAAAGGAGTACACGAGGTATCTCTACAGCGTACAAAGGAGTACAGAAGGTATCTCTACAGCGCACAAAGGAGTACAGAAGGTATCTCTACAGCGCACAAAGGAGTACAGAAGGTATCTCTACAGCGCACAAAGGAGTACAGAAGGTATCTCTACAGCGCACAAAGGAGTACAGAAGGTATCTCTACAGCGCACAAAGGAGTACAGAACGTATCTCTACAGCGCACAAAGGAGTACAGGAAATATCTCTAGAACGTACAAAGGAGTACACGAGGTATCTCTACAGCGTACAAAGGAGTACAGAAGGTATCTCTACAGCGCACAAAGGAGTACAGAAGGTATCTCTACAGCGCACAAAGGAGTACAGAAGGTATCTCTACAGCGCACAAAGGAGTACAGGAAATATCTCTAGAACGTACAAAGGAGTACACGAGGTATCTCTACAGCGTACAAAGGAGTACAGAAAGTATCTCTAAAGCGCACAAAGGAGTACAGAAGGTATCTCTACAGCGCACAAAGGAGTACAGAAGGTATCTCTACAGCGCACAAAGGAGTACAGAAGGTATCTCTACAGCGCACAAAGGAGTACAGGAAATATCTCTAGAACGTACAAAGGAGTACACGAGGTATCTCTACAGCGTACAAAGGAGTACAGAAGGTATCTCTACAGCGCACAAAGGAGTACAGAAGGTATCTCTACAGCACACAAAGGAGTACAGAAGGTATCTCTACAGCGCACAAAGGAGTACAGAAGGTATCTCTACAGCGCACAAAGGAGTACAGGAAATATCTCTAGAACGTACAAAGGAGTACACGAGGTATCTCTACAGCGTACAAAGGAGTACAGAAGGTATCTCTACAGCGCACAGAGGAGTACAGAAGGTATCTCTACAGCGCACAAAGGAGTACAGAAGGTATCTCTACAGCGAACAAAGGAGTACAGAAGGTATCTCTACAGCGCACAAAGGAGTACAGGAAATATCTCTAGAACGTACAAAGGAGTACACGAGGTATCTCTACAGCGCACAAAGGAGTACAGAAGGTATCTCTACAGCGCACAAAGGAGTACAGAAGGTATCTCTACAGCGCACAAAGGAGTACAGAAGGTATCTCTACAGCACACAAAGGAGTACAGAAGGTATCTCTACAGCGCACAAAGGAGTACAGGAAATATCTCTAGAACGTACAAAGGAGTACACGAGGTATCTCTACAGCGTACAAAGGAGTACAGAAGGTATCTCTACAGCGCACAAAGGAGTACAGAAGGTATCTCTACAGCGCACAAAGGAGTACAGAAGGTATCTCTACAGCGTACAAAGGAGTACAGAAGGTATCTCTACAGCGCACAAAGGAGTACAGAAGGTATCTCTACAGCGCACAAAGGAGTACAGAAGGTATCTCTACAGCGCACAAAGGAGTACAGAAGGTATCTCTACAGCGCATAAAGGAGTACAGAAGGTATCTCTACAGCGCACAAAGGAGTACAGAAGGTATCTCTACAGCGCACAAAGGAGTACAGAAGGTATCTCTACAGCGCACAAAGGAGTACAGAAGGTATCTCTACAGCGCACAAAGGAGTACAGAAGGTATCTCTACAGCACACAAAGGAGTACAGAAGGTATCTCTACAGCGCACAAAGGAGTACAGAAGGTATCTCTACAGCGCACAAAGGAGTACAGGAAATATCTCTAGAACGTACAAAGGAGTACACGAGGTATCTCTACAGCGTACAAAGGAGTACAGGAAATATCTCTAGAACGTACAAAGGAGTACACGAGGTATCTCTACAGCGTACAAAGGAGTACAGAAGGTATCTCTACAGCGCACAAAGGAGTACGGGAAATATCTCTAGAACGTACAGAGGAGTACACGAGGTTTCTCTACAGCGTACAAAGGAGTACAGAAGGTATCTCTACAGCGCACAAAGGAGTACAGAAGGTATCTCTACAGCGCACAAAGGAGTACAGAAGGTATCTCTACAGCGCACAAAGGAGTACAAAAGGTATCTCTACAGCGCACAAAGGAGTACAGGAAATATCTCTAGAACGTACATAGGAGTACACGAGGTATCTCTACAGCGTACAAAGGAGTACAGAAGGTATCTCTACAGCGCACAAAGGAGTACAGAAGGTATCTCTACAGCGCACAAAGGAGTACAGAAGGTATCTCTACAGCGCACAAAGGAGTACAGAAGGTATCTCTACAGCGCACAAAGGAGTACAGAAGGTATCTCTACAGCGCACAAAGGAGTACAGAAGGTATCTCTATAGCGCACAAAGGAGTACAGAAGGTATCTCTACAGCGCACAAAGGAGTACAGAAGGTATCTCTACAGCGCACAAAGGAGTACAGGAAATATCTCTAGAACGTACAAAGGAGTACACGAGGTATCTCTACAGCGTACAAAGGAGTACAGAAGGTATCTCTACAGCGCACAAAGGAGTACAGAAGGTATCTCTACAGCGCACAAAGGAGTACAGAAGGTATCTCTACAGCGCACAAAGGAGTACAGAAGGTATCTCTACAGCGCACAAAGGAGTACAGAAGGTATCTCTACAGCGCACAAAGGAGTACGGGAAATATCTCTAGAACGTACCAAGGAGTACACGAGGTATCTCTACAGCGTACAAAGGAGTACAGAAGGTATCTCTACAGCGCACAAAGGAGTACAGAAGGTATCTCTACAGCGCACAAAGGAGTACAGAAGGTATCTCTACAGCGCACAAAGGAGTACAGAAGGTATCTCTACAGCGCACAAAGGAGTACAGAAGGTATCTCTACAGCGCACAAAGGAGTACAGGAGGTATCTCTACAGCGCACAAAGGAGTACAGGAAATATCTCTAGAACGTACAAAGGAGTACACGAGGTATCTCTACAGCGTACAAAGGAGTACAGAAGGTATCTCTACAGCGCACAAAGGAGTACAGGAAATATCTCTAGAACGTACAAAGGAGTACACGAGGTATCTCTACAGCGTACAAAGGAGTACAGAAGGTATCTCTACAGCGCACACAGGAGTACAGAAGGTATCTCTACAGCGCACAAAGGAGTACAGAAGGTATATCTACAGCGCACAAAGGAGTACAGGAAATATCTCTAGAACGTACAAAGGAGTACACGAGGTATCTCTACAGCGTACAATGGAGTACAGAAGGTATCTCTACAGCGCACGAAGGAGTACAGAATGTATCTCTACAGCGCACAAAGGAGTACAGAAGGTATCTCTACAGCGCACAAAGGAGTACAGAAGGTATCTCTACAGCGCACAAAGGAGTACAGAAGGTATCTCTACAGCGCACAAAGGAGTACAGGAAATATCTCTAGAACGTACAAAGGAGTACACGAGGTATCTCTACAGCGTACATAGGAGTACAGAAGGTATCTCTACAGCGCACAAAGGAGTACAGAAGGTATCTCTACAGCGCACAAAGGAGTACAGAAGGTATCTCTACAGCGCACAAAGGAGTACAGAAGGTATCTCTACAGCGCACAAAGGAGTACAGAAGGTATCTCTACAGCGCACAAAGGAGTACAGAAGGTATCTCTACAGCGCACAAAGGAGTACAGGAAATATCTCTAGAACGTACAAAGGAGTACACGAGGTATCTCTACAGCGTACAAAGGAGTACAGAAGGTATCTCTACAGCGCACAAAGGAGTACAGAAGGTATCTCTACAGCGCACAAAGGAGTACAGAAGGTATCTCTACAACGCACAAAGGAGTACAGGAAATATCTCTAGAACGTACCAAGGAGTACACGAGGTACCTCTACAGCGTACAAAGGAGTACAGAAGGTATCTCTACAGCGCACAAAGGAGTACAGAAGGTATCTCTACAGCGCACAAAGGAGTACAGGAAATATCTCTAGAACGTACAAAGGAGTACACGAGGTATCTCTACAGCGTACAAAGGAGTACAGAAGGTATCTCTACAGCGCACAAAGGAGTACAGAAGGTATCTCTACAACGCACAAAGGAGTACAGAAGGTATCTCTACAGCGCACAAAGGAGTACAGGAAATATCTCTAGAACGTACCAAGGAGTACACGAGGTATCTCTACAGCGTACAAAGGAGTACAGAAGGTATCTCTACAGCGCACAAAGGAGTACAGAAGGTATCTCTACAGCGCACAAAGGAGTACAGAAGGTATCTCTACAGCGCACAAAGGAGTACAGAAGGTATCTCTACAGCGCACAAAGGAGTACAGGAGGTATCTCTACAGCGCACAAAGGAGTACAGGAAATATCTCTAGAACGTACAAAGGAGTACACGAGGTATCTCTACAGCGTACAAAGGAGTACAGAAGGTATCTCTACAGCGCACAAAGGAGTACAGGAAATATCTCTAGAACGTACAAAGGAGTACACGAGGTATCTCTACAGCGTACAAAGGAGTACAGAAGGTATCTCTACAGCGCACACAGGAGTACAGAAGGTATCTCTACAGCGCACAAAGGAGTACAGAAGGTATCTCTACAGCGCAGAAAGGAGTACAGGAAATATCTCTAGAACGTACAAAGGAGTACACGAGGTATCTCTACAGCGTACAATGGAGTACAGAAGGTATCTCTACAGCGCACAAAGGATTACAGAAGGTATCTCTACAGCGCACAAAGGAGTACAGAAGGTATCTCTACAGCGCACAAAGGAGTACAGAAGGTATCTCTACAGCGCACAAAGGATTACAGAAGGTATCTCTACAGCGCACAAAGGAGTACAGGAAATATCTCTAGAACGTACAAAGGAGTACACGAGGTATCTCTACAGCGTACAAAGAAGTACAGAAGGTATCTCTACAGCGCACAAAGGAGTACAGAAGGTATCTCTACAGCGCACAAAGGAGTACAGAAGGTATCTCTACAGCGCACAAAGGAGTACAGAAGGTATCTCTACAGCGCACAAAGGAGTACAGAAGGTATCTCTACAGCGCACAAAGGAGTACAGAAGGTATCTCTACAGCGCACAAAGGAGTACAGGAAATATCTCTAGAACGTACAAAGGGGTACACGAGGTATCTCTACAGCGTACAAAGGAGTACAGAAGGTATCTCTACAGCGCACAAAGGAGTACAGAAGGTATCTCTACAGCGCACAAAGGAGTACAGAAGGTATCTCTACAACGCACAAAGGAGTACAGAAGGTATCTCTACAGCGCACAAAGGAGTACAGAAGGTATCTCTACAGCGCACAAAGGAGTACAGAAGGTATCTCTACAGCGCACAAAGGAGTACAGAAGGTATCTCTACAGCGCACAAAGGAGTACAGAAGGTATCTCTACAGCGCACAAAGGAGTACAGAAGGTATCTCTACAGCGCACAAAGGAGTACAGAAGGTATCTCTACAGCGCACAAAGGAGTACAGAAGGTATCTCTACAGCGCACAAAGGAGTACAGAACGTATCTCTACAGCGCACAAAGGAGTACAGGAAATATCTCTAGAACGTACAAAGGAGTACACGAGGTATCTCTACAGCGTACAAAGGAGTACAGAAGGTATCTCTACAGCGCACAAAGGAGTACAGAAGGTATCTCTACAGCGCACAAAGGAGTACAGAAGGTATCTCTACAGCGCACAAAGGAGTACAGGAAATATCTCTAGAACGTACAAAGGAGTACACGAGGTATCTCTACAGCGTACAAAGGAGTACAGAAAGTATCTCTAAAGCGCACAAAGGAGTACAGAAGGTATCTCTACAGCGCACAAAGGAGTACAGAAGGTATCTCTACAGCGCACAAAGGAGTACAGAAGGTATCTCTAGAGCGCACAGAGGAGTACAGGAAATATCTCTAGAACGTACAAAGGAGTACACGAGGTATCTCTACAGCGTACAAAGGAGTACAGAAGGTATCTCTACAGCGCACAAAGGAGTACAGAAGGTATCTCTACAGCACACAAAGGAGTACAGAAGGTATCTCTACAGCGCACAAAGGAGTACAGAAGGTATCTCTACAGCGCACAAAGGAGTACAGGAAATATCTCTAGAACGTACAAAGGAGTACACGAGGTATCTCTACAGCGTACAAAGGAGTACAGAAGGGATCTCTACAGCGCACAGAGGAGTACAGAAGGTATCTCTACAGCGCACAAAGGAGTACAGAAGGTATCTCTACAGCGAACAAAGGAGTACAGAAGGTATCTCTACAGCGCACAAAGGAGTACAGGAAATATCTCTAGAACGTACAAAGGAGTACACGAGGTATCTCTACAGCGCACAAAGGAGTACAGAAGGTATCTCTACAGCGCACAAAGGAGTACAGAAGGTATCTCTACAGCGCACAAAGGAGTACAGAAGGTATCTCTACAGCACACAAAGGAGTACAGAAGGTATCTCTACAGCGCACAAAGGAGTACAGGAAATATCTCTAGAACGTACAAAGGAGTACACGAGGTATCTCTACAGCGTACAAAGGAGTACAGAAGGTATCTCTACAGCGCACAAAGGAGTACAGAAGGTATCTCTACAGCGCACAAAGGAGTACAGAAGGTATCTCTACAGCGCACAAAGGAGTACAGAAGGTATCTCTACAGCGCATAAAGGAGTACAGAAGGTATCTCTACAGCGCACAAAGGAGTACAGAAGGTATCTCTACAGCGCACAAAGGAGTACAGAAGGTATCTCTACAGCGCACAAAGGAGTACAGAAGGTATCTCTACAGCGCACAAAGGAGTACAGAAGGTATCTCTACAGCACACAAAGGAGTACAGAAGGTATCTCTACAGCGCACAAAGGAGTACAGAAGGTATCTCTACAGCGCACAAAGGAGTACAGGAAATATCTCTAGAACGTACAAAGGAGTACACGAGGTATCTCTACAGCGTACAAAGGAGTACAGGAAATATCTCTAGAACGTACAAAGGAGTACACGAGGTATCTCTACAGCGTACAAAGGAGTACAGAAGGTATCTCTACAGCGCACAAAGGAGTACGGGAAATATCTCTAGAACGTACAGAGGAGTACACGAGGTATCTCTACAGCGTACAAAGGAGTACAGAAGGTATCTCTACAGCGCACAAAGGAGTACAGAAGGTATCTCTACAGCGCACAAAGGAGTACAGAAGGTATCTCTACAGCGCACAAAGGAGTACAAAAGGTATCTCTACAGCGCACAAAGGAGTACAGGAAATATCTCAAGAACGTACATAGGAGTACACGAGGTATCTCTACAGCGTATAAAGGAGTACAGAAGGTATCTCTACAGCGCACAAAGGAGTACAGAAGGTATCTCTACAGCGCACAAAGGAGTACAGAAGGTATCTCTACAGCGCACAAAGGAGTACAGAAGGTATCTCTACAGCGCACAAAGGAGTACAGAAGGTATCTCTACAGCGCACAAAGGAGTACAGAAGGTATCTCTATAGCGCACAAAGGAGTACAGAAGGTATCTCTACAGCGCACAAAGGAGTACAGAAGGTATCTCTACAGCGCACAAAGGAGTACAGGAAATATCTCTAGAACGTACAAAGGAGTACACGAGGTATCTCTACAGCGTACAAAGGAGTACAGAAGGTATCTCTACAGCGCACAAAGGAGTACAGAAGGTATCTCTACAGCGCACAAAGGAGTACAGAAGGTATCTCTACAGCGCACAAAGGAGTACAGAAGGTATCTCTACAGCGCACAAAGGAGTACAGAAGGTATCTCTACAGCGCACAAAGGAGTACGGGAAATATCTCTAGAACGTACCAAGGAGTACACGAGGTATCTCTACAGCGTACAAAGGAGTACAGAAGGTATCTCTACAGCGCACAAAGGAGTACAGAAGGTATCTCTACAGCGCACAAAGGAGTACAGAAGGTATCTCTACAGCGCACAAAGGAGTACAGAAGGTATCTCTACAGCGCACAAAGGAGTACAGAAGGTATCTCTACAGCGCACAAAGGAGTACAGGAGGTATCTCTACAGCGCACAAAGGAGTACAGGAAATATCTCTAGAACGTACAAAGGAGTACACGAGGTATCTCTACAGCGTACAAAGGAGTACAGAAGGTATCTCTACAGCGCACAAAGGAGTACAGGAAATATCTCTAGAACGTACAAAGGAGTACACGAGGTATCTCTACAGCGTACAAAGGAGTACAGAAGGAATCTCTACAGCGCACACAGGACTACAGAAGGTATCTCTACAGCGCACAAAGGAGTACAGAAGGTATATCTACAGCGCACAAAGGAGTACAGGAAATATCTCTAGAACGTACAAAGGAGTACACGAGGTATCTCTACAGCGTACAATGGAGTACAGAAGGTATCTCTACAGCGCACGAAGGAGTACAGAAGGTTTCTCTACAGCGCACAAAGGAGTACAGAAGGTATCTCTACAGCGCACAAAGGAGTACAGAAGGTATCTCTACAGCGCACAAAGGAGTACAGAAGGTATCTCTACAGCGCACAAAGGAGTACAGGAAATATCTCTAGAACGTACAAAGGAGTACACGAGGTATCTCTACAGCGTACAAAGGAGTACAGAAGGTATCTCTACAGCGCACAAAGGAGTACAGAAGGTATCTCTACAGCGCACAAAGGAGTACAGAAGGTATCTCTACAGCGCACAAAGGAGTACAGAAGGTATCTCTACAGCGCACAAAGGAGTACAGAAGGTATCTCTACAGCGCACAAAGGAGTACAGAAGGTATCTCTACAGCGCACAAAGGAGTACAGGAAATATCTCTAGAACGTACAAAGGAGTACACGAGGTATCTCTACAGCGTACAAAGGAGTACAGAAGGTATCTCTACAGCGCACAAAGGAGTACAGAAGGTATCTCTACAGCGCACAAAGGAGTACAGAAGGTATCTCTACAACGCACAAAGGAGTACAGGAAATATCTCTAGAACGTACCAAGGAGTACACGAGGTACCTCTACAGCGTACAAAGGAGTACAGAAGGTATCTCTACAGCGCACAAAGGAGTACAGAAGGTATCTCTACAGCGCACAAAGGAGTACAGGAAATATCTCTAGAACGTACAAAGGAGTACACGAGGTATCTCTACAGCGTACAAAGGAGTACAGAAGGTATCTCTACAGCGCACAAAGGAGTACAGAAGGTATCTCTACAACGCACAAAGGAGTACAGAAGGTATCTCTACAGCGCACAAAGGAGTACAGGAAATATCTCTAGAACGTACCAAGGAGTACACGAGGTATCTCTACAGCGTACAAAGGAGTACAGAAGGTATCTCTACAGCGCACAAAGGAGTACAGAAGGTATCTCTACAGCGCACAAAGGAGTACAGAAGGTATCTCTACAGCGCACAAAGGAGTACAGAAGGTATCTCTACAGCGCACAAAGGAGTACAGGAGGTATCTCTACAGCGCACAAAGGAGTACAGGAAATATCTCTAGAACGTACAAAGGAGTACACGAGGTATCTCTACAGCGTACAAAGGAGTACAGAAGGTATCTCTACAGCGCACAAAGGAGTACAGAAGGTATCTCTACAGCGCACAAAGGAGTACAGAAGGTATCTCTACAGCGCACAAAGGAGTACAGGAAATATCTCTAGAACGTACAAAGGAGTACACGAGGTATCTCTACAGCGTACAAAGGAGTACAGAAGGTATCTCTACAGCGTACAAAGGAGTACAGAAGGTATCTCTACAGCGCACAAAGGAGTACAGAAGGTATCTCTACAGCGCACAAAGGAGTACAGAAGGTATCTCTACAACGCACAAAGGAGTACAGGAAATATCTCTAGAACGTACCAAGGAGTACACGAGGTACCTCTACAGCGTACAAAGGAGTACAGAAGGTATCTCTACAGCGCACAAAGGAGTACAGAAGGTATCTCTACAGCGCACAAAGGAGTACAGGAAATATCTCTAGAACGTACAAAGGAGTACACGAGGTATCTCTACAGCGTACAAAGGAGTACAGAAGGTATCTCTACAGCGCACAAAGGAGTACAGAAGGTATCTCTACAACGCACAAAGGAGTACAGAAGGTATCTCTACAGCGCACAAAGGAGTACAGGAAATATCTCTAGAACGTACCAAGGAGTACACGAGGTATCTCTACAGCGTACAAAGGAGTACAGAAGGTATCTCTACAGCGCACAAAGGAGTACAGAAGGTATCTCTACAGCGCACAAAGGAGTACAGAAGGTATCTCTACAGCGCACAAAGGAGTACAGAAGGTATCTCTACAGCGCACAAAGGAGTACAGGAGGTATCTCTACAGCGCACAAAGGAGTACAGGAAATATCTCTAGAACGTACAAAGGAGTACACGAGGTATCTCTACAGCGTACAAAGGAGTACAGAAGGTATCTCTACAGCGCACAAAGGAGTACAGAAGGTATCTCTACAGCGCACAAAGGAGTACAGAAGGTATCTCTACAGCGCACAAAGGAGTACAGGAAATATCTCTAGAACGTACAAAGGAGTACACGAGGTATCTCTACAGCGTACAAAGGAGTACAGAAGGTATCTCTACAGCGCACAAAGGAGTACAGAAGGTATCTCTACAGCGCACAAAGGAGTACAGAAGGTATCTCTACAGCGCACAAAGGAGTACAGAAGGTATCTCTACAGCGCACAAAGGAGTACAGAAGGTATCTCTACAGCGCACAAAGGAGTACAGAACGTATCTCTACAGCGCACAAAGGAGTACAGGAAATATCTCTAGAACGTACAAAGGAGTACACGAGGTATCTCTACAGCGTACAAAGGAGTACAGAAGGTATCTCTACAGCGCACAAAGGAGTACAGAAGGTATCTCTACAGCGCACAAAGGAGTACAGAAGGTATCTCTACAGCGCACAAAGGAGTACAGGAAATATCTCTAGAACGTACAAAGGAGTACACGAGGTATCTCTACAGCGTACAAAGGAGTACAGAAAGTATCTCTAAAGCGCACAAAGGAGTACAGAAGGTATCTCTACAGCGCACAAAGGAGTACAGAAGGTATCTCTACAGCGCACAAAGGAGTACAGAAGGTATCTCTACAGCGCACAAAGGAGTACAGGAAATATCTCTAGAACGTACAAAGGAGTACACGAGGTATCTCTACAGCGTACAAAGGAGTACAGAAGGTATCTCTACAGCGCACAAAGGAGTACAGAAGGTATCTCTACAGCACACAAAGGAGTACAGAAGGTATCTCTACAGCGCACAAAGGAGTACAGAAGGTATCTCTACAGCGCACAAAGGAGTACAGGAAATATCTCTAGAACGTACAAAGGAGTACACGAGGTATCTCTACAGCGTACAAAGGAGTACAGAAGGTATCTCTACAGCGCACAGAGGAGTACAGAAGGTATCTCTACAGCGCACAAAGGAGTACAGAAGGTATCTCTACAGCGAACAAAGGAGTACAGAAGGTATCTCTACAGCGCACAAAGGAGTACAGGAAATATCTCTAGAACGTACAAAGGAGTACACGAGGTATCTCTACAGCGTACAAAGGAGTACAGAAGGTATCTCTACAGCGCACAAAGGAGTACAGAAGGTATCTCTACAGCGCACAAAGGAGTACAGAAGGTATCTCTACAGCGCACAAAGGAGTACAGAAGGTATTACTACAGCGCACAAAGGAGTACAGGAAATATCTCTAGAACGTACAAAGGAGTACACGAGGTATCTATACAGCGTACAAAGGAGTACAAAAGGTGTCTCTACAGCGAACAAAGGAGTACAGAAGGTATCTCTACAGCGCACGAAGGAGTACAGAAGGTATCTCTACAGCGCACAAAGGAGTACAGAAGGTATCTCTACAGCGCACAAAGGAGTACAGGAAATATCTCTAGAACGTACAAAGGAGTACACGAGGTATCTCTACAGCGTACAAAGGAGTACAGAAGGTATCTCTACAGCGCACAAAGGAGTACAGAAGGTATCTCTACAGCGCACAAAGAAGTACAGAAGGTATCTCTACAGCGCACAAAGGAGTACAGAAGGTTTCTCTACAGCGCACAAAGGAGTACAGGAAATATCTTCAGAACGTACAAAGGAGTACACGAGGTATCTCTACAGCGTACAAAGGAGTACAGAAGGTATCTCTACGGCGCACAAAGGAGTACAGAAGGTATCTCTACAGCGCACAAAGGAGTACAGAAGGTATCTCTACAGCGCACAACGGAGTACAGAAGGTATCTCTACAGCGCACAAAGGAGTACAGGAAATATCTCTAGAACGTACAAAGGAGTACACGAGGTATCTCTACAGCGTACAAAGGAGTACAGAAGGTATTTCTACAGCGCACAAAGGAGTACAGAAAGTATCTCTACAGCGCACAAAGGAGTACAGAAGGTATGTCTACAGCGCACAAAGGAGTACAGAAGGTATCTCTACAGCGCACAAAGGAGTACAGGAAATATCTCTAGAACGTACAAAGGAGTACACGAGGTATCTCTACAGCGTACAAAGGAGTACAGAAGGTATCTCTACAGCGCACAAAGGAGTACAGAAGGTATCTCTACAGCGCACAAAGGAGTACAGAAGGTATCTCTACAGCGCACAAAGGAGTACAGAAGGTATCTCTACAGCGCACAAAGGAGTATAGGAAATATCTCTAGAACGTACATAGGAGTACACGAGGTATCTCTACAGCGTACAAAGGAGTACAGAAGGTATCTCTACAGCGCAAAAAGGAGTACAGAAGGTATCTCTACAGCGCACAAAGGAGTACAGAAGGTATCTCTACAGCACACAAAGGAGTACAGAAGGTATCTCTACAGCGCACAAAGGAGTACAGAAGGTATCTCTACAGCGCATAAAGGAGTACAGAAGGTATCTCTACATCGCACAAAGGAGTACAGGAAATATCTCTAGAACGTACAAAGGAGTACACAAGGTATCTCTACAGCGTACAAAGGAGTACAGAAGGTATCTCTACAGCGCACAAAGGAGTACAGAAGGTATCTCTACAGCGCACAAAGGAGTACAGAAGGTATCTCTTCAGCGCACAAAGGAGTACAGAAGGTATCTCTACAGCGCACAAAGGAGTACAGGAAATATCTCTAGAACGTACAAAGGAGTACACGAGGTATCTCTACAGCGTACAAAGGAGTACAGAAGGTATCTCTACAGCGCACAAAGGAGTACAGAAGGCATCTCTACAGCGCACAAAGGAGTACAGAAGGTATCTCTACAGCGCAAAAAGGAGTACAGAAGGTATCTCTACAGCGCACAAAGGAGTACAGAAAGTATCTCTACAGCGCACAAAGGAGTACAGAAGGTATGTCTACAGCGCACAAAGGAGTACAGAAGGTATTTCTACAGCGCACAAAGGAGTACAGGAAATATCTCTAGAACGTACAAAGGAGTACACGAGGTATCTCTACAGCGTACAAAGGAGTACAGAAGGTATCTCTACAGCGCACAAAGGAGTACAGAAGGTATCTCTACAGCGCACAAAGGAGTACAGAAGGTATCTCTACAGCGCACAAAGGAGTACAGAAGGTATCTCTACAGCGCACAAAGGAGTATAGGAAATATCTCTAGAACGTACAAAGGAGTACACGAGGTATCTCTACAGCGTACAAAGGAGTACAGAAGGTATCTCTACAGCGCAAAAAGGAGTACAGAAGGTATCTCTACAGCGCACAAAGGAGTACAGAAGGTATCTCTACAGCGCACAAAGGAGTACAGGAAATATCTCTAGAACGTACAAAGGAGTACACGAGGTATCTCTACAGCGTACAAAGGAGTACAGAAGGTATCTCTACAGCGCACAAAGGAGTACAGAAGGTATCTCTACAGCGAACAAAGGAGTACAGAAGGTATCTCTACAGCGCACAAAGGAGTACAGAAGGTATCTCTACAGCGCACAAAGGAGTACAGAAGGTATCTCTACAGCGCACAAAGGAGTACAGAAGGTATCTCTACAGCGCACAAAGGAGTACAGAAGGTATCTCTACAGCGCACAAAGGAGTACAGGAAATATCTCTAGAACGTACAAAGGAGTACACGAGGTATCTCTACAGCGTACAAAGGAGTACAGAAGGTATCTCTACAGCGCACAAAGGAGTTCAGAAGGTATCTCTACAGCGCACAAAGGAGTACAGAAGGTATCTCTACAGCGCACAAAGGAGTACAGAAGGTATCTCTACAGCGCACAAAGGAGTACAGAAGGTATCTCTACAGCGCACAAAGGAGTACAGGAAATATCTCTAGAACGTACATAGGAGTACACGAGGTATCTCTACAGCGTACAAAGGAGTACAGAAGGTATCTCTACAGCGCACAAAGGAGTACAGAAGGTATCTCTACAGCGCACAAAGGAGTTCAGAAGGTATCTCTACAGCGCACAAAGGAGTACAGAAGGTATCTCTACAGCGCACAAAGGAGTACAGAAGGTATCTCTACAGCGCACAAAGGAGTACAGAAGGTATCTCTACAGCGCACAAAGGAGTACAGGAAATATCTCTAGAACGTACATAGGAGTACACGAGGTATCTCTACAGCGTACAAAGGAGTACAGAAGGTATCTCTACAGCGCACAAAGGAGTACAGAAGGTATCTCTACAGCGCACAAAGGAGTTCAGAAGGTATCTCTACAGCGCACAAAGGAGTACAGAAGGTATCTCTACAGCGCACAAAGGAGTACAGGAAATATCTCTAGAACGTACAAAGGAGTACACGAGGTATCTCTACAGCGTACAAAGGAGTACAGAAGGTATCTCTACAGCGCACAAAGGAGTACAGAAGGTATCTCTACAGCGCACAAAGGAGTACAGAAGGTATCTCTACAGCACACAAAGGAGTACAGAAGGTATCTCTACAGCGCACAAAGGAGTACAGGAAATATCTCTAGAACGTACAAAGGAGTACACGAGGTATCTCTACAGCGTACAAAGGAGTACAGAAGGTATCTCTACAGCGCACAAAGGAGTACAGAAGGTATCTCTACAGCGCACAAAGGAGTACAGAAGGTATCTCTACAGCGCACAAAGGAGTACAGAAGGTATCTCTACAGCGCATAAAGGAGTACAGAAGGTATCTCTACAGCGCACAAAGGAGTACAGAAGGTATCTCTACAGCGCACAAAGGAGTACAGAAGGTATCTCTACAGCGCACAAAGGAGTACAGAAGGTATCTCTACAGCGCACAAAGGAGTACAGAAGGTATCTCTACAGCACACAAAGGAGTACAGAAGGTATCTCTACAGCGCACAAAGGAGTACAGAAGGTATCTCTACAGCGCACAAAGGAGTACAGGAAATATCTCTAGAACGTACAAAGGAGTACACGAGGTATCTCTACAGCGTACAAAGGAGTACAGGAAATATCTCTAGAACGTACAAAGGAGTACACGAGGTATCTCTACAGCGTACAAAGGAGTACAGAAGGTATCTCTACAGCGCACAAAGGAGTACGGGAAATATCTCTAGAACGTACAGAGGAGTACACGAGGTATCTCTACAGCGTACAAAGGAGTACAGAAGGTATCTCTACAGCGCACAAAGGAGTACAGAAGGTATCTCTACAGCGCACAAAGGAGTACAGAAGGTATCTCTACAGCGCACAAAGGAGTACAAAAGGTATCTCTACAGCGCACAAAGGAGTACAGGAAATATCTCTAGAACGTACATAGGAGTACACGAGGTATCTCTACAGCGTACAAAGGAGTACAGAAGGTATCTCTACAGCGCACAAAGGAGTACAGAAGGTATCTCTACAGCGCACAAAGGAGTACAGAAGGTATCTCTACAGCGCACAAAGGAGTACAGAAGGTATCTCTACAGCGCACAAAGGAGTACAGAAGGTATCTCTACAGCGCACAAAGGAGTACAGAAGGTATCTCTATAGCGCACAAAGGAGTACAGAAGGTATCTCTACAGCGCACAAAGGAGTACAGAAGGTATCTCTACAGCGCACAAAGGAGTACAGGAAATATCTCTAGAACGTACAAAGGAGTACACGAGGTATCTCTACAGCGTACAAAGGAGTACAGAAGGTATCTCTACAGCGCACAAAGGAGTACAGAAGGTATCTCTACAGCGCACAAAGGAGTACAGAAGGTATCTCTACAGCGCACAAAGGAGTACAGAAGGTATCTCTACAGCGCACAAAGGAGTACAGAAGGTATCTCTACAGCGCACAAAGGAGTACGGGAAATATCTCTAGAACGTACCAAGGAGTACACGAGGTATCTCTACAGCGTACAAAGGAGTACAGAAGGTATCTCTACAGCGCACAAAGGAGTACAGAAGGTATCTCTACAGCGCACAAAGGAGTACAGAAGGTATCTCTACAGCGCACAAAGGAGTACAGAAGGTATCTCTACAGCGCACAAAGGAGTACAGAAGGTATCTCTACAGCGCACAAAGGAGTACAGGAGGTATCTCTACAGCGCACAAAGGAGTACAGGAAATATCTCTAGAACGTACAAAGGAGTACACGAGGTATCTCTACAGCGTACAAAGGAGTACAGAAGGTATCTCTACAGCGCACAAAGGAGTACAGGAAATATCTCTAGAACGTACAAAGGAGTACACGAGGTATCTCTACAGCGTACAAAGGAGTACAGAAGGTATCTCTACAGCGCACACAGGAGTACAGAAGGTATCTCTACAGCGCACAAAGGAGTACAGAAGGTATATCTACAGCGCACAAAGGAGTACAGGAAATATCTCTAGAACGTACAAAGGAGTACACGAGGTATCTCTACAGCGTACAATGGAGTACAGAAGGTATCTCTACAGCGCACAAAGGAGTACAGAAGGTATCTCTACAGCGCACAAAGGAGTACAGAAGGTATCTCTACAGCGCACAAAGGAGTACAGAAGGTATCTCTACAGCGCACAAAGGAGTACAGAAGGTATCTCTACAGCGCACAAAGGAGTACAGGAAATATCTCTAGAACGTACAAAGGAGTACACGAGGTATCTCTACAGCGTACAAAGGAGTACAGAAGGTATCTCTACAGCGCACAAAGGAGTACAGAAGGTATCTCTACAGCGCACAAAGGAGTACAGAAGGTATCTCTACAGCGCACAAAGGAGTACAGAAGGTATCTCTACAGCGCACAAAGGAGTACAGAAGGTATCTCTACAGCGCACAAAGGAGTACAGAAGGTATCTCTACAGCGCACAAAGGAGTACAGGAAATATCTCTAGAACGTACAAAGGAGTACACGAGGTATCTCTACAGCGTACAAAGGAGTACAGAAGGTATCTCTACAGCGCACAAAGGAGTACAGAAGGTATCTCTACAGCGCACAAAGGAGTACAGAAGGTATCTCTACAACGCACAAAGGAGTACAGGAAATATCTCTAGAACGTACCAAGGAGTACACGAGGTACCTCTACAGCGTACAAAGGAGTACAGAAGGTATCTCTACAGCGCACAAAGGAGTACAGAAGGTATCTCTACAGCGCACAAAGGAGTACAGGAAATATCTCTAGAACGTACAAAGGAGTACACGAGGTATCTCTACAGCGTACAAAGGAGTACAGGAAATATCTCTAGAACGTACAAAGGAGTACACGAGGTATCTCTACAGCGTACAAAGGAGTACAGAAGGTATCTCTACAGCGCACAAAGGAGTACAGAAGGTATCTCTACAGCGCACAAAGGAGTACAGAAGGTATCTCTACAGCGCACAAAGGAGTACAGAAGGTATCTCTACAGCGCACAAAGGAGTACAGAAGGTATTTCTAGAGCGCACAAAGGAGTACAGAAGGTATCTCTACAGCGCACAAAGGAGTACAGGAAATATCTCTAGAACGTACAAAGGAGTACACGAGGTATCTCTACAGCGTACAAAGGAGTACAGAAGGTATCTCTACAGCGCACAAAGGAGTACAGAAGGTATCTCTACAGCGCACAAAGGAGTACAGAAGGTATCTCTACAGCGCACAAAGAAGTACAGAAGGTGTCTCTACAGCGCACAAAGGAGTACAGAAGGTATCTCTACAGCGCACAAAGGAGTACAGGAAATATCTCTAGAACGTACAAAGGAGTACACGAGGTATCTCTACAGCGTACAAAGGAGTACAGAAGGTATCTCTTCAGCGCACAAAGGAGTACAGAAGGTATCTCTACAGCGCACAAAGGAGTACAGAAGGTATCTCTACAGCGCACAAAGGAGTACAGAAGGTATCTCTACAGCGCACAAAGGAGTACTGAAGCTATCTCTACAGCGCACAAAGGAGTACAGAAGGTATCTCTTCAGCGCACAAAGGAGTACAGAAGGTATCTCTACAGCGCACAAAGGAGTACAGGAAATAACTCTAGAACGTACAAAGGAGTACACGAGGTATCTCTACAGCGTACAAAGGAGTACAGAAGGTATCTCTACAGCGCACAAAGGAGTACAGAAGGTATCTCTACAGCGCACAAAGGAGTACAGGAAATATCTCTAGAACGTACAAAGGAGTACACGAGGTATCTCTACAGCGTACAAAGGAGTACAGAAGGTATCTCTACAGCGCCCAAAGGAGTACAGGAAATATCTCTAGAACGTACAAAGGAGTACACGAGGTATCTCTACAGCGTACAAAGGAGTACAGAAGGTATCTCTACAGCGCACAAAGGAGTACAGAAAGTATCTCTACAGCGCACAAAGGAGTACAGAAGGTATCTCTACAGCGCACAAAGGAGTACAGGAAATATCTCTAGAACGTACAAAGGAGTACACGAGGTATGTCTACAGCTTACAAAGGAGTACAGAAGGTATCTCTACAGCGCACAAAGGAGCACAGAAGGTATCTCTACAGCGCACAAAGGAGTACAGAAGGTATCTCTACAGCGCACAAAGGAGTACAGAATGTATCTCTACAGCGCACAAAGGAGTACAGAAGGTATCTCTACAGCGCACAAAGGAGTACAGGAAATATCTCTAGAACGTACAAAGGAGTACACGAGGTATCTCCACAGCGTACAAAGGAGTACAGAAAGTATCTCTACAGCGCACAAAGGAGTACAGAAGGTATCTCTACAGCGCACAAAGGAGTACAGAAGGTATCTCTACAGCGCACAAAGGAGTACAGAAGGTATCTCTACAGCGCACAAAGGAGTACAGAAGGTATCTCTACAGCGCACAAAGGAGTACAGAAGGTATCTCTACAGCGCACAAAGGAGTACAGAAGGTATCTCTACAGCGCACAAAGGAGTACAGAAGGTATCTCTACAGCGCATAAAGGAGTACAGAAGGTATCTCTACAGCGCACAAAGGAGTACAGGAAATATCTCTAGAACGTACAAAGGAGTACACGAGGTATCTCTACAGCGTACAAAGGAGTACAGAAGGTATCTCTACAGCGCACAAAGGAGTACAGAAGGCATCTCTACAGCGCACAAAGGAGTACAGAAGGTATCTCTACAGCGCACAAAGGAGTACAGAAGGTATCTCTACAGCGCACAAAGGAGTACAGGAAATATCTCTAGAACGTACAAAGGAGTACACGAGGTATCTCTACAGCGTACAAAGAATTACAGAAGGTATCTCTACAGCGCACAAAGGAGTTCAGAAGGTATCTCTACAGCGCACAAACGAGTACAGAAGGTATCTCTACAGCGCACAAAGGAGTACAGAAGGTATCTCTACAGCGCACAAAGGAGTACAGAAGGTATCTCTACAGCGCACAAAGGAGTACAGAAGGTATCTCTACAGCGCACAAAGGAGTACAGAAGGTATCTCTACAGCGCACAAAGGAGTACAGAAGGTATCTCTACAGCGCACAAAGGAGTACAGAAGGTATCTCTACAGTGCACAAAGGAGTACAGAAGGTATCTCTACAGCGCACAAAGGAGTACAGAAGGTATCTCTACAGCGCACAAAGGAGTACAGAAGGTATCTCTACAGCGCACAAAGGAGTACAGAAGGAATCTCTACAGCGCACAAAGGAGTACAGGAAATATCTCTAGAACGTACAAAGGAGTATACGAGGTATCTCTACAGCGTACAAAGGAGTACAGAAGGTATCTCTACAGCGCACAAAGGAGTTCAGAAGGTATCTCTACAGCGCACAAAGGAGTACAGAAGGTATCTCTACAGCGCACAAAGGAGTACAGAAGGTATCTCTACAGCGCACAAAGGAGTACAGAAGGTATCTCTACAGCGCACAAAGAAGTACAGGAAATATCTCTAGAACGTACAAAGGAGTACACGAGGTATCTCTACAGCGTACAAAGGAGTACAGAAGGTATCTTTACAGCGCACAAAGGAGTACAGAAGGTATCTCTACAGCGCACAAAGGAGTACAGAAGGTATCTCTACAGCGCACAAAGGAGTACAGAAGGTATCTCTACAGCGCACAAAGGAGTACAGGAAATATCTCTAGAACGTACAAAGGAGTACACGAGGTATCTCTACAGCGTACAAAGGAGTACAGAAGGTATCTCTACAGCGCACAAAGGAGTACAGAAGGTATCTCTACAGCGCACAAAGGAGTAAAGAAGGTATCTCTACAGCGCACAAAGGAGTACAGAAGGTATCTCTACAGCGCACAAAGGAGTACAGGAAATATCTCTAGAACGTACAAAGGAGTACACGAGGTATCTCTACAGCGTTTAAATGAGTACAGAGGGTATCTCTACAGCGCACAAAGGAGTACAGAAGGTATCTCTACAGCGCACAAAGGAGTACAGTAGGTATCTCTACAGCGCACAAAGGAGTACAGAAGGTATCTCTACAGCGCACAAAGGAGTACAGGAAATATCTCTAGAACGTACAAAGGAGTACACGAGGTATCTCTACAGCGTACAAAGAAGTACAGAAGGTATCTCTACAGCGCACAAAGGAGTACAGAAGGTATCTCTACAGCGCACAAAGGAGTGCAGAAGGTATCTCTACAGCGCACAAAGGAGTACAGAAGGTATCTCTACAGCGCACAAAGGAGTACAGGAAATATCTCTAGAACGTACAAAGGAGTACACGAGGTATCTCTACAGCGTACAAAGGAGTACAGAAGGTATCTCTACAGCGCACAAAGGAGTACAGAAGGTATCTCTACAGCGCACAAAGGAGTACAGAAGGTATCTCTACAGCGCACAAAGGAGTACAGAAGGTATCTCTACAGCGCACAAAGGAGTACAGAAGGTATCTCTACAGCGCACAAAGGAGTACAGAAGGTATCTCTACAGCGCACAAAGGAGTACAGAAGGTATCTCTGCAGCGCACAAAGGAGTACAGAAGGTATCTCTACAGCGCACAAAGGAGTACAGAAGGTATCTCTACAGCGCACAAAGGAGTACAGAAGGTATCTCTACAGCGCACAAAGGAGTACAGAAGGTATCTCTACAGCGCACAAAGGAGTACAGGAAATATCTCTAGAACGTACAAAGGAGTACACGAGGTATCTCTACAGCGTACAAAGGAGTACAGTAAATATCTCTAGAACGTACAAAGGAGTACACGAGGTATCTCTACAGCGTACAAAGGAGTACAGAAGGTATCTCTACAGCGCACAAAGGAGTACAGGAAATATCTCTAGAACGTACAAAGGAGTACACGAGGTATCTCTACAGCGTACAAAGGAGTACAGAAGGTATCTCTACAGCGCACAAAGGAGTACAGAAGGTATCTCTACAGCGCACAAAGGAGTACAGAAGGTATCTCTACAGCGCACAAAGGAGTACAGGAAATATCTCTAGAACGTACAAAGGAGTACACGAGGTATCTCTACAGCGTACAAAGGAGTACAGAAGGTATCTCTACAGCGCACAAAGGAGTACAGAAGGTATCTCTACAACGCACAAAGGAGTACAGAAGGTATCTCTACAGCACACAAAGGAGTACAGAAGGTATCTCTACAGCGCACAAAGGAGTACAGAAGGTATCTCTACAGCGCACAAAGGAGTACAGAAGGTATCTCTACAGCGCACAAAGGAGTACAGAAGGTATCTCTACAGCACACAAAGGAGTACAGGAAATATCTCTAGAACGTACAAAGGAGTACACGAGGTATCTCTACAGCGTACAAAGGAGTACAGAAGGTATCTCTACAGCGCACAAAGGAGTACAGAAGGTATCTCTACAGCGCACAAAGGAGTACAGAAGGTATCTCTACAGCGCACAAAGGAGTACAGAAGGTATCTCTACAGCGCACAAAGGAGTACAGGAAATATCTCTAGAACGTACAAAGGAGTACACGAGGTATCTCTACAGCGTACAAAGGAGTACAGAAGGTATCTCTACAGCGCACAAAGGAGTACAGAAGGTATCTCTACAGCGCACAAAGGAGTACAGAAGGTATCTCTACAGCGCACAAAGGAGTACAGAAGGTATCTCTACAGCGCACAAAGGAGTACAGGAAATATCTCTAGAACGTACAAAGGAGTACACGAGGTATCTCTACAGCGTACAAAGGAGTACAGAAGGTATCTCTACAGCGCACAAAGGAGTACAGAAGGTATCTCTACAGCGCACAAAGGAGTACAGAAGGTATCTCTACAGCGCACAAAGGAGTACAGAAGGTATCTCTACAGCGCACAAAGGAGTACAGGAAATATCTTTAGAACGTACAAAGGAGTACACGAGGTATCTCTACAGCGTACATAGGAGTACAGAAGGTATCTCTACAGCGCACAAAGAAGTACAGAAGGTATCTCTACAGCGCACAAAGGAGTACAGAAGGTATCTCTACAGCGCACAAAGGAGTACAGAAGGTATCTCTACAGCGCACAAAGGAGTACAGGAAATATCTCTAGAACGTACAAAGGAGTACACGAGGTATCTCTACAGCGTACAAAGGAGTACAGAAGGTACCTCTACAGCGCACAAAGGAGTACAGAAGGTATCTCTACAGCGCACAAAGGAGTACAGAAGGTATCTCTACAGCGCACAAAGGAGTACAGAAGGTATCTCTACAGCGCACCAAGGAGTACAGAAGGTATCTCTACAGCGCACAAAGGAGTACAAAAGGTATCTCTACAGCGCACAAAGGAGTACAGAAGGTATCTCTACAGCGCACAAAGGAGTACAGAAGGTATCTCTACAGCGCACAAAGGAGTACAGGAAATATCTCTAGAACGTACAAAGGAGTACACGAGGTATCTCTACAGCGTACAAAGGAGTACAGTAAATATCTCTAGAACGTACAAAGGAGTACACGAGGTATCTCTACAGCGTACAAAGGAGTACAGAAGGTATCTCTACAGCGCACAAAGGAGTACAGGAAATATCTCTAGAACGTACAAAGGAGTACACGAGGTATCTCTACAGCGTACAAAGGAGTACAGAAGGTATCTCTACAGCGCACAAGGGAGTACAGAAGGTATCTCTACAGCGCACAAAGGAGTACAGAAGGTATCTCTACAGCGCACAAAGGAGTACAGGAAATATCTCTAGAACGTACAAAGGAGTACACGAGGTATCTCTACAGCGTACAAAGGAGTACAGAAGGTATCTCTACAGCGCACAAAGGAGTACAGAAGGTATCTCTACAGCGCACAAAGGAGTACAAAAGGTATCTCTAAAGCGCACAAAGGAGTACAGAAGGTATCTCTACAGCGCACAAAGGAGTACAGAAGGTATCTCTACAGCACACAAAGGAGTACAGGAAATATCTCTAGAACGTACAAAGGAGTACACGAGGTATCTCTACAGCGTACAAAGGAGTACAGAAGGTATCTCTACAGCGCACAAAGGAGTACAGAAGGTATCTCTACAGCGCACAAAGGAGTACAGAAGGTATCTCTACAGCGAACAAAGGAGTACAGAAGGTATCTCTACAGCGCACAAAGGAGTACAGAAGGTATCTCTACAGCGCACAAAGGAGTACAGAAGGTATCTCTACAGCGCACAAAGGAGTACAGAAGGTATCTCTACAGCGCACAAAGGAGTACAGAAGGTATCTCTACAGCGCACAAAGGAGTACAGGAAATATCTCTAGAACGTACAAAAGAGTACACGAGGTATCTCTACAGCGTACAGAGGAGTACAGAAGGTATCTCTACAGCGCACAAAGGAGTACAGGAAATATCTCTAGAACGTACAAAGGAGTACACGAGGTATCTCTACAGCGTACAAAGGAGTACAGAAGGTATCTCTACAGCGCACAAAGGAGTAGAGAAGGTATCTCTACAGCGCACAAAGGAGTACAGAAGGTATCTCTACAGCGCACAAAGGAGTACAGGAAATATCTCTAGAACGTACAAAGGAGTACACGAGGTATCCCTACAGCGTACAAAGGAGTACAGAAGGTATCTCTACAGCGCACACAGGAGTACAGGAAATATCTCTAGAACGTACAAAGGAGTACACGAGGTATCTCTACAGCGTACAAAGGAGTACAGAAGGTATCTCTACGGCGCACAAAGGAGTACAGAAGGTATCTCTACAGCGCACAAAGGAGTACAGAAGGTATCTCTACAGCGCACAAAGGAGTACAGAAGGTATCTCTACAGCGCACAAAGGAGTACAGAAGGTATCTCTACAGCGCACAAAGGAGTACAGAAGGTATCTCTACAGCGCACAAAGGAGTACAGGAAATATCTCTAGAACGTACAAAGGAGTACACGAGGTATCTCTACAGCGTACAAAGGAGTACAGAAGGTATCTCTACAGCGCACAAAGGAGTACAGAAGGTATCTCTACAGCGCACAAAGGAGTAAAGAAGGTATCTCTACAGCGCACAAAGGAGTACAGAAGGTATCTCTACAGCGCACAAAGGAGTACAGGAAATATCTCTAGAACGTACAAAGGAGTACACGAGGTATCTCTACAGCGTTCAAAGGAGTACAGAAGGTATCTCTACAGCGCACAAAGGAGTACAGAAGGTATCTCTACAGCGCACAAAGGAGTACAGTAGGTATCTCTACAGCGCACAAAGGAGTACAGAAGGTATCTCTACAGCGCACAAAGGAGTACAGGAAATATCTCTAGAACGTACAAAGGAGTACACGAGGTATCTCTACAGCGTACAAAGAAGTACAGAAGGTATCTCTACAGCGCACAAAGGAGTACAGAAGGTATCTCTACAGCGCACAAAGGAGTGCAGAAGGTATCTCTACAGCGCACAAAGGAGTACAGAAGGTATCTCTACAGCGCACAAAGGAGTACAGGAAATATCTCTAGAACGTACAAAGGAGTACACGAGGTATCTCTACAGCGTACAAAGGAGTACAGAAGGTATCTCTACAGCGCACAAAGGAGTACAGAAGGTATCTCTACAGCGCACAAAGGAGTACAGAAGGTATCTCTACAGCGCACAAAGGAGTACAGAAGGTATCTCTACAGCGCACAAAGGAGTACAGAAGGTATCTCTACAGCGCACAAAGGAGTACAGAAGGTATCTCTACAGCGCACAAAGGAGTACAGAAGGTATCTCTGCAGCGCACAAAGGAGTACAGAAGGTATCTCTACAGCGCACAAAGGAGTACAGAAGGTATCTCTACAGCGCACAAAGGAGTACAGAAGGTATCTCTACAGCGCACAAAGGAGTACAGAAGGTATCTCTACAGCGCACAAAGGAGTACAGGAAATATCTCTAGAACGTACAAAGGAGTACACGAGGTATCTCTACAGCGTACAAAGGAGTACAGTAAATATCTCTAGAACGTACAAAGGAGTACACGAGGTATCTCTACAGCGTACAAAGGAGTACAGAAGGTATCTCTACAGCGCACAAAGGAGTACAGGAAATATCTCTAGAACGTACAAAGGAGTACACGAGGTATCTCTACAGCGTACAAAGGAGTACAGAAGGTATCTCTACAGCGCACAAAGGAGTACAGAAGGTATCTCTACAGCGCACAAAGGAGTACAGAAGGTATCTCTACAGCGCACAAAGGAGTACAGGAAATATCTCTAGAACGTACAAAGGAGTACACGAGGTATCTCTACAGCGTACAAAGGAGTACAGAAGGTATCTCTACAGCGCACAAAGGAGTACAGAAGGTATCTCTACAACGCACAAAGGAGTACAGAAGGTATCTCTACAGCACACAAAGGAGTACAGAAGGTATCTCTACAGCGCACAAAGGAGTACAGAAGGTATCTCTACAGCGCACAAAGGAGTACAGAAGGTATCTCTACAGCGCACAAAGGAGTACAGAAGGTATCTCTACAGCACACAAAGGAGTACAGGAAATATCTCTAGAACGTACAAAGGAGTACACGAGGTATCTCTACAGCGTACAAAGGAGTACAGAAGGTATCTCTACAGCGCACAAAGGAGTACAGAAGGTATCTCTACAGCGCACAAAGGAGTACAGAAGGTATCTCTACAGCGCACAAAGGAGTACAGAAGGTATCTCTACAGCGCACAAAGGAGTACAGGAAATATCTCTAGAACGTACAAAGGAGTACACGAGGTATCTCTACAGCGTACAAAGGAGTACAGAAGGTATCTCTACAGCGCACAAAGGAGTACAGAAGGTATCTCTACAGCGCACAAAGGAGTACAGAAGGTATCTCTACAGCGCACAAAGGAGTACAGAAGGTATCTCTACAGCGCACAAAGGAGTACAGGAAATATCTCTAGAACGTACAAAGGAGTACACGAGGTATCTCTACAGCGTACAAAGGAGTACAGAAGGTATCTCTACAGCGCACAAAGGAGTACAGAAGGTATCTCTACAGCGCACAAAGGAGTACAGAAGGTATCTCTACAGCGCACAAAGGAGTACAGAAGGTATCTCTACAGCGCACAAAGGAGTACAGGAAATATCTTTAGAACGTACAAAGGAGTACACGAGGTATCTCTACAGCGTACATAGGAGTACAGAAGGTATCTCTACAGCGCACAAAGAAGTACAGAAGGTATCTCTACAGCGCACAAAGGAGTACAGAAGGTATCTCTACAGCGCACAAAGGAGTACAGAAGGTATCTCTACAGCGCACAAAGGAGTACAGGAAATATCTCTAGAACGTACAAAGGAGTACACGAGGTATCTCTACAGCGTACAAAGGAGTACAGAAGGTACCTCTACAGCGCACAAAGGAGTACAGAAGGTATCTCTACAGCGCACAAAGGAGTACAGAAGGTATCTCTACAGCGCACAAAGGAGTACAGAAGGTATCTCTACAGCGCACCAAGGAGTACAGAAGGTATCTCTACAGCGCACAAAGGAGTACAAAAGGTATCTCTACAGCGCACAAAGGAGTACAGAAGGTATCTCTACAGCGCACAAAGGAGTACAGAAGGTATCTCTACAGCGCACAAAGGAGTACAGGAAATATCTCTAGAACGTACAAAGGAGTACACGAGGTATCTCTACAGCGTACAAAAGAGTACAGTAAATATCTCTAGAACGTACAAAGGAGTACACGAGGTATCTCTACAGCGTACAAAGGAGTACAGAAGGTATCTCTACAGCGCACAAAGGAGTACAGGAAATATCTCTAGAACGTACAAAGGAGTACACGAGGTATCTCTACAGCGTACAAAGGAGTACAGAAGGTATCTCTACAGCGCACAAGGGAGTACAGAAGGTATCTCTACAGCGCACAAAGGAGTACAGAAGGTATCTCTACAGCGCACAAAGGAGTACAGGAAATATCTCTAGAACGTACAAAGGAGTACACGAGGTATCTCTACAGCGTACAAAGGAGTACAGAAGGTATCTCTACAGCGCACAAAGGAGTACAGAAGGTATCTCTACAGCGCACAAAGGAGTACAAAAGGTATCTCTACAGCGCACAAAGGAGTACAGAAGGTATCTCTACAGCGCACAAAGGAGTACAGAAGGTATCTCTACAGCACACAAAGGAGTACAGGAAATATCTCTAGAACGTACAAAGGAGTACACGAGGTATCTCTACAGCGTACAAAGGAGTACAGAAGGTATCTCTACAGCGCACAAAGGAGTACAGAAGGTATCTCTAAAGCGCACAAAGGAGTACAGAAGGTATCTCTACAGCGAACAAAGGAGTACAGAAGGTATCTCTACAGCGCACAAAGGAGTACAGAAGGTATCTCTACAGCGCACAAAGGAGTACAGAAGGTATCTCTACAGCGCACAAAGGAGTACAGAAGGTATCTCTACAGCGCACAAAGGAGTACAGAAGGTATCTCTACAGCGCACAAAGGAGTACAGGAAATATCTCTAGAACGTACAAAAGAGTACACGAGGTATCTCTACAGCGTACAGAGGAGTACAGAAGGTATCTCTACAGCGCACAAAGGAGTAGAGAAGGTATCTCTACAGCGCACAAAGGAGTACAGAAGGTATCTCTACAGCGCACAAAGGAGTACAGGAAATATCTCTAGAACGTACAAAGGAGTACACGAGGTATCTCTACAGCGTACAAAGGAGTACAGAAGGTATCTCTACAGCGCACAAAGGAGTAGAGAAGGTATCTCTACAGCGCACAAAGGAGTACAGAAGGTATCTCTACAGCGCACAAAGGAGTACAGGAAATATCTCTAGAACGTACAAAGGAGTACACGAGGTATCCCTACAGCGTACAAAGGAGTACAGAAGGTATCTCTACAGCGCACACAGGAGTACAGGAAATATCTCTAGAACGTACAAAGGAGTACACGAGGTATCTCTACAGCGTACAAAGGAGTACAGAAGGTATCTCTACGGCGCACAAAGGAGTACAGAAGGTATCTCTACAGCGCACAAAGGAGTACAGAAGGTATCTCTACAGCGCACAAAGGAGTACAGAAGGTATCTCTACAGCGCACAAAGGAGTACAGAAGGTATCTCTACAGCGCACAAAGGAGTACAGGATATATCTCTAGAACGTACAAAGGAGTACAGGAAATATCTCTAGAACGTACAAAGGAGTACACGAGGTATCTCTACAGCGTACAAAAGAGTACAGTAAATATCTCTAGAACGTACAAAGGAGTACACGAGGTATCTCTACAGCGTACAAAGGAGTACAGAAGGTATCTCTACAGCACACAAAGGAGTACAGGAAATATCTCTAGAACGTACAAAGGAGTACACGAGGTATCTCTACAGCGTACAAAGGAGTACAGAAGGTATCTCTACAGCGCACAAAGGAGTGCAGAAGGTATCTCTACAGCGCACAAAGGAGTACAGAAGGTATCTCTACAGCGAACAAAGGAGTACAGAAGGTATCTCTACAGCGCACAAAGGAGTACAGAAGGTATCTCTACAGCGCACAAAGGAGTACAGAAGGTATCTCTACAGCGCACAAAGGAGTACAGAAGGTATCTCTACAGCGCACAAAGGAGTACAGAAGGTATCTCTACAGCGCACAAAGGAGTACAGGAAATATCTCTAGAACGTACAAAGGAGTACACGAGGTATCTCTACAGCGTACAAAGGAGTACAGAATGTATCTCTACAGCGCACAAAGGAGTACAGGAAATATTTCTAGGACGTACAAAGGAGTACACGAGGTATCTCTACAGCGTACAAAGGAGTACAGAAGGTATCTCTACAGCGCACAAAGGAGTACAGAAGGTATCTCTACAGCGCACAAAGAAGTACAGAAGGTATCTCTACAGCGCACAAAGGAGTACAGGAAATATCTCTAGAACGTACAAAGGAGTACACGAGGTATCCCTACAGCGTACAAAGGAGTACAGAAGGTATCTCTACAGCGCACACAGGAGTACAGGAAATATCTCTAGAACGTACAAAGGAGTACACGAGGTATCTCTACAGCGTACAAAGGAGTACAGAAGGTATCTCTACGGCGCACAAAGGAGTACAGAAGGTATCTCTACAGCGCACAAAGGAGTACAGAAGGTATCTCTACAGCGCACAAAGGAGTACAGAAGGTATCTCTACAGCGCACAAAGGGGTACAGAAGGTATCTCTACAGCGCACAAAGGAGTACAGGATATATCTCTAGAACGTACAAAGGAGTACACGAGGTATCTCTACAGCGTACAAAGGAGTACAGAAGGTATCTCTACAGCGCACAAAGGAGTACAGAAGGTATCTCTACAGCGCACAAAGGAGTACAGGAAATATCTCTAGAACGTACAAAGGAGTACAGAAGGTATCTCTACAGCGCACAAAGGAGTACAGAAGGTATCTCTACAGCGCACAAAGGAGTACAGAAGGTATCTCTACAGCTCACAAAGGAGTACAGAAGGTATCTCTACAGCGCACAAAGGAGTACAGGAAATATCTCTAGAACGTACAAAGGAGTACACGAGGTATCTCTACAGCTTACAAAGGAGTACAGAAGGTATCTCTACAGCGCACATAGGAGTACAGGAAATATCTCTAGAACGTACAAAGGAGTACACGAGGTATCTCTACAGCGTACAAAGGAGTACAGAAGGTATCTCTACAGCGCACAAAGGAGTACAGAAGGTATCTCTACAGCGCACAAAGGAGTACAGAAGGTATCTCTACAGCGCACAAAGGAGTACAGAAGGTATCTCTACACCGCACAAAGGAGTACAGAAGCTATCTCTACAGCGCACAAAGGAGTACAGAAGGTATCTCTACAGCGCACAAAGGAGTACAGAAGGTATCTCTACAGCGCACAAAGGAGTACAGGAAATATCTCTAGAACGTACAAAGGAGTACACGAGGTATCTCTACAGCGTACAAAGGAGTACAGAAGGTATCTCTACAGCGCACAAAGGAGTACAGAAGGTATCTCTACAGCGCACAAAGGAGTACAGAAGGTATCTCTACAGCGCACAAAGGAGTACAGAAGGTATCTCTACAGCGCACAAAGGAGTACAGAAGGTATCTCTACAGCGCACAAAGGAGTACAGAAGGTATCTCTACAGCGCACAAAGGAGTACAGGAAATATCTCTAGAACGTACAAAGGAGTACACGAGGTATCTCTACAGCGTACAAAGGAGTACAGAAGGTATCTGTACAGCGCACAAAGGAGTACAGAAGGTATCTCTACAGCGCACAAAGGAGTACAGAAGGTATCTCTACAGCGCACAGAGGAGTACAGGAAATATCTCTAGAACGTACAAAGGAGTACAAAAGGTATCTCTACAGCGCACAAAGGAGTACAGAAGGTATCCCTACAGCGCACAAAGGAGTACAGAAGGTATCTCTACAGCGCACAAAGGAGTACAGAAGGTATCTCTACAGCGCACAAAGGAGTACAGGAAATATCTCTAGAACGTACAAAGGAGTACACGAGGTATCTCTAAAGCGTACAAAGGAGTACAGAAGGTATCTCTACAGCGCACAAAGGAGTACAGAAGGTATCTCTACAGCGCACAAAGGAGTACAGGAAATATCTCTAGAACGTACAAAGGAGTACAGAAGGTTTCTCTACAGCGCACAAAGGAGTACAGAAGGTATCTCTACAGCGCACAAAGGAGTACAGAAGGAACCTCTACAGCGCACAAAGGAGTACAGGAAATATCTCTAGAACGTGCAAAGGAGTACACGAGGTATCTCTACAGCGTACAAAGGAGTACAGAAGGTATCTCTACAGCGCACAAAGGAGTACAGAAGGTATCTCTACAGCGCACAAAGGAGTACAGAAGGTATCTCTACAGCGCACAAAGAAGTACAGAAGGTATCTCTACAGCGCACAAAGGAGTACAGAAGGTATCTCTACAGCGCACAAAGGAGTACAGGAAATATCTCTAGAACGTACAAAGGAGTACACGAGGTATCTCTACAGCGTACAACGGAGTACAGAAGGTATCTCTACAGCGCACAAAGGAGTACAGAAGGTATCTCTACAGCGCACAAAGGAGTACAGAAGGTATCTCTACAGCGCACAAAGGAGTACAGAAGGTATCTCTACAGCGCACAAAGGAGTACAGGAGGTATCTCTACAGTGCACAAAGGAGTACAGAAATTATCTCTACAGCGCACAAAGGAGTACAGAAGGTATATCTACAGCGCACAAAGGAGTACAGAAGGTATCTCGACAGCGCACAAAGGAGTACAGGAAATATCTCCAGAACGTACAAAGGAGTACAGAAGGTATCTCTACAGCGCTCAAAGGAGTACAGAAGGTATCTCTACAGCGCACAAAGGAGTACAGAAGGTATCTCTACAGCGCACAAAGGAGTACAAGAAATATCTCTAGAACGTACAAAGGAGTACACGAGGTATCTCTACAGCGTACAAAGGAGTACAGAAGGTATCTCTACAGCGCACAAAGGAGTACAGAAGGTATCTCTACAGCGCACAAAGGAGTACAGGAAATATCTCTAGAACGTACAAAGGAGTACACGAGGTATCTCTACAGCGTACAAAGGAGTACAGAAGGTATCTCTACAGCGCACAAAGGAGTACAGAAGGTATCTCTACAGCGCACAAAGGAGTACAGAAGGTATCTCTACAGCGCACAAAGGAGTACAGAAGGTATCTCTACAGCGCACAAAGGAGTACAGGAGGTATCTCTACAGCGCACAAAGGAGTACAGGAAATATCTCTAGAACGTACAAAGAAGTACACGAGGTATCTCTATAGCGTACAAAGGAGTACAGAAGGTATCTCTACAGCGCACAAAGGAGTACAGGAAATATCTCTAGAACGTACAAAGAAGTACACGAGGTATCTCTACAGCGTACAAAGGAGTACAGAAGGTATCTCTACAGCGCACAAAGGAGTACAGAAGGTATCTCTACAGCGCACAAAGGAGGAAAGAAGGTATCTCTACAGCGCACAAAGGAGTACAGGAAATATCTCTAGAACGTACAAAGGAGTACACGAGGTATCTTTTCAGCGTACAAAGGAGTACAGAGGGTAACAGAAGGTATCTCTACAGCGCACAAAGGAGTACAGAAGGTATCTCTACAGCGCACAAAGGAGTACAGAAGGTATCTCTACAGCGCACAAAGGAGTACAGAAGGTATCTCTACAGCGCACAAAAGAGTACAGAAGGTATCTCTACAGCGCACAAAGGAGTACAGGAAATATCTCTAGAACGTACAAAGGAGTACACGAGGTATCTCTACAGCGTACAAAGGAGTACAGAAGGTATCTCTACAGCGCACAAAGGAGTACAGAAGGTATCTCTACAGCGCACAAAGGAGTACAGAAGGCATCTCTTCAGCGCACAAAGGAGTACAGAAGGTATCTCTACAGCGAACAAAGGAGTACAGAAGGTATCTCTACAGCGCACAAAGAAGTACAGAAGGCATCTCTACAGCGCACAAAGGAGTACAGAAGGTATCTCTACAGCGCACAAAGGAGTACAGGAAATATCTCTAGAACGTACAAAGGAGTACACGAGGTATCTCTACAGCGTACAAAGGAGTACAGAAGGTATATCTACAGCGCACGAAGGAGTACAGAAGGTATCTCTACAGCGCACAAAGGAGTACAGAAGGTATCTCTACAGCGCACAAAGGAGTACAGAAGGTATCTCTGCAGCGCACAAAGGAGTACAGAAGGTATCTCTACAGCGCACAAAGGAGTACAGAAGGTATCTCTACAGCGCAGAAAGGAGTACAGAAGGTATCTCTACAGCGCACAAAGGAGTACAGAAGGTATCTCTACAGCGCACAAAGGAGTACAGGAAATATCTCTAAAACGTACAAAGGAGTACACGAGGTATCTCTACAGCGTGCAAAGGAGTACAGAAGGGATCTCTACAGCGCACGAAGGAGTACAGAAGGTATCTCTACAGCGCACAAAGGAGTACACGAGGTATCTCTACAGCGCACAAAGGAGTACAGAAGGTATCTCTACAGCGCACAAAGGAGTACAGAAGGTATCTCTACAGCGCACAAAGGAGTACAGAAGGTATCTCTACAGCGCACAAAGGAGTACAGGAAATATCTCTAGAACTTACAAAGGAGTACACGAGGTATCTCTACAGCGTACAAAGGAGTACAGAAGGTATCTCTACAGCGCAAAAAGGAGTACAGAAGGTATATCTACAGCGCACAAAGGAGTACAGAAGGTATCTCTACAGCGCACAAAGGAGTACAGAAGGTATCTCTACAGCGCACAAAGGAGTACAGAAGGTATCTCTACAGCGCACAAAGGAGTACAGGAAATATCTCTAGAACGTACAAAGGAGTACACGAGGTATCTCTACAGCGTACAAAGGAGTAGAAAAGGTATCTCTACAGCGCACAAAGGAGTACAGAAGGTATCTCTACAGCGCACAAAGGAGTACAGAAGGTATCTCTACAGCGCACAAAGGAGTACAGAAGGTATCTCTACAGCGCACAAAGGAGTACAGAAGGTATCTCAACAGCGCACAAAGGAGTACAGAAGGTATCTCTACAGCGCACAAAGGAGTACAGAAGGTATCTCTACAGCACACAAAGGAGTACAGGAAATATCTCTAGAACGGACAAAGGAGTACACGAGGTATCTCTACAGCGTACAAAGGAGTACAGAAGGTATCTCTACAGCGCACAAAGGAGTACAGAAGGTATCTCTACAGCGCACAAAGAAGTACAGAAGGTATCTCTACAGCGCACAAAGGAGTACAGAAGGTATCTCTACAGCGCACAAAGGAGTACAGGAAATATCTCTAGAACGTACAAAGGAGTACACGAGGTATCTCTACAGCGTACAAAGGAGTACAGGAGGTATCTCTACAGCGCACAAAGGAGTACAGAAGGTATCTCTACAGCGCACAAAGGAGTACAGAAGGTATCTCTACAGCGCACAAAGGAGTACAGAAGGTATCTCTACAGCGCACAAAGGAGTACAGGAAATATATCTAGAACGTACAAAGGAGTACAGAAGGTATCTCTACAGCGCACAAAGGAGTACAGAAGGTATCTCTACAGCGCACAAAGGAGTACAGAAGGTATCTCTACAGCGCACAAAGGAGTACACGAGGTATCTCTACAGCGTACAATGGAGTACAGAAGGTATCTCTACAGCGCACAAAGGAGTACAGAAGGTATCTCTACAGCGCACAAAGGAGTACAGAAGGTATCTCTACAGCGCACAAAAGAGTACAGGAAATATCTCTAGAACGTACAAAGGAGTACAGAAGGTATCTCTACAACGCACAAAGGAGTACAGAAGGTATCTCTACAGCGCACAAAAGAGTACAGAAGGTATCTCTACAGCGCACAAAGGAGTACAGAAGGTATCTCTACAGCGCACAAAGGAGTACGGGAAATATCTCTAGAACGTACAAAGGAGTACACGAGGTATCTCTACAGCGTACAAAGGAGAACAGAAGGTATCTCTACAGCGCACAAAGGAGTACAGAAGGTATCTCTACAGCGCACAAAGGAGTACAGGAAATATCTCTAGAACGTACAAAGGAGTACACGAGGTATCTCTACAGCGTACAAAGTAGTACAGAAGGTATCTCTACAGCGCACAAAGGAGTACAGAAGGTATCTCTACAGCGCACAAAGGAGTACAGAAGGTATCTCTACAGCGCACAAAGGAGTACAGAAGGTATCTCTACAGCGCACAAAGGAGTACAGAAGGTATCTCTACAGCGCACAAAGGAGTACAGAAGGTATCTCTACAGCACACAAAGGAGTACAGGAAATATCTCTAGAATGTACAAAGGAGTACACGAGGTATCTCTACAGCGTACAAAGGAGTACAGAAGGTATCTCTACAGCGCACAAAGGAGTACAGAAGGTATCTCTACAGCGCACAAAGGAGTACAGAAGGTATCTCTACAGCGCACAAAGGAGTACAGGAAATATCTCTAGAACGTACAAAGGAGTACACGAGGTATCTCTACAGCGTACAAAGGAGTACAGAAGGTATCTCTACAGCGCACAAAGGAGTACAGAAGGTATCTCTACAGCGCACAATGGAGTACAGAAGGTATCTCTACAGCGCACAAAGGAGTACAGAAGGTATCTCTACAGCGCACAAAGGAGTATAGGAGGTATCTTTACAGCGCACAAAGGAGTACAGGAAATATCTCTAGAACGTACAAAGGAGTACACGAGGTATCTCTACAGCGTACAAAGGAGTACAGAAGGTATCTCTACAGCGCACAAAGGAGTACAGGAAATATCTCTAGAACGTACAAAGGAGTACACGAGGTATCTCTACAGCGTACAAAGGAGTACAGAAGGTATCTCTACAGCGCACAAAGGAGTACAGAAGGTATCTCTACAGCGCACAAAGGAGTACAGAAGGTATCTCTACAGCGCACAAAGGAGTACAGGAAATATCTCTAGAACGTACAAAGGAGTACACGATTTATCTCTACAGCGTACAAAGGAGTACAGAAGGTATCTCTACAGCGCACAAAGGAGTACAGAAGGTATCTCTACAGCGCACAAAGGAGTACAAAAGGTATCTCTACAGCGCACAAAGGAGTACAGAAGGTATCTCTACAGCGCACAAAGGAGTACAGAAGGTATCTCTACAGCGCACAAAGGAGTACAGGAAATATCTCTAGAACGTACAAAGGAGTACACGAGGTATCTTCACAGCGTACAAAGGAGTACAGAAGGTATCTCTACAGCGCACAAAGGAGTACAAAAGGTATCTCTACAGCGCACAAAGGAGTACAGAAGGTATCTCTACAGCGCACAAAGGAGTACAGAAGGTATCTCTACAGCGCACAAAGGAGTACAGAAGGTATCTCTACAGCGCACAAAGGAGTACAGAAGGTATCTCTACAGCGCACAAAGGAGTACAGAAGGTATCTCTACCGCACACAAAGGAGTACAGGAAATATCTCTAGAACGTACAAAGGAGTACACGAGGTATCTCTACAGCGTACAAAGGAGTACAGAAGGTATCTCTACAGCGCACAAAGGAGTACAGAAGGTATCTCTACAGCGCACAAAGAAGTACAGAAGGTATCTCTACAGCGAACAAAGGAGTACAGAAGGTATCTCTACAGCGCACAAAGGAGTACAGAAGGTATCTCTACAGCGCACAAAGGAGTACAGAAGGTATCTCTACAGCGCACAAAGGAGTACAGAAGGTATCTCTACAGCGCACAAAGGAGTACAGAAGGTATCTCCACAGCGCACAAAGGAGTACAGGAAATATCTCTAGAACGTACAAAGGAGTACACGAGGTATCTCTACAGCGTACAAAGGAGTACAGAAGGTATCTCTACAGCGCACAAAGGAGTACAGAAGGTATCTCTACAGCGCACAAAGGAGTACAGAAGGTATCTCTACAGCGCACAAAGGAGTACAGGAAGTATCTCTAGAACGTACAAAGGAGTACAGAAGGTATCTCTACAGCGCACAAAGGAGTACAGAAGGTATCTCTACAGCGCACAAAGGAGTACAGAAGGTATCTCTACAGCGCACAAAGGAGTACAGGAAATATCTCTAGAACGTACAAAGGAGTACACGAGGTATCTCTACAGCGTACAAAGGAGTACAGAAGGTATCTCTACAGCGCACAAAGGAGTACAGAAGGTATCTCTACAGCGCACAAAGGAGTACAGGAAATATCTCTAGAACGTACAAAGGAGTACAGAAGGTATCTCTACAGCGCACAAAGGAGTACAGAAGGTATCTCTACAGCGCACAAAGGAGTACAGAAGGAACCTCTACAGCGCACAAAGGAGTACAGGAAATATCTCTAGAACGTGCAAAGGAGTACACGAGGTATCTCTACAGCGTACAAAGGAGTAGAGAAGGTATCTCTACAGCGCACAAAGGAGTACAGAAGGTATCTCTACAGCGCACAAAGGAGTACAGAAGGTATCTCTACAGCGCACAAAGAAGTACAGAAGGTATCTCTACAGCGCACAAAGGAGTACAGAAGGTATCTCTACAGCGCGCAAAGGAGTACAGGAAATATCTCTAGAACGTACAAAGGAGTACACGAGGTATCTCTACAGCGTACAAAGGAGTACAGAAGGTATCTCTACAGCGCACAAAAAAGTACAGAAGGTATCTCTACAGCGCACAAAGGAGTACAGAAGGTATCTCTACAGCGCACAAAGGAGTACAGAAGGTATCTCTACAGCGCACAAAGGAGTACAGGAGGTATCTCTAAAGAGAACAAAGGAATACAGAAATTATCTCTACAGCGCACAAAGGAGTACAGAAGGTATATCTACAGCGCACAAAGGAGTACAGAAGGTATCTCTACAGCGCACAAAGGAGTACAGAAGGTATCTCTACAGCGCACAAAGGAGTACAGGAAATATCTCTAGAACGTACAAAGGAGTACACGAGGTATCTCTACAGCGTACAAAGGAGTACAGAAGGTATCTCTACAGCGCACAAAGGAGTACAGAAGGTATCTCTACAGCGCACAACGGAGTACAAATGGTATCTCTACAGCGCACAAAGGAGTACAGAAGGTATCTCTACAGCGCACAAAGGAGTACAGAAGGTATCTCTACAGCGCACAAAGGAGTACAGGAAATATCTCTAGAACGTACAAAGGAGTACACGAGGTATCTCTACAGCGTACAAAGGAGTACAGAAGGTATCTCTACAGCGCACAAAGGAGTACGGGAAATATCTCTAGAACGTACAAAGGAGTACACGAGGTATCTCTACAGCGTACAAAGGAGAACAGAAGGTATCTCTACAGCGCACAAAGGAGTACAGAAGGTATCTCTACAGCGCACAAAGGAGTACAGGAAATATCTCTAGAACGTACAAAGGAGTACACGAGGTATCTCTACAGCGTACAAAGTAGTACAGAAGGTATCTCTACAGCGCACAAAGGAGTACAGAAGGTATCTCTACAGCGCACAAAGGAGTACAGAAGGTATCTCTACAGCGCACAAAGGAGTACAGAAGGTATCTCTACAGCGCACAAAGGAGTACAGAAGGTATCTCTACAGCGCACAAAGGAGTACAGAAGGTATCTCTACAGCACACAAAGGAGTACAGGAAATATCTCTAGAATGTACAAAGGAGTACACGAGGTATCTCTACAGCGTACAAAGGAGTACAGAAGGTATCTCTACAGCGCACAAAGGAGTACAGAAGGTATCTCTACAGCGCACAAAGGAGTACAGAAGGTATCTCTACAGCGCACAAAGGAGTACAGGAAATATCTCTAGAACGTACAAAGGAGTACACGAGGTATCTCTACAGCGTACAAAGGAGTACAGAAGGTATCTCTACAGCGCACAAAGGAGTACAGAAGGTATCTCTACAGCGCACAATGGAGTACAGAAGGTATCTCTACAGCGCACAAAGGAGTACAGAAGGTATCTCTACAGCGCACAAAGGAGTATAGGAGGTATCTTTACAGCGCACAAAGGAGTACAGGAAATATCTCTAGAACGTACAAAGGAGTACACGAGGTATCTCTACAGCGTACAAAGGAGTACAGAAGGTATCTCTACAGCGCACAAAGGAGTACAGGAAATATCTCTAGAACGTACAAAGGAGTACACGAGGTATCTCTACAGCGTACAAAGGAGTACAGAAGGTATCTCTACAGCGCACAAAGGAGTACAGAAGGTATCTCTACAGCGCACAAAGGAGTACAGAAGGTATCTCTACAGCGCACAAAGGAGTACAGGAAATATCTCTAGAACGTACAAAGGAGTACACGATTTATCTCTACAGCGTACAAAGGAGTACAGAAGGTATCTCTACAGCGCACAAAGGAGTACAGAAGGTATCTCTACAGCGCACAAAGGAGTACAAAAGGTATCTCTACAGCGCACAAAGGAGTACAGAAGGTATCTCTACAGCGCACAAAGGAGTACAGAAGGTATCTCTACAGCGCACAAAGGAGTACAGGAAATATCTCTAGAACGTACAAAGGAGTACACGAGGTATCTTCACAGCGTACAAAGGAGTACAGAAGGTATCTCTACAGCGCACAAAGGAGTACAAAAGGTATCTCTACAGCGCACAAAGGAGTACAGAAGGTATCTCTACAGCGCACAAAGGAGTACAGAAGGTATCTCTACAGCGCACAAAGGAGTACAGAAGGTATCTCTACAGCGCACAAAGGAGTACAGAAGGTATCTCTACAGCGCACAAAGGAGTACAGAAGGTATCTCTACCGCACACAAAGGAGTACAGGAAATATCTCTAGAACGTACAAAGGAGTACACGAGGTATCTCTACAGCGTACAAAGGAGTACAGAAGGTATCTCTACAGCGCACAAAGGAGTACAGAAGGTATCTCTACAGCGCACAAAGAAGTACAGAAGGTATCTCTACAGCGAACAAAGGAGTACAGAAGGTATCTCTACAGCGCACAAAGGAGTACAGAAGGTATCTCTACAGCGCACAAAGGAGTACAGAAGGTATCTCTACAGCGCACAAAGGAGTACAGAAGGTATCTCTACAGCGCACAAAGGAGTACAGAAGGTATCTCCACAGCGCACAAAGGAGTACAGGAAATATCTCTAGAACGTACAAAGGAGTACACGAGGTATCTCTACAGCGTACAAAGGAGTACAGAAGGTATCTCTACAGCGCACAAAGGAGTACAGAAGGTATCTCTACAGCGCACAAAGGAGTACAGAAGGTATCTCTACAGCGCACAAAGGAGTACAGGAAGTATCTCTAGAACGTACAAAGGAGTACAGAAGGTATCTCTACAGCGCACAAAGGAGTACAGAAGGTATCTCTACAGCGCACAAAGGAGTACAGAAGGTATCTCTACAGCGCACAAAGGAGTACAGGAAATATCTCTAGAACGTACAAAGGAGTACACGAGGTATCTCTACAGCGTACAAAGGAGTACAGAAGGTATCTCTACAGCGCACAAAGGAGTACAGAAGGTATCTCTACAGCGCACAAAGGAGTACAGGAAATATCTCTAGAACGTACAAAGGAGTACAGAAGGTATCTCTACAGCGCACAAAGGAGTACAGAAGGTATCTCTACAGCGCACAAAGGAGTACAGAAGGAACCTCTACAGCGCACAAAGGAGTACAGGAAATATCTCTAGAACGTGCAAAGGAGTACACGAGGTATCTCTACAGCGTACAAAGGAGTAGAGAAGGTATCTCTACAGCGCACAAAGGAGTACAGAAGGTATCTCTACAGCGCACAAAGGAGTACAGAAGGTATCTCTACAGCGCACAAAGAAGTACAGAAGGTATCTCTACAGCGCACAAAGGAGTACAGAAGGTATCTCTACAGCGCGCAAAGGAGTACAGGAAATATCTCTAGAACGTACAAAGGAGTACACGAGGTATCTCTACAGCGTACAAAGGAGTACAGAAGGTATCTCTACAGCGCACAAAAAAGTACAGAAGGTATCTCTACAGCGCACAAAGAAGTACAGAAGGTATCTCTACAGCGCACAAAGGAGTACAGAAGGTATCTCTACAGCGCACAAAGGAGTACAGGAGGTATCTCTAAAGAGCACAAAGGAATACAGAAATTATCTCTACAGCGCACAAAGGAGTACAGAAGGTATATCTACAGCGCACAAAGGAGTACAGAAGGTATCTCTACAGCGCACAAAGGAGTACAGAAGGTATCTCTACAGCGCACAAAGGAGTACAGGAAATATCTCTAGAACGTACAAAGGAGTACACGAGGTATCTCTACAGCGTACAAAGGAGTACAGAAGGTATCTCTACAGCGCACAAAGGAGTACAGAAGGTATCTCTACAGCGCACAACGGAGTACAAATGGTATCTCTACAGCGCACAAAGGAGTACAGAAGGTATCTCTACAGCGCACAAAGGAGTACAGAAGGTATCTCTACAGCGCACAAAGGAGTACAGGAAATATCTCTAGAACGTACAAAGGAGTACACGAGGTATCTTCACAGCGTACAAAGGAGTACAGAAGGTATCTCTACAGCGCACAAAGGAGTACAGAAGGTATCTCTACAGCGCACAAAGGAGTACAGAAGGTATCTCTACAGCGCACAAAGGAGTACAGAAGGTATCTCTACAGCGCACAAAGGAGTACAGAAAGTATCTCTACAGCGCACAAAGGAGTACAGAAGGTATCTCTACAGCGCACAAAGAGTAAAGAAGGTATCTCTACAGCACACAAAGGAGTACAGGAAATATCTCTAGAACGTACAAAGGAGTACACGAGGTATCTCTACAGCGTACAAAGGAGTACAGAAGGTATCTCTACAGCGCACAAAGGAGTACAGAAGGTATCTCTACAGCGCACAAAGGAGTACAGAAGGTATCTCTACAGCGAACAAAGGAGTACAGAAGGTATCTCTACAGCGCACAAAGGAGTACAGGAAATATCTCTAGAACGTACAAAGGAGTACACGAGGTATCTCTACAGCGTACAAAGGAGTACAGAAGGTATCTCTACAGCGCACAAAGGAGTACAGAAGGTATCTCTACAGCGCACAAAGGAGTACAGAAGGTATCTCTACAGCGCACATAGGAGTACAGGAAATATCTCTAGAACGTACAAAGGAGTACACGAGGTATCTCTACAGCGTACAAAGGAGTACAGAAGGTATCTCAACAGCGCATGCACAGGAGTACAGGAAATATCTCTAGAACGTACAAAGGAGTACACGAGGTATCTCTACAGCGTACAAAGGAGTACAGAAGGTATCTCTACAGCGCACAAAGGAGTACAGAAGGTATCTCTACAGCGCACAAAGGAGTACAGAAGGTATCTCTACAGCGCACAAAGGAGTACAGGATATATCTCTAGAACGTACAAAGGAGTACACGAGGTATCTTTACAGCGTACAAAGGAGTACAGAAGGTATCTCTACAGCGCACAAAGGAGTACAGAAGGTATCTCTACAGCGCACAAAGGAGTACAGGAAATATCTCTAGAACGTACAAAGGAGTACAGAAGGTATCTCTACAGCGCACAAAGGAGTACAGAAGGTATCTCTACAGCGCACAAAGGAGTACAGAAGGTATCTCTACAGCGCACAAAGGAGTACAGAAGGTATCTCTACAGCGCACAAAGGAGTATAGGAAATATCTCTAGAACGTACAAAGGAGTACACGAGGTATCTCTACAGCGTACAAAGGAGTACAGAAGGTATCTCTACAGCGCACAAAGGAGTACAGGAAATATCTCTAGAACGTACAAAGGAGTACACGAGGTATCTCTACAGCGTACAAAGGAGTACAGAAGGTATCTCTACAGCGCACAAAGGAGTACAGAAGGTATCTCTACAGCGCACAAAGGAGTACAGAAGGTATCTCTACAGCGCACAAAGGAGTACAGAAGGTATCTCTACAGCGCACAAAGGAGTACAGAAGGTATCTCTACAGCGCACAAAGGAGTACAGAAGGTATCTCTACAGCGCACAAAGGAGTACAGAAGGTATCTCTACAGCGCACAAAGGAGTACAGAAGGTATCTCTACAGCGCACAAAGGAGTACAGGAAATATCTCTAGAACGTACAAAGGAGTACACGAGGTATCTCTACAGCGTACAAAGGAGTACAGAAGGTATCTCTACAGCGCACAAAGGAGTACAGAAGGTATCTCTACAGCGCACAAAGGAGTACAGAAGGTATCTCTACAGCGCACAAAGGAGTACAGAAGGTATCTCTACAGCGCACAAAGGAGTACAGAAGGTATCTCTACAGCGAACAAAGGAGTACAGAAGGTATCTCTACAGCGCACAAAGGAGTACAGGAAATATCTCTAGAACGTACAAAGGAGTACACGAGGTATCTCTACAGCGCACAAAGGAGTACAGAAGGTATCTCTACAGCGCACAAAGGAGTACAGGAAATATCTCTAGAACGTACAAAGGAGTACAAAAGGTATCTCTACAGCGCACAAAGGAGTACAGAAGGTATCCCTACAGCGCACAAAGGAGTACAGGAAATATCTCTAGAACGTACAAAGGAGTACACGAGGTATCTCTACCGCGTACAAAGGAGTACAGAAGGTATCTCTACAGCGCACAAAGGAGTACAGAAGGTATCTCTACAGCGCACAAAGGAGTACAGAAGGTATCTCTACAGCGCACATAGGAGTACAGGAAATATCTCTAGAACGTACAAAGGAGTACACGAGGTATCTCTACAGCGTACAAAGGAGTACAGAAGGTATCTCAACAGCGCACACAGGAGTACAGAAAATATCTCTAGAACGTACAAAGGAGTACACGAGGTATCTCTACAGCGTACAAAGGAGTACAGAAGGTATCTCTACAGCGCACAAAGGAGTACAGAAGGTATCTCTACAGCGCACAAAGGAGTACAGAAGGTATCTCTACAGCGCACAAAGGCGTACAGAAGGTATCTCTACAGCGCACAAAGGAGTACAGAAGGTATCTCTACAGCGAACAAAGGAGTACAGAAGGTATCTCTACAGCGCACAAAGGAGTACAGGAAATATCTCTAGAACGTACAAAGGAGTACACGAGGTATCTCTACAGCGCACAAAGGAGTACAGAAGGTATCTCTACTGCGCACAAAGGAGTACAGGAAATATCTCTAGAACGTACAAAGGAGTACAAAAGGTATCTCTACAGCGCACAAAGGAGTACAGAAGGTATCCCTACAGCGCACAAAGGAGTACAGAAGGTATCTCTACAGCGCACAAAGGAGTACAGAAGGTATCTCTACAGCGCACAAAGGAGTACAGGAAATATCTCTAGAACGTACAAAGGAGTACACGAGGTATCTCTACAGCGTACAAAGGAGTACAGAAGGTATCTCTACAGCGCACAAAGAAGTACAGAAGGTATCTCTACAGCGCACAAAGGAGTACAGGAAATATCTCTAGAACGTACAAAGGAGAACACGAGGTATCTCTACAGCGTACAAAGGAGTACAGAAGGTATCTCTACAGCGCACAAAGGAGTACAGAAGGTATCTCTACAGCGCACAAAGGAGTACAGGAAATATCTCTAGAACGTACAAAGGAGTACAGAAGGTATCTCTACAGCGCACAAAGGAGTACAGAAGGTATCTCTACAGCGCACAAAGGAGTACAGAAGGTATCTCTACAGCGCACAAAGGAGTACAGGAAATAACTCTAGAACGTACAAAGGAGTACACGAGGTATCTCTACAGCGTACAAAGGAGTACAGAAGGTATCTCTACAGCGCACAAAGGAGTACAGAAGGTATCTCTACAGCGCACAAAGGAGTACAGGAAATATCTCTAGAACGTACAAAGGAGTACAGAAGGTATCTCTACAGCGCACAAAGGAGTACAGAAGGTATCTCTACAGCGCACAAAGGAGTACAGAAGGAACCTCTACAGCGCACAAAGGAGTACAGGAAATATCTCTAGAACGTGCAAAGGAGTACACGAGGTATCTCTACAGCGTACAAAGGAGTACAGAAGGTATCCCTACAGCGCACAAAGGAGTACAGAAGGTATCTCTACAGCGCACAAAGGAGTACAGAAGGTATCTCTACAGCGCACAAAGAAGTACAGAAGGTATCTCTACAGCGCACAAAGGAGTACAGAAGGTATCTCTACAGCGCACAAAGGAATACAGAAGGTATCTCTACAGCGCACAAAGGAGTACAGAAGGTATCTCTACAGCGCACAAAGGAGTACAGAAGGTATCTCTTCAGCGCACAAAGGAGTACAGAAGGTATCTCTACAGCGCACAAAGGAGTACAGAAGGTATCTCTACAGCGCACAAAGGAGTACAGAAGGTATCTCTACAGCGCACAAAGGAGTACAGGAAATATCTCTAGAACGTACAAAGGAGTACACGAGGTATCTCTACAGCGTACAAAGGAGTACAGAAGGTATCTCTACAGCGCACAAAGGAGTACAGAAGGTATCTCTACAGCGCACAAAGTTGTACAGAAGGTATCTCTACAGCGAACAAAGGAGTACAGAAGGTATCTCTACAGCGCACAAAGGAGTACAGGAGGTATCTCTACAGAGCACAAAGGAATACAGAAATTATCTCTACAGCGCACAAAGGAGTACAGAAGGTATATCTACAGCGCACAAAGGAGTACAGAAGGTATCTCTACAGCGCACAAAGGAGTACAGGAAATGTCTCTAGAACGTACAAAGGAGTACAGAAGGTATCTCTACAGCGCACAAAGGAGTACAGTAGGTATCTCTACAGCGCACAAAGGAGTACAGAAGGTATCTCTACAGCGCACAAAGGAGTACAGGAAATATCTCTAGAACGTACAAAGGAGTACACGAGGTATCTCTACAGCGTACAAAGGAGTACAGAAGGTATCTCTACAGCGCACAAAGGAGTACAGAAGGTATCTCTACAGCGCACAAAGGAGTACAGAAGGTATCTCTACAGCGCACAAAGGAGTACAGAAGGTATCTCTACAGCGAACAAAGGAGTACAGAAGGTATCTCTACAGCGCACAAAGGAGTACAGGAAATATCTCTAGAACGTACAAAGGAGTACACGAGGTATCTCTACAGCGTACAAAGGAGTACAGAAGGTATCTCTACAGCGCACAAAAGAGTACAGATGGTATCTCTACAGCGCACAAAGGAGTACAGAAGGTATCTCTACAGCGCACAAAGGAGTACAGAAGGTATCTCTACAGCGCACAAAGGAGTACAGGAGGTATCTCTACAGCGCACAAAGGAGTACAGGAAATATCTCTAGAACGTACAAAGAAGAACACGAGGTATCTCTACAGCGTACAAAGGAGTACAGAAGGTATCTCTACAGCGCACAAAGGAGTACATGAAATATCTCTAGAACGTACAAAGAAGTACACGAGGTATCTCTACAGCGTACAAAGGAGTACAGAAGGTATCTCTACAGCGCACAAAGAAGTACAGAAGGTATCTCTACAGCGCACAAAGGAGTAAAGAAGGTATCTCTACAGCGCACAAAGGAGTACAGGAAATATCTCTAGAACGTACAAAGGAGTACACGAGGTATCTCTACAGCGTACAAAGGAGTACAGAAGGTAACAGAAGGTATCTCTACAGCGCACAAAGGAGTACAGGAGGTATCTCTACAGCGCACAAAGTAGTACAGAAGGTATCTCTACAGCGCACAAAGGAGTACAGAAGGTATCTCTACAGCCCACAAAGGAGTACAGAAGGTATCTCTACAGCACACAAAGGAGTACAGGAAATATCTCTAGAACGTACAAAGGAGTACACGAGGTATCTCTACAGCGTACAAAGGAGTACAGAAGGTATCTCTACAGCGCACAAAGGAGTACAGAAGGTATCTCTACAGCGCACAAAGGAGTACAGAAGGTATCTCTTCAGCGCACAAAGGAGTACAGAAGGTATCTCCACAGCGCACAAAGGAGTACAGAAGGTATCTCTACAGCGCACAAAGGAGTACAGAAGGTATCTCTACAGCGCACAAAGGAGTACAGAAGGTATCTCTACAGCGCACAAAGGAGTACAGGAAATATCTCTAGAACGTACAAAGGAGTACACGAGGTATCTCTACAGCGTACAAAGGAGTACAGAAGGTATCTCTACAGCGCAAAAAGGAGTACAGAAGGTATCTCTACAGCGCACAAAGGAGTACAGAAGGTATCTCTACAGCGCACAAAGGAGTACAGAAGGTATCTCTGCAGCGCACAAAGGAGTACAGAAGGTATCTCTACAGCGCACAAAGGAGTACAGAAGGTATCTCTACAGCGCACAAAGGAGTACAGAAGGTATCTCTACAGCGCACAAAGGAGTACAGAAAGTATCTCTACAGCGCACAAAGGAGTACAGGAAATATCTCTAGAACGTACAAAGGAGTACACGAGGTATCTCTACAGCGTACAAAGGAGTACAGAAGGTATCTCTACAGCGCACAAAGGAGTACAGGAAATATCTCTAGAACGTACAAAGGAGTACACGAGGTATCTCTACAGCGTACAAAGGAGTACAGAAGGTATCTCTACAGCGCACTAAGGAGTACAGAAGGTATCTCTACAGCGTACAAAGGAGTACACGAGGTATCTCTACAGCGCACAAAGGAATACAGAAGGTATCTCTACAGCGCACGAAGTAGTACAGAAGGTATCTCTACAGCGCACAAAGGAGTACAGAAGGTATCTCTACAGCGCACAAAGGAGTACAGGAAATATCTCTAGAACGTACAAAGGAGTACACGAGGTATCTCTACAGCGTACAAAGGAGTACAGAAGGGATCTCTACAGCGCACAAAGGAGTACAGAAGGTATCTCTACAGCGCACAAAGAAGTACAGAAGGTATCTCTTCAGCGCAAAAGGAGTACAGAAGGTATCTCTACAGCGCACAAAGGAGTACAGAAGGTATCTCTACAGCGCACAAAGGAGTACATGAAATATCTCTAGAACGTACAAAGGAGTACACGAGGTATCTCTACAGCGTACAAAGGAGTACAGAAGGTATCTCTACAGCGCACAAAGGAGTACAGATGGTATCTCTACAGCGCACAAAGGAGTACAGAAGGTATCTCTACAGCGCACAAAGGAGTACAGAAGGTATCTCTACAGCGCACAAAGGAGTACAGAAGGTATCTCAACAGCGCACAAAGGAGTACAGAAGGTATCTCTACAGCGCACAAAGGAGTACAGAAGGTATCTCTACAGCGCACAAAGGAATACAGGAAATATCTCTAGAACGTACAAAGGAGTACACGAGGTATCTCTACAGCGTACAAAGGAGTACAGAAGGTATCTCTACAGCGCACAAAGGAGTACAGAAGGTATCTCTACAGCGCACAAAGAAGTACAGAAGGTATCTCTACAGCGCACAAAGGAGTACAGAAGGTATCTCTACAGCGCACAAAGGAGTACAGGAAATATCTCTAGAACGTACAAAGGAGTACACGAGGTATCTCTACAGCGTACAAAGGAGTACAGAAGGAATCTCTACAGCGCACAAAGGAGTACAGAAGGTATCTCTACAGCGCACAAAGGAGTACAGAAGGTATCTCTACAGCGCACAAAGGAGTACAGAAGGTATCTCTACAGCGCCCAAAGGAGTACAGGAAATATCTCTAGAACGTACAAAGGAGTACAGAAGGTATCTCTACAGCGCACAAGGGAGTACAGAAGGTATCTCTACAGCGCACAAAGGAGTACAGAAGGTATCTCTACAGCGCACAAAGGAGTACACGAGGTATCTCTACAGCGTACAAAGGAGTACAGAAGGTATCTCTACAGCGCACAAAGGAGTACAGAAGGTATCTCTACAGCGCACAAAAGAGTACAGGAAATATCTCTAGAACGTACAAAGGAGTACAGAAGGTATCTCTACAGCGCACAAAGGAGTACAGAAGGTATCTCTACAGCGCACAAAGGAGTACAGAAGGTATCTCTACAGCGCACAAAGGAGTACAGAAGGTATCTCTACAGCGCACAAAGGAAAACGGGAAATATCTCTAGAACGTACAAAGGAGTACACGAGGTATCTCTACAGCGTACAAAGGAGTACAGAAGGTATCTCTACAGCGCACAAAGGAGTACAGGTAATATCTCTAGAACGTACAAAGGAGTACACGAGGTATCTCTACAGCGTACAAAGGAGTACAGAAGGTATCTCTACAGCGCACAAAGGAGTACAGGAAATATCTCTAGAACGTACAAAGGAGTACACGAGGTATCTCTACAGCGTACAAAGGAGTACAGAAGGTATCTCTACAGCGCACAAAGGAGTACAGGAGGTATCTCTACAGCGCACAAAGGAGTACAGAAGGTATCTCTACAGCGCACAAAGGAGTACAGAAGGTATCTCTACAGCGCACAAAGGAGTACAGGAAATATCTCTAGAACGTACAAAGAAGTTCACGAAGTATCTCTACAGCGTACAAAGGAGTACAGAAGGTATCTCTACAGCGCACAAAGGAGTACAGAAGGTATCTCTACAGCGCACAAAGGAGTACAGAAGGTATCTCTACAGCGCACAAAGGAGTACAGAAGGTATCTCAACAGCGCACAAAGGAGTACAGAAGGTATTTCTACAGCGCACAAAGGAGTACAGAAGGTATCTCTACAGCGCACAAGGGAGTACAGAAGGTATCTCTACAACGCACAAAGGAGTACAGAAGGTTTCTCTACAGCGCACAAAGGAGAACAGAAGGTATCTCTACAGCGCACAAAGGAGTACAGGAAATATCTATAGAACGTACAAAGGAGTACAGAAGGTATCTCTACAGCGCACAAAGGAGTACAGAAGGTATCTCTACAGCGCACAAAGGAGTACAGAAGGTATTTCTACAGCGCACAATGGAGTACAGGAAATATCTCTAGAACGTACAAAGGAGTACACGAGGTATCTCTACAGCGTACAAAGGAGTACAGAAGGTATCTCTACAGCGCACAAAGGAGTACAGAAGGTATCTCTACAGCGCACAAAGGAGTACAGGAAATATCTCTAGAACGTACAAAGGAGTACAGAAGGTATCTCTACAGCGCACAAAGGAGTACAGTAGGTATATCTACAGCGCACAAAGGAGTACAGAAGGTATCTCTACAGCGCACAAAGGAGTACAGAAGGTATCTCTACAGCGCACAAAGGAGTACAGGAAATATCTCTAGAACGTACAAAGGAGTACACGAGGTATCTCTACAGCGTACAAAGGAGTACAGAAGGTATCTCTACAGCGCACAAAGGAGTACAGAAGGTATCTCTACAGCGCACAAAGGAGTACAGAAGGTATCTCTACAGCGCACAAAGGAGTACAGAAGGTATCTCTACAGCGCACAAAGGAGTACAGGAAATATCTCTAGAACGTACAAAGGAGTACACGAGGTATCTCTACAGCGTACAAAGGAGTGCAGAAGGTATCTCTACAGCGCACAAAGGAGTACAGAAGGTATCTCTACAGCGCACAAAGAAGTACAGAAGGTATCTCTACAGCGCACAAAGGAGTACAAAAGGTATCTCTACAGCGCACAAAGGAGTACAGAAGGTGTCTCTACAGCGCACACAGGAGTACAGGAAATATCTCTAGAACGTACAAAGGAGTACACGAGGTATCTCTACAGCGTACAAAGGAGTACAGAAGGTATCTCTACAGCGCACAAAGGAGTACAGAAGGTATCTCTACAGCGCACAAAGGAGTACAGAAGGTATCTCTACAGCGCACAAAGGAGTACAGAAGGTATCTCTACAGCGCACAAAGGAGAACAGAAGGTATCTCTACAGCGCACAAAGGAGTACAGGAAATATCTCTAGAACGTACGAAGGAGTACACGAGGTATCTCTACAGCGTACAAAGGAGTACAGAAGGTATCTCTACAGCGCACAAAGGAGTACAGAAGGTATCTCTACAGCGCACAAAAGAGTACAGGAAATATCTCTAGAACGTACGAAGGAGTACAGAAGGTATCTCTACAGCGCACAAAGGAGTACAGAAGGTATCTCTACAGCGCACAAAGGAGTACAGAAGGTATCTCTACAGCGCACAAAGGAGTACAGAAGGTATCTCTACAGCGCACAAAGGAGTACAGGAAATATCTCTAGAACGTACAAAGGAGTACACGAGGTATCTCTACAGCGTACAAAGGAGTACAGAAGGTATCTCTACAGCGCACGAAGGAGTACAGGAAATATCTCTAGAACGTACAAAGGAGTACACGAGGTATCTCTACAGCGTACAAAGGAGTACAGAAGGTATCTCTGCAGCGCACAAAGGAGTACAGAAGGTATCTCTACAGCGCACAAAGGAGTACAGAAGGTATCTCTACAGCGCACAAAGGAGTACAGAAGGTATCTCTACAGCGCACAAAGGAGTACAGGAAATATCTCTAGAACGTACAAAGGAGTACACGAGGTATCTCTACAGCGTACAAAGGAGTACAGAAGGTATCTCTACAGCGCAAAAAGGAGTACAGAAGGTATCTCTACAGCGCACAAAGAAGTACAGAAGGTATCTCTACAGCGCACAAAGGAGTACAGAAGGTATCTCTACAGCGCACAAAGGAGTACAGAAAGTATCTCTACAGCGCACAAAGGAGTACAGAAGGTATCTCTACAGCGCACAAAGGAGTACAGAAGGTATCTCTACAGCGCACAAAGGAGTACAGAAGGTATCTCTACAGCGCACAAAGGAGTACAGAAGGTATCTCTACAGCGCACAAAGGAGTACGGGAAATATCTCTAGAACGTACAAAGGAGTACACGAGGTATCTCTACAGCGTACAAAGGAGTACAGAAGGTATCTCTACAGCGCACAAAGGAGTACAGAAGGTATCTCTACAGCGCACAAAGGAGTACAGGAAATATCTCTAGAACGTACAAAGGAGTACACGAGGTATCTCAACAGCGTACAAAGGAGTACAGAAGGTATCTCTACAGCGCACAAAGGAGTACAGAAGGTATCTCTACAGCGCACAAAGGAGTACAGAAGGTATCTCTACAGCGCACAAAGGAGTACAGGATATATCTCTAGTACGTACAAAGGAGTACACGAGGTATCTCTACAGCGTACAAAGGAGTACAGAAGGTATCTCTACAGCGCACAAAGGAGTACAGGAAATATCTCTAGAACGTACAAAGGAGTACACGAGGTATCTCTACAGCGTACAAAGGAGTACAGAAGGTATCTCTACAGCGCACAAAGGAGTACAGAAGGTATCTCTACAGCGCACAAAGGAGTACAGAAGGTATCTCTACAGCGCACAAAGGAGTACAGAAGGTATCTCTACAGCGCACAAAGGAGTACAGAAGGTGTCTCTACAGCGCACAAAGGAGTACAGAAGGTATCTCTACAGCGCACAAAGGAGTACAGAAGGTATCTCTACAGCGCACAAAGGAGTACAGAAGGTATCTCTACAGCGCACAAAGGAGTACAGAAGGTATCTCTACAGCGCACAAAGGAGTACAGGAAATATCTCTAGAACGTACAAAGAAGTACACGAGGTATCTCTACAGCGTACAAAGGAGTACAGAAGGTATCTCTACAGCGCACAAAGGAGTACAGAAGGTATCTCTACAGCGCACAAAGGAGTACTGAAGGTATCTCTACAGCGCACGAAGGAGTACAGAAGGTATCTCTACAGCGCACAAAGGAGTACAGAAGGTATCTCTACAGCGCACAAAGGAGTACAGAAGGTATCTCTACAGCGCACAAAGGAGTACAGAAGGTATCTCTACAGCGCACAAAAGAGTACAGGAAATATCTCTAGAACGTACAAAGGAGTACACGAGGTATCTCTACAGCGTACAAAGGAGTACAGAAGGTATCTCTACAGCGCACAAAGGAGTACAGAAGGTATCTCTACAGCGCACAAAGGAGTACACGAGGTATCTCTACAGCGCACAAAGGAGTACAGAAGGTATCTCTACAGCGCACAAAGGAGTACAGAAGGTATCTCTACAGCGCACAAAGGAGTACAGGAAATATCTCTAGAACGTACAAAGGAGTACACGAGGTATCTCTACAGCGTACAAAGGAGTACAGAAGGTATCTCTACAGCGCACAAAGGAGTACAGGAAATATCTCTAGAACGTACAAAGGAGTACACGAGGTATCTCTACAGCGTACAAAAGAGTACAGAAAGTATCTCTACAGCGCACAAAGGAGTACAGAAGGTATCTATACAGCGCACAAAGGAGTACAGAAGGTATCTCTACAGCGCACAAAGGAGTACAGAAGGTATCTCTACAGCGCACAAAGGAGTACAGGAAATATCTCTAGAACGTACAAAGGAGTACACGAGGTATCTCTACAGCGTACAAAGGAGTAGAGAAGATATCTCTACAGCGCACAAAGGAGTACAGAAGGTATCTCTACAGCGCACAAAGGAGTACAGAAGGTATCTCTACAGCGCACAAAGGAGTACAGAAGGTATCTCTACAGCGCACAAAGGAGTACAGAAGGTATCTCTACAGCGCACAAAGGAGTACAGAAGCTTTCTCTACAGCGCACAAAGGAGTACAGAAGGTATCTCTACAGCGCACAAAGGAGTACAGAAGGTATCTCTACAGCGCACAAAGGAGTACAGAAGGTATCTCTACAGCGCACAAAGGAGTACAGGAAATATCTCTAGAACGTACAAAGAAGTACACGAGGTATCTCTACAGCGTACAAAGGAGTACAGAAGGTATCTCTACAGCGCACAAAGGAGTACAGAAGGTATCTCTACAGCGCACAAAGGAGTACAGGAAATATCTCTAGAACGTACAAAGGAGTACACGAGGTATCTCTACAGCGTACAAAGGAGTACAGAAGGTATCTCTACAGCGCACAAAGGAGTACAGAAGGTATCTCTACAGCGCACAAAGGAGTACAGAAGGTATCTCTACAGCGCACAAAGGAGTACAGGAAATATCTCTAGAACGTACAAAGGAGTACACGAGGTATCTCTACAGCGTACAAAGGAGTACAGAAGGTATCTCTACAGCGCACAAAGGAGTACAGGAAATATCTCTAGAACGTACAAAGGAGTACACGAGGTATCTCTACAGCGTACAAAGGAGTACAGAAGGTATCTCTACAGCGCACAAAGGAGTACAGAAGGTATCTCTACAGCGCACAAAGGAGTACAGAAGGTATCTCTACAGCGCACAAAGGAGTACAGAAGGTATCTCTACAGCGCACAAAGGAGTACATAAGGTATCTCTATAGCGCACAAAGGAGTACAGAAGGTATCTCTACAGCGGACAAAGGAGTACAGAAGGTATCTCTACAGCGCACAAAGGAGTACAGAAGGTATCTCTACAGCGCACAAAGGAGTACAGAAGGTATCTCTACAGCGCACAAAGGAGTATAGAAAATATCTCTAGAACGTACAAAGGAGTACACGAGGTATCTCTACAGCGTACAAAGGAGTACAGAAGGTATCTCTACAGCGCACAAAGGAGTACAGGAAATATCTCTAGAACTTACAAAGGAGTACACGAGGTATCTCTACAGCGTACAAAGGAGTACAGAAGGTATCTCTACAGCGCACGAAGGAGTACAGGAAATATCTCTAGAACGTACAAAGGAGTACACGAGGTATCTCAACTGCGTACAAAGGAGTATAGAAGGTATCTCTACAGCGCACAAAGGAGTACAGAAGGTATCTCTACAGCGCACAAAGGAGTACAGAAGGTATCTCTACAGCGCACAAAGGAGTACAGAAGGTATCTCTACAGCGCACAAAGGAGTACAGAAGGTATCTCTACAGCGCACAAAGGAGTACAGAAGGTATCTCTACAGCGCACAAAGGAGTACAGAAGGTATCTCTACAGCGCACAAAGGAGTACAGAAGGTATCTCTACAGCGCACAGGAAATATAGTATCTCTAGAAATATCTCTAGAACGTACAAAGGAGTACACGAGGTATCTCTACAGCGTACAAAGGAGTACAGAAGGTATCTCTACAGCGCACAAAGGAGTACAGAAGGTATCTACAGCGCACAAAGGAGTACAGAAGGTATCTCTACAGCGCACAAAGGAGTACAGGAAATATCTCTAGAACGTACAAAGGAGTACACGAGGTATCTCTACAGCGTACAAAGGAGTACAGAAGGTATCTCTACAGCGCACAAAGGAGTACAGGAAATATCTCTAGAACGTACAAAGGAGTACATGAGGTATCTCTACAGCGTACAAAGGAAGACAGAAGGTATCTCTACAGCGCACAAAGGAGTACAGAAGGTATCTCTACAGCGCACAAAGGAGTACAGAAGATATCTCTACAGCGCACAAAGGAGTACAGAAGGTATCTCTACAGCGCACAAAGGAGTACAGAAGGTATCTCTACAGCGCACAAAGGAGTACAGGAAATATCTCTAGAACGTACAAAGGAGTACACGAGGTATCTCTACAGCGTACAAAGGAGTACAGAAGGTATCTCTACAGCGCACAAAGGAGTACAGGAAATATCTCTAGAACGTACAAAGGAGTACATGAGGTATCTCTACAGCGTACAAAGGAAGACAGAAGGTATCTCTACAGCGCACAAAGGAGTACAGAAGGTATCTCTACAGCGCACAAAGGAGTACAGAAGATATCTCTACAGCGCACAAAGGAGTACAGAAGGTATCTCTACAGCGCACAAAGGAGTACAGAAGGTATCTCTACAGCGCACAAAGGAGTACAGAAGGTATCTCTACAGCGCACAAAGGAGTACAGAAGGTATCTCTACAGCGCACAAAGGAGTACAGAAGGTATCTCTACAGCGCACAAAGGAGTACAGAAGGTATCTCTACAGCGCACAAAGGAGTACAGGAAATATCTCTAGAACGTACAAAGAAGTACACGAGGTATCTCTACAGCGTACAAAGGAGTACAGAAGGTATCTCTACAGCGCACAAAGGAGAACAGGAAATATCTCTAGAACGTACAAAGGAGTACACGAGGTATCTCTACAGCGTACAAAGGAGTACAGAAGGTATCTCTACAGCGCACAAAGGAGTACAGGAAATATCTCTAGAACGTACAAAGGAGTACACGAGGTATCTCTACAGCGTACAAAGGAGTACAGAAGGTATCTCTACAGCGCACAAAGGAGTACAGAAGGTATCTTTACAGCGCAAAAAGGAGTACAGAAGGTATCTCTACAGCGCACAAAGGAGTACAGAAGGTATCTCTACAGCGCACAAAGGAGTACAGGAAATATCTCTAGAACGTACAAAGGAGTACACGAGGTATCTCTACAGCGTACAAAGGAGTACAGAAGGTGTCTCTACAGCGCACAAAGGAGTACAGAAGGTATTTCTACAGCGCACAAAGGAGTACAGAAGGTATCTCTACAGCGCACAAAGGAGTACAGAAGGTATCTCTACAGCGCACAAAGGAGTACATAAGGTATCTCTACAGCGCACAAAGGAGTACAGAAGGTATCTCTACAGCGGACAAAGGAGTACAGAAGGTATCTCTACAGCGCACAAAGGAGTACAGAAGGTATCTCTACAGCGCACAAAGGAGTACAGAAGGTATCTCTACAGCGCACAAAGGAGTATAGGAAATATCTCTAGAACGTACAAAGGAGTACACGAGGTATCTCTACAGCGTACAAAGGAGTACAGAAGGTATCTCTACAGCGCACAAAGGAGTACAGGAAATATCTCTAGAACTTACAAAGGAGTACACGAGGTATCTCTACAGCGTACAAAGGAGTACAGAAGGTATCTCTACAGCGCACGAAGGAGTACAGGAAATATCTCTAGAACGTACAAAGGAGTACACGAGGTATCTCTACAGCGTACAATGGAGTACAGAAGGTATCTCTACAGCGCACAAAGGAGTACAGAAGGTATCTCTACAGCGCACAAAGGAGTACAGAAGGTATCTCTACAGCGCACAAAGGAGTACAGAAGGTATCTCTACAGCGCACAAAGGAGTACAGAAGGTATCTCTACAGCGCACAAAGGAGTACAGAAGGTATCTCTACAGCGCACAAAGGAGTACAGAAGGTATCTCTACAGCGCACAAAGGAGTACAGAAGGTATCTCTACAGCGCACAGGAAATATAGTATCTCTAGAAATATCTCTAGAACGTACAAAGGAGTACACGAGGTATCTCTACAGCGTACAAAGGAGTACAGAAGGTATCTCTACAGCGCACAAAGGAGTACAGGAAATATCTCTAGAACGTACAAAGGAGTACACGCGGTATCTCTACAGCGTACAAAGGAGTACAGAAGGTATCTCTACAGCGCACAAAGGAGTACAGAAGGTATCTCTACAGCGCACAAAGGAGTACAGAAGGTATCTACAGCGCACAAAGGAGTACAGAAGGTATCTCTACAGCGCACAAAGGAGTACAGGAAATATCTCTAGAACGTACAAAGGAGTACACGAGGTATCTCTACAGCGTACAAAGGAGTACAGAAGGTATCTCTACAGCGCACAAAGGAGTACAGGAAATATCTCTAGAACGTACAAAGGAGTACACGAGGTATCTCTACAGCGTACAAAGGAAGACAGAAGGTATCTCTACAGCGCACAAAGGAGTACAGAAGGTATCTCTACAGCGCACAAAGGAGTACAGAAGGTATCTACAGCGCACAAAGGAGTACAGAAGGTATCTCTACAGCGCACAAAGGAGTACAGGAAATATCTCTAGAACGTAAAAAGGAGTACACGAGGTATCTCTACAGCGTACAAAGGAGTACAGAAGGTATCTCTACAGCGCACAAAGGAGTACAGAAGGTATCTCTACAGCGCACAAAGGAGTACAGAAGGTATCTACAGCGCACAAAGGAGTACAGAAGGTATCTCTACAGCGCACAAAGGAGTACAGGAAATATCTCTAGAACGTACAAAGGAGTACACGAGGTATCTCTACAGCGTACAAAGGAGTACAGAAGGTATCTCTACAGCGCACAAAGGAGTACAGGAAATATCTCTAGAACGTACAAAGGAGTACATGAGGTATCTCTACAGCGTACAAAGGAAGACAGAAGGTATCTCTACAGCGCACAAAGGAGTACAGAAGGTATCTCTACAGCGCACAAAGGAGTACAGAAGATATCTCTACAGCGCACAAAGGAGTACAGAAGGTATCTCTACAGCGCACAAAGGAGTACAGAAGGTATCTCTACAGCGCACAAAGGAGTACAGAAGGTATCTCTACAGCGCACAAAGGAGTACAGAAGGTATCTCTACAGCGCACAAAGGAGTACAGAAGGTATCTCTACAGCGCACAAAGGAGTACAGAAGGTATCTCTACAGCGCACAAAGGAGTACAGGAAATATCTCTAGAACGTACAAAGAAGTACACGAGGTATCTCTACAGCGTACAAAGGAGTACAGAAGGTATCTCTACAGCGCACAAAGGAGAACAGGAAATATCTCTAGAACGTACAAAGGAGTACACGAGGTATCTCTACAGCGTACAAAGGAGTACAGAAGGTATCTCTACAGCGCACAAAGGAGTACAGGAAATATCTCTAGAACGTACAAAGGAGTACACGAGGTATCTCTACAGCGTACAAAGAAGTACAGAAGGTATCTCTACAGCGCACAAAGGAGTACAGAAGGTATCTTTACAGCGCAAAAAGGAGTACAGAAGGTATCTCTACAGCGCACAAAGGAGTACAGAAGGTATCTCTACAGCGCACAAAGGAGTACAGGAAATATCTCTAGAACGTACAAAGGAGTACACGAGGTATCTCTACAGCGTACAAAGGAGTACAGAAGGTATCTCTACAGCGCACAAAGGAGTACAGAAGGTATCTCTACAGCGCACAAAGGAGTACAGAAGGTATCTCTACAGCGCACAAAGGAGTACAGAAGGTATCTCTACAGCGCACAAAGGAGTACATAAGGTATCTCTACAGCGCACAAAGGAGTACAGAAGGTATCTCTACAGCGGACAAAGGAGTACAGAAGGTATCTCTACAGCGCACAAAGGAGTACAGAAGGTATCTCTACAGCGCACAAAGGAGTACAGAAGGTATCTCTACAGCGCACAAAGGAGTATAGGAAATATCTCTAGAACGTACAAAGGAGTACACGAGGTATCTCTACAGCGTACAAAGGAGTACAGAAGGTATCTCTACAGCGCACAAAGGAGTACAGGAAATATCTCTAGAACTTACAAAGGAGTACACGAGGTATCTCTACAGCGTACAAAGGAGTACAGAAGGTATCTCTACAGCGCACGAAGGAGTACAGGAAATATCTCTAGAACGTACAAAGGAGTACACGAGGTATCTCTACAGCGTACAATGGAGTACAGAAGGTATCTCTACAGCGCACAAAGGAGTACAGAAGGTATCTCTACAGCGCACAAAGGAGTACAGAAGGTATCTCTACAGCGCACAAAGGAGTACAGAAGGTATCTCTACAGCGCACAAAGGAGTACAGAAGGTATCTCTACAGCGCACAAAGGAGTACAGAAGGTATCTCTACAGCGCACAAAGGAGTACAGAAGGTATCTCTACAGCGCACAAAGGAGTACAGAAGGTATCTCTACAGCGCACAGGAAATATAGTATCTCTAGAAATATCTCTAGAACGTACAAAGGAGTACACGAGGTATCTCTACAGCGTACAAAGGAGTACAGAAGGTATCTCTACAGCGCACAAAGGAGTACAGGAAATATCTCTAGAACGTACAAAGGAGTACACGCGGTATCTCTACAGCGTACAAAGGAGTACAGAAGGTATCTCTACAGCGCACAAAGGAGTACAGAAGGTATCTCTACAGCGCACAAAGGAGTACAGAAGGTATCTACAGCGCACAAAGGAGTACAGAAGGTATCTCTACAGCGCACAAAGGAGTACAGGAAATATCTCTAGAACGTACAAAGGAGTACACGAGGTATCTCTACAGCGTACAAAGGAGTACAGAAGGTATCTCTACAGCGCACAAAGGAGTACAGGAAATATCTCTAGAACGTACAAAGGAGAACACGGGGTATCTCTACAGCGTACAAAGGAAGACAGAAGGTATCTCTACAGCGCACAAAGGAGTACAGAAGGTATCTCTACAGCGCACAAAGGAGTACAGAAGATATCTCTACAGCGCACAAAAGAGTACAGAAGGTATATCTACAGCGCACAAAGGAGTACAGAAGGTATCTCTACAGCGCACAAAGGAGTACAGAAGGTATCTCTACAGCGCACAAAGGAGTACAGAAGGTTTCTCTACAGCGCACAAAGGAGTACAGAAGGTATCTCTACAGCGCACAAAGGATTACAGAAGGTATCTCTACAGCGCACAAAGGAGTACAGGAAATATCTCTAGAACGTACAAAGGAGTACACGAGGTATCTCTACAGCGTACAAAGGAGTACAGAAGGTATCTCTACAGCGCACAAAGGAGTACAGGAAATATCTCTAGAACGTACAAAGGAGTACACGAGGTATCTCTACAGCGTACAAAGGAGTACAGAAGGTATCTCTACAGCGCACAAAGGAGTACAGGAAATATCTATAGAACGTACAAAGGAGTACACGAGGTATCTCTACAGCGTACAAAGGAGTACAGAAGGTATCTCTACAGCGCACAAAGGAGTACAGAAGGTATCTTTACAGCGCAAAAAGGAGTACAGAAGGTATCTCTACAGCGCACAAAGGAGTACAGAAGGTATCTCTACAGCGCACAAAGGAGTACAGGAAATATCTGTAGAACGTACAAAGTAGTACACGAGGTATCTCTACAGCGTACAAAGGAGTACAGAAAGTATCTCTACAGCGCACAAAGGAGTACAGAAGGTATCTCTACAGCACACAAAGGAGTACAGAAGGTATCTCTACAGCGCACAAAGGAGTACAGAAGGTATCTCAACAGCGCACAAAGGAGTACAGAAGGTATCTCTACAGCGCACAAAGGAGTTCAGAAGGTATCTCTACAGCGCACAAAGGAGTACAGAAGGTATCTCTACAGCGCACAAAGGAGTACAGAAGGTATCTCTACAGCACACAAAGGAGTACAGAAGGTATCTCTACAGCGCACAAAGGAGTACAGGAAATATCTCTAGAACGTACAAAGGAGTACACGAGGTATCTCTACAGCGTACAAAGGAGTACATGAAATATCTCTAGAACGTACAAAGGAGTACACGAGGTATCTCTACAGCGTACAAAGGAGTACAGAAGGTATCTCTACAGCGCACAAAGGAGTACAGGAAATATCTCTAGAACGTACAAAGGAGTACAGAAGGTATCTCTACAGCGCACAAAGGAGTACAGAAGGTATCTCTACAGCGCACAAAGGAGTACAGAAGGTATCTCTACAGCGCACAAAGGAGTACAGGAAATATCTCTAGAACGTACAAAGGAGGACACGAGGTATCTCTACAGCGTACAAAGGAGTACACGAGGTATCTCTACAGCGTACAAAGGAGTACAGAAGGTATCTCTACAGCGCACAAAGGAGTACAGAAGGTATCTCTACAGCGCACAAAGGAGTACAGAAGGTATCTCTACAGCGCACAAAGGAGTACAGAAGGTATCTCTACAGCGCACAAAGGAGTACAGAAGGTATCTCTACAGCGCACAAAGGAGTACAGAAGGTATCTCTACAGCGCACAAAGGAGTACAGAAGGTATCTGTTCAGCGCACAAAGGAGTACAGGAAATATCTCTAGAACGAACAAAGGAGTACACGAGGTATCTCTACAGCGTACAAAGGAGTACAGAAGGTATCTCTACAGCGCACAAAGGAGTACAGAAGGTATCTCTACAGCGCACAAAGGAGTACAGATGGTATCTCTACAGCGCACAAAGGAGTACAGGAAATATCTCTAGAACGTACAAAGGAGTACACGAGGTATCTCTACAGCGTACAAAGGAGTACAGAAGGTATCTCTACAGCGCACAAAGGAGTACAGAAGGTATCTCTACAGCGCACAAAGGAGTACAGAAGGTATCTCTACAGCGCACAAAGGAGTACAGAAGGTATCTCTACAGCGCACAAAGAAGTACAGGAAATATCTCTAGAACGTACAAAGGAGTACAGAAGGTATCTCTACAGAGCACAAAGGAGTACAGGAAATATCTCTAGAACGTACAAAGGAGTACACGAGGTATCTCTACAGCGTACAAAGGAGTACAGAAGGTATCTCTACAGCGCACAAAGGAGTACAGAAGGTATCTCTACAGCGCACAAAGGAGTACAGAAGGTATCTCTACAGCGCACAAAGGAGTACAGAAGGTATGTCTACAGCGCACAAAGGGGTACAGAAGGTATCCCTACAGCGCACAAAGGAGTACAGAAGGTATCTCTACAGCGCACAAAGGAGTACAGAAGGTATCTCTACAGCGCACAAAGGAGTACATGAAATATCTCTATAACGTACAAAGGAGTACACGAGGTATCTCTACAGCGTACAAAGGAGTACAGAAGGTATCTCTACAGCGTACAAAGGAGTACAGAAGGTATCTCTACAGCGCACAAAGCAGTACAGAAGGTATCTCTACAGCGCACAAAGGAGTACAGAAGGTATCTCTACAGCGCACAAAGGAGTACAGAAGGTATCTCTACAGCGCACAAAGGAGTACAGAAGGTATCTCTACAGCGCACAAAGGAGTACAGAAGGTATCTCTACAGCGCACGAAGGAGTACAGAAGGTATCTCTACAGCGCACAAAGGAGTACAGGAAATATCTCTAGAACGTACAAAGGAGTACACGAGGTATCTCTACAGCGTACAAAGGAGTACAGAAGGTATCTCTACAGCGCACAAAGGAGTACAGAAGGTATCTCTACAGCGCACAAAGGAGTACAGAAGGTATCTCTACAGCGCACAAAGGAGTACAGAAGGTATCTCTACAGCGCACAAAGGAGTACAGGAGGTATCTCTACAGCGCACAAAGGAGTACAGGAAATATCTCAAGAACGTACAAAGGAGTACACGAGGTATCTCTACAGCGTACAAAGGAGTACAGAAGGTATCTCTACAGCGCACAAAGGAGTACAGAAGGTATCTCTACAGCGCACAAAGGAGTACAGGAAATATCTCTAGAACGTACAAAGGAGTACAGAAGGTATCTCTACAGCGCACACAGGAGTACAGAAGGTATCTCTACAGCGCAAAAAGGAGTACAGAAGGTATCTCTACAGCGCACAAAGGAGTACAGAAGGTATCTCTACAGCGCACAAAGGAGTACAGGAAATATCTCTAGAACGTACAAAGGAGTACACGAGGTATCTCTACAGCGTACAAAGGAGTACAGAAGGTATCTCTACAGCGCACAAAGGAGTACAGGAAATATCTCTAGAACGTACAAAGGAGTACACGAGGTATCTCTACAGCGTACAAAAGAGTACAGAAAGTATCTCTACAGCGCACAAAGGAGTACAGAAGGTATCTATACAGCGCACAAAGGAGTACAGAAGGTATCTCTACAGCGCACAAAGGAGTACAGAAGGTATCTCTACAGCGCACAAAGGAGTACAGGAAATATCTCTAGAACGTACAAAGGAGTACACGAGGTATCTCTACAGCGTACAAAAGAGTACAGAAGGTATCTCTACAGCGCACAACGGAATACAGAAGGTATCTCTACAGCGCACAAAGGAGTACAGGAAATATCTCTAGAACGTACAAAGGAGTACACGAGGTATCTCTACAGCGTACAAAGGAGTACAGAAGGTATCTCTACAGCGCACAAAGGAGTACAGAAGGTATCTCTACAGCGCACAAAGGAGTACAGAAGGTATCTCTACAGCGCACAAAGGAGTACAGAAGGTATCTCTACAGCGCACAAAGGAGTACAGGAAATATCTCTAGAACGTACAAAGGAGTACACGAGGTATCTCTACAGCGTACAAAGGAGTACAGAAGGTATCTCTACAGCGCACAAATTAGTACAGAAGGTATCTCTACAGCGCACAAAGGAGTACAGAAGGTATCTCTACAGCGCACAAAGGAGTACAGAAGGTATCTCTACAGCGCACAAAGGAGTACAGAAGGTATCTCTACAGCGCACAAAGGAGTACAGAAGGTATCTCTACAGCGCACAAAGGAGTACAGAAGGTATCTGTTCAGCGCACAAAGGAGTACAGGAAATATCTCTAGAACGTACAAAGGAGTACACGAGGTATCTCTACAGCGTACAAAGGAGTACAGAAGGTATCTCTACAGCGCACAAAGGAGTACAGAAGGTATCTCTACAGCGCACAAAGGAGTACAGAAGGTATCTCTACAGCGCACGAAGGAGTACAGGAAATATCTCTAGAACGTACGAAGGAGGACACGAGGTATCTCTACAGCGTACAAAGGAGTACAGAAGGTATCTCTACAGCGCACAAAGCAGTACAGAAGGTATCTCTACAGCGCACAAAGGAGTACAGAAGGTATCTCTACAGCGCACAAAGGAGTACAGAAGGTATCTCTACAGCGCACAAAGGAGTACAGAAGGTATCTCTACAGCGCACAAAGGAGTACAGAAGGTATCTCTACAGCGCACGAAGGAGTACAGAAGGTATCTCTACAGCGCACAAAGGAGTACAGGAAATATCTCTAGAACGTACAAAGGAGTACACGAGGTATCTCTACAGCGTACAAAGGAGTACAGAAGGTATCTCTACAGCGCACAAAGGAGTACAGAAGGTATCTCTACAGCGCACAAAGGAGTACAGAAGGTATCTCTACAGCGCACAAAGGAGTACAGAAGGTATCTCTACAGCGCTCAAAGGAGTACAGGAGGTATCTCTACAGCGCACAAAGGAGTACAGGAAATATCTCAAGAACGTACAAAGGAGTACACGAGGTATCTCTACAGCGTACAAAGGAGTACAGAAGGTATCTCTACAGCGCACAAAGGAGTACAGAAGGTATCTCTACAGCGCACAAAGGAGTACAGGAAATATCTCTAGAACGTACAAAGGAGTACAGAAGGTATCCCTACAGCGCACAAAGGAGTACAGAAGGTATCTCTACAGCGCAAAAAGGAGTACAGAAGGTATCTCTACAGCGCACAAAGGAGTACAGAAGGTATCTCTACAGCGCACAAAGGAGTACAGGAAATATCTCTAGAACGTACAAAGGAGTACACGAGGTATCTCTACAGCGTACAAAGGAGTACAGAAGGTATCTCTACAGCGCACAAAGGAGTACAGGAAATATCTCTAGAACGTACAAAGGAGTACACGAGGTATCTCTACAGCGTACAAAAGAGTACAGAAAGTATCTCTACAGCGCACAAAGGAGTACAGAAGGTATCTATACAGCGCACAAAGGAGTACAGAAGGTATCTCTACAGCGCACAAAGGAGTACAGAAGGTATCTCTACAGCGCACAAAGGAGTACAGGAAATATCTCTAGAACGTACAAAGGAGTACACGAGGTATCTCTACAGCGTACAAAGGAGTACAGAAGGTATCTCTACAGCGCACAACGGAATACAGAAGGTATCTCTACAGCGCACAAAGGAGTACAGGAAATATCTCTAGAACGTACAAAGGAGTACACGAGGTATCTCTACAGCGTACAAAGGAGTACAGAAGGTATCTCTACAGCGCACAAAGGAGTACAGAAGGTATCTCTACAGCGCACAAAGGAGTACAGAAGGTATCTCTACAGCGCACAAAGGAGTACAGAAGGTATCTCTACAGCGCACAAAGGAGTACAGGAAATATCTCTAGAACGTACAAAGGAGTACACGAGGTATCTCTACAGCGTACAAAGGAGTACAGAAGGTATCTCTACAGCGCACAAAGGAGTACAGAAGGTATCTCTACAGCGCACAAAGGAGTACAGAAGGTATCTCTACAGCGCACAAAGGAGTACAGAAGGTATCTCTACAGCGCACAAAGGAGTACAGAAGGTATCTCTACAGCGCACAAAGGAGTACAGAAGGTATCTCTACAGCGCACAAAGGAGTACAGAAGGTATCTGTTCAGCGCACAAAGGAGTACAGGAAATATCTCTAGAACGTACAAAGGAGTACACGAGGTATCTCTACAGCGTACAAAGGAGTACAGAAGGTATCTCTACAGCGCACAAAGGAGTACAGAAGGTATCTCTACAGCGCACAAAGGAGTACAGAAGGTATCTCTACAGCGCACGAAGGAGTACAGGAAATATCTCTAGAACGTACGAAGGAGGACACGAGGTATCTCTACAGCGTACAAAGGAGTACAGAAGGTATCTCTACAGCGCACAAAGCAGTACAGAAGGTATCTCTACAGCGCACAAAGGAGTACAGAAGGTATCTCTACAGCGCACAAAGGAGTACAGAAGGTATCTCTACAGCGCACAAAGGAGTACAGAAGGTATCTCTACAGCGCACAAAGGAGTACAGAAGGTATCTCTACAGCGCACGAAGGAGTACAGAAGGTATCTCTACAGTGCACAAAGGAGTACAGGAAATATCTCTAGAACGTACAAAGGAGTACACGAGGTATCTCTACAGCGTACAAAGGAGTAGAGAAGGTATCTCTACAGCGCACAAAGGAGTACAGAAGGTATCTCTACAGCGCACAAAGGAGTACAGAAGGTATCTCTACAGCGCACAAAGGAGTACAGAAGGTATCTCTACAGCGCTCAAAGGAGTACAGGAGGTATCTCTACAGCGCACAAAGGAGTACAGGAAATATCTCAAGAACGTACAAAGGAGTACACGAGGTATCTCTACAGCGTACAAAGGAGTACAGAAGGTATCTCTACAGCGCACAAAGGAGTACAGAAGGTATCTCTACAGCGCACAAAGGAGTACAGGAAATATCTCTAGAACGTACAAAGGAGTACAGAAGGTATCTCTACAGCGCACAAAGGAGTACAGAAGGTATCTCTACAGCGCAAAAAGGAGTACAGAAGGTATCTCTACAGCGCACAAAGGAGTACAGAAGGTATCTCTACAGCGCACAAAGGAGTACAGGAAATATCTCTAGAACGTACAAAGGAGTACACGAGGTATCTCTACAGCGTACAAAGGAGTACAGAAGGTATCTCTACAGCGCACAAAGGAGTACAGGAAATATCTCTAGAACGTACAAAGGAGTACACGAGGTATCTCTACAGCGTACAAAAGAGTACAGAAAGTATCTCTACAGCGCACAAAGGAGTACAGAAGGTATCTATACAGCGCACAAAGGAGTACAGAAGGTATCTCTACAGCGCACAAAGGAGTACAGAAGGTATCTCTACAGCGCACAAAGGAGTACAGGAAATATCTCTAGAACGTACAAAGGAGTACACGAGGTATCTCTACAGCGTACAAAGGAGTACAGAAGGTATCTCTACAGCGCACAAAGGAGTACAGAAGGTATCTCTACAGCGCACAAAGGAGTACAGAAGGTATCTCTACAGCGCACAAAGGAGTACAGAAGGTATCTCTACAGCGCACAAAGGAGTACAGAAGGTATCTCTACAGCGCACAAAGGAGTACAGAAGGTTTCTCTCCAGCGCACAAAGGAGTACAGAAGGTATCTCTTCAGCACACAAAGGAGTACAGAAGGTATCTCTACAGCGTACAAAGGAGTACAGAAGGTATCTCTACAGCGCACAAAGGAGTACAGAAGGTATCTCTACAGCGCACAAAGGAGTACAGAAGGTATCTCTACAGCGCACGAAGGAGTACAGGAAATATCTCTAGAACGTACGAAGGAGGACACGAGGTATCTCTACAGCGTACAAAGGAGTACAGAAGGTATCTCTACAGCGCACAAAGCAGTACAGAAGGTATCTCTACAGCGCACAAAGGAGTACAGAAGGTATCTCTACAGCACACAAAGGAGTACAGAAGGTATCTCTACAGCGCACAAAGGAGTACAGAAGGTATCTCTACAGCGCACAAAGGAGTACAGAAGGTATCTCTACAGCGCACGAAGGAGTACAGAAGGTATCTCTACAGCGCACAAAGGAGTACAGGAAATATCTCTAGAACGTACAAAGGAGTACACGAGGTATCTCTACAGCGTACAAAGGAGTACAGAAGGTATCTCTACAGCGCACAAAGGAGTACAGAAGGTATCTCTACAGCGCACAAAGGAGTACAGAAGGTATCTCTACAGCGCACAAAGGAGTACAGAAGGTATCTCTACAGCGCACAAAGGAGTACAGGAGGTATCTCTACAGCGCACAAAGGAGTACAGGAAATATCTCAAGAACGTACAAAGGAGTACACGAGGTATCTCTACAGCGTACAAAGGAGTACAGAAGGTATCTCTACAGCGCACAAAGGAGTACAGAAGGTATCTCTACAGCGCACAAAGGAGTACAGGAAATATCTCTAGAACGTACAAAGGAGTACAGAAGGTATCCCTACAGCGCACAAAGGAGTACAGAAGGTATCTCTACAGCGCAAAAAGGAGTACAGAAGGTATCTCTACAGCGCACAAAGGAGTACAGAAGGTATCTCTACAGCGCACAAAGGAGTACAGGAAATATCTCTAGAACGTACAAAGGAGTACACGAGGTATCTCTACAGCGTACAAAGGAGTACAGAAGGTATCTCTATAGCGCACAAAGGAGTACAGGAAATATCTCTAGAACGTACAAAGGAGTACACGAGGTATCTCTACAGCGTACAAAAGAGTACAGAAAGTATCTCTACAGCGCACAAAGGAGTACAGAAGGTATCTATACAGCGCACAAAGGAGTACAGAAGGTATCTCTACAGCGCACAAAGGAGTACAGAAGGTATCTCTACAGCGCACAAAGGAGTACAGGAAATATCTCTAGAACGTACAAAGGAGTACACGAGGTATCTCTACAGCGTACAAAGGAGTACAGAAGGTATCTCTACAGCGCACAAAGGAGTACAGAAGGTATCTCTACAGCGCACAAAGGAGTACAGAAGGTATCTCTACAGCGCACAAAGGAGTACAGAAGGTATCTCTACAGCGCACAAAGGAGTACAGAAGGTATCTCTACAGCGCACAAAGGAGTACAGAAGGTTTCTCTACAGCGCACAAAGGAGTACAGAAGGTATCTCTACAGCGCACAAAGGAGTACAGAAGGTATCTCTACAGCGCACAAAGGAGTACAGAAGGTATCTCTACAGCGCACAAAGGAGTACAGGAAATATCTCTAGAACGTACAAAGGAGTACACGAGGTATCTCTACAGCGTACAAAGGAGTACAGAAGGTATCTCTACAGCGCACAAAGGAGTACAGAAGGTATCTCTACAGCGCACAAAGGAGTACAGGAAATATCTCTAGAACGTACAATGGAGTACACGAGGTATCTCTACAGCGTACAAAGGAGTACAGAAAGTATCTCTACAGCGCACAAAGGAGTACAGAAGGTATCTCTACAGCGCACAAAGGAGTACAGAAGGTATCTCTACAGCGCACAAAGGAGTACAGGAAATATCTCTAGAACGTACAAAGGAGTACACGAAGTATCTCTACAGCGTACAAAGGAGTACAGAAGGTATCTCAACAGCGCACAAAGGAGTACAGGAAATATCTCTAGAACGTACAAAGGAGTACACGAGGTATCTCTACAGCGTACAAAGGAGTACAGAAGGTATCTCTACAGCGCACAAAGGAGTACAGAAGGTATCTATACAGCGCACAAAGGAGTACAGAAGGTATCTCTACAGCGCACAAAGGAGTACAGAAGGTATCTCTACAGCGCACAAAGGAGTACAGAAGGTATCTCTACAGCGCACAAAGGAGTACAGAAGGTATCTTTACAGCGGACAAAGGAGTACAGAAGGTATCTCTACAGCGCACAAAGGAGTACAGAAGGTATCTCTACAGCGCACAAAGGAGTACAGAAGGTATCTCTACAGCGCACAAAGGAGTACAGGAAATATCTCTAGAACGTACAAAGGAGTACACGAGGTATCTCTACAGCGTACAAAGGAGTACAGAAGGTATCTCTACAGCGCACAAAGGAGTACAGGAAATATCTCTAGAACGTACAAAGGAGTACACGAGGTATCTCTACAGCGTACGAAGGAGTACAGAAGGTATCTCTACAGCGCACAAAGGAGTACAGGAAATATCTCTAGAACGTACAAAGGAGTACACGAGGTATCTCTACAGCGTACAAAGGAGTACAGAAGGTATCTTTACAGCGCACAAAAGAGTACAGAAGGTATCTCTACAGCGCACAAAGGAGTACAGAAGGTATCTCCACAGCGCACAAAGGTGTACAGAAGGTATCTCTGCAGCGCATAAAGGAGTACAGAAGGTATCTCTACAGCGCACAAAGGAGTACAGAAGGTATCTCTACAGCGCACAAAGGAGTACAGAAGGTATCTCTACAGCGCACAAAGGAGTACAGGAAATATCTCTAGAACGTACAAAGGAGTACAGAAGGTATCTCTACAGCGCACAAAGGAGTACAGAAGGTATCTCTACAGCGCAAAAAGGAGTACAGAAGGTATCTCTACAGCGCACAAAGGAGTACAGAAGGTATCTCTACAGCGCACAAAGGAGTACAGGAAATATCTCTAGAACGTACAAAGGAGTACACGAGGTATCTCTACAGCGTACAAAGGAGTACAGAAGGTATCTCTACAGCGCACAAAGGAGTACAGGAAATATCTCTAGAACGTACAAAGGAGTACACGAGGTATCTCTACAGCGTACAAAAGAGTACAGAAAGTATCTCTACAGCGCACAAAGGAGTACAGAAGGTATCTATACAGCGCACAAAGGAGTACAGAAGGTATCTCTACAGCGCACAAAGGAGTACAGAAGGTATCTCTACAGCGCACAAAGGAGTACAGGAAATATCTCTAGAACGTACAAAGGAGTACACGAGGTATCTCTACAGCGTACAAAGGAGTACAGAAGGTATCTCTACAGCGCACAAAGGAGTACAGAAGGTATCTCTACAGCGCACAAAGGAGTACAGAAGGTATCTCTACAGCGCACAAAGGAGTACAGAAGGTATCTCTACAGCGCACAAAGGAGTACAGAAGGTATCTCTACAGCGCACAAAGGAGTACAGAAGGTTTCTCTCCAGCGCACAAAGGAGTACAGAAGGTATCTCTACAGCACACAAAGGAGTACAGAAGGTATCTCTACAGCGTACAAAGGAGTACAGAAGGTATCTCTACAGCGCACAAAGGAGTACAGAAGGTATCTCTACAGCGCACAAAGGAGTACAGAAGGTATCTCTACAGCGCACGAAGGAGTACAGGAAATATCTCTAGAACGTACGAAGGAGGACACGAGGTATCTCTACAGCGTACAAAGGAGTACAGAAGGTATCTCTACAGCGCACAAAGCAGTACAGAAGGTATCTCTACAGCGCACAAAGGAGTACAGAAGGTATCTCTACAGCGCACAAAGGAGTACAGAAGGTATCTCTACAGCGCACAAAGGAGTACAGAAGGTATCTCTACAGCGCACAAAGGAGTACAGAAGGTATCTCTACAGCGCACGAAGGAGTACAGAAGGTATCTCTACAGCGCACAAAGGAGTACAGGAAATATCTCTAGAACGTACAAAGGAGTACACGAGGTATCTCTACAGCGTACAAAGGAGTACAGAAGGTATCTCTACAGCGCACAAAGGAGTACAGAAGGTATCTCTACAGCGCACAAAGGAGTACAGAAGGTATCTCTACAGCGCACAAAGGAGTACAGAAGGTATCTCTACAGCGCACAAAGGAGTACAGGAGGTATCTCTACAGCGCACAAAGGAGTACAGGAAATATCTCAAGAACGTACAAAGGAGTACACGAGGTATCTCTACAGCGTACAAAGGAGTACAGAAGGTATCTCTACAGCGCACAAAGGAGTACAGAAGGTATCTCTACAGCGCACAAAGGAGTACAGGAAATATCTCTAGAACGTAGAAAGGAGTACAGAAGGTATCCCTACAGCGCACAAAGGAGTACAGAAGGTATCTCTACAGCGCAAAAAGGAGTACAGAAGGTATCTCTACAGCGCACAAAGGAGTACAGAAGGTATCTCTACAGCGCACAAAGGAGTACAGGAAATATCTCTAGAACGTACAAAGGAGTACACGAGGTATCTCTACAGCGTACAAAGGAGTACAGAAGGTATCTCTACAGCGCACAAAGGAGTACAGGAAATATCTCTAGAACGTACAAAGGAGTACACGAGGTATCTCTACAGCGTACAAAAGAGTACAGAAAGTATCTCTACAGCGCACAAAGGAGTACAGAAGGTATCTATACAGCGCACAAAGGAGTACAGAAGGTATCTCTACAGCGCACAAAGGAGTACAGAAGGTATCTCTACAGCGCACAAAGGAGTACAGGAAATATCTCTAGAACGTACAAAGGAGTACACGAGGTATCTCTACAGCGTACAAAGGAGTACAGAAGGTATCTCTACAGCGCACAAAGGAGTACAGAAGGTATCTCTACAGCGCACAAAGGAGTACAGAAGGTATCTCTACAGCGCACAAAGGAGTACAGAAGGTATCTCTACAGCGCACAAAGGAGTACAGAAGGTATCTCTACAGCGCACAGAGGAGTACAGAAGGTTTCTCTACAGCGCACAAAGGAGTACAGAAGGTATCTCTACAGCGCACAAAGGAGTACAGAAGGTATCTCTACAGCGCACAAAGGAGTACCGAAGGTATCTCTACAGCGCACAAAGGAGTACAGGATATATCTCTAGAACGTACAAAGGAGTACACGAGGTATCTCTACAGCGTACAAAGGAGTACAGAAGGTATCTCTACAGCGCACAAAGGAGTACAGAAGGTATCTCTACAGCGCACAAAGGAGTACAGGAAATATCTCTAGAACGTACAATGGAGTACACGAGGTATCTCTACAGCGTACAAAGGAGTACAGAAAGTATCTCTACAGCGCACAAAGGAGTACAGAAGGTATCTCTACAGCGCACAAAGGAGTACAGAAGGTATCTCTACAGCGCACAAAGGAGTACAGGAAATATCTCTAGAACGTACAAAGGAGTACACGAAGTATCTCTACAGCGTACAAAGGAGTACAGAAGGTATCTCAACAGCGCACAAAGGAGTACAGGAAATATCTCTAGAACGTACAAAGGAGTACACGAGGTATCTCTACAGCGTACAAAGGAGTACAGAAGGTATCTCTACAGCGCACAAAGGAGTACAGAAGGTATCTATACAGCGCACAAAGGAGTACAGAAGGTATCTCTACAGCGCACAAAGGAGTACAGAAGGTATCTCTACAGCGCACAAAGGAGTACAGAAGGTATCTCTACAGCGCACAAAGGAGTACAGAAGGTATCTTTACAGCGGACAAAGGAGTACAGAAGGTATCTCTACAGCGCACAAAGGAGTACAGAGGTATCTCTACAGCGCACAAAGGAGTACAGAAGGTATCTCTACAGCGCACAAAGGAGTACAGGAAATATCTCTAGAACGTACAAAGGAGTACACGAGGTATCTCTACAGCGTACAAAGGAGTACAGAAGGTATCTCTACAGCGCACAAAGGAGTACAGGAAATATCTCTAGAACGTACAAAGGAGTACACGAGGTATCTCTACAGCGTACAAAGGAGTACAGAAGGTATCTCTACAGCGCACAAAGGAGTACAGGAAATATCTCTAGAACGTACAAAGGAGTACACGAGGTATCTCTACAGCGTACAAAGGAGTACAGAAGGTATCTCTACAGCGCACAAAGGAGTACAGGAAATATCTCTAGAACGTACAAAGGAGTACACGAGGTATCTCTACAGCGTACAAAAGAGTACAGAAAGTATCTCTACAGCGCACAAAGGAGTACAGAAGGTATCTATACAGCGCACAAAGGAGTACAGAAGGTATCTCTACAGCGCACAAAGGAGTACAGAAGGTATCTCTACAGCGCACAAAGGAGTACAGGAAATATCTCTAGAACGTACAAAGGAGTACACGAGGTATCTCTACAGCGTACAAAGGAGTACAGAAGGTATCTCTACAGCGCACAAAGGAGTACAGAAGGTATCTCTACAGCGCACAAAGGAGTACAGAAGGTATCTCTACAGCGCACAAAGGAGTACAGAAGGTATCTCTACAGCGCACAAAGGAGTACAGAAGGTATCTCTACAGCGCACAAAGGAGTACAGAAGGTTTCTCTACAGCGCACAAAGGAGTACAGAAGGTATCTCTACAGCGCACAAAGGAGTACAGAAGGTATCTCTACAGCGCACAAAGGAGTACAGAAGGTATCTCTACAGCGCACAAAGGAGTACAGGAAATATCTCTAGAACGTACAAAGGAGTACACGAGGTATCTCTACAGCGTACAAAGGAGTACAGAAGGTATCTCTACAGCGCACAAAGGAGTACAGAAGGTATCTCTACAGCGCACAAAGGAGTACAGGAAATATCTCTAGAACGTACAATGGAGTACACGAGGTATCTCTACAGCGTACAAAGGAGTACAGAAAGTATCTCTACAGCGCACAAAGGAGTACAGAAGGTATCTCTACAGCGCACAAAGGAGTACAGAAGGTATCTCTACAGCGCACAAAGGAGTACAGGAAATATCTCTAGAACGTACAAAGGAGTACACGAAGTATCTCTACAGCGTACAAAGGAGTACAGAAGGTATCTCAACAGCGCACAAAGGAGTACAGGAAATATCTCTAGAACGTACAATGGAGTACACGAGGTATCTCTACAGCGTACAAAGGAGTACAGAAGGTATCTCTACAGCGCACAAAGGAGTACAGAAGGTATCTATACAGCGCACAAAGGAGTACAGAAGGTATCTCTACAGCGCACAAAGGAGTACAGAAGGTATCTCTACAGCGCACAAAGGAGTACAGAAGGTATCTCTACAGCGCACAAAGGAGTACAGAAGGTATCTTTACAGCGGACAAAGGAGTACAGAAGGTATCTCTACAGCGCACAAAGGAGTACAGAAGGTATCTCTACAGCGCACAAAGGAGTACAGAAGGTATCTCTACAGCGCACAAAGGAGTACAGGAAATATCTCTAGAACGTACAAAGGAGTACACGAGGTATCTCTACAGCGTACAAAGGAGTACAGAAGGTATCTCTACAGCGCACAAAGGAGTACAGGAAATATCTCTAGAACGTACAAAGGAGTACACGAGGTATCTCTACAGCGTACAAAGGAGTACAGAAGGTATCTCTACAGCGCACAAAGGAGTACAGGAAATATCTCTAGAACGTACAAAGGAGTACACGAGGTATCTCTACAGCGTACAAAGGAGTACAGAAGGTATCTTTACAGCGCACAAAAGAGTACAGAAGGTATCTCTACAGCGCACAAAGGAGTACAGAAGGTATCTCTACAGCGCACAAAGGTGTACAGAAGGTATCTCTGCAGCGCATAAAGGAGTACAGAAGGTATCTCTACAGCGCACAAAGGAGTACAGAAGGTATCTCTACAGCGCACAAAGGAGTACAGAAGGTATCTCTACAGCGCACAAAGGAGTACAGAAGGTATCTCTACAGCGCACAGGAAATATAGTATCTCTAGAAATATCTCTAGAACGTACAAAGGAGTACACGAGGTATCTCTACAGCGTACAAAGGAGTACAGAAAGTATCTCTACAGCGCACAAAGGAGTACAGGAAATATCTCTAGAACGTACAAAGGAGTACACGAGGTATCTCTACAGCGTACAAAGGAAGACAGAAGGTATCTCTACAGCGCACAAAGGAGTACAGAAGGTATCTCTACAGCGCACAAAGGAGTACAGAAGATATCTCTACAGCGCACAAAGGAGTACAGAAGGTATCTCTACAGCGCACAAAGGAGTACAGAAGGTATCTCTACAGCGCACAAAGGAGTACAGAAGGTATCTCTACAGCGCACAAAGGAGTACAGAAGGTATCTCTACAGCGCACAAAGGAGTACAGAAGGTATCTCTACAGCGCACAAAGGAGTACAGAAGGTATCTCTACAGCGCACAAAGGAGTACAGGAAATATCTCTAGAACGTACAAAGGAGTACACGAGGTATCTCTACAGCGTACAAAGGAGTACAGAAGGTATCTCTACAGCGCACAAAGGAGTACAGGAAATATCTCTAGAACGTTCAAAGGAGTACACGAGATATCTCTACAGCGTACAAAGGAGTACAGAAGGTATCTCTACAGCGCACAAAGGAGTACAGGAAATATCTCTAGAACGTACAAATGAGTACACGAGGTATCTCTATAGCGTACAAAGGAGTACAGAAGGTATCTCTACAGCGCACAAAGGAGTACAGAAGGTATCTCTACAGCGCACAAAGGAGTACAGAAGGTATCTCTACAGCGCACAAAGGAGTACAGGAAATATCTCTAGAACGTACCAAGGAGTACACGAGGTATCTCTACAGCGTACAAAGGAGTACAGAAGGTATCTCTACAGCGCACAAAGGAGTACAGAAGGTATCTCTACAGCGCACAAAGGAGTACAGAAGGTATCTCTACAGCGTACAAAGGAGTACAGAAGGTATCTCTACAGCGCACAAAGGAGTACAGAAGGTATCTCTACAGCGCACAAAGGAGTACAGAAGGTATATCAACAGCGCACAAAGGAGTACAGAAGGTATCTCTACAGCGCACAAAGGAGTACAGAAGGTATCTCTACAGCACACAAAGGAGTACAGAAGGTATCTCTACAGCGCACGAGTACAGAAGGTATATCTACAGCGCACAAAGGAGTACAGAAGGTATCTCTACAGCGCACAAAGGAGTACAGGAAATATCTCTAGAACGTACAAAGGAGTACACGAGGTATCTCTACAGCGTACAAAGGAGTACAGAAGGTATCTCTACAGCGCACAAAGGAGTACAGAAGGTATCTCTACAGCGCACAAAGGAGTAAAGAAGGTATCTCTACAGCGCACAAAGGAGTACAGAAGGTATCTCTACAGCGCACAAAGGAGTACAGAAGATATCTCTACAGCGCACAAAGGAGTACAGGAAACATCTCTAGAACGTACAAAGGAGTACACGAGGTATCTCTACAACGTACAAAGGGGTACAGAAGGTATCTCTACAGCGCTCAAAGGAGTACAGAAGGTATCTCTACAGCGCACAAAGGAGTACAGGAAATATCTCTAGAACGTACAAAGGAGTACAGAAGGTATCTCTACAGCGCACAAAGGAGTACAGAAGGTATCTCTACAGCGCACAAAGGAGTACAGAAGGTATCTCTACAGCGCACAAAGGAGTACAGAAGGTATCTCTACAGCGCACAAAGGAGTACAGGAAATATCTCTAGAACGTACAAAGGAGTACACGAGGTATCTCTACAGCGTACAAAGGAGTACAGAAGGTATCTCTACAGCGCACAAAGGAGTACAGAAGGTATCTCTACAGCGCACAAAGGAGTACAGAAGGTATCTCTACAGCGCACAAAGGAGTACAGAAGGTATCTCTACAGCGCACAAAGGAGTACAGGAAATATCTCTAGAACGTACAAAGGAGTACACGAGGTATCTCTACAGCGTACAAAGGAGTACAGAAGGTATCTCTACAGCGCACAAAGGAGTACAGAAGGTATCTCTACAGCGCACAAAGGAGTACAGAAGGTATCTCTACAGCGCACAAAGGAGTACAGAAGGTATCTCCACAGCGCACAAAGGAGTACAGAAGGTATCTCTACAGCGCACAAAGGAGTACAGAAGGTATCTCTACAGCGCACAAAGGAGTACAGAAGGTATCTCTACAGCGCACAAAGGAGTACAGGAAATATCTCTAGAACGTACAAAGGAGTACACGAGGTATCTCTACAGCGTACAAAGGAGTACAGAAGGTATCTCTACAGCGCACAAAGGAGTACAGAAGGTATCTCTACAGCGCACAAAGGAGTACAGAAGGTATCTCTACAGCGCACAAAGGAGTACAGAAGGTATTTCTACAGCGCACAAAGGAGTACAGAAGGTATCTCTACAGCGCACAAAGGAGTACAGGAAATATCTCTAGAACGTACAAAGGAGTACACGAGGTATCTCTACAGCGTACAAAGAAGTACAGAAGGTATCTTTACAGCGCACAAAGGAGTACAGAAGGTATCTCTACAGCGCACAAAGGAGTACAGAAGGTATCTCTACAGCGCACAAAGGAGTACAGAAGGTATCTCTACAGCGCACAAAGGAGTACTGAAGGTATCTCTACAGCGCACAAAGGAGTACAGAAGGTATCTCTACAGCGCACAAAGGAGTACAGAAGGTATCTCTACAGCGCACAAAGGAGTACAGAAGGTATCTCTACAGCGCACAAAGGAGTACAGAAGGTATCTCTACAGCGCACAAAGGAGTACAGAAGGTATCTCTACAGCGCACAAAGGAGTACAGAAGGTATCTCTACAGCGCACAAAGGAGTACAGGAAATATCTCTAGAACGTACAAAGGAGTACACGAGGTATCTCTACAGCGTACAAAGGAGTACAGAAGGTATCTCTACAGCGCACAAAGGAGTACAGAAGGTATCTCTACAGCGCACAAAGGAGTACAGAAGGTATCTCTACAGCGCACAAAGGAGTACAGAAGGTATCTCTACAGCGCACAAAGGAGTACAGAAGGTATCTCTACAGCGCACAAAGGAGTACAGGAAATATCTCTAGAACGTACAAAGGAGTACACGAGGTATCTCTACAGCGTACAAAGGAGTACAGAAGGTATCTCTACAGCGCACAAAGGAGTACAAAAGGTATCTCTACAGCGCACAAAGGAGTACAGAAGGTATCTCTACAGCGCACAAAGGAGGACAGAAGGTATCTCTACAGCGCACAAAGGAGTACAGAAGGTATCTCTACAGCGCACAAAGGAGTACAGGAAATATCTCTAGAACGTACTAAGGAGTACACGAGGTATCTCTACAGCGTACAAAGGAGTACAGAAGGTATCTTTACAGCGCACAAAGGAGTACAGAAGGTATCTCTACAGCGCACAAAGGAGTACAGGAAATATCTCTAGAACGTACAAAGGAGTACACGAGGTATCTCTACAGCGTACAAAGGAGTACAGAAGGTATCTCTACAGCGCACAAAGGAGTACAGAAGGTATCTCTACAGCGCACAAAGGAGTACAGAAGGTATCTCTACAGCGTACAAAGGAGTACAGAAGGTATCTCTACAGCGCACAAAGGAGTACAGAAGGTATCTCTACAGCGCACAAAGGAGTACAGAAGGTATATCAACAGCGCACAAAGGAGTACAGAAGGTATCTCTACAGCGCACAAAGGAGTACAGAAGGTATCTCTACAGCACACAAAGGAGTACAGAAGGTATCTCTACAGCGCACGAGTACAGAAGGTATATCTACAGCGCACAAAGGAGTACAGAAGGTATCTCTACAGCGCACAAAGGAGTACAGGAAATATCTCTAGAACGTACAAAGGAGTACACGAGGTATCTCTACAGCGTACAAAGGAGTACAGAAGGTATCTCTACAGCGCACAAAGGAGTACAGAAGGTATCTCTTCAGCGCACAAAGGAGTACAGAAGGTATCTCTACAGCGCACAAAGGAGTACAGAAGGTATCTCTACAGCGCACAAAGGAGTACAGAAGGTATCTCTACAGCGCACAAAGGAGTACAGGAAATATCTCTAGAACGTACAAAGAAGTACACGAGGTATTTCTACAGCGTACAAAGGGGTACAGAAGGTATCTCTACAGCGCACAAAGGAGTACAGAAGGTATCTCTACAGCGCACAAAGGAGTACAGGAAATATCTCTAGAACGTACAAAGGAGTACAGAAGGTATCTCTACAGCGCACAAAGGAGTACAGAAGGTATCTCTACAGCGCACAAAGGAGTACAGAAGGTATCTCTACAGCGCACAAAGGAGTACAGAAGGTATCTCTACAGCGCACAAAGGAGTACAGGAAATATCTCTAGAACGTACAAAGGAGTACACGAGGTATCTCTACAGCGTACAAAGGAGTACAGAAGGTATCTCTACAGCGCACAAAGGAGTACAGAAGGTATCTCTACAGCGCACAAAGGAGTACAGAAGGTATCTCTACAGCGCACAAAGGAGTACAGAAGGTATCTCTACAGCGCACAAAGGAGTACAGGAAATATCTCTAGAACGTACAAAGGAGTACACGAGGTATCTCTACAGCGTACAAAGGAGTACAGAAGGTATCTCTACAGCGCACAAAGGAGTACAGAAGGTATCTCTACAGCGCACAAAGGAGTACAGAAGGTATCTCTACAGCGCACAAAGGAGTACAGAAGGTATCTCCACAGCGCACAAAGGAGTACAGAAGGTATCTCTACAGCGCACAAAGGAGTACAGAAGGTATCTCTACAGCGCACAAAGGAGTACAGAAGGTATCTCTACAGCGCACAAAGGAGTACAGGAAATATCTCTAGAACGTACAAAGGAGTACACGAGGTATCTCTACAGCGTACAAAGGAGTACAGAAGGTATCTCTACAGCGCACAAAGGAGTACAGAAGGTATCTCTACAGCGCACAAAGGAGTACAGAAGGTATCTCTACAGCGCACAAAGGAGTACAGAAGGTATTTCTACAGCGCACAAAGGAGTACAGAAGGTATCTCTACAGCGCACAAAGGAGTACAGGAAATATCTCTAGAACGTACAAAGGAGTACACGAGGTATCTCTACAGCGTACAAAGAAGTACAGAAGGTATCTTTACAGCGCACAAAGGAGTACAGAAGGTATCTCTACAGCGCACAAAGGAGTACAGAAGGTATCTCTACAGCGCACAAAGGAGTACAGAAGGTATCTCTACAGCGCACAAAGGAGTACAGAAGGTATCTCTACAGCGCACAAAGGAGTACAGAAGGTATCTCTACAGCGCACAAAGGAGTACAGAAGGTATCTCTACAGCGCACAAAGGAGTACAGAAGGTATCTCTACAGCGCACAAAGGAGTACAGAAGGTATCTCTACAGCGCACAAAGGAGTACAGAAGGTATCTCTACAGCGCACAAAGGAGTACAGAAGGTATCTCTACAGCGCACAAAGGAGTACAGGAAATATCTCTAGAACGTACAAAGGAGTACACGAGGTATCTCTACAGCGTACAAAGGAGTACAGAAGGTATCTCTACAGCGCACAAAGGAGTACAGAAGGTATCTCTACAGCGCACAAAGGAGTACAGAAGGTATCTCTACAGCGCACAAAGGAGTACAGAAGGTATCTCTACAGCGCACAAAGGAGTACAGAAGGTATCTCTACAGCGCACAAAGGAGTACAGGAAATATCTCTAGAACGTACAAAGGAGTACACGAGGTATCTCTACAGCGTACAAAGGAGTACAGAAGGTATCTCTACAGCGCACAAAGGAGTACAAAAGGTATCTCTACAGCGCACAAAGGAGTACAGAAGGTATCTCTACAGCGCACAAAGGAGGACAGAAGGTATCTCTACAGCGCACAAAGGAGTACAGAAGGTATCTCTACAGCGCACAAAGGAGTACAGGAAATATCTCTAGAACGTACTAAGGAGTACACGAGGTATCTCTACAGCGTACAAAGGAGTACAGAAGGTATCTTTACAGCGCACAAAGGAGTACAGAAGGTATCTCTACAGCGAACAAAGGAGTACAGGAAATATCTCTAGAACGTACAAAGGAGTACAGAAGGTATATCTACAGCGCACAAAGGAGTACAGAAGGTATCTCTACAGCGCACAAAGGAGTACAGAAGGTATCTCTACAGCGCACAAAGGAGTACAGAAGGTATCTCTACAGCGCACAAAGGAGTACAGGAAATATCTCTAGAACGTACAAAGGAGTACACGAGGTATCTCTACAGCGTACAAAGGAGTACAGAAGGTATCTCTACAGCGCATAAAGGAGTACAGGAAATATCTCTAGAACGTACAAAGGAGTACACGAGGTATCTCTACAGCGTACAAAGGAGTACAGAAGGTATCTCTACAGCGCACAAAGGAGTACAGAAGGTATCTCTACAGCGCACAAAGGAGTACAGAAGGTATCTTTACAGCGGACAAAGGAGTACAGAAGGTATCTCTACAGCGCACAAAGGAGTACAGAAGGTATCTCTACAGCGCACAAAGGAGTACAGAAGGTATCTCTACAGCGCACAAAGGAGTACAGGAAATATCTCTAGAACGTACAAAGGAGTACACGAGGTATCTCTACAGCGTACAAAGGAGTACAGAAGGTATCTCTACAGCGCACAAAGGAGTACAGGAAATATCTCTAGAACGTACAAAGGAGTACACGAGGTATCTCTACAGCGTACAAAGGAGTACAGAAGGTATCTCTACAGCGCACAAAGGAGTACAGGAAATATCTCTAGAACGTACAAAGGAGTACACGAGGTATCTCTACAGCGTACAAAGGAGTACAGAAGGTATCTTTACAGCGCACAAAAGAGTACAGAAGGTATCTCTACAGCGCACAAAGGAGTACAGAAGGTATCTCTACAGCGCACAAAGGTGTACAGAAGGTATCTCTGCAGCCCATAAAGGAGTACAGAAGGTATCTCTACAGCGCACAAAGGAGTACAGAAGGTATCTCTACAGCGCACAAAGGAGTACAGAAGGTATCTCTACAGCGCACAAAGGAGTACAGAAGGTATCTCTACAGCGCACAGGAAATATAGTATCTCTAGAAATATCTCTAGAACGTACAAAGGAGTACACGAGGTATCTCTACAGCGTACAAAGGAGTACAGAAAGTATCTCTACAGCGCACAAAGGAGTACAGGAAATATCTCTAGAACGTACAAAGGAGTACACGAGGTATCTCTACAGCGTACAAAGGAAGACAGAAGGTATCTCTACAGCGCACAAAGGAGTACAGAAGGTATCTCTACAGCGCACAAAGGAGTACAGAAGATATCTCTACAGCGCACAAAGGAGTACAGAAGGTATCTCTACAGCGCACAAAGGAGTACAGAAGGTATCTCTACAGCGCACAAAGGAGTACAGAAGGTATCTCTACAGCGCACAAAGGAGTACAGAAGGTATCTCTACAGCGCACAAAGGAGTACAGAAGGTATCTCTACAGCGCACAAAGGAGTACAGAAGGTATCTCTACAGCGCACAAAGGAGTACAGGAAATATCTCTAGAACGTACAAAGGAGTACACGAGGTATCTCTACAGCGTACAAAGGAGTACAGAAGGTATCTCTACAGCGCACAAAGGAGTACAGGAAATATCTCTAGAACGTTCAAAGGAGTACACGAGGTATCTCTACAGCGTACAAAGGAGTACAGAAGGTATCTCTACAGCGCACAAAGGAGTACAGGAAATATCTCTAGAACGTACAAATGAGTACACGAGGTATCTCTATAGCGTACAAAGGAGTACAGAAGGTATCTCTACAGCGCACAAAGGAGTACAGAAGGTATCTCTACAGCGCACAAAGGAGTACAGAAGGTATCTCTACAGCGCACAAAGGAGTACAGGAAATATCTCTAGAACGTACCAAGGAGTACACGAGGTATCTCTACAGCGTACAAAGGAGTACAGAAGGTATCTCTACAGCGCACAAAGGAGTACAGAAGGTATCTCTACAGCGCACAAAGGAGTACAGAAGGTATCTCTACAGCGTACAAAGGAGTACAGAAGGTATCTCTACAGCGCACAAAGGAGTACAGAAGGTATCTCTACAGCGCACAAAGGAGTACAGAAGGTATATCAACAGCGCACAAAGGAGTACAGAAGGTATCTCTACAGCGCACAAAGGAGTACAGAAGGTATCTCTACAGCACACAAAGGAGTACAGAAGGTATCTCTACAGCGCACGAGTACAGAAGGTATATCTACAGCGCACAAAGGAGTACAGAAGGTATCTCTACAGCGCACAAAGGAGTACAGGAAATATCTCTAGAACGTACAAAGGAGTACACGAGGTATCTCTACAGCGTACAAAGGAGTACAGAAGGTATCTCTACAGCGCACAAAGGAGTACAGAAGGTATCTCTACAGCGCACAAAGGAGTAAAGAAGGTATCTCTACAGCGCACAAAGGAGTACAGAAGGTATCTCTACAGCGCACAAAGGAGTACAGAAGATATCTCTACAGCGCACAAAGGAGTACAGGAAACATCTCTAGAACGTACAAAGGAGTACACGAGGTATCTCTACAACGTACAAAGGGGTACAGAAGGTATCTCTACAGCGCTCAAAGGAGTACAGAAGGTATCTCTACAGCGCACAAAGGAGTACAGGAAATATCTCTAGAACGTACAAAGGAGTACAGAAGGTATCTCTACAGCGCACAAAGGAGTACAGAAGGTATCTCTACAGCGCACAAAGGAGTACAGAAGGTATCTCTACAGCGCACAAAGGAGTACAGAAGGTATCTCTACAGCGCACAAAGGAGTACAGGAAATATCTCTAGAACGTACAAAGGAGTACACGAGGTATCTCTACAGCGTACAAAGGAGTACAGAAGGTATCTCTACAGCGCACAAAGGAGTACAGAAGGTATCTCTACAGCGCACAAAGGAGTACAGAAGGTATCTCTACAGCGCACAAAGGAGTACAGAAGGTATCTCTACAGCGCACAAAGGAGTACAGGAAATATCTCTAGAACGTACAAAGGAGTACACGAGGTATCTCTACAGCGTACAAAGGAGTACAGAAGGTATCTCTACAGCGCACAAAGGAGTACAGAAGGTATCTCTACAGCGCACAAAGGAGTACAGAAGGTATCTCTACAGCGCACAAAGGAGTACAGAAGGTATCTCCACAGCGCACAAAGGAGTACAGAAGGTATCTCTACAGCGCACAAAGGAGTACAGAAGGTATCTCTACAGCGCACAAAGGAGTACAGAAGGTATCTCTACAGCGCACAAAGGAGTACAGGAAATATCTCTAGAACGTACAAAGGAGTACACGAGGTATCTCTACAGCGTACAAAGGAGTACAGAAGGTATCTCTACAGCGCACAAAGGAGTACAGAAGGTATCTCTACAGCGCACAAAGGAGTACAGAAGGTATCTCTACAGCGCACAAAGGAGTACAGAAGGTATTTCTACAGCGCACAAAGGAGTACAGAAGGTATCTCTACAGCGCACAAAGGAGTACAGGAAATATCTCTAGAACGTACAAAGGAGTACACGAGGTATCTCTACAGCGTACAAAGAAGTACAGAAGGTATCTTTACAGCGCACAAAGGAGTACAGAAGGTATCTCTACAGCGCACAAAGGAGTACAGAAGGTATCTCTACAGCGCACAAAGGAGTACAGAAGGTATCTCTACAGCGCACAAAGGAGTACTGAAGGTATCTCTACAGCGCACAAAGGAGTACAGAAGGTATCTCTACAGCGCACAAAGGAGTACAGAAGGTATCTCTACAGCGCACAAAGGAGTACAGAAGGTATCTCTACAGCGCACAAAGGAGTACAGAAGGTATCTCTACAGCGCACAAAGGAGTACAGAAGGTATCTCTACAGCGCACAAAGGAGTACAGAAGGTATCTCTACAGCGCACAAAGGAGTACAGGAAATATCTCTAGAACGTACAAAGGAGTACACGAGGTATCTCTACAGCGTACAAAGGAGTACAGAAGGTATCTCTACAGCGCACAAAGGAGTACAGAAGGTATCTCTACAGCGCACAAAGGAGTACAGAAGGTATCTCTACAGCGCACAAAGGAGTACAGAAGGTATCTCTACAGCGCACAAAGGAGTACAGAAGGTATCTCTACAGCGCACAAAGGAGTACAGGAAATATCTCTAGAACGTACAAAGGAGTACACGAGGTATCTCTACAGCGTACAAAGGAGTACAGAAGGTATCTCTACAGCGCACAAAGGAGTACAAAAGGTATCTCTACAGCGCACAAAGGAGTACAGAAGGTATCTCTACAGCGCACAAAGGAGGACAGAAGGTATCTCTACAGCGCACAAAGGAGTACAGAAGGTATCTCTACAGCGCACAAAGGAGTACAGGAAATATCTCTAGAACGTACTAAGGAGTACACGAGGTATCTCTACAGCGTACAAAGGAGTACAGAAGGTATCTTTACAGCGCACAAAGGAGTACAGAAGGTATCTCTACAGCGCACAAAGGAGTACAGGAAATATCTCTAGAACGTACAAAGGAGTACACGAGGTATCTCTACAGCGTACAAAGGAGTACAGAAGGTATCTCTACAGCGCACAAAGGAGTACAGAAGGTATCTCTACAGCGCACAAAGGAGTACAGAAGGTATCTCTACAGCGTACAAAGGAGTACAGAAGGTATCTCTACAGCGCACAAAGGAGTACAGAAGGTATCTCTACAGCGCACAAAGGAGTACAGAAGGTATATCAACAGCGCACAAAGGAGTACAGAAGGTATCTCTACAGCGCACAAAGGAGTACAGAAGGTATCTCTACAGCACACAAAGGAGTACAGAAGGTATCTCTACAGCGCACGAGTACAGAAGGTATATCTACAGCGCACAAAGGAGTACAGAAGGTATCTCTACAGCGCACAAAGGAGTACAGGAAATATCTCTAGAACGTACAAAGGAGTACACGAGGTATCTCTACAGCGTACAAAGGAGTACAGAAGGTATCTCTACAGCGCACAAAGGAGTACAGAAGGTATCTCTACAGCGCACAAAGGAGTACAGAAGGTATCTCTACAGCGCACAAAGGAGTACAGAAGGTATCTCTACAGCGCACAAAGGAGTACAGAAGGTATCTCTACAGCGCACAAAGGAGTACAGGAAATATCTCTAGAACGTACAAAGAAGTACACGAGGTATTTCTACAGCGTACAAAGGGGTACAGAAGGTATCTCTACAGCGCACAAAGGAGTACAGAAGGTATCTCTACAGCGCACAAAGGAGTACAGGAAATATCTCTAGAACGTACAAAGGAGTACAGAAGGTATCTCTACAGCGCACAAAGGAGTACAGAAGGTATCTCTACAGCGCACAAAGGAGTACAGAAGGTATCTCTACAGCGCACAAAGGAGTACAGAAGGTATCTCTACAGCGCACAAAGGAGTACAGGAAATATCTCTAGAACGTACAAAGGAGTACACGAGGTATCTCTACAGCGTACAAAGGAGTACAGAAGGTATCTCTACAGCGCACAAAGGAGTACAGAAGGTATCTCTACAGCGCACAAAGGAGTACAGAAGGTATCTCTACAGCGCACAAAGGAGTACAGAAGGTATCTCTACAGCGCACAAAGGAGTACAGGAAATATCTCTAGAACGTACAAAGGAGTACACGAGGTATCTCTACAGCGTACAAAGGAGTACAGAAGGTATCTCTACAGCGCACAAAGGAGTACAGAAGGTATCTCTACAGCGCACAAAGGAGTACAGAAGGTATCTCTACAGCGCACAAAGGAGTACAGAAGGTATCTCCACAGCGCACAAAGGAGTACAGAAGGTATCTCTACAGCGCACAAAGGAGTACAGAAGGTATCTCTACAGCGCACAAAGGAGTACAGAAGGTATCTCTACAGCGCACAAAGGAGTACAGGAAATATCTCTAGAACGTACAAAGGAGTACACGAGGTATCTCTACAGCGTACAAAGGAGTACAGAAGGTATCTCTACAGCGCACAAAGGAGTACAGAAGGTATCTCTACAGCGCACAAAGGAGTACAGAAGGTATCTCTACAGCGCACAAAGGAGTACAGAAGGTATTTCTACAGCGCACAAAGGAGTACAGAAGGTATCTCTACAGCGCACAAAGGAGTACAGGAAATATCTCTAGAACGTACAAAGGAGTACACGAGGTATCTCTACAGCGTACAAAGAAGTACAGAAGGTATCTTTACAGCGCACAAAGGAGTACAGAAGGTATCTCTACAGCGCACAAAGGAGTACAGAAGGTATCTCTACAGCGCACAAAGGAGTACAGAAGGTATCTCTACAGCGCACAAAGGAGTACAGAAGGTATCTCTACAGCGCACAAAGGAGTACAGAAGGTATCTCTACAGCGCACAAAGGAGTACAGAAGGTATCTCTACAGCGCACAAAGGAGTACAGAAGGTATCTCTACAGCGCACAAAGGAGTACAGAAGGTATCTCTACAGCGCACAAAGGAGTACAGAAGGTATCTCTACAGCGCACAAAGGAGTACAGAAGGTATCTCTACAGCGCACAAAGGAGTACAGGAAATATCTCTAGAACGTACAAAGGAGTACACGAGGTATCTCTACAGCGTACAAAGGAGTACAGAAGGTATCTCTACAGCGCACAAAGGAGTACAGAAGGTATCTCTACAGCGCACAAAGGAGTACAGAAGGTATCTCTACAGCGCACAAAGGAGTACAGAAGGTATCTCTACAGCGCACAAAGGAGTACAGAAGGTATCTCTACAGCGCACAAAGGAGTACAGGAAATATCTCTAGAACGTACAAAGGAGTACACGAGGTATCTCTACAGCGTACAAAGGAGTACAGAAGGTATCTCTACAGCGCACAAAGGAGTACAAAAGGTATCTCTACAGCGCACAAAGGAGTACAGAAGGTATCTCTACAGCGCACAAAGGAGGACAGAAGGTATCTCTACAGCGCACAAAGGAGTACAGAAGGTATCTCTACAGCGCACAAAGGAGTACAGGAAATATCTCTAGAACGTACTAAGGAGTACACGAGGTATCTCTACAGCGTACAAAGGAGTACAGAAGGTATCTTTACAGCGCACAAAGGAGTACAGAAGGTATCTCTACAGCGAACAAAGGAGTACAGGAAATATCTCTAGAACGTACAAAGGAGTACAGAAGGTATATCTACAGCGCACAAAGGAGTACAGAAGGTATCTCTACAGCGCACAAAGGTGTACAGAAGGTATCTCTACAGCGCACAAAGGAGTACAGAAGGTATCTCTACAGCGCACAAAGGAGTACAGGAAATATCTCTAGAACGTACAAAGGAGTACACGAGGTATCTCTACAGCGTACAAAGGAGTACAGAAGGTATCTCTACAGCGCATAAAGGAGTACAGGAAATATCTCTAGAACGTACAAAGGAGTACACGAGGTATCTCTACAGCGTACAAAGGAGTACAGAAGGTATCTCTACAGCGCACAAAGGAGTACAGAAGGTACCTCTACAGCGCACAAAGGAGTACAGAATGTATATCAACAGCGCACAAAGGAGTACAGAAGGTATCTCTACAGCGCACAAAGGAGTACAGAAGGTATCTCTACAGCGCACAAAGGAGTACAGAAGGTATCTCTACAGCGTTCAAAGGAGTACAGAAGGTATATCTACAGCGCACAAAGGAGTACAGAAGGTATCTCTACAGCGCACAAAGGAATACAGAAGGTATCTCTACAGCGCACAAAGGAGTACAGGAAATATCTCTAGAACGTACAAAGGAGTACACGAGGTATCTCTACAGCGTACAAAGGAGTACAGAAGGTATCTCTACAGCGCACAAAGGAGTACAGAAGGTATCTCTACAGCGCACAAAGGAGTACAGAAGGTATCTCTACAGCGCACAAAGGAGTACAGAAGGTATCTCTACAGCGCACAAAGGAGTACAGGAAATATCTCTAGAACGTACAAAGGAGTACACGAGGTATCTCTACAGCGTACAAAGGAGTACAAAAGGTATCTCTACAGCGCACAAAGGAGTACAGAAGGTATCTCTACAGCGCACAAAGGAGTACAGAAGGTATCTCTACAGCGCACAAAGGAGTACAGAAGGTATCTCTACAGCGCACAAAGGAGTACAGAAGGTATCTCTACAGCGCACAAAGAAGTACAGAAGGTATCTCTACAGCGCACAAAGGAGTACAGAAGGTATCTGTTCAGCGCACAAAGGAGTACAGGAAATATCTCTAGAACGTACAAAGGAGTACACGAGGTATCTCTACAGCGTACAAAGGAGTACAGAAGGTTTCTCTACAGCGCACAAAGGAGTACAGAAGGTATCTCTACAGCGCACAAAGGAGTACAGAAGGTATCTCTACAGCGCACGAAGGAGTACAGGAAATATCTCTAGAACGTACGAAGGAGGACACGAGGTATCTCTACAGCGTACAAAGGAGTACAGAAGGTATCTCTACAGCGCACAAAGCAGTACAGAAGGTATCTCTACAGCGCACAAAGGAGTACAGAAGGTATCTCTACAGCGCACAAAGGAGTACAGAAGGTATCTCTACAGCGCACAAAGGAGTACAGAAGGTATCTCTACAGCGCACAAAGGAGTACAGAAGGTATCTCTACAGCGCACGAAGGAGTACAGAAGGTATCTCTACAGCGCACAAAGGAGTACAGGAAATATCTCTAGAACGTACAGAGGAGTACACGAGGTATCTCTACAGCGTACAAAGGAGTACAGAAGGTATCTCTACAGCGCACAAAGGAGTACAGAAGGTATCTCTACAGCGCACAAAGGAGTACAGAAGGTATCTCTACAGCGCACAAAGGAGTACAGAAGATATCTCTACAGCGCACAAAGGAGTAGAGGAGGTATCTCTACAGCGCACAAAGGAGTACAGGAAATATCTCAAGAACGTACAAAGGAGTACACGAGGTATCTCTACAGCGTACAAAGGAGTACAGAAGGTATCTCTACAGCGCACAAAGGAGTACAGAAGGTATCTCTACAGCGCACAAAGGAGTACAGGAAATATCTCTAGAACGTACAAAGGAGTACAGAAGGTATCTCTACAGCGCACAAAGGAGTACAGAAGGTATTTCTACAGCGCAAAAAGGAGTACAGAAGGTATCTCTACAGCGCACAAAGGAGTACAGAAGGTATCTCTACAGCGCACAAAGGAGTACAGGAAATATCTCTAGAACGTACAAAGGAGTACACGAGGTATCTCTACAGCGTACAAAGGAGTACAGAAGGTATCTCTACAGCGCACAAAGGAGTACAGGAAATATCTCTAGAACGTACAAAGGAGTACACGAGGTATCTCTACAGCGTACAAAAGAGTACAGAAAGTATCTCTACAGCGTACAAAGGAGTACAGAAGGTATCTATACAGCGCACAAAGGAGTACAGAAGGTATCTCTACAGCGCACAAAGGAGTACAGAAGGTATCTCTACAGCGCACAAAGGAGTACAGGAAATATCTCTAGAACGTACAAAGGAGTACACGAGGTATCTCTACAGCGTACAAAGGAGTACAGAAGGTATCTCTACAGCGCACAAAGGAGTACAGAAGGTATCTCTACAGCGCACAAAGGAGTACAGGAAATATCTCTAGAACGTACAAAGGAGTACAGAAGGTATCTCTACAGCGCACAAAGGAGTACAGAAGGTATTTCTACAGCGCAAAAAGGAGTACAGAAGGTATCTCTACAGCGCACAAAGGAGTACAGAAGGTATCTCTACAGCGCACAAAGGAGTACAGGAAATATCTCTAGAACGTACAAAGGAGTACACGAGGTATCTCTACAGCGTACAAAGGAGTACAGAAGGTATCTCTACAGCGCACAAAGGAGTACAGGAAATATCTCTAGAACGTACAAAGGAGTACACGAGGTATCTCTACAGCGTACAAAAGAGTACAGAAAGTATCTCTACAGCGCACAAAGGAGTACAGAAGGTATCTATACAGCGCACAAAGGAGTACAGAAGGTATCTCTACAGCGCACAAAGGAGTACAGAAGGTATCTCTACAGCGCACAAAGGAGTACAGGAAATATCTCTAGAACGTACAAAGGAGTACACGAGGTATCTCTACAGCGTACAAAGGAGTACAGAAGGTATCTCTACAGCGCACAAAGGAGTACAGAAGGTATCTCTACAGCGCACAAAGGAGTACAGAAGGTATCTCTAAAGCGCACAAAGGAGTACAGGAAATATCTCTAGAACGTACAAAGGAACACACGAGGTATCTCTACAGCGTACAAAGGAGTACAGAAGGTATCTCTACAGCGCACAAAGGAGTACAGGAAATATCTCTAGAACGTACAAAGGAGTACACGAGGTATCTCTACAGCGTACAAAGGAGTACAGAAGGTATCTCTACAGCGCACAAAGGAGTACAGAAGGTATCTATACAGCGCACAAAGGAGTACAGAAGGTATCTCTACAGCGCACAAAGGAGTACAGGAAATATCTCTAGAACGTACAAAGGAGTACACGAGGTATCTCTACAGCGTACAAAAGAGTACAGAAAGTATCTCTACAGCGCACAAAGGAGTACAGAAGGTATCTATACAGCGCACAAAGGAGTACAGAAGGTATCTCTACAGCGCACAAAGGAGTACAGAAGGTATCTCTACAGCGCACAAAGGAGTACAGGAAATATCTCTAGAACGTACAAAGGAGTACACGAGGTATCTCTACAGCGTACAAAGGAGTACAGAAGGTATCTCTACAGCGCACAAAGGAGTACAGAAGGTATCTCTACAGCGCACAAAGGAGTACAGAAGGTATCTCTAAAGCGCACAAAGGAGTACAGGAAATATCTCTAGAACGTACAAAGGAACACACGAGGTATCTCTACAGCGTACAAAGGAGTACAGAAGGTATCTCTACAGCGCACAAAGGAGTACAGGAAATATCTCTAGAACGTACAAAGGAGTACACGAGGTATCTCTACAGCGTACAAAGGAGTACAGAAGGTATCTCTACAGCGCACAAAGGAGTACAGAAGGTATCTATACAGCGCACAAAGGAGTACAGAAGGTATCTCTACAGCGCACATAGGAGTACAGAAGGTATCTCTACAGCGCACAAAGGAGTACAGGAAATATCTCTAGAACGTACAAAGGAGTACACGAGGTATCTCTACAGCGTACAAAGGAGTACAGAAGGTATCTCTACAGCGCACAAAGGAGTACAGAAGGTATCTCTACAGCGCACAAAGGAGTACAGAAGGTATCTCTACAGCGCACAAAGGAGTACAGAAGGTATCTCTACAGCGCACAAAGGAGTACAGAAGGTATCTCTACAGCGCACAAAGGAGTACAGAAGGTTTCTCTACAGCGCACAAAGGAGTACAGAAGGTATCTCTACAGCGCACAAAGGAGTACAGAAGGTATCTCTACAGCGCACAAAGGAGTACAGAAGGTATCTCTACAGCGCACAAAGGAGTACAGGAAATATCTCTAGAACGTACAAAGGAGTACACGAGGTATCTCTACAGCGTACAAAGGAGTACAGAAGGTATCTCTACAGCGCACAAAGGAGTACAGAAGGTATCTCTACAGCGCACAAAGGAGTACAGGAAATATCTCTAGAACGTACAATGGAGTACACGAGGTATCTCTACAGCGTACAAAGGAGTACAGAAAGTATCTCTACAGCGCACAAAGGAGTACAGAAGGTATCTCTACAGCGCACAAAGGAGTACAGAAGGTATCTCTACAGCGCACAAAGGAGTACAGGAAATATCTCTAGAACGTACAAAGGAGTACACGAAGTATCTCTACAGCGTACAAAGGAGTACAGAAGGTATCTCAACAGCGCACAAAGGAGTACAGGAAATATCTCTAGAACGTACAAAGGAGTACACGAGGTATCTCTACAGCGTACAAAGGAGTACAGAAGGTATCTCTACAGCGCACAAAGGAGTACAGAAGGTATCTATACAGCGCACAAAGGAGTACAGAAGGTATCTCTACAGCGCACAAAGGAGTACAGAAGGTATCTCTACAGCGCACAAAGGAGTACAGAAGGTATCTCTACAGCGCACAAAGGAGTACAGAAGGTATCTTTACAGCGGACAAAGGAGTACAGAAGGTATCTCTACAGCGCACAAAGGAGTACAGAAGGTATCTCTACAGCGCACAAAGGAGTACAGAAGGTATCTCTACAGCGCACAAAGGAGTACAGGAAATATCTCTAGAACGTACAAAGGAGTACACGAGGTATCTCTACAGCGTACAAAGGAGTACAGAAGGTATCTCTACAGCGCACAAAGGAGTACAGGAAATATCTCTAGAACGTACAAAGGAGTACACGAGGTATCTCTACAGCGTACAAAGGAGTACAGAAGGTATCTCTACAGCGCACAAAGGAGTACAGGAAATATCTCTAGAACGTACAAAGGAGTACACGAGGTATCTCTACAGCGTACAAAGGAGTACAGAAGGTATCTTTACAGCGCACAAAAGAGTACAGAAGGTATCTCTACAGCGCACAAAGGAGTACAGAAGGTATCTCTACAGCGCACAAAGGTGTACAGAAGGTATCTCTGCAGCGCATAAAGGAGTACAGAAGGTATCTCTACAGCGCACAAAGGAGTACAGAAGGTATCTCTACAGCGCACAAAGGAGTACAGAAGGTATCTCTACAGCGCACAAAGGAGTACAGAAGGTATCTCTACAGCGCACAGGAAATATAGTATCTCTAGAAATATCTCTAGAACGTACAAAGGAGTACACGAGGTATCTCTACAGCGTACAAAGGAGTACCGAAAGTATCTCTACAGCGCACAAAGGAGTACAGGAAATATCTCTAGAACGTACAAAGGAGTACACGAGGTATCTCTACAGCGTACAAAGGAAGACAGAAGGTATCTCTACAGCGCACAAAGGAGTACAGAAGGTATCTCTACAGCGCACAAAGGAGTACAGAAGATATCTCTACAGCGCACAAAGGAGTACAGAAGGTATCTCTACAGCGCACAAAGGAGTACAGAAGGTATCTCTACAGCGCACAAAGGAGTACAGAAGGTATCTCTACAGCGCACAAAGGAGTACAGAAGGTATCTCTACAGCGCACAAAGGAGTACAGAAGGTATCTCTACAGCGCACAAAGGAGTACAGAAGGTATCTCTACAGCGCACAAAGGAGTACAGGAAATATCTCTAGAACGTACAAAGGAGTACTCGAGGTATCTCTACAGCGTACAAAGGAGTACAGAAGGTATCTCTACAGCGCACAAAGGAGTACAGGAAATATCTCTAGAACGTTCAAAGGAGTACACGAGGTATCTCTACAGCGTACAAAGGAGTACAGAAGGTATCTCTACAGCGCACAAAGGAGTACAGGAAATATCTCTAGAACGTACAAATGAGTACACGAGGTATCTCTATAGCGTACAAAGGAGTACAGAAGGTATCTCTACAGCGCACAAAGGAGTACAGAAGGTATCTCTACAGCGCACAAAGGAGTACAGAAGGTATCTCTACAGCGCACAAAGGAGTACAGGAAATATCTCTAGAACGTACAAAGGAGTACACGAGGTATCTCTACAGCGTACAAAGGAGTACAGAAGGTATCTCTACAGCGCACAAAGGAGTACAGAAGGTATCTCTACAGCGCACAAAGGAGTACAGAAGGTATCTCTACAGCGTACAAAGGAGTACAGAAGGTATCTCTACAGCGCACAAAGGAGTACAGAAGGTATCTCTACAGCGCACAAAGGAGTACAGAAGGTATATCAACAGCGCACAAAGGAGTACAGAAGGTATCTCTACAGCGCACAAAGGAGTACAGAAGGTATCTCTACAGCACACAAAGGAGTACAGAAGGTATCTCTACAGCGCACGAGTACAGAAGGTATATCTACAGCGCACAAAGGAGTACAGAAGGTATCTCTACAGCGCACAAAGGAGTACAGGAAATATCTCTAGAACGTACAAAGGAGTACACGAGGTATCTCTACAGCGTACAAAGGAGTACAGAAGGTATCTCTACAGCGCACAAAGGAGTACAGAAGGTATCTCTACAGCGCACAAAGGAGTAAAGAAGGTATCTCTACAGCGCACAAAGGAGTACAGAAGGTATCTCTACAGCGCACAAAGGAGTACAGAAGGTATCTCTACAGCGCACAAAGGAGTACAGGAAACATCTCTAGAACGTACAAAGGAGTACACGAGGTATCTCTACAACGTACAAAGGGGTACAGAAGGTATCTCTACAGCGCTCAAAGGAGTACAGAAGGTATCTCTACAGCGCACAAAGGAGTACAGGAAATATCTCTAGAACGTACAAAGGAGTACAGAAGGTATCTCTACAGCGCACAAAGGAGTACAGAAGGTATCTCTACAGCGCACAAAGGAGTACAGAAGGTATCTCTACAGCGCACAAAGGAGTACAGAAGGTATCTCTACAGCGCACAAAGGAGTACAGGAAATATCTCTAGAACGTACAAAGGAGTACACGAGGTATCTCTACAGCGTACAAAGGAGTACAGAAGGTATCTCTACAGCGCACAAAGGAGTACAGAAGGTATCTCTACAGCGCACAAAGGAGTACAGAAGGTATCTCTACAGCGCACAAAGGAGTACAGAAGGTATCTCTACAGCGCACAAAGGAGTACAGGAAATATCTCTAGAACGTACAAAGGAGTACACGAGGTATCTCTACAGCGTACAAAGGAGTACAGAAGGTATCTCTACAGCGCACAAAGGAGTACAGAAGGTATCTCTACAGCGCACAAAGGAGTACAGAAGGTATCTCTACAGCGCACAAAGGAGTACAGAAGGTATCTCCACAGCGCACAAAGGAGTACAGAAGGTATCTCTACAGCGCACAAAGGAGTACAGAAGGTATCTCTACAGCGCACAAAGGAGTACAGAAGGTATCTCTACAGCGCACAAAGGAGTACAGGAAATATCTCTAGAACGTACAAAGGAGTACACGAGGTATCTCTACAGCGTACAAAGGAGTACAGAAGGTATCTCTACAGCGCACAAAGGAGTACAGAAGGTATCTCTACAGCGCACAAAGGAGTACAGAAGGTATCTCTACAGCGCACAAAGGAGTACAGTAGGTATTTCTACAGCGCACAAAGGAGTACAGAAGGTATCTCTACAGCGCACAAAGGAGTACAGGAAATATCTCTAGAACGTACAAAGGAGTACACGAGGTATCTCTACAGCGTACAAAGAAGTACAGAAGGTATCTTTACAGCGCACAAAGGAGTACAGAAGGTATCTCTACAGCGCACAAAGGAGTACAGAAGGTATCTCTACAGCGCACAAAGGAGTACAGAAGGTATCTCTACAGCGCACAAAGGAGTACTGAAGGTATCTCTACAGCGCACAAAGGAGTACAGAAGGTATCTCTACAGCGCACAAAGGAGTACAGAAGGTATCTCTACAGCGCACAAAGGAGTACAGAAGGTATCTCTACAGCGCACAAAGGAGTACAGAAGGTATCTCTACAGCGCACAAAGGAGTACAGAAGGTATCTCTACAGCGCACAAAGGAGTACAGAAGGTATCTCTACAGCGCACAAAGGAGTACAGGAAATATCTCTAGAACGTACAAAGGAGTACACGAGGTATCTCTACAGCGTACAAAGGAGTACAGAAGGTATCTCTACAGCGCACAAAGGAGTACAGAAGGTATCTCTACAGCGCACAAAGGAGTACAGAAGGTATCTCTACAGCGCACAAAGGAGTACAGAAGGTATCTCTACAGCGCACAAAGGAGTACAGAAGGTATCTCTACAGCGCACAAAGGAGTACAGGAAATATCTCTAGAACGTACAAAGGAGTACACGAGGTATCTCTACAGCGTACAAAGGAGTACAGAAGGTATCTCTACAGCGCACAAAGGAGTACAAAAGGTATCTCTACAGCGCACAAAGGAGTACAGAAGGTATCTCTACAGCGCACAAAGGAGGACAGAAGGTATCTCTACAGCGCACAAAGGAGTACAGAAGGTATCTCTACAGCGCACAAAGGAGTACAGGAAATATCTCTAGAACGTACTAAGGAGTACACGAGGTATCTCTACAGCGTACAAAGGAGTACAGAAGGTATCTTTACAGCGCACAAAGGAGTACAGAAGGTATCTCTACAGCGCACAAAGGAGTACAGGAAATATCTCTAGAACGTACAAAGGAGTACACGAGGTATCTCTACAGCGTACAAAGGAGTACAGAAGGTATCTCTACAGCGCACAAAGGAGTACAGAAGGTATCTCTACAGCGCACAAAGGAGTACAGAAGGTATCTCTACAGCGTACAAAGGAGTACAGAAGGTATCTCTACAGCGCACAAAGGAGTACAGAAGGTATCTCTACAGCGCACAAAGGAGTACAGAAGGTATATCAACAGCGCACAAAGGAGTACAGAAGGTATCTCTACAGCGCACAAAGGAGTACAGAAGGTATCTCTACAGCACACAAAGGAGTACAGAAGGTATCTCTACAGCGCACGAGTACAGAAGGTATATCTACAGCGCACAAAGGAGTACAGAAGGTATCTCTACAGCGCACAAAGGAGTACAGGAAATATCTCTAGAACGTACAAAGGAGTACACGAGGTATCTCTACAGCGTACAAAGGAGTACAGAAGGTATCTCTACAGCGCACAAAGGAGTACAGAAGGTATCTCTACACTGCACAAAGGAGTACAGAAGGTATCTCTACAGCGCACAAAGGAGTACAGAAGGTATCTCTACAGCGCACAAAGGAGTACAGAAGGTATCTCTACAGCGCACAAAGGAGTACAGGAAATATCTCTAGAACGTACAAAGGAGTACACGAGGTATCTCTACAGCGTACAAAGGGGTACAGAAGGTATCTCTACAGCGCACAAAGGAGTACAGAAGGTATCTCTACAGCGCACAAAGGAGTACAGGAAATATCTCTAGAACGTACAAAGGAGTACAGAAGGTATCTCTACAGCGCACAAAGGAGTACAGAAGGTATCTCTACAGCGCACAAAGGAGTACAGAAGGTATCTCTACAGCGCACAAAGGAGTACAGAAGGTATCTCTACAGCGCACAAAGGAGTACAGGAAATATCTCTAGAACGTACAAAGGAGTACACGAGGTATCTCTACAGCGTACAAAGGAGTACAGAAGGTATCTCTACAGCGCACAAAGGAGTACAGAAGGTATCTCTACAGCGCACAAAGGAGTACAGAAGGTATCTCTACAGCGCACAAAGGAGTACAGAAGGTATCTCTACAGCGCACAAAGGAGTACAGGAAATATCTCTAGAACGTACAAAGGAGTACACGAGGTATCTCTACAGCGTACAAAGGAGTACAGAAGGTATCTCTACAGCGCAAAAGGAGTACAGAAGGTAACTCTACAGCGCACAAAGGAGTACAGAAGGTATCTCTACAGCGCACAAAGGAGTACAGAAGGTATCTCCACAGCGCACAAAGGAGTACAGAAGGTATCTCTACAGCGCACAAAGGAGTACAGAAGGTATCTCTACAGCGCACAAAGGAGTACAGAAGGTATCTCTACAGCGCACAAAGGAGTACAGGAAATATCTCTAGAACGTACAAAGGAGTACACGAGGTATCTCTACAGCGTACAAAGGAGTACAGAAGGTATCTCTACAGCGCACAAAGGAGTACAGAAGGTATCTCTACAGCGCACAAAGGAGTACAGAAGGTATCTCTACAGCGCACAAAGGAGTACAGAAGGTATTTCTACAGCGCACAAAGGAGTACAGAAGGTATCTCTACAGCGCACAAAGGAGTACAGGAAATATCTCTAGAACGTACAAAGGAGTACACGAGGTATCTCAACAGCGTACAAAGAAGTACAGAAGGTATCTTTACAGCGCACAAAGGAGTACAGAAGGTATCTCTACAGCGCACAAAGGAGTACAGAAGGTATCTCTACAGCGCACAAAGGAGTACAGAAGGTATCTCTACAGCGCACAAAGGAGTACAGAAGGTATCTCTACAGCGCACAAAGGAGTACAGAAGGTATCTCTACAGCGCACAAAGGAGTACAGAAGGTATCTCTACAGCGCACAAAGGAGTACAGAAGGTATCTCTACAGCGCACAAAGGAGTACAGAAGGTATCTCTACAGCGCACAAAGGAGTACAGAAGGTATCTCTACAGCGCACAAAGGAGTACAGAAGGTATCTCTACAGCGCACAAAGGAGTACAGGAAATATCTCTAGAACGTACAAAGGAGTACACGAGGTATCTCTACAGCGTACAAAGGAGTACAGAAGGTATCTCTACAGCGCACAAAGGAGTACAGAAGGTATCTCTACAGCGCACAAAGGAGTACAGAAGGTATCTCTACAGCGCACAAAGGAGTACAGAAGGTATCTCTACAGCGCACAAAGGAGTACAGAAGGTATCTCTACAGCGCACAAAGGAGTACAGGAAATATCTCTAGAACGTACAAAGGAGTACACGAGGTATCTCTACAGCGTACAAAGGAGTACAGAAGGTATCTCTACAGCGCACAAAGGAGTACAAAAGGTATCTCTACAGCGCACAAAGGAGTACAGAAGGTATCTCTACAGCGCACAAAGGAGGACAGAAGGTATCTCTACAGCGCACAAAGGAGTACAGAAGGTATCTCTACAGCGCACAAAGGAGTACAGGAAATATCTCTAGAACGTACTAAGGAGTACACGAGGTATCTCTACAGCGTACAAAGGAGTACAGAAGGTATCTTTACAGCGCACAAAGGAGTACAGAAGGTATCTCTACAGCGAACAAAGGAGTACAGGAAATATCTCTAGAACGTACAAAGGAGTACAGAAGGTATATCTACAGCGCACAAAGGAGTACAGAAGGTATCTCTACAGCGCACAAAGGAGTACAGAAGGTATCTCTACAGCGCACAAAGGAGTACAGAAGGTATCTCTACAGCGCACAAAGGAGTACTGGAAATATCTCTAGAACGTACAAAGGAGTACACGAGGTATCTCTACAGCGTACAAAGGAGTACAGAAGGTATCTCTACAGCGCATAAAGGAGTACAGAAGGTATCTCTACAGCGCACAAAGGAGTACAGAAGGTATCTCTACAGCGTACAAAGGAGTACAGAAGGTATCTCTACAGCGCACAAAGGAGTACAGAAGGTATCTCTACAGCGCACAAAGGAGTACAGAAGGTATATCAACAGCGCACAAAGGAGTACAGAAGGTATCTCTACAGCGCACAAAGGAGTACAGAAGGTATCTCTACAGCACACAAAGGAGTACAGAAGGTATCTCTACAGCGCACGAGTACAGAAGGTATATCTACAGCGCACAAAGGAGTACAGAAGGTATCTCTACAGCGCACAAAGGAGTACAGGAAATATCTCTAGAACGTACAAAGGAGTACACGAGGTATCTCTACAGCGTACAAAGGAGTACAGAAGGTATCTCTACAGCGCACAAAGGAGTACAGAAGGTATCTCTACAGCGCACAAAGGAGTAAAGAAGGTATCTCTACAGCGCACAAAGGAGTACAGAAGGTATCTCTACAGCGCACAAAGGAGTACAGAAGGTATCTCTACAGCGCACAAAGGAGTACAGGAAACATCTCTAGAACGTACAAAGGAGTACACGAGGTATCTCTACAACGTACAAAGGGGTACAGAAGGTATCTCTACAGCGCTCAAAGGAGTACAGAAGGTATCTCTACAGCGCACAAAGGAGTACAGGAAATATCTCTAGAACGTACAAAGGAGTACAGAAGGTATCTCTACAGCGCACAAAGGAGTACAGAAGGTATCTCTACAGCGCACAAAGGAGTACAGAAGGTATCTCTACAGCGCACAAAGGAGTACAGAAGGTATCTCTACAGCGCACAAAGGAGTACAGGAAATATCTCTAGAACGTACAAAGGAGTACACGAGGTATCTCTACAGCGTACAAAGGAGTACAGAAGGTATCTCTACAGCGCACAAAGGAGTACAGAAGGTATCTCTACAGCGCACAAAGGAGTACAGAAGGTATCTCTACAGCGCACAAAGGAGTACAGAAGGTATCTCTACAGCGCACAAAGGAGTACAGGAAATATCTCTAGAACGTACAAAGGAGTACACGAGGTATCTCTACAGCGTACAAAGGAGTACAGAAGGTATCTCTACAGCGCACAAAGGAGTACAGAAGGTATCTCTACAGCGCACAAAGGAGTACAGAAGGTATCTCTACAGCGCACAAAGGAGTACAGAAGGTATCTCCACAGCGCACAAAGGAGTACAGAAGGTATCTCTACAGCGCACAAAGGAGTACAGAAGGTATCTCTACAGCGCACAAAGGAGTACAGAAGGTATCTCTACAGCGCACAAAGGAGTACAGGAAATATCTCTAGAACGTACAAAGGAGTACACGAGGTATCTCTACAGCGTACAAAGGAGTACAGAAGGTATCTCTACAGCGCACAAAGGAGTACAGAAGGTATCTCTACAGCGCACAAAGGAGTACAGAAGGTATCTCTACAGCGCACAAAGGAGTACAGAAGGTATTTCTACAGCGCACAAAGGAGTACAGAAGGTATCTCTACAGCGCACAAAGGAGTACAGGAAATATCTCTAGAACGTACAAAGGAGTACACGAGGTATCTCTACAGCGTACAAAGAAGTACAGAAGGTATCTTTACAGCGCACAAAGGAGTACAGAAGGTATCTCTACAGCGCACAAAGGAGTACAGAAGGTATCTCTACAGCGCACAAAGGAGTACAGAAGGTATCTCTACAGCGCACAAAGGAGTACTGAAGGTATCTCTACAGCGCACAAAGGAGTACAGAAGGTATCTCTACAGCGCACAAAGGAGTACAGAAGGTATCTCTACAGCGCACAAAGGAGTACAGAAGGTATCTCTACAGCGCACAAAGGAGTACAGAAGGTATCTCTACAGCGCACAAAGGAGTACAGAAGGTATCTCTACAGCGCACAAAGGAGTACAGAAGGTATCTCTACAGCGCACAAAGGAGTACAGGAAATATCTCTAGAACGTACAAAGGAGTACACGAGGTATCTCTACAGCGTACAAAGGAGTACAGAAGGTATCTCTACAGCGCACAAAGGAGTACAGAAGGTATCTCTACAGCGCACAAAGGAGTACAGAAGGTATCTCTACAGCGCACAAAGGAGTACAGAAGGTATCTCTACAGCGCACAAAGGAGTACAGAAGGTATCTCTACAGCGCACAAAGGAGTACAGGAAATATCTCTAGAACGTACAAAGGAGTACACGAGGTATCTCTACAGCGTACAAAGGAGTACAGAAGGTATCTCTACAGCGCACAAAGGAGTACAAAAGGTATCTCTACAGCGCACAAAGGAGTACAGAAGGTATCTCTACAGCGCACAAAGGAGGACAGAAGGTATCTCTACAGCGCACAAAGGAGTACAGAAGGTATCTCTACAGCGCACAAAGGAGTACAGGAAATATCTCTAGAACGTACTAAGGAGTACACGAGGTATCTCTACAGCGTACAAAGGAGTACAGAAGGTATCTTTACAGCGCACAAAGGAGTACAGAAGGTATCTCTACAGCGCACAAAGGAGTACAGGAAATATCTCTAGAACGTACAAAGGAGTACACGAGGTATCTCTACAGCGTACAAAGGAGTACAGAAGGTATCTCTACAGCGCACAAAGGAGTACAGAAGGTATCTCTACAGCGCACAAAGGAGTACAGAAGGTATCTCTACAGCGTACAAAGGAGTACAGAAGGTATCTCTACAGCGCACAAAGGAGTACAGAAGGTATCTCTACAGCGCACAAAGGAGTACAGAAGGTATATCAACAGCGCACAAAGGAGTACAGAAGGTATCTCTACAGCGCACAAAGGAGTACAGAAGGTATCTCTACAGCACACAAAGGAGTACAGAAGGTATCTCTACAGCGCACGAGTACAGAAGGTATATCTACAGCGCACAAAGGAGTACAGAAGGTATCTCTACAGCGCACAAAGGAGTACAGGAAATATCTCTAGAACGTACAAAGGAGTACACGAGGTATCTCTACAGCGTACAAAGGAGTACAGAAGGTATCTCTACAGCGCACAAAGGAGTACAGAAGGTATCTCTACAGCGCACAAAGGAGTACAGAAGGTATCTCTACAGCGCACAAAGGAGTACAGAAGGTATCTCTACAGCGCACAAAGGAGTACAGAAGGTATCTCTACAGCGCACAAAGGAGTACAGGAAATATCTCTAGAACGTACAAAGGAGTACACGAGGTATCTCTACAGCGTACAAAGGGGTACAGAAGGTATCTCTACAGCGCACAAAGGAGTACAGAAGGTATCTCTACAGCGCACAAAGGAGTACAGGAAATATCTCTAGAACGTACAAAGGAGTACAGAAGGTATCTCTACAGCGCACAAAGGAGTACAGAAGGTATCTCTACAGCGCACAAAGGAGTACAGAAGGTATCTCTACAGCGCACAAAGGAGTACAGAAGGTATCTCTACAGCGCACAAAGGAGTACAGGAAATATCTCTAGAACGTACAAAGGAGTACACGAGGTATCTCTACAGCGTACAAAGTTGTACAGAAGGTATCTCTACAGCGCACAAAGGAGTACAGAAGGTATCTCTACAGCGCACAAAGGAGTACAGAAGGTATCTCTACAGCGCACAAAGGAGTACAGAAGGTATCTCTACAGCGCACAAAGGAGTACAGGAAATATCTCTAGAACGTACAAAGGAGTACACGAGGTATCTCTACAGCGTACAAAGGAGTACAGAAGGTATCTCTACAGCGCACAAAGGAGTACAGAAGGTATCTCTACAGCGCACAAAGGAGTACAGAAGGTATCTCTACAGCGCACAAAGGAGTACAGAAGGTATCTCCACAGCGCACAAAGGAGTACAGAAGGTATCTCTACAGCGCACAAAGGAGTACAGAAGGTATCTCTACAGCGCACAAAGGAGTACAGAAGGTATCTCTACAGCGCACAAAGGAGTACAGGAAATATCTCTAGAACGTACAAAGGAGTACACGAGGTATCTCTACAGCGTACAAAGGAGTACAGAAGGTATCTCTACAGCGCACAAAGGAGTACAGAAGGTATCTCTACAGCGCACAAAGGAGTACAGAAGGTATCTCTACAGCGCACAAAGGAGTACAGAAGGTATTTCTACAGCGCACAAAGGAGTACAGAAGGTATCTCTACAGCGCACAAAGGAGTACAGGAAATATCTCTAGAACGTACAAAGGAGTACACGAGGTATCTCTACAGCGTACAAAGAAGTACAGAAGGTATCTTTACAGCGCACAAAGGAGTACAGAAGGTATCTCTACAGCACACAAAGGAGTACAGAAGGTATCTCTACAGCGCACAAAGGAGTACAGAAGGTATCTCTACAGCGCACAAAGGAGTACAGAAGGTATCTCTACAGCGCACAAAGGAGTACAGAAGGTATCTCTACAGCGCACAAAGGAGTACAGAAGGTATCTCTACAGCGCACAAAGGAGTACAGAAGGTATCTCTACAGCGCACAAAGGAGTACAGAAGGTATCTCTACAGCGCACAAAGGAGTACAGAAGGTATCTCTACAGCGCACAAAGGAGTACAGAAGGTATCTCTACAGCGCACAAAGGAGTACAGGAAATATCTCTAGAACGTACAAAGGAGTACACGAGGTATCTCTACAGCGTACAAAGGAGTACAGAAGGTATCTCTACAGCGCACAAAGGAGTACAGAAGGTATCTCTACAGCGCACAAAGGAGTACAGAAGGTATCTCTACAGCGCACAAAGGAGTACAGAAGGTATCTCTACAGCGCACAAAGGAGTACAGAAGGTATCTCTACAGCGCACAAAGGAGTACAGGAAATATCTCTAGAACGTACAAAGGAGTACACGAGGTATCTCTACAGCGTACAAAGGAGTACAGAAGGTATCTCTACAGCGCACAAAGGAGTACAAAAGGTATCTCTACAGCGCACAAAGGAGTACAGAAGGTATCTCTACAGCGCACAAAGGAGGACAGAAGGTATCTCTACAGCGCACAAAGGAGTACAGAAGGTATCTCTACAGCGCACAAAGGAGTACAGGAAATATCTCTAGAACGTACTAAGGAGTACACGAGGTATCTCTACAGCGTACAAAGGAGTACAGAAGGTATCTTTACAGCGCACAAAGGAGTACAGAAGGTATCTCTACAGCGAACAAAGGAGTACAGGAAATATCTCTAGAACGTACAAAGGAGTACAGAAGGTATATCTACAGCGCACAAAGGAGTACAGAAGGTATCTCTACAGCGCACAAAGGAGTACAGAAGGTATCTCTACAGCGCACAAAGGAGTACAGAAGGTATCTCTACAGCGCACAAAGGAGTACAGGAAATATCTCTAGAACGTACAAAGGAGTACACGAGGTATCTCTACAGCGTACAAAGGAGTACAGAAGGTATCTCTACAGCGCATAAAGGAGTACAGGAAATATCTCTAGAACGTACAAAGGAGTACACGAGGTATCTCTACAGCGTACAAAGGAGTACAGAAGGTATCTCTACAGCGCACAAAGGAGTACAGAAGGTACCTCTACAGCGCACAAAGGAGTACAGAATGTATATCAACAGCGCACAAAGGAGTACAGAAGGTATCTCTACAGCGCACAAAGGAGTACACGAGGTATCTCTACAGCGTACAAAGGAGTACAGAAGGTATCTCTACAGCGCACAAAGGAGTACAGAAGGTATCTCTACAGCGCACAAAGGAGTACAGAAGGTATCTCTACAGCGCACAAAGGAGTACAGAAGGTATCTCTACAGCGCACAAAGGAGTACAGGAAATATCTCTAGAACGTACAAAGGAGTACACGAGGTATCTCTACAGCGTACAAAGGAGTACAAAAGGTATCTCTACAGCGCACAAAGGAGTACAGAAGGTATCTCTACAGCGCACAAAGGAGTACAGAAGGTATCTCTACAGCGCACAAAGGAGTACAGAAGGTATCTCTACAGCGCACAAAGGAGTACAGAAGGTATCTCTACAGCGCACAAAGAAGTACAGAAGGTATCTCTACAGCGCACAAAGGAGTACAGAAGGTATCTGTTCAGCGCACAAAGGAGTACAGGAAATATCTCTAGAACGTACAAAGGAGTACACGAGGTATCTCTACAGCGTACAAAGGAGTACAGAAGGTTTCTCTACAGCGCACAAAGGAGTACAGAAGGTATCTCTACAGCGCACAAAGGAGTACAGAAGGTATCTCTACAGCGCACGAAGGAGTACAGGAAATATCTCTAGAACGTACGAAGGAGGACACGAGGTATCTCTACAGCGTACAAAGGAGTACAGAAGGTATCTCTACAGCGCACAAAGCAGTACAGAAGGTATCTCTACAGCGCACAAAGGAGTACAGAAGGTATCTCTACAGCGCACAAAGGAGTACAGAAGGTATCTCTACAGCGCACAAAGGAGTACAGAAGGTATCTCTACAGCGCACAAAGGAGTACAGAAGGTATCTCTACAGCGCACGAAGGAGTACAGAAGGTATCTCTACAGCGCACAAAGGAGTACAGGAAATATCTCTAGAACGTACAAAGGAGTACACGAGGTATCTCTACAGCGTACAAAGGAGTACAGAAGGTATCTCTACAGCGCACAAAGGAGTACAGAAGGTATCTCTACAGCGCACAAAGGAGTACAGAAGGTATCTCTACAGCGCACAAAGGAGTACAGAAGATATCTCTACAGCGCACAAAGGAGTACAGGAGGTATCTCTACAGCGCACAAAGGAGTACAGGAAATATCTCAAGAACGTACAAAGGAGTACACGAGGTATCTCTACAGCGTACAAAGGAGTACAGAAGGTATCTCTACAGCGCACAAAGGAGTACAGAAGGTATCTCTACAGCGCACAAAGGAGTACAGGAAATATCTCTAGAACGTACAAAGGAGTACAGAAGGTATCTCTACAGCGCACAAAGGAGTACAGAAGGTATCTCTACAGCGCAAAAAGGAGTACAGAAGGTATCTCTACAGCGCACAAAGGAGTACAGAAGGTATCTCTACAGCGCACAAAGGAGTACAGGAAATATCTCTAGAACGTACAAAGGAGTACACAAGGTATCTCTACAGCGTACAAAGGAGTACAGAAGGTATCTCTACAGCGCACAAAGGAGTACAGGAAATATCTCTAGAACGTACAAAGGAGTACACGAGGTATCTCTACAGCGTACAAAAGAGTACAGAAAGTATCTCTACAGCGCACAAAGGAGTACAGAAGGTATCTATACAGCGCACAAAGGAGTACAGAAGGTATCTCTACAGCGCACAAAGGAGTACAGAAGGTATCTCTACAGCGCACAAAGGAGTACAGGAAATATCTCTAGAACGTACAAAGGAGTACACGAGGTATCTCTACAGCGTACAAAGGAGTACAGAAGGTATCTCTACAGCGCACAAAGGAGTACAGAAGGTATCTCTACAGCGCACAAAGGAGTACAGGAAATATCTCTAGAACGTACAATGGAGTACACGAGGTATCTCTACAGCGTACAAAGGAGTACAGAAGGTATCTCTACAGCGCACAAAGGAGTACAGAAGGTATCTCTACAGCGCACAAAGGAGTACAGAAGGTATCTCTAAAGCGCACAAAGGAGTACAGGAAATATCTCTAGAACGTACAAAGGAGTACACGAGGTATCTCTACAGCGTACAAAGGAGTACAGAAGGTATCTCTACCGCGCACAAAGGAGTACAGGAAATATCTCTAGAACGTACAAAGGAGTACACGAGGTATCTCTACAGCGTGCAAAGGAGTACTGAAGGTATCTCTACAGCGCACAAAGGAGTACAGAAGGTATCTATACAGCGCACAAAGGAGTACAGAAGGTATCTCTACAGCGCACATAGGAGTACAGAAGGTATCTCTACAGCGCACAAAGGAGTACAGAAGGTATCTCTACAGCGCACAAAGGAGTACAGAAGGTATCTCTACAGCGGACAAAGGAGTACAGAAGGTATCTCTACAGCGCACAAAGGAGTACAGAAGGTATCTCTACAGCGCACAAAGGAGTACAGAAGGTATCTCAACAGCGCACAAAGGAGTACAGGAAATATCTCTAGAACGTACAAAGGAGTACACGAGGTATCTCTACAGCGTACAAAGGAGTACAGAAGGTATCTCTACAGCGCACAAAGGAGTACAGGAAATATCTCTAGAACGTACAAAGGAGTACACGAGGTATCTCTACAGCGTACAAAGGAGTACAGAAGGTATCTCTACAGCGCACAAAGGAGTACAGGAAATATCTCTAGAACGTACAAAGGAGTACACGAGGTATCTCAACAGCGTACAAAGGAGTACAGAAGGTATCTTTACAGCGCACAAAGGAGTACAGAAGGTATCTCTACAGCGCACAAGGGAGTACAGAAGGTATCTCTACAGCGCACAAAGGAGTACAGAAGGTATCTCTACAGCGCACAAAGGAGTACAGAAGGTATCTCTACAGCGCACAAAGGAGTACAGAAGGTATCTCTACAGCGCACAAAGGAGTACAGAAGGTATCTCTACAGCGCACAAAGGAGTACAGAAGGTATCTCTACAGCGCACAAAAGAGTACAGAAGGTATCTCTACAGCGCACAGGAAATATAGTATCTCTAGAAATATCTCTAGAACGTACAAAGGAGTACACGAGGTATCTCTACAGCGTACAAAGGAGTACAGAAGGTATCTCTACAGCGCACAAAGGAGTACAGGAAATATCTCTAGAACGTACAAAGGAGTACACGAGGTATCTCTACAGCGTACAAAGGAAGACAGAAGGTATCTCTACAGCGCACAAAGGAGTACAGAAGGTATCTCTACAGCGCACAAAGGAGTACAGAAGATACCTCTACAGCGCACAAAGGAGTACAGAAGGTATCTCTACAGCGCACAAAGGAGTACAGAAGGTATCTCTACAGCGCACAAAGGAGTACAGAAGGTATCTCTACAGCGCACAAAGGAGTACAGAAGGTATCTCTACAGCGCACAAAGGAGTACAGAAGGTATCTCTACAGCGCACAAAGGAGTACAGAAGGTATCTCTACAGCGCACAAAGGAGTACAGGAAATATCTCTAGAACGTACAAAGGAGTACACGAGGTATCTCTACAGCGTACAAAGGAGTACAGAAGGTATCTCTACAGCGCACAAAGGAGTACAGAAGGTATCTCTACAGCGCACAAAGGAGTACAGAAGGTATCTCTACAGCGCACAAAGGAGTACAGAAGGTATCTCTACAGCGCACAAAGGAGTACAGGAAATATCTGTAGAACGTACAAAGTAGTACACGAGGTATCTCTACAGCGTACAAAGGAGTACAGAAGGTATCTCTACAGCGCACAAAGGAGTACAGAAGGTATCTCTACAGCGCACAAAGGAGTACAGAAGGTATCTCTACAGCGCACAAAGGAGTACAGAAGGTATCTCAACAGCGCACAAAGGAGTACAGAAGGTATCTCTACAGCGCACAAAGGAGTACAGAAGGTATCTCTACAGCGCACAAAGGAGTACAGAAGGTATCTCTACAGCGCACAAAGGAGTACAGAAGGTATCTCTACAGCGCACAAAGGAGTACAGAAGGTATCTCTACAGCGCACAAAGGAGTACAGGAAATATCTCTAGAACGTACAAAGGAGTACACGAGGTATCTCTACAGCGTACAAAGGAGTACATGAAATGTCTCTAGAACATACAAAGGAGTACACGAGGTATCTCTACAGCGTACAAAGGAGTACAGAAGGTATCTCTACAGCGCACAAAGGAGTACAGGAAATATCTCTAGAACGTACAAAGGAGTACAGAAGGTATCTCTACAGCGCACATAGGAGTACAGAAGGTATCTCTACAGCGCACAAAGGAGTACAGAAGGTATCTCTACAGCGCACAAAGGAGTACAGAAGGTATCTCTACAGCGCACAAAGGAGTACAGGAAATATCTCTAGAACATACAAAGGAGTACACGAGGTATCTCTACAGCGTACAAAGGAGTACAGAAGGTATCTCTACAGCGCACAAAGGAGTACAGAAGGTATCTCTACAGCGCACAAAGGAGTACAGAAGGTATCTCTACAGCGCACAAAGGAGTACAGAAGGTATCTCTACAGCGCCTAAAGGAGTACAGAAGGTATCTCTACAGCGCACAAAGGAGTACAGAAGGTATCTCTACAGCGCACAAAGGAGTACAGAAGGTATCTGTTCAGCGCACAAAGGAGTACAGGAAATATCTCAAGAACGTACAAAGGAGTACACGAGGTATCTCTACAGCGTACAAAGGAGTACAGAAGGTATCTCTACAGCGCACAAAGGAGTACAGAAGGTATCTCTACAGCGCACAAAGGAGTACAGAAGGTATCTCTACAGCGCACAAAGGAGTTCAGGAAATATCTCTAGAACGTACAAAGGAGTACACGAGGTATCTCTACAGCGTACAAAGGAGTACAGAAGGTATCTCTACAGCGCACAAAGGAGTACAGAAGGTATCTCTACAGCGCACAAAGGAGTACAGAAGGTATCTCTACAGCGCACACAGGAGTACAGAAGGTATCTCTACAGCGCACAAAGAAGTACAGGAAATATCTCTAGAACGTACAAAGGAGTACAGAAGGTATCTCTACAGAGCACAAAGGAGTACAGGAAATATCTCTAGAACGTACAAAGGAGTACACGAGGTATCTCTACAGCGTACAAAGGAGTACAGAAGGTATCTCTACAGCGCACAAAGGAGTACAGAAGGTATCTCTACAGCGCACAAAGGAGTACAGAAGGTATCTCTACAGCGCACAAAGGAGTACAGAAGGTATCTCTACAGCGCACAAAGGAGTACAGAAGGTATCCCTACAGCGCACAAAGGAGTACAGAAGGTATCTCTACAGCACACAAAGGAGTACAGAAGGTATCTCTACAGCGCACAAAGGAGTACATGAAATATCTCTAGAACGTACAAAGGAGTACACGAGGTATCTCTACAGCGTAAAAAGGAGTACAGAAGGTATCTCTACAGCGCACAAAGGAGTACAGAAGGTATCTCTACAGCGCACAAAGGAGTACAGAAGGTATCTCTACAGCGCACAAAGGAGTACAAAAGGTATCTCTACAGCGCACAAAGGAGTACAGAAGGTATTTCTACAGCGCACAAAGGAGTACAGAAGGTATCTCTACAGCGCACAAAGGAGTACAGGAAAAATCTCTAGAACGTACAAAGGAGTACACGAGGTATCTCTACAGCGTACAAAGGAGTACAGAAAATATCTCTACAGCGCACAAAGGAGTACAGAAGGTATCTCTACAGCGCACAAAGGAGTACAGGAAATATCTCTAGAACGTACAAAGGAGTACAGAAGGTATCTCTACAGCGCACAAAGGAGTACAGAAGGTATCTCTACAGCGCACAAAGGAGTACAGAAGGTATCTCTACAGCGCACAAAGAAGTACAGAAGGTATCTCTACAGCGCACAAAGGAGTACAGGAAATATCTCTAGAACGTACAAAGGAGTACACGAGGTATCTCTACAGCGTACAAGGAGTACAGAAGGTATCTCTACAGCGCACAAAGGAGTACAGGAAATATCTTTAGAACGTACAAAGGAGTACACGAGGTATCTCTACAGCGTACAAAGGAGTACAGAAGGTATCTCTACAGCGCACATAGGAGTACAGAAGGTATCTCTACAGCGCACAAAGGAGTACAGAAGGTATCTCTACAGCGCACAAAGAAGTACAGAAGGTATCTCTACAGCGCACAAAGGAGTACAGGAAATATCTCTAGAACGTACAAAGGAGTACACGAGGTATCTCTACAGCTTACAAAGGAGTACAGAAGGTATCTCTACAGCGCACAAAGGAGTACAGAAGGTATCTCTACAGCGCACAAAGGAGTACAGAAGGTATCTCTACAGCGCCAAAGGAGTACAGAAGGTATCTCTACAGCGCACAAAGGAGTACAGAAGGTATCTCTACAGCGCACAAAGGAGTACAGGAAATATCTCTAGAACGTACAAAGGAGTACACGAGGTATCTCTACAGCGTACAAAGGAGTACAGAAGGTATCTCTACAGCGCACAAAGGAGTACAGAAGGTATCTCTACAGCGCACAAAGGAGTACAGAAGGTATCTCTACAGCGCACAAAGGAGGACAGAAGGTATCTCTACAGCGCACAAAGGAGTACAGAAGGTATCTCTACAGCGCACAAAGGAGTACAGGAAATATCTCTAGAACGTACTAAGGAGTACACGAGGTATCTCTACAGCGTACAAAGGAGTACAGAAGGTATCTCTACAGCGCACAAAGGAGTACAGAAGGTATCTCTACAGCGCACAAAGGAGTACAGGAAATATCTCTAGAACGTACAAAGGAGTACAGAAGGTATCTCTACAGCGCACAAAGGAGTACAGAAGGTATCTCTACAGCGCACACAGGAGTACAGAAGGTATCTCTACAGCGCACAAAGGAGTACAGAAGGTATCTCTACAGCGCACAAAGGAGTACAGGAAATATCTCTAGAACGTACAAAGGAGTACACGAGGTATCTCTACAGCGTACAAAGGAGTACAGAAGGTATCTCTACAGCGCATAACGGAGTACAGGAAATATCTCTAGAACGTACAAAGGAGTACACGAGGTATCTCTACAGCGTACAAAGGAGTACAGAAGGTATCTCTACAGCGCACAAAGGAGTACAGAAGGTATCTCTACAGCGCACAAAGGAGTACAGAAGGTATATCAACAGCGCACAAAGGAGTACAGAAGGTATCTCTACAGCGCACAAAGGAGTACAGAAGGTATCTCTACAGCACACAAAGGAGTACAGAAGGTATCTCTACAGCGCACAAAGGAGTACAGAAGGTATATCTACAGCGCACAAAGGAGTACAGAAGGTATCTCTACAGCGCACAAAGGAGTACAGGAAATATCTCTAGAACGTACAAAGGAGTACACGAGGTATCTCTACAGCGTACAAAGGAGTACAGAAGGTATCTCTACAGCGCACAAAGGAGTACAGAAGGTATCTCTACAGCGCACAAAGGAGTACAGAAGGTATCTCTACAGCGCACAAAGGAGTACAGAAGGTATCTCTACAGCGCACAAAGGAGTACAGAAGGTATCTCTACAGCGCACAAAGGAGTACAGGAAATATCTCTAGAACGTACAAAGGAGTACACGAGGTATCTCTACAGCGGACAAAGGGGTACAGAAGGTATCTCTACAGCGCACAAAGGAGTACAGAAGGTATCTCTACAGCGCACAAAGGAGTACAGGAAATATCTCTAGAACGTACAAAGGAGTACAGAAGGTATCTCTACAGCGCACAAAGGAGTACAGAAGGTATCTCTACAGCGCACAAAGGAGTACAGAAGGTATCTCTACAGCGCACAAAGAAGTACAGAAGGTATCTCTACAGCGCACAAAGGAGTACAGGAAATATCTCCAGAACGTACAAAGGAGTACACGAGGTATCTCTACAGCGTACAAAGGAGTACAGAAGGTATCTCTACAGCGCACAAAGGAGTACAGAAGGTATCTCTACAGCGCACAAAGGAGTACAGAAGGTATCTCTACAGCGCACAAAGGAGTACAGAAGGTATCTCTACAGCGCACAAAGGAGTACAGGAAATATCTCTAGAACGTACAAAGGAGTACACGAGGTATCTCTACAGCGTACAAAGGAGTACAGAAGGTATCTCTACAGCGCACAAAGGAGTACAGAAGGTATCTCTACAGCGCACAAAGGAGTACAGAAGGTATCTCTACAGCGCACAAAGGAGTACAGAAGGTATCTCCACAGCGCACAAAGGAGTACAGAAGGTATCTCTACAGCGCACAAAGGAGTACAGAAGGTATCTCTACAGCGCACAGAGGAGTACAGAAGGTATCTCTACAGCGCACAAAGGAGTACAGGAAATATCTCTAGAACGTACAAAGGAGTACACGAGGTATCTCTACAGCGTACAAAGGAGTACAGAAGGTATCTCTACAGCGCACAAAGGAGTACAGAAGGTATCTCTACAGCGCACAAAGGAGTACAGAAGGTATCTCTACAGCGCACAAAGGAGTACAGAAGGTATTTCTACAGCGCACAAAGGAGTACAGAAGGTATCTCTACAGCGCACAAAGGAGTACAGGAAATATCTCTAGAACGTACAAAGGAGTACACGAGGTATCTTTACAGCGTACAAAGAAGTACAGAAGGTATCTTTACAGCGCACAAAGGAGTACAGAAGGTATCTCTACAGCGCACAAAGGAGTACAGAAGGTATCTCTACAGCGCACAAAGGAGTACAGAAGGTATCTCTACAGCGCACAAAGGAGTACAGAAGGTATCTCTACAGCGCACAAAGGAGTACAGAAGGTATCTCTACAGCGCACAAAGGAGTACAGAAGGTATCTCTACAGCGCACAAAGGAGTACAGAAGGTATCTCTACAGCGCACAAAGGAGTACAGAAGGTATCTCTACAGCGCACAAAGGAGTACAGAAGGTATCTCTACAGCGCACAAAGGAGTACAGCAGGTATCTCTACAGCGCACAAAGGAGTACAGGAAATATCTCTAGAACGTACAAAGGAGTACACGAGGTATCTCTACAGCGTACAAAGGAGTACAGAAGGTATCTCTACAGCGCACAAAGGAGTACAGAAGGTATCTCTACAGCGCACAAAGGAGTACAGAAGGTATCTCTACAGCGCACAAAGGAGTACAGAAGGTATCTCTACAGCGCACAAAGGAGTACAGAAGGTATCTCTACAGCGCACAAAGGAGTACAGGAAATATCTCTAGAACGTACAAAGGAGTACACGAGGTATCTCTACAGCGTACAAAGAAGTACAGAAGGTATCTTTACAGCGCACAAAGGAGTACAGAAGGTATCTCTACAGCGCACAAAGGAGTACAGAAGGTATCTCTACAGCGCACAAAGGAGTACAGAAGGTATCTCTACAGCGCACAAAGGAGTACAGGAAATATCTCTAGAACGTACAAAGGAGTACACGAGGTATCTTTACAGCGTACAAAGGAGTACAGAAGGTATCTCTACAGCGCACAAAGGAGTACAGAAGGTATCTCTACAGCGCACAAAGGAGTACAGAAGGTATCTCTACAGCGCACAAAGGAGTACAGAAGGTATCTCTACAGCGCACAAAGGAGTACAGAAGGTATCTCTACAGCGCACAAAGGAGTACAGGAAATACCTCTAGAACGTACAAAGGAGTACACGAGGTATCTCTACAGCGTACAAAGGAGTACAGAAGGTATCTCTACAGTGCACAAAGGAGTACAAAAGGTATCTCTACAGCGCACAAAGGAGTACAGAAGGTATCTCTACAGCGCACAAAGGAGGACAGAAGGTATCTCTACAGCGCACAAAGGAGTACAGAAGGTATCTCTACAGCGCACAAAGGAGTACAGGAAATATCTCTAGAACGTACTAAGGAGTACACGAGGTATCTCTACAGCGTACAATGGAGTACAGAAGGTATCTTTACAGCGCACAAAGGAGTACAGAAGGTATCTCTACAGCGCACAAAGGAGTACAGGAAATATCTCTAGAACGTACAAAGGAGTACAGAAGGTATATCTACAGCGCACAAAGGAGTACAGAAGGTATCTCTACAGCGCACAAAGGAGTACAGAAGGTATCTCTACAGCGCACAAAGGAGTACAGAAGGTATCTCTACAGCGCACAAAGGAGTACAGGAAATATCTCTAGAACGTACAAAGGAGTACACGAGGTATCCCTACAGCGTACAAAGGAGTACAGAAGGTATCTCTACAGCGCATAAAGGAGTACAGGAAATATCTCTAGAACGTACAAAGGAGTACACGAGGTATCTCTACAGCGCACAAAGGAGTACAGAAGGTATCTCTACAGCGCACAAAGGAGTACAGAAGGTATTTCTACAGCGCACAATGGAGTACAGGAAATATCTCTAGAACGTACAAAGGAGTACACGAGGTATCTCTACAGCGTACAAAGGAGATCAGAAGGTATCTCTACAGCGCACAAAGGAGTACAGAAGGTATCTCTACAGCGCACAAAGGAGTACAGGAAATATCTCTAGAACGTACAAAGGAGTACAGAAGGTATCTCTACAGCGCACAAAGGAGTACAGTAGGTATCTCTACAGCGCACAAAAGAGTACAGAAGGTATCTCTACAGCGCACAAAGGAGTACAGAAGGTATCTCTACAGCGCACAAAGGAGTACAGGAAATATCTCTAGAACGTACAAAGGAGTACACGAGGTATCTCTACAGCGTACAAAGGAGTACAGAAGGTATCTCTACAGCGCACAAAGGAGTACAGAAGGTATCTCTACAGCGCACAAAGGAGTACAGAAGGTATCTCTACAGCGCACAAAGGAGTACAGAAGGTATCTCTACAGCGCACAAAGGAGTACAGGAAATATCTCTAGAACGTACAAAGGAGTACACGAGGTATCTCTACAGCGTACAAAGGAGTGCAGAAGGTATCTCTACAGCGCACAAAAGAGTACAGAAGGTATCTCTACAGCGCACAAAGAAGTACAGAAGGTATCTCTACAGCGCACAAAGGAGTACAAAAGGTATCTCTACAGCGCACAAAGGAGTACAGAAGGTGTCTCTACAGCGCACAAAGGAGTACAGGAAATATCTCTAGAACGTACAAAGGAGTACACGAGGTATCTCTACAGCGTACAAAGGAGTACAGAAGGTATCTCTACAGCGCACAAAGGAGTACAGAAGGTATCTCTACAGCGCACAAAGGAGTACAGAAGGTATCTCTACAGCGCACAAAGGAGTACAGAAGGTATCTCTACAGCGCACAAAGGAGTACAGAAGGTATCTCTACAGCGCACAAAGGAGTACAGGAAATATCTCTAGAACGTACGAAGGAGTACACGAGGTATCTCTACAGCGTACAAAGGAGTACAGAAGGTATCTCTACAGCGCACAAAGGAGTACAGAAGGTATCTCTACAGCGCACAAAAGAGTACAGGAAATATCTCTAGAACGTACGAAGGAGTACAGAAGGTATCTCTACAGCGCACAAAGGAGTACAGAAGGTATCTCTACAGCGCACAAAGGAGTACAGAAGGTATCTCTACAGCGCACAAAGGAGTACAGAAGGTATCTCTACAGCGCACAAAGGAGTACAGGAAATATCTCTAGAACGTACAAAGGAGTACACGAGGTATCTCTACAGCGTACAAAGGAGTACAGAAGGTATCTCTACAGCGCACGAAGGAGTACAGGAAATATCTCTAGAACGTACAAAGGAGTACACGAGGTATCTCTACAGCGTACAAAGGAGTACAGAAGGTATCTCTACAGCGCACAAAGGAGTACAGAAGGTATCTCTACAGCGCACAAAGGAGTACAGAAGGTATCTCTACAGCGCACAAAGGAGTACAGAAGGTATCTCTACAGCGCACAAAGGAGTACAGGAAATATCTCTAGAACGTACAAAGGAGTACACGAGGTATCTCTACAGCGTACAAAGGAGTACAGAAGGTATCTCTACAGCGCAAAAAGGAGTACAGAAGGTATCTCTACAGCGCACAAAGAAGTACAGAAGGTATCTCTACAGCGCACAAAGGAGTACAGAAGGTATCTCTACAGCGCACAAAGGAGTACAGAAAGTATCTCTCCAGCGCACAAAGGAGTACAGAAGGTATCTCTACAGCGCACAAAGGAGTACAGAAGGTATCTCTACAGCGCACAAAGGAGTACAGAAGGTATCTCTACAGCGCACAAAGGAGTACAGAAGGTATCTCTACAGCGCACAAAGGAGTACGGGAAATATCTCTAGAACGTACAAAGGAGTACACGAGGTTTCTCTACAGCGTACAAAGGAGTACAGAAGGTATCTCTACAGCGCACAAAGGAGTACAGAAGGTATCTCTACAGCGCACAAAGGAGTACAGGAAATATCTCTAGAACGTACAAAGGAGTACACGAGGTATCTCAACAGCGTACAAAGGAGTACAGAAGGTATCTCTACAGCGCACAAAGGAGTACAGAAGGTATCTCTACAGCGCACAAAGGAGTACAGAAGGTATCTCTACAGCGCACAAAGGAGTACAGGATATATCTCTAGTACGTACAAAGGAGTACACGAGGTATCTCTACAGCGTACAAAGGAGTACAGAAGGTATCTCTACAGCGCACAAAGGAGTACAGGAAATATCTCTAGAACGTACAAAGGAGTACACGAGGTATCTCTACAGCGTACAAAGGAGTACAGAAGGTATCTCTACAGCGCACAAAGGAGTACAGAAGGTATCTCTACAGCGCACAAAGGAGTACAGAAGGTATCTCTACAGCGCACAAAGGAGTACAGAAGGTATCTCTACAGCGCACAAAGGAGTACAGAAGGTGTCTCTACAGCGCACAAAGGAGTACAGAAGGTATCTCTACAGCGCACAAAGGAGTACAGAAGGTATCTCTACAGCGCACAAAGGAGTACAGAAGGTATCTCTACAGCGCACAAAGGAGTACAGAAGGTATCTCTACAGCGCACAAAGGAGTACAGGAAATATCTCTAGAACGTACAAAGAAGTACACGAGGTATCTCTACAGCGTACAATGGAGTACAGAAGGTATCTCTACAGCGCACAAAGGAGTACAGAAGGTATCTCTACAGCGCACAAAGGAGTACTGAAGGTATCTCTACAGCGCACGAAGGAGTACAGAAGGTATCTCTACAGCGCACAAAGGAGTACAGAAGGTATCTCTACAGCGCACAAAGGAGTACAGAAGGTATCTCTACAGCGCACAAAGGAGTACAGAAGGTATCTCTACAGCGCACAAAGGAGTACAGGAAATATCTCTAGAACGTACAAAGAAGTACACGAGGTATCTCTACAGCGTACAAAGGAGTACAGAAGGTATCTCTACAGCGCACAAAGGAGTACAGAAGGTATCTCTACAGCGCACAAAGGAGTACACGAGGTATCTCTACAGCGCACAAAGGAGTACAGAAGGTATCTCTACAGCGCACAAAGGAGTACAGAAGGTATCTCTACAGCGCACAAAGGAGTACAGGAAATATCTCTAGAACGTACAAAGGAGTACACGTGGTATCTCTACAGCGTACAAAGGAGTACAGAAGGTATCTCTACAGCGCACAAAGGAGTACAGGAAATATCTCTAGAACGTACAAAGGAGTACACGAGGTATCTCTACAGCGTACAAAAGAGTACAGAAAGTATCTCTACAGCGCACAAAGGAGTACAGAAGGTATCTATACAGCGCACAAAGGAGTACAGAAGGTATCTCTACAGCGCACAAAGGAGTACAGAAGGTATCTCTACAGCGCACAAAGGAGTACAGGAAATATCTCTAGAACGTACAAAGGAGTACACGAGGTATCTCTACAGCGTACAAAGGAGTAGAGAAGATATCTCTACAGCGCACAAAGGAGTACAGAAGGTATCTCTACAGCGCACAAAGGAGTACAGAAGGTATCTCTACAGCGCACAAAGGAGTACAGAAGGTATCTCTACAGCGCACAAAGGAGTACAGAAGGTATCTCTACAGCGCACAAAGGAGTACAGAAGCTTTCTCTACAGCGCACAAAGGAGTACAGAAGGTATCTCTACAGCGCACAAAGGAGTACAGAAGGTATCTCTACAGCGCACAAAGGAGTACAGAAGGTATCTCTACAGCGCACAAAGGAGTACCGGAAATATCTCTAGAACGTACAAAGAAGTACACGAGGTATCTCTACAGCGTACAAAGGAGTACAGAAGGTATCTCTACAGCGCACAAAGGAGTACAGAAGGTATCTCTACAGCGCACAAAGGAGTACAGGAAATATCTCTAGAACGTACAAAGGAGTACACGAGGTATCTCTACAGCGTACAAAGGAGTACAGAAGGTATCTCTACAGCGCACAAAGGAGTACAGAAGGTATCTCTACAGCGCACAAAGGAGTACAGAAGGTATCTCTACAGCGCACAAAGGAGTACAGGAAATATCTCTAGAACGTACAAAGGAGTACACGAGGTATCTCTACAGCGTACAAAGGAGTACAGAAGGTATCTCTACAGCGCACAAAGGAGTACAGGAAATATCTCTAGAACGTACAAAGGAGTACACGAGGTATCTCTACAGCGTACAAAGGAGTACAGAAGGTATCTCTACAGCGCACAAAGGAGTACAGAAGGTATCTCTACAGCGCACAAAGGAGTACAGAAGGTATCTCTACAGCGCACAAAGGAGTACAGAAGGTATCTCTACAGCGCACAAAGGAGTACATAAGGTATCTCTACAGCGCACAAAGGAGTACAAAAGGGATCTCTACAGCGGACAAAGGAGTACAGAAGGTATCTCTACAGCGCACAAAGGAGTACAGAAGGTATCTCTACAGCGCACAAAGGAGTACAGAAGGTATCTCTACAGCGCACAAAGGAGTATAGAAAATATCTCTAGAACGTACAAAGGAGTACACGAGGTATCTCTACAGCGTAAAAAGGAGTACAGAAGGTATCTCTACAGCGCACAAAGGAGTACAGGAAATATCTCTAGAACTTACAAAGGAGTACACGAGGTATCTCTACAGCGTACAAAGGAGTACAGAAGGTATCTCTACAGCGCACGAAGGAGTACAGGAAATATCTCTAGAACGTACAAAGGAGTACACGAGGTATCTCTACAGCGTACAAAGGAGTACAGAAGGTATCTCTACAGCGCACAAAGGAGTACAGAAGGTATCTCTACAGCGCACAAAGGAGTACAGAAGGTATCTCTACAGCGCACAAAGGAGTACAGAAGGTATCTCTACAGCGCACAAAGGAGTACAGAAGGTATCTCTACAGCGCACAAAGGAGTACAGAAGGTATCTCTACAGCGCACAAAGGAGTACAGAAGGTATCTCTACAGCGCACAAAGGAGTACAGAAGGTATCTCTACAGCGCACAGGAAATATAGTATCTCTAGAAATATCTCTAGAACGTACAAAGGAGTACACGAGGTATCTCTACAGCGTACAAAGGAGTACAGAAGGTATCTCTACAGCGCACAAAGGAGTACAGGAAATATCTCTAGAACGTACAAAGGAGTACACGCGGTATCTCTACAGCGTACAAAGGAGTACAGAAGGTATCTCTACAGCGCACAAAGGAGTACAGAAGGTATCTACAGCGCACAAAGGAGTACAGAAGGTATCTCTACAGCGCACAAAGGAGTACAGGAAATATCTCTAGAACGTACAAAGGAGTACACGAGGTATCTCTACAGCGTACAAAGGAGTACAGAAGGTATCTCTACAGCGCACAAAGGAGTACAGGAAATATCTCTAGAACGTACAAAGGAGTACACGAGGTATCTCTACAGCGTACAAAGGAAGACAGAAGGTATCTCTACAGCGCACAAAGGAGTACAGAAGGTATCTCTACAGCGCACAAAGGAGTACAGAAGATATCTCTACAGCGCACAAAGGAGTACAGAAGGTATCTCTACAGCGCACAAAGGAGTACAGAAGGTATCTCTACAGCGCACAAAGGAGTACAGAAGGTATCTCTACAGCGCACAAAGGAGTACAGAAGGTATCTCTACAGCGCACAAAGGAGTACAGAAGGTATCTCTACAGCGCACAAAGGAGTACAGAAGGTATCTCTACAGCGCACAAAGGAGTACAGGAAATATCTCTAGAACGTACAAAGAAGTACACGAGGTATCTCTACAGCGTACAAAGGAGTACAGAAGGTATCTCTACAGCGCACAAAGGAGAACAGGAAATATCTCTAGAACGTACAAAGGAGTACACGAGGTATCTCTACAGCGTACAAAGGAGTACAGAAGGTATCTCTACAGCGCACAAAGGAGTACAGGAAATATCTCTAGAACGTACAAAGGAGTACACGAGGTATCTCTACAGCGTACAAAGGAGTACAGAAGGTATCTCTACAGCGCACAAAGGAGTACAGAAGGTATCTTTACAGCGCAAAAAGGAGTACAGAAGGTATCTCTACAGCGCACAAAGGAGTACAGAAGGTATCTCTACAGCGCACAAAGGAGTACAGGAAATATCTCTAGAACGTACACAGGAGTACACGAGGTATCTCTACAGCGTACAAAGGAGTACAGAAGGTATCTCTACAGCGCACAAAGGAGTACAGAAGGTATCTCTACAGCGCACAAAGGAGTACAGAAGGTATCTCTACAGCGCACAAAGGAGTACAGAAGGTATCTCTACAGCGCACAAAGGAGTACATAAGGTATCTCTACAGCGCACAAAGGAGTACAGAAGGTATCTCTACAGCGGACAAAGGAGTACAGAAGGTATCTCTACAGCGCACAAAGGAGTACAGAAGGTATCTCTACAGCGCACAAAGGAGTACAGAAGGTATCTCTACAGCGCACAAAGGAGTATAGGAAATATCTCTAGAACGTACAAAGGAGTACACGAGGTATCTCTACAGCGTACAAAGGAGTACAGAAGGTATCTCTACAGCGCACAAAGGAGTACAGGAAATATCTCTAGAACTTACAAAGGAGTACACGAGGTATCTCTACAGCGTACAAAGGAGTACAGAAGGTATCTCTACAGCGCACGAAGGAGTACAGGAAATATCTCTAGAACGTACAAAGGAGTACACGAGGTATCTCTACAGCGTACAATGGAGTACAGAAGGTATCTCTACAGCGCACAAAGGAGTACAGAAGGTATCTCTACAGCGCACAAAGGAGTACAGAAGGTATCTCTACAGCGCACAAAGGAGTACAGAAGGTATCTCTACAGCGCACAAAGGAGTACAGAAGGTATCTCTACAGCGCACAAAGGAGTAAAGAAGGTATCTCTACAGCGCACAAAGGAGTACAGAAGGTATCTCTACAGCGCACAAAGGAGTACAGAAGGTATCTCTACAGCGCACATGAAATATAGTATCTCTAGAAATATCTCTAGAACGTACAAAGGAGTACACGAGGTATCTCTACAGCGTACAAAGGAGTACAGAAGGTATCTCTACAGCGCACAAAGGAGTACAGGAAATATCTCTAGAACGTACAAAGGAGTACACGCGGTATCTCTACAGCGTACAAAGGAGTACAGAAGGTATCTCTACAGCGCACAAAGGAGTACAGAAGGTATCTCTACAGCGCACAAAGGAGTACAGAAGGTATCTACAGCGCACAAAGGAGTACAGAAGGTATCTCTACAGCGCACAAAGGAGTACAGGAAATATCTCTAGAACGTACAAAGGAGTACACGAGGTATCTCTACAGCGTACAAAGGAGTACAGAAGGTATCTCTACAGCGCACAAAGGAGTACAGGAAATATCTCTAGAACGTACAAAGGAGTACACGAGGTATCTCTACAGCGTACAAAGGAAGACAGAAGGTATCTCTACAGCGCACAAAGGAGTACAGAAGGTATCTCTACAGCGCACAAAGGAGTACAGAAGATATCTCTACAGCGCACAAAGGAGTACAGAAGGTATCTCTACAGCGCACAAAGGAGTACAGAAGGTATCTCTTCAGCGCACAAAGGAGTACAGAAGGTATCTCTACAGCGCACAAAGGAGTACAGAAGGTTTCTCTACAGCGCACAAAGGAGTACAGAAGGTATCTCTACAGCGCACAAAGGATTACAGAAGGTATCTCTACAGCGCACAAAGGAGTACAGGAAATATCTCTAGAACGTACAAAGGAGTACACGAGGTATCTCTACAGCGTACAAAGGAGTACAGAAGGTATCTCTAAAGCGCACAAAGGAGTACAGGAAATATCTCTAGAACGTACAAAGGAGTACACGAGGTATCTCTACAGCGTACAAAGGAGTACAGAAGGTATCTCTACAGCGCACAAAGGAGTACAGGAAATATCTCTAGAACGTACAAAGGAGTACACGAGGTATCTCTACAGCGTACAAAGGAGTACAGAAGGTATCTCTACAGCGCACAAAGGAGTACAGAAGGTATCTTTACAGCGCAAAAAGGAGTACAGAAGGTATCTCTACAGCGCACAAAGGAGTACAGAAGGTATCTCTACAGCGCACAAAGGAGTACAGGAAATATCTGTAGAACGTACAAAGTAGTACACGAGGTATCTCTACAGCGTACAAAGGAGTACAGAAAGTATCTCTACAGCGCACAAAGGAGTACAGAAGGTATCTCTACAGCGCACAAAGGAGTACAGAAGGTATCTCTACAGCGCACAAAGGAGTACAGAAGGTATCTCAACAGCGCACAAAGGAGTACAGAAGGTATCTCTACAGCGCACAAAGGAGTTCAGAAGGTATCTCTACAGCGCACAAAGGAGTACAGAAGGTATCTCTACAGCGCACAAAGGAGTACAGAAGGTATCTCTACAGCACACAAAGGAGTACAGAAGGTATCTCTACAGCGCACAAAGGAGTACAGGAAATATCTCTAGAACGTACAAAGGAGTACACGAGGTATCTCTACAGCGTACAAAGGAGTACATGAAATATCTCTAGAACGTACAAAGGAGTACACGAGGTATCTCTACAGCGTACAAAGGAGTACAGAATGTATCTCTACAGCGCACAAAGGAGTACAGGAAATATCTCTAGAACGTACAAAGGAGTACAGAAGGTATCTCTACAGCGCACAAAGGAGTACAGAAGGTATCTCTACAGCGCACAAAGGAGTACAGAAGGTATCTCTACAGCGCACAAAGGAGTACAGGAAATATCTCTAGAACGTACAAAGGAGTACACGAGGTATCTCTACAGCGTACAAAGGAGTACACGAGGTATCTCTACAGCGTACAAAGGAGTACAGAAGGTATCTCTACAGCGCACAAAGGAGTACAGAAGGTATCTCTACAGCGCACAAAGGAGTACAGAAGGTATCTCTACAGCGCACAAAGGAGTACAGAAGGTATCTCTACAGCGCACAAAGGAGTACAGAAGGTATCTCTACAGCGCACAAAGGAGTACAGAAGGTATCTGTTCAGCGCACAAAGGAGTACAGGAAATATCTCCAGAACGAACAAAGGAGTACACGAGGTATCTCTACAGCGTACAAAGGAGTACAGAAGGTATCTCTACAGCGCACAAAGGAGTACAGAAGGTATCTCTACAGCGCACAAAGGAGTACAGAAGGTATCTCTACAGCGCACAAAGGAGTACAGGAAATATCTCTAGAACGTACAAAGGAGTACACAAGGTATCTCTACAGCGTACAAAGGAGTACAGAAGGTATCTCTACAGCGCACAAAGGAGTACAGAAGGTATCTCTACAGCGCACAAAGGAGTACAGAAGGTATCTCTACAGCGCACAAAGGAGTACAGAAGGTATCTCTACAGCGCACAAAGGAGTACAGAAGGTATCTCTACAGCGCACAAAGGAGTACAGAAGGTATCTGTTCAGCGCACAAAGGAGTACAGGAAATATCTCCAGAACGAACAAAGGAGTACACGAGGTATCACTACAGCGTACAAAGGAGTACAGAAGGTATCTCTACAGCGCACAAAGGAGTACAGAAGGTATCTCTACAGCGCACAAAGGAGTACAGAAGGTATCTCTACAGCGCACAAAGGAGTACAGGAAATATCTCTAGAACGTACAAAGGAGTACACGAGGTAACTCTACAGCGTACAAAGGAGTACAGAAGGTATCTCTACAGCGCACAAAGGAGTACAGAAGGTATCTCTACAGCGCACAAAGGAGTACAGAAGGTATCTCTACAGCGCACAAAGGAGTACAGAAGGTATCTCTACAGCGCACAAAGAAGTACAGGAAATATCTCTAGAACGTACAAAGGAGTACAGAAGGTATCTCTACAGAGCACAAAGGAGTACAGGAAATATCTCTAGAACGTACAAAGGAGTACACGAGGTATCTCTACAGCGTACAAAGGAGTACAGAAGGTATCTCTACAGCGCACAAAGGAGTACAGAAGGTATCTCTACAGCGCACAAAGGAGTACAGAAGGTATCTCTACAGCGCACAAAGGAGTACAGAAGGTATGTCTACAGCGCACAAAGGAGTACAGAAGGTATCCCTACAGCGCACAAAGGAGTACAGAAGGTATCTCTACAGCGCACAAAGGAGTACAGAAGGTATCTCTACAGCGCACAAAGGAGTACAGGAAATATCTCTAGAACGTACAAAGGAGTACACGAGGTATCTCTACAGCGTACAAAGGAGTACAGAAGGTATCTCTACAGCGCACAAAGGAGTACAGAAGGTATCTCTACAGCGCACAAAGGAGTACAGAAGGTATCTCTACAGCGCACAAAGGAGTACAGAAGGTATCTCTACAGCGCACAAAGGAGTACAGGAGGTATCTCTACAGCGCACAAAGGAGTACAGGAAATATCTCAAGAACGTACAAAGGAGTACACGAGGTATCTCTACAGCGTACAAAGGAGTACAGAAGGTATCTCTACAGCGCACAAAGGAGTACAGAAGGTATCTCTACAGCGCACAAAGGAGTACAGGAAATATCTCTAGAACGTACAAAGGAGTACAGAAGGTATCTCTACAGCGCACACAGGAGTACAGAAGGTATCTCTACAGCGCAAAAAGGAGTACAGAAGGTATCTCTACAGCGCACAAAGGAGTACAGAAGGTATCTCTACAGCGCACAAAGGAGTACAGGAAATATCTCTAGAACGTACAAAGGAGTACACGAGGTATCTCTACAGCGTACAAAGGAGTACAGAAGGTATCTCTACAGCGCACAAAGGAGTACAGGAAATATCTCTAGAACGTACAAAGGAGTACACGAGGTATCTCTACAGCGTACAAAAGAGTACAGAAAGTATCTCTACAGCGCACAAAGGAGTACAGAAGGTATCTATACAGCGCACAAAGGAGTACAGAAGGTATCTCTACAGCGCACAAAGGAGTACAGAAGGTATCTCTACAGCGCACAAAGGAGTACAGGAAAAATCTCTAGAACGTACAAAGGAGTACGAGGTATCTCTACAGCGTACAAAGGAGTACAGAAGGTATCTCTACAGCGCACAACGGAATACAGAAGGTATCTCTACAGCGCACAAAGGAGTACAGGAAATATCTCTAGAACGTACAAAGGAGTACACGAGGTATCTCTACAGCGTACAAAGGAGTACAGAAGGTATCTCTACAGCGCACAAAGGAGTACAGAAGGTATCTCTACAGCGCACAAAGGAGTACAGAAGGTATCTCTACAGCGCACAAAGGAGTACAGAAGGTATCTCTACAGCGCACAAAGGAGTACAGGAAATATCTCTAGAACGTACAAAGGAGTACACGAGGTATCTCTACAGCGTACAAAGGAGTACAGAAAGTATCTCTACAGCGCACAAAGGAGTACAGAAGGTATCTCTACAGAGCACAAAGGAGTACAGAAGGTATCTCTACAGCGCACAAAGGAGTACAGAAGGTATCTCTACAGCGCACAAAGGAGTACAGAAGGTATCTCTACAGCGCACAAAGGAGTACAGAAGGTATCTCTACAGCGCACAAAGGAGTACAGAAGGTATCTGTTCAGCGCACAAAGGAGTACAGGAAATATCTCTAGAACGTACAAAGGAGTACACGGGGTATCTCTACAGCGTACAAAGGAGTACAGAAGGTATCTCTACAGCGCACAAAGGAGTACAGAAGGTATCTCTACAGCGCACAAAGGAGTACAGAAGGTATCTCTACAGCGCACGAAGGAGTACAGGAAATATCTCTAGAACGTACGAAGGAGGACACGAGGTATCTCTACAGCGTACAAAGGAGTACAGAAGGTATCTCTACAGCGCACAAAGCAGTACAGAAGGTATCTCTACAGCGCACAAAGGAGTACAGAAGGTATCTCTACAGCGCACAAAGGAGTACAGAAGGTATCTCTACAGCGCACAAAGGAGTACAGAAGGTATCTCTACAGCGCACAAAGGAGTACAGAAGGTATCTCTACAGCGCACGAAGGAGTACAGAAGGTATCTCTACAGCGCACAAAGGAGTACAGGAAATATCTCTAGAACGTACAAAGGAGTACACGAGGTATCTCTACAGCGTACAAAGGAGTACAGAAGGTATCTCTACAGCGCACAAAGGAGTACAGAAGGTATCTCTACAGCGCACAAAGGAGTACAGAAGGTATCTCTACAGCGCACAAAGGAGTACAGAAGGTATCTCTACAGCGCTCAAAGGAGTACAGGAGGTATCTCTACAGCGCACAAAGGAGTACAGGAAATATCTCAAGAACGTACAAAGGAGTACACGAGGTATCTCTACAGCGTACAAAGGAGTACAGAAGGTATCTCTACAGCGCACAAAAGAGTACAGAAGGTATCTCTACAGCGCACAAAGGAGTACAGGAAATATCTCTAGAACGTACAAAGGAGTACAGAAGGTATCTCTACAGCGCACAAAGGAGTACAGAAGGTATCTCTACAGCGCAAAAAGGAGTACAGAAGGTATCTCTACAGCGCACAAAGGAGTACAGAAGGTATCTCTACAGCGCACAAAGGAGTACAGGAAATATCTCTAGAACGTACAAAGGAGTACACGAGGTATCTCTACAGCGTACAAAGGAGTACAGAAGGTATCTCTACAGCGCACAAAGAAGTACAGGAAATATCTCTAGAACGTACAAAGGAGTACACGAGGTATCTCTACAGCGTACAAAAGAGTACAGAAAGTATCTCTACAGCGCACAAAGGAGTACAGAAGGTATCTATACAGCGCACAAAGGAGTACAGAAGGTATCTCTACAGCGCACAAAGGAGTACAGAAGGTATCTCTACAGCGCACAAAGGAGTACAGGAAATATCTCTAGAACGTACAAAGGAGTACACGAGGTATCTCTACAGCGTACAAAGGAGTACAGAAGGTATCTCTACAGCGCACAAAGGAGTACAGAAGGTATCTCTACAGCGCACAAAGGAGTACAGAAGGTATCTCTACAGCGCACAAAGGAGTACAGAAGGTATCTCTACAGCGCACAAAGGAGTACAGAAGGTATCTCTACAGCGCACAAAGGAGTACAGAAGGTTTCTCTCCAGCGCACAAAGGAGTACAGAAGGTATCTCTACAGCACACAAAGGAGTACAGAAGGTATCTCTACAGCGTACAAAGGAGTACAGAAGGTATCTCTACAGCGCACAAAGGAGTACAGAAGGTATCTCTACAGCGCACAAAGGAGTACAGAAGGCATCTCTACAGCGCACGAAGGAGTACAGGAAATATCTCTAGAACGTACGAAGGAGGACACGAGGTATCTCTACAGCGTACAAAGGAGTACAGAAGGTATCTCTACAGCGCACAAAGCAGTACAGAAGGTATCTCTACAGCGCACAAAGGAGTACAGAAGGTATCTCTACAGCGCACAAAGGAGTACAGAAGGTATCTCTACAGCGCACAAAGGAGTACAGAAGGTATCTCTACAGCGCACAAAGGAGTACAGAAGGTATCTCTACAGCGCACGAAGGAGTACAGAAGGTATCTCTACAGCGCACAAAGGAGTACAGGAAATATCTCTAGAACGTACAAAGGAGTACACGAGGTATCTCTACAGCGTACAAAGGAGTACAGAAGGTATCTCTACAGCGCACAAAGGAGTACAGAAGGTATCTCTACAGCGCACAAAGGAGTACAGAAGGTATCTCTACAGCGCACAAAGGAGTACAGAAGGTATCTCTACAGCGCACAAAGGAGTACAGGAGGTATCTCTACAGCGCACAAAGGAGTACAGGAAATATCTCAAGAACGTACAAAGGAGTACACGAGGTATCTCTACAGCGTACAAAGGAGTACAGAAGGTATCTCTACAGCGCACAAAGGAGTACAGAAGGTATCTCTACAGCGCACAAAGGAGTACAGGAAATATCTCTAGAACGTACAAAGGAGTACAGAAGGTATCCCTACAGCGCACAAAGGAGTACAGAAGGTATCTCTACAGCGCAAAAAGGAGTACAGAAGGTATCTCTACAGCGCACAAAGGAGTACAGAAGGTATCTCTACAGCGCACAAAGGAGTACAGGAAATATCTCTAGAACGTACAAAGGAGTACACGAGGTATCTCTACAGCGTACAAAGGAGTACAGAAGGTATCTCTACAGCGCACAAAGGAGTACAGGAAATATCTCTAGAACGTACAAAGGAGTACACGAGGTATCTCTACAGCGTACAAAAGAGTACAGAAAGTATCTCTACAGCGCACAAAGGACTACAGAAGGTATCTATACAGCGCACAAAGGAGTACAGAAGGTATCTCTACAGCGCACAAAGGAGTACAGAAGGTATCTCTACAGCGCACAAAGGAGTACAGGAAATATCTCTAGAACGTACAAAGGAGTACACGAGGTATCTCTACAGCGTACAAAGGAGTACAGAAGGTATCTCTACAGCGCACAAAGGAGTACAGAAGGTATCTCTACAGCGCACAAAGGAGTACAGAAGGTATCTCTACAGCGCACAAAGGAGTACAGAAGGTATCTCTACAGCGCACAAAGGAGTACAGAAGGTATCTCTACAGCGCACAAAGGAGTACAGAAGGTTTCTCTACAGCGCACAAAGGAGTACAGAAGGTATCTCTACAGCGCACAAAGGAGTACAGAAGGTATCTCTACAGCGCACAAAGGAGTACAGAAGGTATCTCTACAGCGCACAAAGGAGTACAGGAAATATCTCTAGAACGTACAAAGGAGTACACGAGGTATCTCTACAGCGTACAAAGGAGTACAGAAGGTATCTCTACAGCGCACAAAGGAGTACAGAAGGTATCTCTACAGCGCACAAAGGAGTACAGGAAATATCTCTAGAACGTACAATGGAGTACACGAGGTATCTCTACAGCGTACAAAGGAGTACAGAAAGTATCTCTACAGCGCACAAAGGAGTACAGAAGGTATCTCTACAGCGCACAAAGGAGTACAGAAGGTATCTCTACAGCGCACAAAGGAGTACAGGAAATATCTCTAGAACGTACAAAGGAGTACACGAAGTATCTCTACAGCGTACAAAGGAGTACAGAAGGTATCTCAACAGCGCACAAAGGAGAACAGGAAATATCTCTAGAACGTACAAAGGAGTACACGAGGTATCTCTACAGCGTACAAAGGAGTACAGAAGGTATCTCTACAGCGCACAAAGGAGTACAGAAGGTATCTATACAGCGCACAAAGGAGTACAGAAGGTATCTCTACAGCGCACAAAGGAGTACAGAAGGTATCTCTACAGCGCACAAAGGAGTACAGAAGGTATCTCTACAGCGCACAAAGGAGTACAGAAGGTATCTTTACAGCGGACAAAGGAGTACAGAAGGTATCTCTACAGCGCACAAAGGAGTACAGAAGGTATCTCTACAGCGCACAAAGGAGTACAGAAGGTATCTCTACAGCGCACAAAGGAGTACAGGAAATATCTCTAGAACGTACAAAGGAGTACACGAGGTATCTCTACAGCGTACAAAGGAGTACAGAAGGTATCTCTACAGCGCACAAAGGAGTACAGGAAATATCTCTAGAACGTACAAAGGAGTACACGAGGTATCTCTACAGCGTACAAAGGAGTACAGAAGGTATCTCTACAGCGCACAAAGGAGTACAGGAAATATCTCTAGAACGTACAAAGGAGTACACGAGGTATCTCTACAGCGTACAAAGGAGTACAGAAGGTATCTTTACAGCGCACAAAAGAGTACAGAAGGTATCTCTACAGCGCACAAAGGAGTACAGAAGGTATCTCTACAGCGCACAAAGGTGTACAGAAGGTATCTCTGCAGCGCATAAAGGAGTACAGAAGGTATCTCTACAGCGCACAAAGGAGTACAGAAGGTATCTCTACAGCGCACAAAGGAGTACAGAAGGTATCTCTACAGCGCACAAAGGAGTACAGAAGGTATCTCTACAGCGCACAGGAAATATAGTATCTCTAGAAATATCTCTAGAACGTACAAAGGAGTACACTAGGTATCTCTACAGCGTACAAAGGAGTACAGAAAGTATCTCTACAGCGCACAAAGGAGTACAGGAAATATCTCTAGAACGTACAAAGGAGTACACGAGGTATCTCTACAGCGTACAAAGGAAGACAGGAGGTATCTCTACAGCGCACAAAGGAGTACAGAAGGTATCTCTACAGCGCACAAAGGAGTACAGAAGATATCTCTACAGCGCACAAAGGAGTACAGAAGGTATCTCTACAGCGCACAAAGGAGTACAGAAGGTATCTCTACAGCGCACAAAGGAGTACAGAAGGTATCTCTACAGCGCACAAAGGAGTACAGAAGGTATCTCTACAGCGCACAAAGGAGTACAGAAGGTATCTCTACAGCGCACAAAGGAGTACAGAAGGTATCTCTACAGCGCACAAAGGAGTACAGAAGGTATCTCTACAGCGCACAAAGGAGTACAGGAAATATCTCTAGAACGTACAAAGGAGTACACGAGGTATCTCTACAGCGTACAAAGGAGTACAGAAGGTATCTCTACAGCGCACAAAGGAGTACAGGAAATATCTCTAGAACGTTCAAAGGAGTACACGAGGTATCTCTACAGCGTACAAAGGAGTACAGAAGGTATCTCTACAGCGCACAAAGGAGTACAGGAAATATCTCTAGAACGTACAAATGAGTACACGAGGTATCTCTATAGCGTACAAAGGAGTACAGAAGGTATCTCTACAGCGCACAAAGGAGTACCGAAGGTATCTCTACAGCGCACAAAGGAGTACAGAAGGTATCTCTACAGCGCACAAAGGAGTACAGGAAATATCTCTAGAACGTACAAAGGAGTACACGAGGTATCTCTACAGCGTACAAAGGAGTACAGAAGGTATCTCTACAGCGCACAAAGGAGTACAGAAGGTATCTCTACAGCGCACAAAGGAGTACAGAAGGTATCTCTACAGCGTACAAAGGAGTACAGAAGGTATCTCTACAGCGCACAAAGGAGTACAGAAGGTATCTCTACAGCGCACAAAGGAGTACAGAAGGTATATCAACAGCGCACAAAGGAGTACAGAAGGTATCTCTACAGCGCACAAAGGAGTACAGGAAATATCTCTAGAACGTACAAAGGAGTACACGAGGTATCTCTACAGCGTACAAAGGAGTACAGAAGGTATCTCTACAGCGCACAAAGGAGTACAGAAGGTATCTCTACAGCGCACAAAGGAGTACAGAAGGTATCTCTACAGCGCACAAAGGAGTACAGAAGGTATCTCTACAGCGCACAAAGGAGTACAGAAGGTATCTCTACAGCGCACAAAGGAGTACAGGAAATATCTCTAGAACGTACAAAGGAGTACACGAGGTATCTCTACAGCGTACAAAGGGGTACAGAAGGTATCTCTACAGCGCTCAAAGGAGTACAGAAGGTATCTCTACAGCGCCCAAAGGAGTACAGGAAATATCTCTAGAACGTACAAAGGAGTACAGAAGGTATCTCTACAGCGCACAAAGGAGTACAGAAGGTATCTCTACAGCACACAAAGGAGTACAGAAGGTATCTCTACAGCGCACAAAGGAGTACAGAAGGTATCTCTACAGCGCACAAAGGAGTACAGGAAATATCTCTAGAACGTACAAAGGAGTACACGAGGTATCTCTACAGCGTACAAAGGAGTACAGAAGGTATCTCTACAGCGCACAAAGGAGTACAGAAGGTATCTCTACAGCGCACAAAGGAGTACAGAAGGTATCTCTACAGCGCACAAAGGAGTACAGAAGGTATCTCTACAGCGCACAAAGGAGTACAGGAAATATCTCTAGAACGTACAAAGGAGTACACGAGGTATCTCTACAGCGTACAAAGGAGTACAGAAGGTATCTCTACAGCGCACAAAGGAGTACAGAAGGTATCTCTACAGCGCACAAAGGAGTACAGAAGGTATCTCCACAGCGCACAAAGGAGTACAGAAGGTATCTCTACAGCGCACAAAGGAGTACAGAAGGTATCTCTACAGCGCACAAAGGAGTACAGGAAATATCTCTAGAACGTACAAAGGAGTACACGAGGTATCTCTACAGCTTACAAAGGAGTACAGAAAGTATCTCTACAGCGTACAAAGGAGTACAGAAGGTATCTCTACAGCGCACAAAGGAGTACAGAAGGTATCTCTACAGCGCACAAAGGAGTACAGAAGGTATTTCTACAGCGCACAAAGGAGTACAGAAGGTATCTCTACAGCGCACAAAGGAGTACAGGAAATATCTCTAGAACGTACAAAGGAGTACACGAGGTATCTCTACAGCGTACAAAGGAGTACAGAAGGTATCTCTACAGCGCACAAAGGAGTACAGAAGGTATCTCTACAGCGCACAAAGGAGTACAGAAGGTATCTCTACAGCGCACAAAGGAGTACAGAAGGTATCTCTACAGCGCACAAAGGAGTACAGAAGGTATCTCTACAGCGCACAAAGGAGTACAGAAGGTTTCTCTACAGCGCACAAAGGAGTACAGAAGGTATCTCTACAGCGCACAAAGGAGTACAGAAGGTATCTCTACAGCGCACAAAGGAGTACAGAAGGTATCTCTACAGCGCACAAAGGAGTACAGGAAATATCTCTAGAACGTACAAAGGAGTACACGAGGTATCTCTACAGCGTACAAAGGAGTACAGAAGGTATCTCTACAGCGCACAAAGGAGTACAGAAGGTATCTCTACAGCGCACAAAGGAGTACAGGAAATATCTCTAGAACGTACAATGGAGTACACGAGGTATCTCTACAGCGTACAAAGGAGTACAGAAAGTATCTCTACAGCGCACAAAGGAGTACAGAAGGTATCTCTACAGCGCACAAAGGAGTACAGAAGGTATCTCTACAGCGCACAAAGGAGTACAGGAAATATCTCTAGAACGTACAAAGGAGTACACGAAGTATCTCTACAGCGTACAAAGGAGTACAGAAGGTATCTCAACAGCGCACAAAGGAGAACAGGAAATATCTCTAGAACGTACAAAGGAGTACACGAGGTATCTCTACAGCGTACAAAGGAGTACAGAAGGTATCTCTACAGCGCACAAAGGAGTACAGAAGGTATCTATACAGCGCACAAAGGAGTACAGAAGGTATCTCTACAGCGCACAAAGGAGTACAGAAGGTATCTCTACAGCGCACAAAGGAGTACAGAAGGTATCTCTACAGCGCACAAAGGAGTACAGAAGGTATCTTTACAGCGGACAAAGGAGTACAGAAGGTATCTCTACAGCGCACAAAGGAGTACAGAAGGTATCTCTACAGCGCACAAAGGAGTACAGAAGGTATCTCTACAGCGCACAAAGGAGTACAGGAAATATCTCTAGAACGTACAAAGGAGTACACGAGGTATCTCTACAGCGTACAAAGGAGTACAGAAGGTATCTCTACAGCGCACAAAGGAGTACAGGAAATATCTCTAGAACGTACAAAGGAGTACACGAGGTATCTCTACAGCGTACAAAGGAGTACAGAAGGTATCTCTACAGCGCACAAAGGAGTACAGGAAATATCTCTAGAACGTACAAAGGAGTACACGAGGTATCTCTACAGCGTACAAAGGAGTACAGAAGGTATCTTTACAGCGCACAAAAGAGTACAGAAGGTATCTCTACAGCGCACAAAGGAGTACAGAAGGTATCTCTACAGCGCACAAAGGTGTACAGAAGGTATCTCTGCAGCGCATAAAGGAGTACAGAAGGTATCTCTACAGCGCACAAAGGAGTACAGAAGGTATCTCTACAGCGCACAAAGGAGTACAGAAGGTATCTCTACAGCGCACAAAGGAGTACAGAAGGTATCTCTACAGCGCACAGGAAATATAGTATCTCTAGAAATATCTCTAGAACGTACAAAGGAGTACACTAGGTATCTCTACAGCGTACAAAGGAGTACAGAAAGTATCTCTACAGCGCACAAAGGAGTACAGGAAATATCTCTAGAACGTACAAAGGAGTACACGAGGTATCTCTACAGCGTACAAAGGAAGACAGGAGGTATCTCTACAGCGCACAAAGGAGTACAGAAGGTATCTCTACAGCGCACAAAGGAGTACAGAAGATATCTCTACAGCGCACAAAGGAGTACAGAAGGTATCTCTACAGCGCACAAAGGAGTACAGAAGGTATCTCTACAGCGCACAAAGGAGTACAGAAGGTATCTCTACAGCGCACAAAGGAGTACAGAAGGTATCTCTACAGCGCACAAAGGAGTACAGAAGGTATCTCTACAGCGCACAAAGGAGTACAGAAGGTATCTCTACAGCGCACAAAGGAGTACAGGAAATATCTCTAGAACGTACAAAGGAGTACACGAGGTATCTCTACAGCGTACAAAGGAGTACAGAAGGTATCTCTACAGCGCACAAAGGAGTACAGGAAATATCTCTAGAACGTTCAAAGGAGTACACGAGGTATCTCTACAGCGTACAAAGGAGTACAGAAGGTATCTCTTGCGCACAAAGGAGTACAGGAAATATCTCTAGAACGTACAAATGAGTACACGAGGTATCTCTATAGCGTACAAAGGAGTACAGAAGGTATCTCTACAGCGCACAAAGGAGTACAGAAGGTATCTCTACAGCGCACAAAGGAGTACAGAAGGTATCTCTACAGCGCACAAAGGAGTACAGGAAATATCTCTAGAACGTACAAAGGAGTACACGAGGTATCTCTACAGCGTACAAAGGAGTACAGAAGGTATCTCTACAGCGCACAAAGGAGTACAGAAGGTATCTCTACAGCGCACAAAGGAGTACAGAAGGTATCTCTACAGCGTACAAAGGAGTACAGAAGGTATCTCTACAGCGCACAAAGGAGTACAGAAGGTATCTCTACAGCGCACAAAGGAGTACAGAAGGTATATCAACAGCGCACAAAGGAGTACAGAAGGTATCTCTACAGCGCACAAAGGAGTACAGAAGGTATCTCTACAGCACACAAAGGAGTACAGAAGGTATCTCTACAGCGCACGAGTACAGAAGGTATATCTACAGCGCACAAAGGAGTACAGAAGGTATCTCTACAGCGCACAAAGGAGTACAGGAAATATCTCTAGAACGTACAAAGGAGTACACGAGGTATCTCTACAGCGTACAAAGGAGTACAGAAGGTATCTCTACAGCGCACAAAGGAGTACAGAAGGTATCTCTACAGCGCACAAAGGAGTACAGAAGGTATCTCTACAGCGCACAAAGGAGTACAGAAGGTATCTCTACAGCGCACAAAGGAGTACAGAAGGTATCTCTACAGCGCACAAAGGAGTACAGGAAATATCTCTAGAACGTACAAAGGAGTACACGAGGTATCTCTACAGCGTACAAAGGGGTACAGAAGGTATCTCTACAGCGCTCAAAGGAGTACAGAAGGTATCTCTACAGCGCCCAAAGGAGTACAGGAAATATCTCTAGAACGTACAAAGGAGTACAGAAGGTATCTCTACAGCGCACAAAGGAGTACAGAAGGTATCTCTACAGCACACAAAGGAGTACAGAAGGTATCTCTACAGCGCACAAAGGAGTACAGAAGGTATCTCTACAGCGCACAAAGGAGTACAGGAAATATCTCTAGAACGTACAAAGGAGTACACGAGGTATCTCTACAGCGTACAAAGGAGTACAGAAGGTATCTCTACAGCGCACAAAGGAGTACAGAAGGTATCTCTACAGCGCACAAAGGAGTACAGAAGGTATCTCTACAGCGCACAAAGGAGTACAGAAGGTATCTCTACAGCGCACAAAGGAGTACAGGAAATATCTCTAGAACGTACAAAGGAGTACACGAGGTATCTCTACAGCGTACAAAGGAGTACAGAAGGTATCTCTACAGCGCACAAAGGAGTACAGAAGGTATCTCTACAGCGCACAAAGGAGTACAGAAGGTATCTCCACAGCGCACAAAGGAGTACAGAAGGTATCTCTACAGCGCACAAAGGAGTACAGAAGGTATCTCTACAGCGCACAAAGGAGTACAGGAAATATCTCTAGAACGTACAAAGGAGTACACGAGGTATCTCTACAGCTTACAAAGGAGTACAGAAAGTATCTCTACAGCGTACAAAGGAGTACAGAAGGTATCTCTACAGCGCACAAAGGAGTACAGAAGGTATCTCTACAGCGCACAAAGGAGTACAGAAGGTATTTCTACAGCGCACAAAGGAGTACAGAAGGTATCTCTACAGCGCACAAAGGAGTACAGGAAATATCTCTAGAACGTACAAAGGAGTACACGAGGTATCTCTACAGCGTACAAAGAAGTACAGAAGGTATCTTTACAGCGCACAAAGGAGTACAGAAGGTATCTCTACAGCGCACAAAGGAGTACAGAAGGTATCTCTACAGCGCACAAAGGAGTACAGAAGGTATCTCTACAGCGCACAAAGGAGTACAGAAGGTGTCTCTACAGCGCACAAAGGAGTACAGAAGGTATTTCTACAGCGCACAAAGGAGTACAGAAGGTATCTCTACAGCGCACAAAGGAGTACAGAAGGTATCTCTACAGCGCACAAAGGAGTACAGAAGGTATCTCTACAGCGCACAAAGGAGTACAGAAGGTATCTCTACAGCGCACAAAGGAGTACAGAAGGTATCTCTACAGCGCACAAAGGAGTACAGGAAATATCTCTAGAACGTACAAAGGAGTACACGAGGTATCTCTACAGCGTACAAAGGAGTACAGAAGGTATCTCTACAGCGCACAAAGGAGTACAGAAGGTATCTCTACAGCGCACAAAGGAGTACAGAAGGTATCTCTACAGCGCACAAAGGAGTACAGAAGGTATCTCTACAGCGCACAAAGGAGTACAGAAGGTATCTCTACAGCGCACAAAGGAGTACAGAAGGTATCTCTATAGCGCACAAAGGAGTACAGGAAATATCTCTAGAACGTACAAAGGAGTACACGAGGTATCTCTACAGCGTACAAAGGAGTACAGAAGGTATCTCTACAGCGCACAAAGGAGTACAAAAGGTATCTCTACAGCGCACAAAGGAGTACAGAAGGTATCTCTACAGCGCACAAAGGAGGACAGAAGGTATCTCTACAGCGCACAAAGGAGTACAGAAGGTATCTCTACAGCGCACAAAGGAGTACAGGAAATATCTCTAGAACGTACTAAGGAGTACACGAGGTATCTCTACAGCGTACAAAGGAGTACAGAAGGTATCTTTACAGCGCACAAAGGAGTACAGAAGGTATCTCTACAGCGCACAAAGGAGTACAGGAAATATCTCTAGAACGTACGAAGGAGTACACGAGGTATCTCTACAGCGTACAAAGGAGTACAGAAGGTATCTCTACAGCGCACAAAGGAGTACAGAAGGTATCTCTACAGCGCACAAAGGAGTACAGAAGGTATCTCTACAGCGTACAAAGGAGTACAGAAGGTATCTCTACAGCGCACAAAGGAGTACAGAAGGTATCTCTACAGCGCACAAAGGAGTACAGAAGGTATATCAACAGCGCACAAAGGAGTACAGAAGGTATCTCTACAGCGCACAAAGGAGTACAGAAGGTATCTCTACAGCACACAAAGGAGTACAGAAGGTATCTCTACAGCGCACGAGTACAGAAGGTATATCTACAGCGCACAAAGGAGTACAGAAGGTATCTCTACAGCGCACAAAGGAGTACAGGAAATATCTCTAGAACGTACAAAGGAGTACACGAGGTATCTCTACAGCGTACAAAGGAGTACAGAAGGTATCTCTACAGCGCACAAAGGAGTACAGAAGGTATCTCTACAGCGCACAAAGGAGTACAGAAGGTATCTCTACAGCGCACAAAGGAGTACAGAAGGTATCTCTACAGCGCACAAAGGAGTACAGAAGGTATCTCTACAGCGCACAAAGGAGTACAGGAAATATCTCTAGAACGTACAAAGGAGTACACGAGGTATCTCTACAGCGTACAAAGGGGTACAGAAGGTATCTCTACAGCGCACAAAGGAGTACAGAAGGTATCTCTACAGCGCACAAAGGAGTACAGGAAATATCTCTAGAACGTACAAAGGAGTACAGAAGGTATCTCTACAGCGCACAAAGGAGTACAGAAGGTATCTCTACAGCGCACAAAGGAGTACAGAAGGTATCTCTACAGCGCACAAAGGAGTACAGAAGGTATCTCTACAGCGCACAAAGGAGTACAGGAAATATATCTAGAACGTACAAAGGAGTACACGAGGTATCTCTACAGCGTACAAAGGAGTACAGAAGGTATCTCTACAGCGCACAAAGGAGTACAGAAGGTATCTCTACAGCGCACAAAGGAGTACAGAAGGTATCTCTACAGCGCACAAAGGAGTACAGAAGGTATCTCTACAGCGCACAAAGGAGTACAGGAAATATCTCTAGAACGTACAAAGGAGTACACGAGGTATCTCTACAGCGTACAAAGGAGTACAGAAGGTATCTCTACAGCGCACAAAGGAGTACAGAAGGTATCTCTACAGCGCACAAAGGAGTACAGAAGGTATCTCTACAGCGCACAAAGGAGTACAGAAGGTATCTCCACAGCGCACAAAGGAGTACAGAAGGTATCTCTACAGCGCACAAAGGAGTACAGAAGGTATCTCTACAGCGCACAAAGGAGTACAGAAGGTATCTCTACAGCGCACAAAGGAGTACAGGAAATATCTCTAGAACGTACAAAGGAGGACACGAGGTATCTCTACAGCGTACAAAGGAGTACAGAAGGTATCTCTACAGCGCACAAAGGAGTACAGAAGGTATCTCTACAGCGCACAAAGGAGTACAGAAGGTATCTCTACAGCGCACAAAGGAGTACAGAAGGTATTTCTACAGCGCACAAAGGAGTACAGAAGGTATCTCTACAGCGCACAAAGGAGTACAGGAAATATCTCTAGAACGTACAAAGGAGTACACGAGGTATCTCTACAGCGTACAAAGAAGTACAGAAGGTATCTTTACAGCGCACAAAGGAGTGCAGAAGGTATCTCTACAGCGCACAAAGGAGTACAGAAGGTATCTCTACAGCGCACAAAGGAGTACAGAAGGTATCTCTACAGCGCACAAAGGAGTACAGAAGGTATCTCTACAGCGCACAAAGGAGTACAGAAGGTATCTCTACAGCGCACAAAGGAGTACAGAAGGTATCTCTACAGCGCACAAAGGAGTACAGAAGGTATCTCTACAGCGCACAAAGGAGTACAGAAGGTATCTCTACAGCGCACAAAGGAGTACAGAAGGTATCTCTACAGCGCACAAAGGAGTACAGAAGGTATCTCTACAGCGCACAAAGGAGTACAGGAAATATCTCTAGAACGTACAAAGGAGTACACGAGGTATCTCTACAGCGTACAAAGGAGTACAGAAGGTATCTCTACAGCGCACAAAGGAGTACAGAAGGTATCTCTACAGCGCACATAGGAGTACAGAAGGTATCTCTACAGCGCACAAAGGAGTACAGAAGGTATCTCTACAGCGCACAAAGGAGTACAGAAGGTATCTCTACAGCGCACAAAGGAGTACAGGAAATATCTCTAGAACGTAAAAAGGAGTACACGAGGTATCTCTACAGCGTACAAAGGAGTACAGAAGGTATCTCTACAGCGCACAAAGGAGTACAAAAGGTATCTCTACAGCGCACAAAGGAGTACAGAAGGTATCTCTACAGCGCACAAAGGAGGACAGAAGGTATCTCTACAGCGCACAAAGGAGTACAGAAGGTATCTCTACAGCGCACAAAGGAGTACAGGAAATATCTCTAGAACGTACTAAGGAGTACACGAGGTATCTCTACAGCGTACAAAGGAGTACAGAAGGTATCTTTACAGCGCACAAAGGAGTACAGAAGGTATCTCTACAGCGAACAAAGGAGTACAGGAAATATCTCTAGAACGTACAAAGGAGTACAGAAGGTATATCTACAGCGCACAAAGGAGTACAGAAGGTATCTCTACAGCGCACAAAGGAGTACAGAAGGTATCTCTACAGCGCACAAAGGAGTACAGAAGGTATCTCTACAGCGCACAAAGGAGTACAGGAAATATCTCTAGAACGTACAAAGGAGTACACGAGGTATCTCTACAGCGTACAAAGGAGTACAGAAGGTATCTCTACAGCGCATAAAGGAGTACAGGAAATATCTCTAGAACGTACAAAGGAGTACACGAGGTATCTCTACAGCGTACAAAGGAGTACAGAAGGTATCTCTACAGCGCACAAAGGAGTACAGAAGGTACCTCTACAGCGCACAAAGGAGTACAGAATGTATATCAACAGCGCACAAAGGAGTACAGAAGGTATCTCTACAGCGCACAAAGGAGTACAGAAGGTATCTCTACAGCGCACAAAGGAGTACAGAAGGTATCTCTACAGCGTTCAAAGGAGTACAGAAGGTATATCTACAGCGCACAAAGGAGTACAGAAGGTATCTCTACAGCGCACAAAGGAATACAGAAGGTATCTCTACAGCGCACAAAGGAGTACAGGAAATATCTCTAGAACGTACAAAGGAGTACACGAGGTATCTCTACAGCGTACAAAGGAGTACAGAAGGTATCTCTACAGCGCACAAAGGAGTACAGAAGGTATCTCTACAGCGCACAAAGGAGTACAGAAGGTATCTCTACAGCACACAAAGGAGTACAGAAGGTATCTCTACAGCGCACAAAGGAGTACAGGAAATACCTCTAGAACGTACAAAGGAGTACACGAGGTATCTCTACAGCGTACAAAGGAGTACAAAAGGTATCTCTACAGCGCACAAAGGAGTACAGAAGGTATCTCTACAGCGCACAAAGGAGTACAGAAGGTATCTCTACAGCGCACAAAGGAGTACAGAAGGTATCTCTACAGCGCACAAAGGAGTACAGAAGGTATCTCTACAGCGCACAAAGGAGTACAGAAGGTATCTCTACAGCGCACAAAGGAGTACAGAAGGTATCTGTTCAGCGCACAAAGGAGTACAGGAAATATCTCTAGAACGTACAAAGGAGTACACGAGGTATCTCTACAGCGTACAAAGGAGTACAGAAGGTTTCTCTACAGCGCACAAAGGAGTACAGAAGGTATCTCTACAGCGCACAAAGGAGTACAGAAGGTATCTCTACAGCGCACGAAGGAGTACAGGAAATATCTCTAGAACGTACGAAGGAGGACACGAGGTATCTCTACAGCGTACAAAGGAGTACAGAAGGTATCTCTACAGCGCACAAAGCAGTACAGAAGGTATCTCTACAGCGCACAAAGGAGTACAGAAGGTATCTCTACAGCGCACAAAGGAGTACAGAAGGTATCTCTACAGCGCACAAAGGAGTACAGAAGGTATCTCTACAGCGCACAAAGGAGTACAGAAGGTATCTCTACAGCGCACGAAGGAGTACAGAAGGTATCTCTACAGCGCACAAAGGAGTACAGGAAATATCTCTAGAACTTACAAAGGAGTACACGAGGTATCTCTACAGCGTACAAAGGAGTACAGAAGGTATCTCTACAGCGCACAAAGGAGTACAGAAGGTATCTCTACAGCGCACAAAGGAGTACAGAAGGTATCTCTACAGCGCACAAAGGAGTACAGAAGATATCTCTACAGCGCACAAAGGAGTACAGGAGGTATCTCTACAGCGCACAAAGGAGTACAGGAAATATCTCAAGAACGTACAAAGGAGTACACGAGGTATCTCTACAGCGTACAAAGGAGTACAGAAGGTATCTCTACAGCGCACAAAGGAGTACAGAAGGTATCTCTACAGCGCACAAAGGAGTACAGGAAATATCTCTAGAACGTACAAAGGAGTACAGAAGGTATCTCTACAGCGCACAAAGGAGTACAGAAGGTATCTCTACAGCGCAAAAAGGAGTACAGAAGGTATCTCTACAGCGCACAAAGGAGTACAGAAGGTATCTCTACAGCGCACAAAGGAGTACAGGAAATATCTCTAGAACGTACAAAGGAGTACACGAGGTATCTCTACAGCGTACAAAGGAGTACAGAAGGTATCTCTACAGCGCACAAAGGAGTACAGGAAATATCTCTAGAACGTACAAAGGAGTACACGAGGTATCTCTACAGCGTACAAAAGAGTACAGAAAGTATCTCTACAGCGCACAAAGGAGTACAGAAGGTATCTATACAGCGCACAAAGGAGTACAGAAGGTATCTCTACAGCGCACAAAGGAGTACAGAAGGTATCTCTACAGCGCACAAAGGAGTACAGGAAATATCTCTAGAACGTACAAAGGAGTACACGAGGTATCTCTACAGCGTACAAAGGAGTACAGAAGGTATCTCTACAGCGCACAAAGGAGTACAGAAGGTATCTCTACAGCGCACAAAGGAGTACAGGAAATATCTCTAGAACGTACAATGGAGTACACGAGGTATCTCTACAGCGTACAAAGGAGTACAGAAGGTATCTCTACAGCGCACAAAGGAGTACAGAAGGTATCTCTACAGCGCACAAAGGAGTACAGAAGGTATCTCTAAAGCGCACAAAGGAGTACAGGAAATATCTCTAGAACGTACATAGGAGTACACGAGGTATCTCTACAGCGTACAAAGGAGTACAGAAGGTATCTCTACAGCGCACAAAGGAGTACAGGAAATATCTCTAGAACGTACAAAGGAGTACACGAGGTATCTCTACAGCGTACAAAGGAGTACAGAAGGTATCTCTACAGCGCACAAAGGAGTACAGAAGGTATCTATACAGCGCACAAAGGAGTACAGAATGTATCTCTACAGCGCACATAGGAGTACAGAAGGTATCTCTACAGCGCACAAAGGAGTACAGAAGGTATCTCTACAGCGCACAAAGGAGTACAGAAGGTATCTCTACAGCGGACAAAGGAGTACAGAAGGTATCTCTACAGCGCACAAAGGAGTACAGAAGGTATCTCTACAGCGCACAAAGGAGTACAGAAGGTATCTCAACAGCGCACAAAGGAGTACAGGAAATATCTCTAGAACGTACAAAGGAGTACACGAGGTATCTCTACAGCGTACAAAGGAGTACAGAAGGTATCTCTACAGCGCACAAAGGAGTACAGGAAATATCTCTAGAACGTACAAAGGAGTACACGAGGTATCTCTACAGCGTACAAAGGAGTACAGAAGGTATCTCTACAGCGCACAAAGGAGTACAGGAAATATCTCTAGAACGTACAAAGGAGTACACGAGGTATCTCAACAGCGTACAAAGGAGTACAGAAGGTATCTTTACAGCGCACAAAGGAGTACAGAAGGTATCTCTACAGCGCACAAGGGAGTACAGAAGGTATCTCTACAGCGCACAAAGGAGTACAGAAGGTATCTCTACAGCGCACAAAGGAGTACAGAAGGTATCTCTACAGCGCACAAAGGAGTACAGAAGGTATCTCTACAGCGCACAAAGGAGTACAGAAGGTATCTCTACAGCGCACAAAGGAGTACAGAAGGTATCTCTACAGCGCACAGGAAATATAGTATCTCTAGAAATATCTCTAGAACGTACAAAGGAGTACACGAGGTATCTCTACAGCGTACAAAGGAGTACAGAAGGTATCTCTACAGCGCACAAAGGAGTACAGGAAATATCTCTAGAACGTACAAAGGAGTACACGAGGTATCTCTACAGCGTACAAAGGAAGACAGAAGGTATCTCTACAGCGAGCAAAGGAGTACAGAAGGTATCTCTACAGCGCACAAAGGAGTACAGAAGATATCTCTACAGCGCACAAAGGAGTACAGAAGGTATCTCTACAGCGCACAAAGGAGTACAGAAGGTATCTCTACAGCGCACAAAGGAGTACAGAAGGTATCTCTACAGCGCACAAAGGAGTACAGAAGGTATCTCTACAGCGCACAAAGGAGTACAGAAGGTATCTCTACAGCGCACAAAGGAGTACAGAAGGTATCTCTACAGCGCACAAAGGAGTACAGGAAATATCTCTAGAACGTACAAAGGAGTACACGAGGTATCTCTACAGCGTACAAAGGAGTACAGAAGGTATCTCTACAGCGCACAAAGGAGTACAGGAAATATCTCTAGAACGTTCAAAGGAGTACACGAGGTATCTCTACAGCGTACAAAGGAGTACAGAAGGTATCTCTACAGCGCACAAAGGAGTACAGGAAATATCTCTAGAACGTACAAAGGAGTACACGAGGTATCTCTACAGCGTACAAAGGAGTACAGAAGGTATCTCTACAGCGCACAAAGGAGTACAGAAGGTATCTCTACAGCGCACAAAGGAGTACAAAAGGTATCTCTACAGCGCACAAAGGAGTACAGAAGGTATCTCTACAGCGCACAAAGGAGTACAGGAAATATCTGTAGAACGTACAAAGTAGTACACGAGGTATCTCTACAGCGTACAAAGAAGTACAGAAGGTATCTCTACAGCGCACAAAGGAGTACAGAAGGTATCTCTACAGCGCACAAAGGAGTACAGAAGGTATCTCTACAGCGCACAAAGGAGTACAGAAGGTATCTCAACAGCGCACAAAGGAGTACAGAAGGTATCTCTACAGCGCACAAAGGAGTACAGAAGGTATCTCTACAGCGCACAAAGGAGTACAGAAGGTATCTCTACAGCGCACAAAGGAGTACAGAAGGTATCTCTACAGCGCACAAAGGAGTACAGAAGGTATCTCTACAGCGCACAAAGGAGTACAGGAAATATCTCTAGAACGTACAAAGGAGTACACGAGGTATCTCTACAGCGTACAAAGGAGTACATGAAATGTCTCTAGAACGTACAAAGGAGTACACGAGGTATCTCTACAGCGCACAAAGGAGTACAGAAGGTATCTCTACAGCGCACAAAGGAGTACAGAAGGTATCTCTACAGCGCACAAAGGAGTACAGAAGGTATCTCTACAGCGCCCAAAGGAGTACAGAAGGTATCTCTACAGCGCACAAAGGAGTACAGAAGGTATCTCTACAGCGCACAAAGGAGTACAGAAGGTATCTGTTCAGCGCACAAAGGAGTACAGGAAATATCTCTAGAACGTACAAAGGAGTACACGAGGTATCTCTACAGCGTACAAAGGAGTACAGAAGGTATCTCTACAGCGCACAAAGGAGTACAGAAGGTATCTCTACAGCGCACAAAGGAGTACAGAAGGTATCTCTACAGCGCACAAAGGAGTTCAGGAAATATCTCTAGAACGTACAAAGGAGTACACGAGGTATCTCTACAGCGTACAAAGGAGTACAGAAGGTATCTCTACAGCGCACAAAGGAGTACAGAAGGTATCTCTACAGCGCACAAAGGAGTACAGAAGGTATCTCTACAGCGCACACAGGATTACAGAAGGTATCTCTACAGCGCACAAAGAAGTACAGGAAATATCTCTAGAACGTACAAAGGAGTACAGAAGGTATCTCTACAGAGCACAAAGGAGTACAGGAAATATCTCTAGAACGTACAAAGGAGTACACGAGGTATCTCTACAGCGTACAAAGGAGTACAGAAGGTATCTCTACAGCGCACAAAGGAGTACAGAAGGTATCTCTACAGCGCACAAAGGAGTACAGAAGGTATCTCTACAGCGCACAAAGGAGTACAGAAGGTATCTCTACAGCGCACAAAGGAGTACAGAAGGTATCCCTACAGCGCACAAAAGAGTACAGAAGGTATCTCTACAGCACACAAAGGAGTACAGAAGGTATCTCTACAGCGCACAAAGGAGTACATGAAATATCTCTAGAACGTACAAAGGAGTACACGAGGTATCTCTACAGCGTAAAAAGGAGTACAGAAGGTATCTCTACAGCGCACAAAGGAGTACAGAAGGTATCTCTACAGCGCACAAAGGAGTACAGAAGGTATCTCTACAGCGCACAAAGGAGTACAAAAGGTATCTCTACAGCGCACAAAGGAGTACAGAAGGTATTTCTACAGCGCACAAAGGAGTACAGAAGGTATCTCTACAGCGCACAAAGGAGTACAGGAAAAATCTCTAGAACGTACAAAGGAGTACACGAGGTATCTCTACAGCGTACAAAGGAGTACAGAAAATATCTCTACAGCGCACAAAGGAGTACAGAAGGTATCTCTACAGCGCACAAAGGAGTACAGGAAATATCTCTAGAACGTACAAAGGAGTACAGAAGGTATCTCTACAGCGCACAAAGGAGTACAGAAGGTATCTCTACAGCGCACAAAGGAGTACAGAAGGTATCTCTACAGCGCACAAAGAAGTACAGAAGGTATCTCTACAGCGCACAAAGGAGTACAGGAAATATCTCTAGAACGTACAAAGGAGTACACGAGGTATCTCTACAGCGTACAAGGAGTACAGAAGGTATCTCTACAGCGCACAAAGGAGTACAGGAAATATCTTTAGAACGTACAAAGGAGTACACGAGGTATCTCTACAGCGTACAAAGGAGTACAGAAGGTATCTCTACAGCGCACATAGGAGTACAGAAGGTATCTCTACAGCGCACAAAGGAGTACAGAAGGTATCTCTACAGCGCACAAAGAAGTACAGGAAATATCTCTAGAACGTACAAAGGAGTACACGAGGTATCTCTACAGCTTACAAAGGAGTACAGAAGGTATCTCTACAGCGCACAAAGGAGTACAGAAGGTATCTCTACAGCGCACAAAGGAGTACATGAAATATCTCTAGAACGTACAAAGGAGTACACGAGGTATTTCTACAGCGTAAAAAGGAGTACAGAAGGTATCTCTACAGCGCACAAAGGAGTACAGAAGGTATCTCTACAGCGCACAAAGGAGTACAGAAGGTATCTCTACAGCGCACAAAGGAGTACAAAAGGTATCTCTACAGCGCACAAAGGAGTACAGAAGGTATTTCTACAGCGCACAAAGGAGTACAGAAGGTATCTCTACAGCGCACAAAGGAGTACAGGAAAAATCTCTAGAACGTACAAAGGAGTACACGAGGTATCTCTACAGCGTACAAAGGAGTACAGAAAATATCTCTACAGCGCACAAAGGAGTACAGAAGGTATCTCTACAGCGCACAAAGGAGTACAGGAAATATCTCTAGAACGTACAAAGGAGTACAGAAGGTATCTCTACAGCGCACAAAGGAGTACAGAAGGTATCTCTACAGCGCACAAAGGAGTACAGAAGGTATCTCTACAGCGCACAAAGAAGTACAGAAGGTATCTCTACAGCGCACAAAGGAGTACAGGAAATATCTCTAGAACGTACAAAGGAGTACACGAGGTATCTCTACAGCGTACAAGGAGTACAGAAGGTATCTCTACAGCGCACAAAGGAGTACAGGAAATATCTTTAGAACGTACAAAGGAGTACACGAGGTATCTCTACAGCGTACAAAGGAGTACAGAAGGTATCTCTACAGCGCACATAGGAGTACAGAAGGTATCTCTACAGCGCACAAAGGAGTACAGAAGGTATCTCTACAGCGCACAAAGAAGTACAGGAAATATCTCTAGAACGTACAAAGGAGTACACGAGGTATCTCTACAGCTTACAAAGGAGTACAGAAGGTATCTCTACAGCGCACAAAGGAGTACAGAAGGTATCTCTACAGCGCACAAAGGAGTACAGAAGGTATCTCTACAGCGCCAAAGGAGTACAGAAGGTATCTCTACAGCGCACAAAGGAGTACAGAAGGTATCTCTACAGCGCACAAAGGAGTACAGGAAATATCTCTAGAACGTACAAAGGAGTACACGAGGTATCTCTACAGCGTACAAAGGAGTACAGAAGGTATCTCTACAGCGCACAAAGGAGTACAGAAGGTATCTCTACAGCGCACAAAGGAGTACAGAAGGTATCTCTACAGTGCACAAAGGAGGACAGAAGGTATCTCTACAGCGCACAAAGGAGTACAGAAGGTATCTCTACAGCGCACAAAGGAGTACAGGAAATATCTCTAGAACGTACTAAGGAGTACACGAGGTATCTCTACAGCGTACAAAGGAGTACAGAAGGTATCTCTACAGCGCACAAAGGAGTACAGAAGGTATCTCTACAGCGCACAAAGGAGTACAGGAAATATCTCTAGAACGTACAAAGGAGTACAGAAGGTATCTCTACAGCGCACAAAGGAGTACAGAAGGTATCTCTACAGCGCACACAGGAGTACAGAAGGTATCTCTACAGCGCACAAAGGAGTACAGAAGGTATCTCTACAGCGCACAAAGGAGTACAGGAAATATCTCTAGAACGTACAAAGGAGTACACGAGGTATCTCTACAGCGTACAAAGGAGTACAGAAGGTATCTCTACAGCGCATAACGGAGTACAGGAAATATCTCTAGAACGTACAAAGGAGTACACGAGGTATCTCTACAGCGTACAAAGGAGTACAGAAGGTATCTCTACAGCGCACAAAGGAGTACAGAAGGTATCTCTACAGCGCACAAAGGAGTACAGAAGGTATATCAACAGCGCACAAAGGAGTACAGAAGGTATCTCTACAGCGCACAAAGGAGTACAGAAGGTATCTCTAAAGCACACAAAGGAGTACAGAAGGTATCTCTACAGCGCACAAAGGAGTACAGAAGGTATATCTACAGCGCACAAAGGAGTACAGAAGGTATCTCTACAGCGCACAAATGAGTACAGGAAATATCTCTAGAACGTACAAAGGAGTACACGAGGTATCTCTACAGCGTACAAAGGAGTACAGAAGGTATCTCTACAGCGCACAAAGGAGTACAGAAGGTATCTCTACAGCGCACAAAGGAGTACAGAAGGTATCTCTACAGCGCACAAAGGAGTACAGAAGGTATCTCTACAGCGCACAAAGGAGTACAGAAGGTATCTCTACAGCGCACAAAGGAGTACAGGAAATATCTCTAGAACGTACAAAGGAGTACACGAGGTATCTCTACAGCGTACAAAGGGGTACAGAAGGTATCTCTACAGCGCACAAAGGAGTACAGAAGGTATCTCTACAGCGCACAAAGGAGTACAGGAAATATCTCTAGAACGTACAAAGGAGTACAGAAGGTATCTCTACAGCGCACAAAGGAGTACAGAAGGTATCTCTACAGCGCACAAAGGAGTACAGAAGGTATCTCTACAGCGCACAAAGGAGTACAGAAGGTATCTCTACAGCGCACAAAGGAGTACAGAAGGTATCTCTACAGCGCACAAAGGAGTACAGAAGGTATCTCTACAGCGCACAAAGGAGTACAGGAAATATCTCTAGAACGTACAAAGGAGTACACGAGGTATCTCTACAGCGTACAAAGGAGTACAGAAGGTATCTCTACAGCGCACAAAGGAGTACAGAAGGTATCTCTACAGCGCACAAAGGAGTACAGAAGGTATCTCTACAGCGCTTAAAGGAGTACAGAAGGTATCTCCACAGCGCACAAAGGAGTACAGAAGGTATCTCTACAGCGCACAAAGGAGTACAGAAGGTATCTCTACAGCGCACAGAGGAGTACAGAAGGTATCTCTACAGCGCACAAAGGAGTACAGGAAATATCTCTAGAACGTACAAAGGAGTACACGAGGTATCTCTACAGCGTACAAAGGAGTACAGAAGGTATCTCTACAGCGCACAAAGGAGTACAGAAGGTATCTCTACAGCGCACAAAGGAGTACAGAAGGTATCTCTACAGCGCACAAAGGAGTACAGAAGGTATTTCTACAGCGCACAAAGGAGTACAGAAGGTATCTCTACAGCGCACAAAGGAGTACAGGAAATATCTCTAGAACGTACAAAGGAGTACACGAGGTATCTTTACAGCGTACAAAGAAGTACAGAAGGTATCTTTACAGCGCACAAAGGAGTACAGAAGGTATCTCTACAGCGCACAAAGGAGTACAGAAGGTATCTCTACAGCGCACAAAGGAGTACAGAAGGTATCTCTACAGCGCACAAAGGAGTACAGAAGGTATCTCTACAGCGCACAAAGGAGTACAGAAGGTATCTCTACAGCGCACAAAGGAGTACAGAAGGTATCTCTACAGCGCACAAAGGAGTACAGAAGGTATCTCTACAGCGCACAAAGGAGTACAGAAGGTATCTCTACAGCGCACAAAGGAGTACAGAAGGTATCTCTACAGCGCACAAAGGAGTACAGAAGGTATCTCTACAGCGCACAAAGGAGTACAGGAAATATCTCTAGAACGTACAAAGGAGTACACGAGGTATCTCTACAGCGTACAAAGGAGTACAGAAGGTATCTCTACAGCGCACAAAGGAGTACAGAAGGTATCTCTACAGCGCACGAAGAAGTACAGAAGGTATCTCTACAGCGCACAAAGGAGTACAGAAGGTATCTCTACAGCGCACAAAGGAGTACAGAAGGTATCTCTACAGCGCACAAAGGAGTACAGGAAATATCTCTAGAACGTACAAAGGAGTACACGAGGTATCTCTACAGCGTACAAAGAAGTACAGAAGGTATCTTTACAGCGCACAAAGGAGTACAGAAGGTATCTCTACAGCGCACAAAGGAGTACAGAAGGTATCTCTACAGCGCACAAAGGAGTACAGAAGGTATCTCTACAGCGCACAAAGGAGTACAGGAAATATCTCTAGAACGTACAAAGGAGTACACGAGGTATCTTTACAGCGTACAAAGGAGTACAGAAGGTATCTCTACAGCGCACAAAGGAGTACAGAAGGTATCTCTACAGCGCACAAAGGAGTACAGAAGGTATCTCTACAGCGCACAAAGGAGTACAGAAGGTATCTCTACAGCGCACAAAGGAGTACAGAAGGTATCTCTACAGCGCACAAAGGAGTACAGGAAATACCTCTAGAACGTACAAAGGAGTACACGAGGTATCTCTACAGCGTACAAAGGAGTACAGAAGGTATCTCTACAGTGCACAAAGGAGTACAAAAGGTATCTCTACAGCGCACAAAGGAGTACAGAAGGTATCTCTACAGCGCACAAAGGAGGACAGAAGGTATCTCTACAGCGCACAAAGGAGTACAGAAGGTATCTCTACAGCGCACAAAGGAGTACAGGAAATATCTCTAGAACGTACTAAGGAGTACACGAGGTATCTCTACAGCGTACAATGGAGTACAGAAGGTATCTTTACAGCGCACAAAGGAGTACAGAAGGTATCTCTACAGCGCACAAAGGAGTACAGGAAATATCTCTAGAACGTACAAAGGAGTACAGAAGGTATATCTACAGCGCACAAAGGAGTACAGAAGGTATCTCTACAGCGCACAAAGGAGTACAGAAGGTATCTCTACAGCGCACAAAGGAGTACAAAAGGTATCTCTACAGCGCACAAAGGAGTACAGGAAATATCTCTAGAACGTACAAAGGAGTACACGAGGTATCCCTACAGCGTACAAAGGAGTACAGAAGGTATCTCTACAGCGCATAAAGGAGTACAGGAAATATCTCTAGAACGTACAAAGGAGTACACGAGGTATCTCTACAGCGTACAAAGGAGTACAGAAGGTATCTCTACAGCGCACAAAGGAGTACAGAAGGTACCTCTACAGCGCACAAAGGAGTACAGAATGTATATCAACAGCGCACAAAGGAGTACAGAAGGTATATCTACAGCGCACAAAGAAGTACAGAAGGTATCTCTACAGCGCACAAAGGAGTACAGAAGGTATCTCTACAGCGCACAAAGGAGTACAGAAGGTATATCTACAGCGCACAAAGGAGTACAGAAGGTATCTCTACAGCGCACAAAGGAATACAGAAAGTATCTCTACAGCGCACAAAGGAGTACAGGAAATATCTCTAGAACGTACAAAGGAGTACACGAGGTATCTCTACAGCGTACAAAGGAGTACAGAAGGTATCTCTACAGCGCACAAAGGAGTACAGAAGGTATCTCTACAGCGCACAAAGGAGTACAGAAGGTATCTCTACAGCGCACAAAGGAGTACAGAAGGTATCTCTACAGCGCACAAAGGAGTACAGGAAATATCTCTAGAACGTACAAAGGAGTACATGAGGTATCTCTACAGCGTACAAAGGAGTACAGAAGGTATCTCTACAGCGCACAAAGGAGTACAGAAGGTATCTCTACAGCGCACAAAGGAGTACAGAAGGTATCTCTACAGCGCACAAAGGAGTACAGAAGGTATCTCTACAGCGCACAAAGGAGTACAGAAGGTATCTCTACAGCGCACAAAGGAGTACAGAAGGTATCTGTTCAGCGCACAAAGGAGTACAGGAAATATCTCTAGAACGTACAAAGGAGTACACGAGGTATCTCTACAGCGTACAAAGGAGTACAGAAGGTATCTCTACAGCGCACAAAGGAGTACAGAAGGTATCTCTACAGCGCACAAAGGAGTACAGAAGGTATCTCTACAGCGCACAAAGGAGTACAGGAAATATCTCTAGAACGTACAAAGGAGTACACTAAGTATCTCTACAGCGTACAAAGGAGTACAGAAGGTATCTCTACAGCGCACAAAAGAGTACAGAAGGTATCTCTACAGCGCACAAAGGAGTACAGAAGGTATCTCTACAGCGCACAAAGGAGTACAGAAGGTATCTCTACAGCGCACAAAGAAGTACAGGAAATATCTCTAGAACGTACAAAGGAGTACAGAAGGTATCTCTACAGAGCACAAAGGAGTACAGGAAATATCTCTAGAACGTACAAAGGAGTACACGAGGTATCTCTACAGCGTACAAAGGAGTACAGAAGGTATCTCTACAGCGCACAAAGGAGTACAGAAGGTATCTCTACAGCGCACAAAGGAGTACAGAAGGTATCTCTACAGCGCACAAAGGAGTACAGAAGGTATCCCTACAGCGCACAAAGGAGTACAGAAGGTATCTCTACAGCGCACAAAGGAGTACAGAAGGTATCTCTACAGCGCACAAAGGAGTACATGAAATATCTCTAGAACGTACAAAGGAGTACACGAGGTATCTCTACAGCGTACAAAGGAGTACAGAAGGTATCTCTACAGCGCACAAAGGAGTACAGAAGGTATCTCTACAGCGCACAAAGGAGTACAGGAAATATCTCTAGAACGTACAAAGGAGTGCAGAAGGTATCTCTACAGCGCACAAAGGAGTACAGAAGGTATCTCTACAGCGCACAAAGGAGTACAGAAGGTATCTCTACAGCGCACAAAGGAGTACAGAAGGTATCTCTACAGCGCACAAAGGAGTACAGGAAATATCTCTAGAACGTACAAAGGAGGACACGAGGTATCTCTACAGCGTACAAAGGAGTACAGAAGGTATCTCTACAGCGCACAAAGGAGTACAGAAGGTATCTCTACAGCGCACAAAGGAGTACAGAAGGTATCTCTACAGCGCACAAAGGAGTACAGAAGGTATCTCTACAGCGCACAAAGGAGTACAGAAGGTATCTCTACAGCGCACAAAGGAGTACAGAAGGTATCTCTACAGCGCACGAAGGAGTACAGAAGGTATCTCTACAGCGCACAAAGGAGTACAGGAAATATCTCTAGAACGTACAAAGGAGTACACGAGGTATCTCTACAGCGTACAAAGGAGTACAGAAGGTATCTCTACAGCGCACAAAGGAGTACAGAAGGTATCTCTACAGCGCACAAAGGAGTACAGAAGGTATCTCTACAGCGCACAAAAAAGTACAGAAGGTATCTCTACAGCGCACAAAGGAGTACAGGAGGTATCTCTACAGCGCACAAAGGAGTACAGGAAATATCTCTAGAACGTACAAAGGAGTACACGAGGTATCTCTACAGCGTACAAAGGAGTACAGAAGGTATCTCTACAGCGCACAAAGGAGTACAGAAGGTATCTCTACAGCGCACAAAGGAGTACAGGAAATATCTCTAGAACGTACAAAGGAGTACAGAAGGTATCTCTACAGCGCACAAAGGAGTACAGAAGGTATCTCTACAGCGCAAAAAGGAGTACGGAAGGTATCTCTACAGCGCACAAAGGAGTACAGGAAATATCTCTAGAACGTACAAAGGAGTACACGAGGTATCTCTACAGCGTACAAAGGAGTACAGAAGGTATCTCTACAGCGCACAAAGGAGTACAGAAGGTATCTCTACAGCGCACAAAGAAGTACAGGAAATATCTCTAGAACGTACAAAGGAGTACACGAGGTATCTCTACAGCGTACAAAGGAGTACAGAAGGTATCTCTACAGCGCACAAAGGAGTACAGAAGGTATCTCTACAGCGCACAAAGGAGTACAGAAGGTATCTCTACAGCGCACAAAGGAGTACAGGAAATATCTCTAGAACGTACAAAGGAGTACACGAGGTATCTCTACAGCGTACAAAGGAGTACAGAAGGTATCTCTACAGCGCACAAAGGAGTACAGGAAATATCTCTAGAACGTACAAAGGAGTACACGAGTTATCTCTACAGCGTACAAAGGAGTACAGAAGGTATCTCTACAGCGCACAAAGGAGTACAGAAGGTATCTCTACAGCGCACAAAGGAGTACAGAAGGTATCTCTACATCGCACAAAGGAGTACAGAAGGTATCTCTACAGCGCACAAAGGAGTACAGAAGGTATCTCTACAGCGCACAAAGGAGTACAGAAGGTATCTCTACAGCGGACAAAGAAGTACAGAAGGTATCTCTACAGCGCACAAAGGAGTACAGAAGGTATCTCTACAGCGCACAAAGGAGTACAGAAGGTATCTCTACAGCGCACAAAGGAGTACAGGAAATATCTCTAGAACGTACAAAGGAGTACACGAGGTATCTCTACAGCGTACAAAGGAGTACAGAAGGTATCTCTACAGCGCACAAAGGAGTACAGGAAATATCTCTAGAACGTACAAAGGAGTACACGAGGTATCTCTACAGCGTACAAAGGAGTACAGAAGGTATCTCTACAGCGCACAAAGGAGTACAGAAGGTATCTCTACAGCGCACAAAGGAGTACAGAAGGTATGTCTACAGCGCACAAAGGAGTACAGAAGGTATCTCTACAGCGCACAAAGGAGTACAGAAGGTATCTCTACAGCGCACAAAGGAGTACAGAAGGTATCTCTACAGCGCACAAAGGAGTACAGAAGGTATCTCTACAGCGCATAAAGGAGTACAGAAGGGATCTCTACAGCGCACAAAGGAGTACAGAAGGTATCTCAACAGCGCACAGGAAATATAGTATCTCTAGAAATATCTCTAGAACGTACAACGGAGTACACGAGGTATCTCTACAGCGTACAAAGGAGTACAGAAGGTATCTCTACAGCGCACAAAGGAGTACAGGAAATATCTCTAGAACGTACAAAAGAGTACACGAGGTATCTCTACAGCGTACAAAGGAAGACAGAAGGTATCTCTACAGCGCACAAAGGAGTACAGAAGGTATCTCTACAGCGCACAAAGGAGTACAGAAGATATCTCTACAGCGCACAAAGGAGTACAGAAGGTATCTCTACAGCGCACAAAGGAGTACAGAAGGTATCTCTACAGCGCACAAAGGAGTACAGAAGGTATCTCTACAGCGCACAAAGGAGTACAGAAGGTATCTCTACAGCGCACAAAGGAGTACAGAAGGTATCTCTACAGCGCACAAAGGAGTACAGAAGGTATCTCTACAGCGCACAAAGGAGTACAGGAAATATCTCTAGAACGTACAAAGGAGTACACGAGGTATCTCTACAGCGTCCAAAGGAGTACAGAAGGTATCTCTACAGCGCACAAAGGAGTACAGGAAATATCTCTAGAACGTACAAAGGAGTACACGAGGTATCTCTACAGCGTACAAAGGAGTACAGAAGGTATCTCTACAGCGCACAAAGGAGTACAGGAAATATCTCTAGAACGTACAAAGGAGTACACGAGGTATCTCTACAGCGTACAAAGGAGTACAGAAGGTATCTCTACAGCGCACAAAGGAGTACAGAAGGTATCTCTACAGCGCACAAAGGAGTACAGAAGGTATCTCTACAGCGCACAAAGGAGTACAGAAGGTATCTCTACAGCGCACAAAGGAGTAAAGGAAATATCTGTAGAACGTACAAAGTAGTACACGAGGTATCTCTACAGCGTACAAAGGAGTACAGAAGGTATCTCTACAGCGCACAAAGGAGTACAGAAGGTATCTCTACAGCGCACAAAGGAGTACAGAAGGTATCTCTACAGCGCACAAAGGAGTACAGAAGGTATCTCAACAGCGCACAAAGGAGTACAGAAGGTATCTCTACAGCGCACAAAGGAGTACAGAAGGTATCTCTACAGCGCACAAAGGAGTACAGAAGGTATCTCTACAGCGCACAAAGGAGTACAGAAGGTATCTCTACAGCGCACAAAGGAGTACAGAAGGTATCTCTACAGCGCACAAAGGAGTACAGGAAATATCTCTAGAACGTACAAAGGAGTACACGAGGTATCTCTACAGCGTACAAAGGAGTACATGAAATATCTCTAGAACGTACAAAGGAGTACACGAGGTATCTCTACAGCGTACAAAGGAGTACAGAAGGTATCTCTACAGCGCACAAAGGAGTACAGGAAATATCTCTAGAACGTACAAAGGAGTACAGAAGGTATCTCTACAGCGCACAAAGGAGTACAGAAGGTATCTCTACAGCGCACAAAGGAGTACAGAAGGTATCTCTACAGCGCACAAAGGAGTACAGAAGGTATCTCTACAGCGCACAAAGGAGTACAGGAAATATCTCTAGAACGTACAAAGGAGTACACGAGGTATCTCTACAGCGTACAAAGGAGTACAGAAGGTATCTCTACAGCGTACAAAGGAGTACAGAAGGTATCTCTACAGCGCACAAAGGAGTACAGAAGGTATCTCTACAGCGCACAAAGGAGTACAGAAGGTATCTCTACAGCGCACAAAGGAGTACAGAAGGTATCTCTACAGCGCACAAAGGAGTACAGAAGGTATCTCTACAGCGCACAAAGGAGTACAGAAGGTATCTGTTCAGCGCACAAAGGAGTACAGGATATATCTCTAGAACGTACAAAGGAGTACACCAGGTATCTCTACAGCGTACAAAGGAGTACAGAAGGTATCTCTACAGCGCACAAAGGAGTACAGAAGGTATCTCTACAGCGCACAAAGGAGTACAGAAGGTATCTCTACAGCGCACAAAGGAGTACAGGAAATATCTCTAGAACGTACAAAGGAGTACACGAGGTATCTCTACAGCGTTCAGAGGAGTACAGAAGGTATCTCTACAGCGCACAAAGGAGTACAGAAGGTATCTCTACAGCGCACAAAGGAGTACAGAAGGTATCTCTACAGCGCACAAAGGAGTACAGAAGGTATCTCTACAGCGCACAAAGAAGTACAGGAAATATCTCTAGAACGTACAAAGGAGTACAGAAGGTATCTCTACAGAGCACAAAGGAGTACAGGAAATATCTCTAGAACGTACAAAGGAGTACACGAGGTATCTCTACAGCGTACAAAGGAGTACAGAAGGTATCTCTACAGCGCACAAAGGAGTACAGAAGGTATCTCTACAGCGCACAAAGGAGTACAGAAGGTATCTCTACAGCGCACAAAGGAGTACAGAAGGTATCTCTACAGCGCACAAAGGAGTACAGAAGGTATCCCTACAGCGCACAAAGGAGTACAGAAGGTATCTCTATAGCGCACAAAGGAGTACAGAAGGTATCTCTACAGCGCACAAAGGAGTACATGAAATATCTCTAGAACGTACAAAGGAGTACACGAGGTATCTCTACAGCGTACAAAGGAGTACAGAAGGTATCTCTACGGCGCACAAAGGAGTACAGAAGGTATCTCTACAGCGCACAAAGGAGTACAGAAGGTATCTCTACAGCGCACAAAGGAGTACAAAAGGTATCTCTACAGCGCACAAAGGAGTACAGAAGGTATCTCTACAGCGCACAAAGGAGTACAGAAGGTATCTCTACAGCGCACAAAGGAGTACAGGAAATATCTCTAGAACGTACAAAGGAGTACACGAGGTATCTCTACAGCGTACAAAGGAGTACAGAAAGTATCTCTACAGCGCACAAAGGAGTACAGAAGGTATCTCTACAGCGCACAAAGGAGTACAGAAGGTATCTCTACAGCGCACAAAGGAGTACAGAAGGTATCTCTACAGCGCACAAAGGAGAACAGGAAATATCTCTAGAACGTACAAAGGAGTACAAGAGGTATCTCTACAGCGTACAAAGGAGTACAGAAGGTATCTCTACAGCGCACAAAGGAGTACAGAAGGTATCTCTACAGCGCACAAAGGAGTACAGAAGGTATCTCTACAGCGCACAAAGAAGTATAGAAGGTATCTCTACAGCGCACAAAGGAGTACAGGAAATATCTCTAGAACGTACAAAGGAGTACACGAGGTATCTCTACAGCTTACAAAGGAGTACAGAAGGTATCTCTACAGCGCACAAAGGAGTACAGAAGGTATCTCTACAGCGCACAAAGGAGTACAGAAGGTATCTCTACAGCGCACAAAGGAGTACAGAAGGTATCTCTACAGCGCACAAAGGAGTACAGAAGGTATCTCTACAGCGCACAAAGGAGTACAGGAAATATCTCTAGAACGTACAAAGGAGTACACGAGGTGTCTCTACAGCGTACAAAGGAGTACAGAAGGTATCTCTACAGCGCACAAAGGAGTACAGAAGGTATCTCTACAGCGCACAAAGGAGTACAGAAGGTATCTCTACAGCGCACAAAGGAGGACAGAAGGTATCTCTACAGCGCACAAAGGAGTACAGAAGGTATCTCTACAGCGCACAAAGGAGTACAGGAAATATCTCTAGAACGTACTAAGGAGTACACGAGGTATCTCTACAGCGTACAAAGGAGTACAGAAGGTATCTCTACAGCGCACAAAGGAGTACAGAAGGTATCTCTACAGCGCACAAAGCAATACAGGAAATATCTCTAGAACGTACAAAGGAGTACAGAAGGTATCTCTACAGCGCACAAAGGAGTACAGAAGGTATCTCTACAGCGCACAAAATAGTACAGAAGGTATCTCTACAGCGCACAAAGGAGTACAGAAGGTATCTCTACAGCGCACAAAGGAGTACAGGAAATATCTCTAGAACGTACAAAGGAGTACACGAGGTATCTCTACAGCGTACAAAGGAGTACAGAGGGTATCTCTACAGCGCACAAAGGAGTACAGAAGGTATCTCTACAGCGCACAAAGGAGTACAGAAGGTATATCAACAGCGCACAAAGGAGTACAGAAGGTATCTCTACAGCGCACAAAGGAGTACAGAAGGTATCTCTACAGCACACAAAGGAGTACAGAAGGTATCTCTACAGAGCACAAAGGAGTACAGAAGGTATATCTACAGCGCACAAAGGAGTACAGAAGGTATCTCTACAGCGCACAAAGGAGTACAGGAAATATCTCTAGAACGTACAAAGGAGTACACGAGGTATCTCTACAGCGTACAAAGAAGTACAGAAGGTATCTCTACAGCGCACAAAGGAGTACAGAAGGTATCTCTACAGTGCACAAAGGAGTAAAGAAGGTATCTCTACAGCGCACAAAGGAGTACAGGAAATATCTCTAGAACGTACAAAGGAGTACACGAGGTATCTCTACAGCGTACAAAGGGGTACAGAAGGTATCTCTACAGCGCACAAAGGAGTAAAGAAGGTATCTCTACAGCGCACAAAGGAGTACAGGAAATATCTCTAGAACGTACAAAGGAGTACAGAAGGTATCTCTACAGCGCACAAAGGAGTACAGAAGGTATCTCTACAGCGCACAAAGGAGTACAGAAGGTATCTCTACAGCGCACAAAGGAGTACAGAAGGTATCTCTACAGCGCACAAAGGAGTACAGGAAATATCTCTAGAACGTACAAAGGAGTACACGAGGTATCTCTACAGCGTACACAGGAGTACAGAAGATATCTCTACAGCGCACAAAGGAGTACAGGAAATATCTCTAGAACGTAAAAAGGAGTACACGAGGTATCTCTACAGCGTACAAAGGAGTACAGAAGGTATCTCTACAGCGCACAAAGGAGTACAGAAGGTATCTCTACAGCGCACAAAGGAGTACAGAAGGTATCTCTACAGCGCACAAAGGAGTACAGAAGGTATCTCTACAGTGCACAAAGGAGTACAGGAAATATCTCTAGAACGTACAAAGGAGTACACGAGGTATCTCTACAGCGTTCAAAGGAGTACAGAAGGTATCTCTACAGCGCACAAAGGAGTACAGAAGGTATCTCTACAGCGCACAAAGGAGTACAGAAGGTATCTCTACAGCGCACAAAGGAGTACAGAAGGTATCTCTACAGCGCACAAAGGAGTACAGAAGGTATCTCTACAGCGCACAAAGGAGTACAGAAGGTATCTCTACAGCGCACAAAAGAGTACAGAAGGTATCTCTACAGCGCACAAAGGAGTACAGAAGGTATCTCTACAGCGCACAAAGGAGTACAGAAGGTATCTCTACAGCGCACAAAGGATTACAGGAAATATCTCTAGAACGAACAAAGGAGTACACGAGGTATCTCTACAGCGTACAAAGGAGTACAGAAGGTATCTCTACAGCGCACAAAGGAGTACAGGAAATATCTCTAGAACGTACAAAGGAGTACACGAGGTATCTCTACAGCGTACAAAGGAGTACAGAAGGTATCTCTACAGCGCACAAAGGAGTACAGAAGGTATCTCTACAGCGCACAAAGGAGTACAGAAGGTATCTCTACAGCGCACAAAGGAGTACAGAAGGTATCTCTACAGCGCACAAAGGAGTACAGAAGGTATCCCTACAGCGCACAAAGGAGTACAGAAGGTATCTCTATAGCGCACAAAGGAGTACAGAAGGTATCTCTACAGCGCACAAAGGAGTACATGAAATATCTCTAGAACGTACAAAGGAGTACACGAGGTATCTCTACAGCGTACAAAGGAGTACAGAAGGTATCTCTACGGCGCACAAAGGAGTACAGAAGGTATCTCTACAGCGCACAAAGGAGTACAGAAGGTATCTCTACAGCGCACAAAGGAGTACAAAAGGTATCTCTACAGCGCACAAAGGAGTACAGAAGGTATCTCTACAGCGCACAAAGGAGTACAGAAGGTATCTCTACAGCGCACAAAGGAGTACAGGAAATATCTCTTGAACGTACAAAGGAGTACACGAGGTATCTCTACAGCGTACAAAGGAGTACAGAAAGTATCTCTACAGCGCACAAAGGAGTACAGAAGGTATCTCTACAGCGCACAAAGGAGTACAGAAGGTATCTCTACAGCGCACAAAGGAGTACAGAAGGTATCTCTACAGCGCACAAAGGAGAACAGGAAATATCTCTAGAACGTACAAAGGAGTACAAGAGGTATCTCTACAGCGTACAAAGGAGTACAGAAGGTATCTCTACAGCGCACAAAGGAGTACAGGAAATATCTTTAGAACGTACAAAGGAGTACACGAGGTATCTCTACAGCGTACAAAGGAGTACAGAAGGTATCTCTACAGCGCACAAAGGAGTACAGAAGGTATCTCTACAGCGCACAAAGGAGTACAGAAGGTATCTCTACAGCGCACAAAGAAGTATAGAAGGTATCTCTACAGCGCACAAAGGAGTACAGGAAATATCTCTAGAACGTACAAAGGAGTACACGAGGTATCTCTACAGCTTACAAAGGAGTACAGAAGGTATCTCTACAGCGCACAAAGGAGTACAGAAGGTATCTCTACAGCGCACAAAGGAGTACAGAAGGTATCTCTACAGCGCACAAAGGAGTACAGAAGGTATCTCTACAGCGCACAAAGGAGTACAGAAGGTATCTCTACAGCGCACAAAGGAGTACAGGAAATATCTCTAGAACGTACAAAGGAGTACACGAGGTGTCTCTACAGCGTACAAAGGAGTACAGAAGGTATCTCTACAGCGCACAAAGGAGTACAGAAGGTATCTCTACAGCGCACAAAGGAGTACAGAAGGTATCTCTACAGCGCACAAAGGAGGACAGAAGGTATCTCTACAGCGCACAAAGGAGTACAGAAGGTATCTCTACAGCGCACAAAGGAGTACAGGAAATATCTCTAGAACGTACTAAGGAGTACACGAGGTATCTCTACAGCGTACAAAGGAGTACAGAAGGTATCTCTACAGCGCACAAAGGAGTTCAGAAGGTATCTCTACAGCGCACAAAGGAATACAGGAAATATCTCTAGAACGTACAAAGGAGTACACGAGGTATCTCTACAGCGTACAAAGGAGTACAGAGGGTATCTCTACAGCGCACAAAGGAGTACAGAAGGTATCTCTACAGCGCACAAAGGAGTACAGAAGGTATATCAACAGCGCACAAAGGAGTACAGAAGGTATCTCTACAGCGCACAAAGGAGTACAGAAGGTATCTCTACAGCACACAAAGGAGTACAGAAGGTATCTCTACAGCGCACAAAGGAGTACAGAAGGTATATCTACAGCGCACAAAGGAGTACAGAAGGTATCTCTACAGCGCACAAAGGAGTACAGGAAATATCTCTAGAACGTAAAAAGGAGTACACGAGGTATCTCTACAGCGTACAAAGAAGTACAGAAGGTATCTCTACAGCGCACAAAGGAGTACAGAAGGTATCTCTACAGTGCACAAAGGAGTAAAGAAGGTATCTCTACAGCGCACAAAGGAGTACAGGAAATATCACTAGAACGTACAAAGGAGTACACGAGGTATCTCTACAGCGTACAAAGGGGTACAGAAGGTATCTCTACAGCGCACAAAGGAGTACAGAAGGTATCTCTACAGCGCACAAAGGAGTACAGGAAATATCTCTAGAACGTACAAAGGAGTACAGAAGGTATCTCTACAGCGCACAAAGGAGTACAGAAGGTATCTCTACAGCGCACAAAGGAGTACAGAAGGTATCTCTACAGCGCACAAAGGAGTACAGAAGGTATCTCTACAGCGCACAAAGGAGTACAGGAAATATCTCTAGAACGTACAAAGGAGTACACGAGGTATCTCTACAGCGTACACAGGAGTACAGAAGATATCTCTACAGCGCACAAAGGAGTACAGGAAATATCTTTAGAACGTAAAAAGGAGTACACGAGGTATCTCTACAGCGTACAAAGGAGTACAGAAGGTATCTCTACAGCGCACAAAGGAGTACAGAAGGTATCTCTACAGCGCACAAAGGAGTACAGAAGGTATCTCTACAGCGCACAAAGGAGTACAGAAGGTATCTCTACAGTGCACAAAGGAGTACAGGAAATATCTCTAGAACGTACAAAGGAGTACACGAGGTATCTCTACAGCGTTCAAAGGAGTACAGAAGGTATCTCTACAGCGCACAAAGGAGTACAGAAGGTATCTCTACAGCGCACAAAGGAGTACAGAAGGTATCTCTACAGCGCACAAAGGAGTACAGAAGGTATCTCCACAGCGCACAAAGGAGTACAGAAGGTATCTCTACAGCGCACAAAGGAGTACAGAAGGTATCTCTACAGCGCACAAAAGAGTACAGAAGGTATCTCTACAGCGCACAAAGGAGTACAGAAGGTATCTCTACAGCGCACAAAGGAGTACAGAAGGTATCTCTACAGCGCACAAAGGAGTACAGGAAATATCTCTAGAACGAACAAAGGAGTACACGAGGTATCTCTACAGCGTACAAAGGAGTACAGAAGGTATCTCTACACTGCACAAAGGAGTACAGAAGGTATCTCTACAGCGCACAAAGAAGTACAGAAGGTATCTCTACAGCGCACAAAGGAGTACAGAAGGTATCTCTACAGCGCACAAAGGAGTACAGAAGGTATCTCTACAGCGCACAAAGGAGGACAGGAAATATCTCTAGAACGTACAAAGGAGTACCCGAGGTATCTCTACAGCGTACAAAGAAGTACAGAAGGTATCTCTACAGCGCACAAAGGAGTACAGAAGGTATCTCTACAGCGCACAAAGGAGTACAGAAGGTATCTCTACAGCGCACAAAGGAGTACAGAAGGTATCTCTACAGCGCACAAAGGAGTACAGAAGGTATCTCTACAGCGCACAAAGGAGTACAGAAGGTATCTCTACAGCGCACAAAGGAGTACAGAAGGTATCTCTAAAGCGCACAAAGGAGTACAGAAGGTATCTCTACAGCGCACAAAGGAGTACAGAAGGTATCTCTACAGCGCACAAAGGAGTACAGAAGGGATCTCTACAGCGTACAAAAAAGTACAGAAGGTATCTCTACAGCGCACAAAGGAGTACAGAAGGTATCTCTACAGCGCACAAAGGAGTACAGAAGGTATCTCTACAGCGCACAAAGGAGTACAGAAGGTATTTCTACAGCGCACAAAGGAGTACAGAAGGTATCTCTACAGCGCACAAAGGAGTACAGGAAATATCTCTAGAACGTCCAAAGGAGTACACGAGGTATCTCTACAGCGTACAAAGAAGTACAGAAGGTATCTCTACAGCGCACAAAGGAGTACAGAAGGTATCTCTACAGCGCACAAAGGAGTACAGAAGGTATCTCTACAGCGCACAAAGGAGGACAGAAGGTATCTCTACAGCGCACAAAGGAGTACAGAAGGTATCTCTACAGCGCACAAAGGAGTACAGGAAATATCTCTAGAACGTACTAAGGAGTACACGAGGTATCTCTACAGCGTACAAAGGAGTACAGAAGGTATCTCTACAGCGCACAAAGGAGTACAGAAGGTATCCCTACAGCGCACAAAGGAGTACAGAAGGTATCTCTATAGCGCACAAAGGAGTACAGAAGGTATCTCTACAGCGCACAAAGGAGTACATGAAATATCTCTAGAACGTACAAAGGAGTACACGAGGTATCTCTACAGCGTACAAAGGAGTACAGAAGGTATCTCTACGGCGCACAAAGGAGTACAGAAGGTATCTCTACAGCGCACAAAGGAGTACAGAAGGTATCTCTACAGCGCACAAAGGAGTACAAAAGGTATCTCTACAGCGCACAAAGGAGTACAGAAGGTATCTCTACAGCGCACAAAGGAGTACAGAAGGTATCTCTACAGCGCACAAAGGAGTACAGGAAATATCTCTAGAACGTACAAAGGAGTACACGAGGTATCTCTACAGCGTACAAAGGAGTACAGAAAGTATCTCTACAGCGCACAAAGGAGTACAGAAGGTATCTCTACAGCGCACAAAGGAGTACAGAAGGTATCTCTACAGCGCACAAAGGAGTACAGAAGGTATCTCTACAGCGCACAAAGGAGAACAGGAAATATCTCTAGAACGTACAAAGGAGTACAAGAGGTATCTCTACAGCGTACAAAGGAGTACAGAAGGTATCTCTACAGCGCACAAAGGAGTACAGAAGGTATCTCTACAGCGCACAAAGGAGTACAGAAGGTATCTCTACAGCGCACAAAGAAGTATAGAAGGTATCTCTACAGCGCACAAAGGAGTACAGGAAATATCTCTAGAACGTACAAAGGAGTACACGAGGTATCTCTACAGCTTACAAAGGAGTACAGAAGGTATCTCTACAGCGCACAAAGGAGTACAGAAGGTATCTCTACAGCGCACAAAGGAGTACAGAAGGTATCTCTACAGCGCACAAAGGAGTACAGAAGGTATCTCTACAGCGCACAAAGGAGTACAGAAGGTATCTCTACAGCGCACAAAGGAGTACAGGAAATATCTCTAGAACGTACAAAGGAGTACACGAGGTGTCTCTACAGCGTACAAAGGAGTACAGAAGGTATCTCTACAGCGCACAAAGGAGTACAGAAGGTATCTCTACAGCGCACAAAGGAGTACAGAAGGTATCTCTACAGCGCACAAAGGAGGACAGAAGGTATCTCTACAGCGCACAAAGGAGTACAGAAGGTATCTCTACAGCGCACAAAGGAGTACAGGAAATATCTCTAGAACGTGCTAAGGAGTACACGAGGTATCTCTACAGCGTACAAAGGAGTACAGAAGGTATCTCTACAGCGCACAAAGGAGTACAGAAGGTATCTCTACAGCGCACAAAGCAATACAGGAAATATCTCTAGAACGTACAAAGGAGTACAGAAGGTATCTCTACAGCGCACAAAGGAGTACAGAAGGTATCTCTACAGCGCACAAAATAGTACAGAAGGTATCTCTACAGCGCACAAAGGAGTACAGAAGGTATCTCTACAGCGCACAAAGGAGTACAGGAAATATCTCTAGAACGTACAAAGGAGTACACGAGGTATCTCTACAGCGTACAAAGGAGTACAGAGGGTATCTCTACAGCGCACAAAGGAGTACAGAAGGTATCTCTACAGCGCACAAAGGAGTACAGAAGGTATATCAACAGCGCACAAAGGAGTACAGAAGGTATCTCTACAGCGCACAAAGGAGTACAGAAGGTATCTCTACAGCACACAAAGGAGTACAGAAGGTATCTCTACAGCGCACAAAGGAGTACAGAAGGTATATCTACAGCGCACAAAGGAGTACAGAAGGTATCTCTACAGCGCACAAAGGAGTACAGGAAATATCTCTAGAACGTACAAAGGAGTACACGAGGTATCTCTACAGCGTACAAAGGGGTACAGAAGGTATCTCTACAGCGCACAAAGGAGTAAAGAAGGTATCTCTACAGCGCACAAAGGAGTACAGGAAATATCTCTAGAACGTACAAAGGAGTACAGAAGGTATCTCTACAGCGCACAAAGGAGTACAGAAGGTATCTCTACAGCGCACAAAGGAGTACAGAAGGTATCTCTACAGCGCACAAAGGAGTACAGAAGGTATCTCTACAGCGCACAAAGGAGTACAGGAAATATCTCTAGAACGTACAAAGGAGTACACGAGGTATCTCTACAGCGTACACAGGAGTACAGAAGATATCTCTACAGCGCACAAAGGAGTACAGGAAATATCTCTAGAACGTAAAAAGGAGTACACGAGGTATCTCTACAGCGTACAAAGGAGTACAGAAGGTATCTCTACAGCGCACAAAGGAGTACAGAAGGTATCTCTACAGCGCACAAAGGAGTACAGAAGGTATCTCTACAGCGCACAAAGGAGTACAGAAGGTATCTCTACAGTGCACAAAGGAGTACAGGAAATATCTCTAGAACGTACAAAGGAGTACACGAGGTATCTCTACAGCGTTCAAAGGAGTACAGAAGGTATCTCTACAGCGCACAAAGGAGTACAGAAGGTATCTCTACAGCGCACAAAGGAGTACAGAAGGTATCTCTACAGCGCACAAAGGAGTACAGAAGGTATCTCTACAGCGCACAAAGGAGTACAGAAGGTATCTCTACAGCGCACAAAGGAGTACAGAAGGTATCTCTACAGCGCACAAAAGAGTACAGAAGGTATCTCTACAGCGCACAAAGGAGTACAGAAGGTATCTCTACAGCGCACAAAGGAGTACAGAAGGTATCTCTACAGCGCACAAAGGATTACAGGAAATATCTCTAGAACGAACAAAGGAGTACACGAGGTATCTCTACAGCGTACAAAGGAGTACAGAAGGTATCTCTACAGCGCACAAAGGAGTACAGGAAATATCTCTAGAACGTACAAAGGAGTACACGAGGTATCTCTACAGCGTACAAAGGAGTACAGAAGGTATCTCTACAGCGCACAAAGGAGTACAGAAGGTATCTCTACAGCGCACAAAGGAGTACAGAAGGTATCTCTACAGCGCACAAAGGAGTACAGAAGGTATCTCTACAGCGCACAAAGGAGTACAGAAGGTATCCCTACAGCGCACAAAGGAGTACAGAAGGTATCTCTATAGCGCACAAAGGAGTACAGAAGGTATCTCTACAGCGCACAAAGGAGTACATGAAATATCTCTAGAACGTACAAAGGAGTACACGAGGTATCTCTACAGCGTACAAAGGAGTACAGAAGGTATCTCTACGGCGCACAAAGGAGTACAGAAGGTATCTCTACAGCGCACAAAGGAGTACAGAAGGTATCTCTACAGCGCACAAAGGAGTACAAAAGGTATCTCTACAGCGCACAAAGGAGTACAGAAGGTATCTCTACAGCGCACAAAGGAGTACAGAAGGTATCTCTACAGCGCACAAAGGAGTACAGGAAATATCTCTTGAACGTACAAAGGAGTACACGAGGTATCTCTACAGCGTACAAAGGAGTACAGAAAGTATCTCTACAGCGCACAAAGGAGTACAGAAGGTATCTCTACAGCGCACAAAGGAGTACAGAAGGTATCTCTACAGCGCACAAAGGAGTACAGAAGGTATCTCTACAGCGCACAAAGGAGAACAGGAAATATCTCTAGAACGTACAAAGGAGTACAAGAGGTATCTCTACAGCGTACAAAGGAGTACAGAAGGTATCTCTACAGCGCACAAAGGAGTACAGGAAATATCTTTAGAACGTACAAAGGAGTACACGAGGTATCTCTACAGCGTACAAAGGAGTACAGAAGGTATCTCTACAGCGCACAAAGGAGTACAGAAGGTATCTCTACAGCGCACAAAGGAGTACAGAAGGTATCTCTACAGCGCACAAAGAAGTATAGAAGTTATCTCTACAGCGCACAAAGGAGTACAGGAAATATCTCTAGAACGTACAAAGGAGTACACGAGGTATCTCTACAGCTTACAAAGGAGTACAGAAGGTATCTCTACAGCGCACAAAGGAGTACAGAAGGTATCTCTACAGCGCACAAAGGAGTACAGAAGGTATCTCTACAGCGCACAAAGGAGTACAGAAGGTATCTCTACAGCGCACAAAGGAGTACAGAAGGTATCTCTACAGCGCACAAAGGAGTACAGGAAATATCTCTAGAACGTACAAAGGAGTACACGAGGTGTCTCTACAGCGTACAAAGGAGTACAGAAGGTATCTCTACAGCGCACAAAGGAGTACAGAAGGTATCTCTACAGCGCACAAAGGAGTACAGAAGGTATCTCTACAGCGCACAAAGGAGGACAGAAGGTATCTCTACAGCGCACAAAGGAGTACAGAAGGTATCTCTACAGCGCACAAAGGAGTACAGGAAATATCTCTAGAACGTACTAAGGAGTACACGAGGTATCTCTACAGCGTACAAAGGAGTACAGAAGGTATCTCTACAGCGCACAAAGGAGTACAGAAGGTATCTCTACAGCGCACAAAGGAATACAGGAAATATCTCTAGAACGTACAAAGGAGTACACGAGGTATCTCTACAGCGTACAAAGGAGTACAGAGGGTATCTCTACAGCGCACAAAGGAGTACAGAAGGTATCTCTACAGCGCACAAAGGAGTACAGAAGGTATATCAACAGCGCACAAAGGAGTACAGAAGGTATCTCTACAGCGCACAAAGGAGTACAGAAGGTATCTCTACAGCACACAAAGGAGTACAGAAGGTATCTCTACAGCGCACAAAGGAGTACAGAAGGTATATCTACAGCGCACAAAGGAGTACAGAAGGTATCTCTACAGCGCACAAAGGAGTACAGGAAATATCTCTAGAACGTAAAAAGGAGTACACGAGGTATCTCTACAGCGTACAAAGAAGTACAGAAGGTATCTCTACAGCGCACAAAGGAGTACAGAAGGTATCTCTACAGTGCACAAAGGAGTAAAGAAGGTATCTCTACAGCGCACAAAGGAGTACAGGAAATATCACTAGAACGTACAAAGGAGTACACGAGGTATCTCTACAGCGTACATAGGGGTACAGAAGGTATCTCTACAGCGCACAAAGGAGTACAGAAGGTATCTCTACAGCGCACAAAGGAGTACAGGAAATATCTCTAGAACGTACAAAGGAGTACAGAAGGTATCTCTACAGCGCACAAAGGAGTACAGAAGGTATCTCTACAGCGCACAAAGGAGTACAGAAGGTATCTCTACAGCGCACAAAGGAGTACAGAAGGTATCTCTACAGCGCACAAAGGAGTACAGGAAATATCTCTAGAACGTACAAAGGAGTACACGAGGTATCTCTACAGCGTACACAGGAGTACAGAAGATATCTCTACAGCGCACAAAGGAGTACAGGAAATATCTTTAGAACGTAAAAAGGAGTACACGAGGTATCTCTACAGCGTACAAAGGAGTACAGAAGGTATCTCTACAGCGCACAAAGGAGTACAGAAGGTATCTCTACAGCGCACAAAGGAGTACAGAAGGTATCTCTACAGCGCACAAAGGAGTACAGAAGGTATCTCTACAGTGCACAAAGGAGTACAGGAAATATCTCTAGAACGTACAAAGGAGTACACGAGGTATCTCTACAGCGTTCAAAGGAGTACAGAAGGTATCTCTACAGCGCACAAAGGAGTACAGAAGGTATCTCTACAGCGCACAAAGGAGTACAGAAGGTATCTCTACAGCGCACAAAGGAGTACAGAAGGTATCTCCACAGCGCACAAAGGAGTACAGAAGGTATCTCTACAGCGCACAAAGGAGTACAGAAGGTATCTCTACAGCGCACAAAAGAGTACAGAAGGTATCTCTACAGCGCACAAAGGAGTACAGAAGGTATCTCTACAGCGCACAAAGGAGTACAGAAGGTATCTCTACAGCGCACAAAGGAGTACAGGAAATATCTCTAGAACGAACAAAGGAGTACACGAGGTATCTCTACAGCGTACAAAGGAGTACAGAAGGTATCTCTACACTGCACAAAGGAGTACAGAAGGTATCTCTACAGCGCACAAAGAAGTACAGAAGGTATCTCTACAGCGCACAAAGGAGTACAGAAGGTATATCTACAGCGCACAAAGGAGTACAGAAGGTATCTCTACAGCGCACAAAGGAGGACAGGAAATATCTCTAGAACGTACAAAGGAGTACCCGAGGTATCTCTACAGCGTACAAAGAAGTACAGAAGGTATCTCTACAGCGCACAAAGGAGTACAGAAGGTATCTCTACAGCGCACAAAGGAGTACAGAAGGTATCTCTACAGCGCACAAAGGAGTACAGAAGGTATCTCTACAGCGCACAAAGGAGTACAGAAGGTATCTCTACAGCGCACAAAGGAGTACAGAAGGTATCTCTACAGCGCACAAAGGAGTACAGAAGGTATCTCTAAAGCGCACAAAGGAGTACAGAAGGTATCTCTACAGCGCACAAAGGAGTACAGAAGGTATCTCTACAGCGCACAAAGGAGTACAGAAGGTATCTCTACAGCGTACAAAAAAGTACAGAAGGTATCTCTACAGCGCACAAAGTTGTACAGAAGGTATCTCTACAGCGCACAAAGGAGTACAGAAGGTATCTCTACAGCGCACAAAGGAGTACAGAAGGTATTTCTACAGCGCACAAAGGAGTACAGAAGGTATCTCTACAGCGCACAAAGGAGTACAGGAAATATCTCTAGAACGTCCAAAGGAGTACACGAGGTATCTCTACAGCGTACAAAGAAGTACAGAAGGTATCTCTACAGCGCACAAAGGAGTACAGAAGGTATCTCTACAGCGCACAAAGGAGTACAGAAGGTATCTCTACAGCGCACAAAGGAGGACAGAAGGTATCTCTACAGCGCACAAAGGAGTACAGAAGGTATCTCTACAGCGCACAAAGGAGTACAGGAAATATCTCTAGAACGTACTAAGGAGTACACGAGGTATCTCTACAGCGTACAAAGGAGTACAGAAGGTATCTCTACAGCGCACAAAGGAGTACAGAAGGTATCTCTACAGCGCACAAAGGAATACAGGAAATATCTCTAGAACGTACAAAGGAGTACAGAAGGTATCTCTACAGCGCACAAAGGAGTACAGAAGGTATCTCTACAGCGCACAAAATAGTACAGAAGGTATCTCTACAGCGCACAAAGGAGTACAGAAGGTATCTCTACAGCGCACAAAGGAGTACAGGAAATATCTCTAGAACGTACAAAGGAGTACACGAGGTATCTCTACAGCGTACAAAGGAGTACAGAGGGTATCTCTACAGCGCACAAAGGAGTACAGAAGGTATCTCTACAGCGCACAAAGGAGTACAGAAGGTATATCAACAGCGCACAAAGGAGTACAGAAGGTATCTCTACAGCGCACAAAGGAGTACAGAAGGTATCTCTACAGCACACAAAGGAGTACAGAAGGTATCTCTACAGCGCACAAAGGAGTACAGAAGGTATATCTACAGCGCACAAAGGAGTACAGAAGGTATCTCTACAGCGCACAAAGGAGTACAGGAAATATCTCTAGAACGTACAAAGGAGTACACGAGGTATCTCTACAGCGTACAAAGAAGTACAGAAGGTATCTCTACAGCGCACAAAGGAGTACAGAAGGTATCTCTACAGTGCACAAAGGAGTAAAGAAGGTATCTCTACAGCGCACAAAGGAGTACAGGAAATATCTCTAGAACGTACAAAGGAGTACACGAGGTATCTCTACAGCGTACAAAGGGGTACAGAAGGTATCTCTACAGCGCACAAAGGAGTACAGAAGGTATCTCTACAGCGCACAAAGGAGTACAGGAAATATCTCTAGAACGTACAAAGGAGTACAGAAGGTATCTCTACAGCGCACAAAGGAGTACAGAAGGTATCTCTACAGCGCACAAAGGAGTACAGAAGGTATCTCTACAGCGCACAAAGGAGTACAGAAGGTATCTCTACAGCGCACAAAGGAGTACAGGAAATATCTCTAGAACGTACAAAGGAGTACACGAGGTATCTCTACAGCGTACACAGGAGTACAGAAGATATCTCTACAGCGCACAAAGGAGTACAGGAAATATCTCTAGAACGTAAAAAGGAGTACACGAGGTATCTCTACAGCGTACAAAGGAGTACAGAAGGTATCTCTACAGCGCACAAAGGAGTACAGAAGGTATCTCTACAGCGCACAAAGGAGTACAGAAGGTATCTCTACAGCGCACAAAGGAGTACAGAAGGTATCTCTACAGTGCACAAAGGAGTACAGGAAATATCTCTAGAACGTACAAAGGAGTACACGAGGTATCTCTACAGCGTTCAAAGGAGTACAGAAGGTATCTCTACAGCGCACAAAGGAGTACAGAAGGTATCTCTACAGCGCACAAAGGAGTACAGAAGGTATCTCTACAGCGCACAAAGGAGTACAGAAGGTATCTCCACAGCGCACAAAGGAGTACAGAAGGTATCTCTACAGCGCACAAAGGAGTACAGAAGGTATCTCTACAGCGCACAAAAGAGTACAGAAGGTATCTCTACAGCGCACAAAGGAGTACAGAAGGTATCTCTACAGCGCACAAAGGAGTACAGAAGGTATCTCTACAGCGCACAAAGGAGTACAGGAAATATCTCTAGAACGAACAAAGGAGTACACGAGGTATCTCTACAGCGTACAAAGGAGTACAGAAGGTATCTCTACACTGCACAAAGGAGTACAGAAGGTATCTCTACAGCGCACAAAGAAGTACAGAAGGTATCTCTACAGCGCACAAAGGAGTACAGAAGGTATCTCTACAGCGCACAAAGGAGTACAGAAGGTATCTCTACAGCGCACAAAGGAGGACAGGAAATATCTCTAGAACGTACAAAGGAGTACCCGAGGTATCTCTACAGCGTACAAAGAAGTACAGAAGGTATCTCTACAGCGCACAAAGGAGTACAGAAGGTATCTCTACAGCGCACAAAGGAGTACAGAAGGTATCTCTACAGCGCACAAAGGAGTACAGAAGGTATCTCTACAGCGCACAAAGGAGTACAGAAGGTATCTCTACAGCGCACAAAGGAGTACAGAAGGTATCTCTACAGCGCACAAAGGAGTACAGAAGGTATCTCTAAAGCGCACAAAGGAGTACAGAAGGTATCTCTACAGCGCACAAAGGAGTACAGAAGGTATCTCTACAGCGCACAAAGGAGTACAGAAGGTATCTCTACAGCGTACAAAAAAGTACAGAAGGTATCTCTACAGCGCACAAAGGAGTACAGAAGGTATCTCTACAGCGCACAAAGGAGTACAGAAGGTATCTCTACAGCGCACAAAGGAGTACAGAAGGTATTTCTACAGCGCACAAAGGAGTACAGAAGGTATCTCTACAGCGCACAAAGGAGTACAGGAAATATCTCTAGAACGTCCAAAGGAGTACACGAGGTATCTCTACAGCGTACAAAGAAGTACAGAAGGTATCTCTACAGCGCACAAAGGAGTACAGAAGGTATCTCTACAGCGCACAAAGGAGTACAGAAGGTATCTCTACAGCGCACAAAGGAGTACAGAAGGTATCTCTACAGCGCACGAAGGAGTCCAGGAAATATCTCTAGAACGTACAAAGGAGTACACGAGGTATCTCTACAGCGTACAAAGGAGTACAGAAGGAATCTCTACAGCGCACAAAGGAGTACAGAAGGTATCTCTACAGCGCACAAAGGAGTACAGAAGGTATCTCTACAGCGCACAAAGGAGTACAGAAGGTATCTCTACAGCGCTCAAAGGAGTACAGAAGGTATCTCTACAGCGCACAAAGGAGTACAGGAAATATCTCTAGAACGTACAAAGGAGTACACGAGGTATCTCTACAGCGTACATAGGAGTACAGAAGGTATCTCTACAGCGCACAAAGGAGTACAGAAGGTATCTCTACAGCGCACAAAGGAGTACAGAACGTATCTCTACAGCGCACAAATGAGGACAGAAGGTATCTCTACAGCGCACAAAGGAGTACAGAAGGTATCTCTACAGCGCACAAAGGAGTACAGGAAATATCTCTAGAACGTACTAAGGAGTACACGAGGTATCTCTACAGCTTACAAAGGAGTACAGAAGGTATCTTTACAGCGCACAAAGGAGTACAGAAGGTATCTCTACAGCGCACAAAGGAGTACAGGAAATATCTCTAGAACGTACAAAGGAGTACAGAAGGTATATCTACAGCGCACAAAGGAGTACAGAAGGTATCTCTACAGCGCACAAAGGAGTACAGAAGGTATCTCTACAGCGCACAAAGGAGTACAGGAAATATCTCTAGAACGTACAAAGGAGTACACGAGGTATCTCTACAGCGTACAAAGGAGTACAGAAGGTATCTCTACAGCGCATAAAGGAGTACAGGAAATATCTCTAGAACGTGCAAAGGAGTACACGAGGTATCTCTACAGCGTACAAAGGAGTACAGAAGGTATCTCTACAGCGCACAAAGGAGTACAGAAGGTATCTCTACAGCGCACAAAGGAGTACAGAAGGTATCTCTACAGCGCACAAAGGAGTACAGAAGGTATCTCTACAGCGCACAAAGGAGTACAGGAAATATCTCTAGAACGTACAAAGGAGTACACGAGGTATCTCTACAGCGTACAAAGGAGTACAGAAGGTATCTCTACAGCGCACAAAGGAGTACAGAAGGTATCTCTACAGCGCACAAAGGAGTACAGAAGGTATCTCTACAGCGCACAAAGGAGTATAGAAGGTATCTCTACAGCGCATGCAAAGGAGTACAGAAGGTATCTCTACAGCGCACAAAGGAGTACAGAAGGTTTCTCTACAGCGCACAAAGGAGTACAGAAGGTATCTCTACAGCGCACAAAGGAGTACAGAAGGTATCTCTACAGCGCACAAAGGAGTACAGAAGGTATCTCTACAGCGCACAAAGGAGTACAGGAAATAACTCTAGAACGTACAAAGGAGTACACGAGGTATCTCTACAGCGTACAAAGGAGTACAGAAGGTATCTCTACAGCGCACAAAGGAGTACAGAAGGTATCTCTACAGCGCACAAAGGAGTACAGAAGGTATCTCTACAGCGCACAAAGGAGTACAGAAGGTATCTCTACAGCGCACAAATGAGTACAGAAGGTATCTCTTCAGCGCACAAAGGAGTACAGGACATATCTCTAGAACGTATAAAGGGGTACACGAGGTATCTCTACAGCGTACAAAGGAGTACAGAAGGTATCTCTTCAGCGCACAAAGGAGTACAGAAGGTATCTCTACAGCGCACAAAGGAGTACAGAAGGTATCTCTACAGCGCACAAAGGAGTACAGGACATATCTCTAGAACGTATAAAGGAGTACACGAGGCATCTCTACAGCGTACAAAGAAGTACAGAAGGTATCTCTACAGCGCACAAAGGAGTACAGAAGGTATCTCTACAGCGCACAAAGGAGTACAGAAGGTATCTCTACAGCGCACAAAGGAGTACAGAAGGTATCTCTACAGCGCACAAAGGAGTACAGAAGGTATCTCTACAGCGCACAAAGGAGTACAGGACATATCTCTAGAACGTATAAAGGAGTACACGAGGCATCTCTACAGCGTACAAAGAAGTACAGAAGGTATCTCTACAGCGCACAAAGGAGTACAGAAGGTATCTCTACAGCGCACAAAGGAGTACAGAAGGTATCTCTACAGCGCACAAAGGAGTACAGAAGGTATCTCTACAGCGCACAAAGGAGTACAGAAGGTATCTCTACAGCGCACAAAGGAGTACAGAAGGTATGTCTACAGCGCACAAAGGAGTACAGAAGGTATCTCTACAGCGCACAAAGGAGTACAGAAGGTATCTCTACAGCGCACAAAGGAGTACAGAAGGTATCTCTACAGCGCACAAAGGAGTACAGAAGGTATCTCTACAGCGCACAAAGGAGTACAGAAGGTATCTCTACAGCGCACAAAGGAGTACAGAAGGTATCTCTACAGCGCACAAAGGAGTACAGGAAATATCTCTAGAACGTACAAAGGAGTACACGAGGTATCTCTACAGCGTACAAAGGAGTACAGAAGGTATCTCTACAGCGCACAAAGGAGTACAGGAAATATCTCTAGAACGTACAAAGGAGTACACGAGGTATCTCTACAGCGTACAAAGGAGTACAGAAGGTATCTCTACAGCGCACAAAGGAGTACAGAAGGTATCTCTACAGCGCACAAAGGAGTACACGAGGTATCTCTACAGCGCACAAAGGAGTACAGAAGGTATCTCTACAGCGCACGAAGGAGTACAGAAGGTATCTCTACAGCGCACAAAGGAGTACAGGAAATATCTCTAGAACGTACAAAGGAGAACACGAGGTATCTCTACAGCATACAAAGGAGTACAGAAGGTATCTTTACAGCGCACAAAGGAGTACAGAAGGTATCTCTACAGCGCACAAAGGAGTACAGAAGGTATCTCTACAGCGCACAAAGGAGTACAGAAGGTATCTCTACAGCGCACAAAGTAGTACAGGAAATATCTCATGAACGTACAAAGGAGTACACGAGGTATCTCTACAGCGTACAAAGGAGTACAGAAGGTATCTCTACAGCGCACAAAGGAGTACAGAAGGTATCTCTACAGCGCACAAAGGAGTACAGAAGGTATCTCTACAGCGCACAAAGGAGTACAGAAGGTATCTCTACAGCGCACAAAGGAATACAGAAGGTATCTCTACAGCGCACAAAGGAGTACAGAAGGTATCTCTACAGCGCACAAAGGAGTACAAAAGGTATCTCTACAGCGCACAAAGGAGTACAGGAAATATCTCTAGAACGTACAAAGGAGTACACGAGGTAGCTCTACAGCGAACAAAGGAGTACAGAAGGTATCTCTACAGCGCACAAAGGAGTACAGAAGGTATCTCTACAGCGCACAAAGGAGTACAGAAGGTATCTCTAAAGCGCACAAAGGAGTACAGAAGGTATCTCTACAGCGCACAAAGGAGTACAGAAGGTATCTCTACAGCGCACAAAGGAGTACAGGAAATATCTCTAGAACGTACAAAGGAGTACACGAGGTATCTCTACAGCGTACAAAGGAGTACAGAAGGTATCTCTACAGCGCACAAAGGAGTACAGAAGGTATCTCTACAGCGCACAAAGGAGTACAGGAAATATCTCTAGAAAGTACAAAGGAGTACAGAAGGTATCTGTACAGCGCAAAAAGGAGTACAGAAGGTATTTCTACAGCGCACAAAGGAGTACAGAAGGTATCTCTACAGCGCACAAAATAGTACAGAAGGTATCTCTACAGCGCACAAAGGAGTACAGGAAATATCTCTAGAACGTACAGAGGAGTACACGAGGTATCTCTACAGCGTACAAAGGAGTACAGAAGGTATCTCTACAGCGCACAAAGGAGTACAGGAAATATCTCTAGAACGTACAAAGGAGTACACGAGGTATCTCTACAGCGTACAAAGGAGTACAGAAGGTATCTCTACAGCGCACAAAGGAGTACAGAAGGTATCTCTACAGCGCACAAAGGAGTACAGAAGGTATCTCTACAGCGCACAAAGGAGTACAGAAGGTATCTCTACAGCGCACAAAGGAGTACAGGAAATATCTCTAGAACGTACAAAGGAGTACACGAGGTATCTCTACAGCGTACAAAGGAGTACAGAAGGTATCTCTACAGCGCACAAAGGAGTACAGAAGGTATCTCTACAGCGCACAAAGGAGTACAGAAGGTATCTCTACAGCGCACGAAGGAGTACAGAAGGTATCTCTACAGCGCACAAAGGAGTACAGAAGGTATCTCTACAGCGCACAAAGGAGTACAGAAGGTATCTCTACAGCGCACAAAGGAGTACAGAAGGTATCTCTACCGCGCACAAAGGTGTACAGAAGGTATCTCTACAGCGCACAAAGGAGTACAGAAGGTATCTCTACAGCGCACAAAGGAGTACAGGAAATATCTCTAGAACGTACAACGGAGTACACGAGGTATCTCTACAGCGTACAAAGGAGTACAGAAGGTATCTCTACAGCGCACAAAGGAGTACAGAAGGTATCTCTACAGCGCACAAAGGAGTACAGAAGGTATCTCTACAGCGCACAAAGGAGTACAGAAGGTATCTCTACAGCGCACAAAGGAGTACAGGAAATATCTCTAGAACGTACAAAGGAGTACACGAGGTATCTCTAGAGCGTACAAAGGAGTACAGAAGGTATCTCTACAGCGCACAAAGGAGTACAGAAGGTATCTCTACAGCGCACAAAGGAGTACAGAAGGTATCTCTAAAGCGCACAAAGGAGTACAGAAGGTATCTCTACAGCGCACAAAGGAGTACAGAAGGTATCTCTACAGCGCACAAAGGAGTACAGAAGGTATCTCTACAGCGCACAAAGGAGTACAGGAAATATCTCTAGAACGTACAAAGGAGTACACGAGGTATCTCTACAGCGTACAAAGGAGTACAGAAGGTATCTCTACAGCACACAAAGGAGTACAGAAGGTATCTCTACAGCGCACAAAGGAGTACAGAAGGTATCTCTACAGCGCACAAAGGAGTACAGAAGGTATCTCTACAGCGCACAAAGGAGTACAGGAAATATCTCTAGAACGTACAAAGGAGTACACGAGGTATCTCTAGAGCGTACAAAGGAGTACAGAAGGTATCTCTACAGCGCACAAAGGAGTACAGAAGGTATCTCTACAACGCACAAAAGAGTACAGAAGGTATCTCTACAGCGCACAAAGGAGTACAGAAGGTGTCTCTACAGCGCACAAAGGAGTACATGAAATATCTCTAGAACGTACAAAGGAGTACACGAGGTATCTCTACAGCGTGCAAAGGAGTACAGAAGGTATCTCTACAGCGCACAAAGGAGTACAGAAGGTATCTCTACAGCGCACAAAGGAGTACAGAAGGTATCTCAACAGCGCACATAGGAGTACAGAAGGTATCTCTACAGCGCACAAAGGAGTACAGGAAATATCTCTAGAACGTACAAAGGAGTACACGAGGTATCTCTACAGCGTACAAAAGAGTACAGAAAGTATCTCTACAGCGCACAAAGGAGTACAGAAGGTATCTATACAGCGCACAAAGGAGTACAGAAGGTATCTCTACAGCGCACAAAGGAGTACAGAAGGTATCTCTACAGCGCACAAAGGAGTACAGGAAATATCTCTAGAACGTACAAAGGAGTACACGAGGTATCTCTACAGCGTACAAAGGAGTACAGAAGGTATCTCTACAGCGCACAAAAGAGTACAGAAGGTATCTCTACAGCGCACAAAGGAGTACAGAAGGTATCTCTACAGTGCACAAAGGAGTACAGAAGGTATCTCTACAGCGCACAAAGGAGTACAGAAGGTATCTATACAGCGCACAAAGGAGTACAGAAGGTTTCTCTACAGCGCACAAAGGAGTACAGAAGGTATCTCTACAGCGCACAAAGGAGTACAGAAGGTATCTCTACAGCGCACAAAGGAGTACAGAAGGTATCTCTACAGCGCACAAAGGAGTACAGGAAATATCTCTAGAACGTACAAAGGAGTACACGAGGTATCTCTACAGCGTACAAAGGAGTACAGAAGGTATCTCTACAGCGCACAAAGGAGTACAGAAGGTATCTCTACAGCGCACAAAGGAGTACAGGAAATATCTCTAGAACGTACAATGGAGTACACGAGGTATCTCTACAGCGTACAAAGGAGTACAGAAGGTATCTCTACAGCGCACAAAGGAGTACAGAAGGTATCTCTACAGCGCACAAAGGAGTACAGAAGGTATCTCTAAAGCGCACAAAGGAGTACAGGAAATATCTCTAGAACGTACAAAGGAGTACACGAGGTATCTCTACAGCGTACAAAGAAGTACAGAAGGTATCTCTACAGCGCACAAAGGAGTACAGGAAATATCTCTAGAACGTACAAAGGAGTACACGAGGTATCTCTACAGCGTACAAAGGAGTACAGAAGGTATCTCTACAGCGCACAAAGGAGTACAGAAGGTATCTATCCAGCGCACAAAGGAGTACAGAAGGTATCTCTACAGCGCACATAGGAGTACAGAAGGTATCTCTACAGCGCACAAAGGAGTACAGAAGGTATCTCTACAGCGCACAAAGGAGTACAGAAGGTATCTCTACAGCGGACAAAGGAGTACAGAAGGTATCTCTACAGCGCACAAAGGAGTACAGAAGGTATCTCTACAGCGCACAAAGGAGTACAGAAGGTATCTCAACAGCGCACAAAGGAGTACAGGAAATATCTCTAGAACGTACAAAGGAGTACACGAGGTATCTCTACAGCGTACAAAGGAGTACAGAAGGTATCTCTACAGCGCACAAAGGAGTACAGGAAATATCTCTAGAACGTACAAAGGAGTACACGAGGTATCTCTACAGCGTACAAAGGAGTACAGAAGGTATCTCTACAGCGCACAAAGGAGTACAGGAAATATCTCTAGAACGTACAAAGGAGTACACGAGGTATCTCTACAGCGTACAAAGGAGTACAGAAGGTATCTTTACAGCGCACAAAGGAGTACAGAAGGTATCTCTACAGCGCACAAAGGAGTACAGAAGGTATCTCTACAGCGCACAAAGGAGTACAGAAGGTATCTCTACAGCGCACAAAGGAGTACAGAAGGTATCTCTACAGCGCACAAAGGAGTACAGAAGGTATCTCTACAGCGCACAAAGGAGTACAGAAGGTATCTTTACAGCGCACAAAGGAGTACAGAAGGTATCTCTACAGCGCACAGGAAATATAGTATCTCTAGAAATATCTCTAGAACGTACATAGGAGTACACGAGGTATCTCTACAGCGTACAAAGGAGTACAGAAGGTATCTCTACAGCGCACAAAGGAGTACAGGAAATATCTCTAGAACGTACAAAGGAGTACACGAGGTATCTCTACAGCGTACAAAGGAAGACAGAAGGTATCTCTACAGCGCACAAAGGAGTACAGAAGGTATCTCTACAGCGCACAAAGGAGTACAGAAGATATCTCTACAGCGCACAAAGGAGTACAGAAGGTATCTCTACAGCGCACAAAGGAGTACAGAAGGTATCTCTACAGCGCACAAAGGAGTACAGAAGGTATCTCTACAGCGCACAAAGGAGTACAGAAGGTATCTCTACAGCGCACAAAGGAGTACAGAAGGTATCTCTACAGCGCACAAAGGAGTACAGAAGGTATCTCTACAGCGCACAAAGGAGTACAGGAAATATCTCTAGAACGTACAAAGGAGTACACGAGGTATCTCTACAGCGTACAAAGGAGTACAGAAGGTATCTCTACAGCGCACAAAGGAGTACAGGAAATATCTCTAGAACGTTCAAAGGAGTACACGAGGTATCTCTACAGCGTACAAAGGAGTACAGAAGGTATCTCTACAGCGCACAAAGGAGTACAGGAAATATCTCTAGAACGTACAAAGGAGTACACGAGGTATCTCTACAGCGTACAAAGGAGTACAGAAGGTATCTCTACAGCGCACAAAGGAGTACAGAAGGTATCTCTACAGCGCACAAAGGAGTACAGAAGGTATCTCTACAGCGCACAAAGGAGTACAGAAGGTATCTCTACAGCGCACATAGGAGTACAGGAAATATCTGTAGAACGTACAAAGTAGTACACGAGGTATCTCTACAGCGTACAAAGGAGTACAGAAGGTATCTCTACAGCGCACAAAGGAGTACAGAAGGTATCTCTACAGCGCACAAAGGAGTACAGAAGGTATCTCTACAGCGCACAAAGGAGTACAGAAGGTATCTCAACAGCGCACAAAGGAGTACAGAAGGTATCTCTACAGCGCACAAAGGAGTACAGAAGGTATCTCTACAGCGCACAAAGGAGTACAGAAGGTATCTCTACAGCGCACAAAGGAGTACAGAAGGTATCTCTACAGCACACAAAGGAGTACAGAAGGTATCTCTACAGCGCACAAAGGAGTACAGGAAATATCTCTAGAACGTACAAAGGAGTACACGAGGTATCTCTACAGCGTACAAAGTAGTACATGAAATATCTCTAGAACGTACAAAGGAGTACACGAGGTATCTCTACAGCGTACAAAGGAGTACAGAAGGTATCTCTACAGCGCACAAAGGAGTACAGGAAATATCTCTAGAACGTACAAAGGAGTACAGAAGGTATCTCTACAGCGCACAAAGGAGTACAGAAGGTATCTCTACAGCGCACAAAGGAGTACAGAAGGTATCTCTACAGCGCACAAAGGAGTACAGAAGGTATCTCTACAGCGCACAAAGGAGTACAGGAAATATCTCTAGAACATACAAAGGAGTACACGAGGTATCTCTACAGCGTACAAAGGAGTACAGAAGGTATCTCTACAGCGCACAAAGGAGTACAGAAGGTATCTCTACAGCGCACAAAGGAGTACAGAAGGTATCTCTACAGCGCACAAAGGAGTACAGGAAATATCTCTAGAACGTACAAAGGAGTACACGAGGTATCTCTACAGCGTACAAAGGAGTACAGAAGGTATCTCTACAGCGCACAAAGGAGTACAGAAGGTATCTCTACAGCGCACAAAGGAGTACAGAAGATATCTCTACAGCGCACAAAGGAGTACAGGAAATATCTCTAGAACGTACAAAGGAGTACACGAGGTATCTCTACAGCGTACAAAGGAGTACAGAAGGTATCTCTACAGCGATCAAAGGAGTACAGAAGGTATCTCTACAGCGCACAAAGGAGTACAGAAGGTATCTCTACAGCGCACACAGGAGTACAGAAGGTATCTCTACAGCGCACAAAGAAGTACAGGAAATATCTCTAGAACGTACAAAGGAGTACACGAGGTATCTCTACAGCGTACAAAGGAGTACAGAAAATATCTCTACAGCGCACAAAGGAGTACAGAAGGTATCTCTACAGCGCACAAAGGAGTACAGGAAATATCTCTAGAACGTACAAAGGAGTACAGAAGGTATCTCTACAGCGCACAAAGGAGTACAGAAGGTATCTCTACAGCGCACAAAGGAGTACAGAAGGTATCTCTACAGCGCACAAAGAAGTACAGAAGGTATCTCTACAGCGCACAAAGGAGTACAGGAAATATCTCTAGAACGTACAAAGGAGTACACGAGGTATCTCTACAGCGTACAAAGGAGTACAGAAGGTATCTCTACAGCGCACAAAGGAGTACAGGAAATATCTTTAGAACGTACAAAGGAGTACACGAGGTATCTCTACAGCGTACAAAGGAGTACAGAAGGTATCTCTACAGCGCACAAAGGAGTACAGAAGGTATCTCTACAGCGCACAAAGGAGTACAGAAGGTATCTCTACAGCGCACAAAGAAGTACAGGAAATTTCTCTAGAACGTACAAAGGAGTACACGAGGTATCTCTACAGCTTACAAAGGAGTACAGAAGGTATCTCTACAGCGCACAAAGGAGTACAGAAGGTATCTCTACAGCGCACAAAGGAGTACAGAAGGTATCTCTACAGCGGCAAAGGAGTTCAGAAGGTATCTCTACAGCGCACAAAGGAGTACAGAAGGTATCTCTACAGCGCACAAAGGAGTACAGGAAATATCTTTAGAACGTACAAAGGAGTACACGAGGTATCTCTACAGCGTACAAAGGAGTAAAGAAGGTATCTCTACAGCGCACAAAGGAGTACAGAAGGTATCTCTACAGCGCACAAAGGAGTACAGAAGGTATCTCTACAGCGCACAAAGGAGGACAGAAGGTATCTCTACAGCGCACAAAGGAGTACAGAAGGTATCTCTACAGCGCACAAAGGAGTACAGGAAATATCTCTAGAACGTACTAAGGAGTACACGAGGTATCTCTACAGCGTACAAAGGAGTACAGAAGGTATCTCTACAGCGCACAAAGGAGTACAGAAGGTATCTCTACAGCGCACAAAGGAGTACAGGAAATATCTCTAGAACGTACAAAGGAGTACAGAAGGTATCTCTACAGCGCACAAAGGAGTACAGAAGGTATCTCTACAGCGCACAAAGGAGTACAGAAGGTATCTCTACAGCGCACAAAGGAGTACAGAAGGTATCTCTACAGCGCACAAAGGAGTACAGGAAATATCTCTAGAACGTACAAAGGAGTACACGAGGTATCTCTACAGCGTACAAAGGAGTACAGAAGGTATCTCTACAGCGCATAACGGAGTACAGGAAAACTCTCTAGAACGTACAAAGGAGTACACGAGGTATCTCTACAGCGTACAAAGGAGTACAGAAGGTATCTCTACAGCGCACAAAGGAGTACAGAAGGTATCTCTACAGCGCACAAAGGAGTACAGAAGGTATATCAACAGCGCACAAAGGAGTACAGAAGGTATCTCTACAGCGCACAAAGGAGTACAGAAGGTATCTCTACAGCACACAAAGGAGTACAGAAGGTATCTCTACAGCGCACAAAGGAGTACAGAAGGTATATCTACAGCGCACAAAGGAGTACAGAAGGTATCTCTACAGCGCACAAAGGAGTACAGGAAATATCTCTAGAACGTACAAAGAAGTACACGAGGTATCTCTACAGCGTACAAAGGAGTACAGAAGGTATCTCTACAGCGCACAAAGGAGTACAGAAGGTATCTCTACAGCGCACAAAGGAGTACAGAAGGTATCTCTACAGCGCACAAAGGAGTACAGAAGGTATCTCTACAGCGCACAAAGGAGTACAGAAGGTATCTCTACAGCGCACAAAGGAGTACAGGAAATATCTCTAGAACGTACAAAGGAGTACACGAGGTATCTCTACAGCGTACAAAGGGGTACAGAAGGTATCTCTACAGCGCACAAAGGAGTACAGAAGGTATCTCTACAGCGCACAAAGGAGTACAGGAAATATCTCTAGAACGTACAAAGGAGTACAGAAGGTATCTCTACAGCGCACAAAGGAGTACAGAAGGTATCTCTACAGCGCACAAAGGAGTCCAGAAGGTATCTCTACAGCGCACAAAGAAGTACAGAAGGTATCTCTACAGCGCACAAAGGAGTACAGGAAATATCTCTAGAACGTACAAAGGAGTACACGAGGTATCTCTACAGCGTACAAAGGAGTACAGAAGGTATCTCTACAGCGCACAAAGGAGTACAGAAGGTATCTCTACAGCGCACAAAGGAGTACAGAAGGTATCTCTACAGCGCACAAAGGAGTACAGAAGGTATCTCTACAGCGCACAAAGAAGTACAGGAAATATCTCTAGAACGTACAAAGGAGTACACGAGGTATCTCTACAGCGTACAAAGGAGTACAGAAGGTATCTCTACAGCGCACAAAGGAGTACAGAAGGTATCTCTACAGCGCACAAAGGAGTACAGAAGGTATCTCTACAGCGCACAAAGGAGTACAGAAGGTATCTCCACAGCGCACAAAGGAGTACAGAAGGTATCTCTACAGCGCACAAAGGAGTACAGAAGGTATCTCTACAGCGCACAAAGGAGTACAGAAGGTATCTCTACAGCGCACAAAGGAGTACAGAAGGTATCTCTACAGCGCACAAAGGAGTACAGAAGGTATCTCTACAGCGCACAAAGGAGTACAGAAGGTATCTCTACAGCGCACAAAGGAGTACAGAAGGTATCTCTACAGCGCACAAAGGAGTACAGAAGGTATCTCTACAGCGCACAAAGGAGTACAGGAAATATCTCTAGAACGTACAAAGGAGTACACGAGGTATCTCTACAGCGTACAAAGGAGTACAGAAGGTATCTCTACAGCGCACAAAGGAGTACAGAAGGTATCTCTACAGCGCACAAAGGAGTACAGAAGGTATCTCTACAGCGCACAAAGGAGTACAGAAGGTATCTCTACAGCGCACAAAGGAGTACAGAAGGTATCTCTACAGCGCACAAAGGAGTACAGAAGGTATCTCTACAGCGCACAAAGGAGTACAGAAGGTATCTCTACAGCGCACAAAGGAGTACAGAAGGTATCTCTACAGCGCACAAAGGAGTACAGAAGGTATCTCTACAGCGCACAAAGGAGTACAGAAGGTATCTCTACAGCGCACAAAGGAGTACAGAAGGTATCTCTACAGCGCACAAAGGAGTACAGAAGGTATCTCTACAGCGCACAAAGGAGTACAGAAGGTATCTCTACAGCGCACAAAGGAGTACAGAAGGTATCTCTACAGCGCACAAAGGAGTACAGGAAATATCTCTAGAACGTACAAAGGAGTACACGAGGTATCTCTACAGCGTACAAAGGAGTACAGAAGGTATCTCTACAGCGCACAAAGGAGTACAGAAGGTATCTCTACAGCGCACAAAGGAGTACAGAAGGTATCTCTACAGCGCACAAAGGAGTACAGAAGGTATCTCTACAGCGCACAAAGGAGTACAGAAGGTATCTCTACAGCGCACAAAGGAGTACAGGAAATATCTCTAGAACGTACAAAGGAGTACACGAGGTATCTCTACAGCGTACAAAGAAGTACAGAAGGTATCTTTACAGCGCACAAAGGAGTACATAAGGTATCTCTACAGCGCACAAAGGAGTACAGAAGGTATCTCTACAGCGCACAAAGGAGTACAGAAGGTATCTCTACAGCGCACAAAGGAGTACAGGAAATATCTCTAGAACGTACAAAGGAGTACACGAGGTATCTTTACAGCGTACAAAGGAGTACAGAAGGTATCTCTACAGCGCACAAAGGAGTACAGAAGGTATCTCTACAGCGCACAAAGGAGTACAGAAGGTATCTCTACAACGCACAAAGGAGTACAGAAGGTATCTCTACAGCGCACAAAGGAGTACAGAAGGTATCTCTACAGCGCACAAAGGAGTACAGGAAATACCTCTAGAACGTACAAAGGAGTACACGAGGTATCTCTACAGCGTACAAAGGAGTACAGAAGGTATCTCTACAGTGCACAAAGGAGTACAAAAGGTATCTCTACAGCGCACAAAGGAGTACAGAAGGTATCTCTACAGCGCACAAAGGAGGACAGAAGGTATCTCTACAGCGCACAAAGGAGTACAGAAGGTATCTCTACAGCGCACAAAGGAGTACAGGAAATATCTCTAGAACGTACTAAGGAGTACACGAGGTATCTCTACAGCGTACAAAGGAGTACAGAAGGTATCTTTACAGCGCACAAAGGAGTACAGAAGGTATCTCTACAGCGCACAAAGGAGTACAGGAAATATCTCTAGAACGTACAAAGGAGTACAGAAGGTATATCTACAGCGCACAAAGGAGTACAGGAAATACCTCTAGAACGTACAAAGGAGTACACGAGGTATCTCTACAGCGTACAAAGGAGTACAGAAGGTATCTCTACAGTGCACAAAGGAGTACAAAAGGTATCTCTACAGCGCACAAAGGAGTACAGAAGGTATCTCTACAGCGCACAAAGGAGGACAGAAGGTATCTCTACAGCGCACAAAGGAGTACAGAAGGTATCTCTACAGCGCACAAAGGAGTACAGGAAATATCTCTAGAACGTACAAAGGAGTACACGAGGTATCTCTACAGCGTACAAAGGAGTACAGAAGGTATCTCTACAGCGCATAAAGGAGTACAGGAAATATCTCTAGAACGTACAAAGGAGTACACGAGGTATCTCTACAGCGTACAAAGGAGTACAGAAGGTATCTCTACAGCGCACAAAGGAGTACAGAAGGTACCTCTACAGCGCACAAAGGAGTACAGAATGTATATCAACAGCGCACAAAGGAGTACAGAAGGTATCTCTACAGCGCACAAAGGAGTACAGAAGGTATCTCTACAGCGCACAAAGGAGTACAGAAGGTATCTCTACAGCGCACAAAGGAGTACAGAAGGTATATCTACAGCGCACAAAGGAGTACAGAAGGTATCTCTACAGCGCACAAAGGAATACAGAAGGTATCTCTACAGCGCACAAAGGAGTACAGGAAATATCTCTAGAACGTACAAAGGAGTACACGAGGTATCTCTACAGCGTACAAAGGAGTACAGAAGGTATCTCTACAGCGCACAAAGGAGTACAGAAGGTATCTCTACAGCGCACAAAGGAGTACAGAAGGTATCTCTACAGCGCACAAAGGAGTACAGAAGGTATCTCTACAGCGCACAAAGGAGTACAGGAAATATCTCTAGAACGTACAAAGGAGTACACGAGGTATCTCTACAGCGTACAAAGGAGTACAGAAGGTATCTCCACAGCGCACAAAGGAGTACAGAAGGTATCTCTACAGCGCACAAAGGAGTACAGAAGGTATCTCTACAGCGCACAAAGGAGTACAGAAGGTATCTCTACAGCGCACAAAGGAGTACAGAAGGTATCTCTACAGCGCACAAAGGAGTACAGAAGGTATCTCTACAGCGCACAAAGGAGTACAGAAGGTATCTGTTCACCGCACAAAGGAGTACAGGAAATATCTCTAGAACGTACAAAGGAGTACACGAGGTATCTCTACAGCGTACAAAGGAGTACAGAAGGTATTTCTACAGCGCACAAAGGAGTACAGAAGGTATCTCTACAGCGCACAAAGGAGTACAGAAGGTATCTCTACAGCGCACAAAGAAGTACAGGAAATATCTCTAGAACGTACAAAGGAGTACACGAGGTATCTCTACAGCGTACAAAGGAGTACAGAAGGTATCTCTACAGCGCACAAAAGAGTACAGAAGGTATCTCTACAGCGAACAAAGGAGTACAGAAGGTATCTCTACAGCGCACAAAGGAGTACAGAAGGTATCTCTACAGCGCACAAAGAAGTACAGGAAATATCTCTAGAACGTACAAAGGAGTACAGAAGGTATCTCTACAGAGCACAAAGGAGTACAGGAAATATCTCTAGAACGTACAAAGGAGTACACGAGGTATCTCTACAGCGTACAAAGGAGTACAGAAGGTACCTCTACAGCGCACAAAGGAGTACAGAAGGTATCTCTACAGCGCACAAAGGAGTACAGAAGGTATCTCTACAGCGCACAAAGGAGTACAGAAGGTATCTCTACAGCGCACAAAGGAGTACAGAAGGTATCCCTACAGCGCACAAAGGAGTACAGAAGGTATCTCTACAGCGCACAAAGGAGTACAGAAGGTATCTCTACAGCGCACAAAGGAGTACATGAAATATCTCTAGAACGTACAAAGGAGTACACGAGGTATCTCTACAGCGTACAAAGGAGTACAGAAGGTATCTCTACAGCGCACAAAGGAGTACAGAAGGTATCTCTACAGCGCACAAAGGAGTACAGGAAATATCTCTAGAACGTACAAAGGAGTTCAGAAGGTATCTCTACAGCGCACAAAGGAGTACAGAAGGTATCTCTACAGCGCACAAAGGAGTACAGAAGGTATCTCTACAGCGCACAAAGGAGTACAGAAGGTATCTCTACAGCGCACAAAGGAGTACAGGAAATATCTCTGGAACGTACAAAGGAGGACACGAGGTATCTCTACAGCGTACAAAGGAGTACAGAAGGTATCTCTACAGCGCACAAAGGAGTACAGAAGGTATCTCTACAGCGCACAAAAAAGTACAGAAGGTATCTCTACAGCGCACAAAGGAGTACAGGAGGTATTTCTACAGCGCACAAAGGAGTACAGGAAATATCTCTAGAACGTACAAAGGAGTACACGAGGTATCTCTACAGCGTACAAAGGAGTACAGAAGGTATCTCTACAGCGCACAAAGAAGTACAGAAGGTATCTCTACAGCGCACAAAGGAGTACAGGAAATATCTCTAGAACGTACAAAGGAGTACAGAAGGTATCTCTACAGCGCACAAAGGAGTACAGAAGGTATCTCTACAGCGCAAAAAGGAGTACAGAAGGTATCTCTACAGCGCACAAAGGAGTACAGAAGGTATCTCTATAGCGCACATAGGAGTACAGGAAATATCTCTAGAACGTACAAAGGAGTACACGAGGTATCTCTACAGCGTACAAAGGAGTACAGAAGGTATCTCTAAAGCGCACAAAGGAGTACAGGAAATATCTCTAGAACGTACAAAGGAGTACACGAGGTATCTCTACAGCGTACAAAAGAGTACAGAAAGTATCTCTACAGCGCACAAAGGAGTACAGAAGGTATCTCTACAGCGCACAAAGGAGTACAGAAGGTATCTCTACAGCGCACAAAGAAGTACAGGAAATATCTCTAGAACGTACAAAGGAGTACACGAGGTATCTCTACAGCGTACAAAGGAGTACAGAAGGTATCTCTACAGCGCACAAAAGAGTACAGAAGGTATCTCTACAGCGAACAAAGGAGTACAGAAGGTATCTCTACAGCGCACAAAGGAATACAGAAGGTATCTCTACAGCGCACAAAGAAGTACAGGAAATATCTCTAGAACGTACAAAGGAGTACAGAAGGTATCTCTACAGAGCACAAAGGAGTACAGGAAATATCTCTAGAACGTACAAAGGAGTACACGAGGTATCTCTACAGCGTACAAAGGAGTACAGAAGGTATCTCTACAGCGCACAAAGGAGTACAGAAGGTATCTCTACAGCGCACAAAGGAGTACAGAAGGTATCTCTACAGCGCACAAAGGAGTACAGAAGGTATCTCTACAGCGCACAAAGGAGTACAGAAGGTATCCCTACAGCGCACAAAGGAGTACAGAAGGTATCTCTACAGCGCACAAAGGAGTACAGAAGGTATCTCTACAGCGCACAAAGGAGTACATGAAATATCTCTAGAACGTACAAAGGAGTACACGAGGTATCTCTACAGCGTACAAAGGAGTACAGAAGGTATCTCTACAGCGCACAAAGGAGTACAGAAGGTATCTCTACAGCGCACAAAGGAGTACAGGAAATATCTCTAGAACGTACAAAGGAGTACAGAAGGTATCTCTACAGCGCACAAAGGAGTACAGAAGGTATCTCTACAGCGCACAAAGGAGTACAGAAGGTATCTCTACAGCGCACAAAGGAGTACAGAAGGTATCTCTACAGCGCACAAAGGAGTACAGGAAATATCTCTGGAACGTACAAAGGAGGACACGAGGTATCTCTACAGCGTACAAAGGAGTACAGAAGGTATCTCTACAGCGCACAAAGGAGTACAGAAGGTATCTCTACAGCGCACAAAAGAGTACAGAAGGTATCTCTACAGCGCACAAAGGAGTACAGAAGGTATCTCTACAGCGCACAAAGGAGTACAGAAGGTATCTCTACAGCGCACAAAGGAGTACAGAAGGTATCTCTACAGCGCACGAAGGAGTACAGAAGGTATCTCTACAGCGCACAAAGGAGTACAGGAAATATCTCTAGAACGTACAAAGGAGTACACGAGGTATCTCTACAGCGTACAAAGGAGTACAGAAGGTATCTCTACAGCGCACAAAGGAGTACAGAAGGTATCTCTACAGCGCACAAAGGAGTACAGAAGGTATCTCTACAGCGCACAAAAAAGTACAGAAGGTATCTCTACAGCGCACAAAGGAGTACAGGAGGTATTTCTACAGCGCACAAAGGAGTACAGGAAATATCTCTAGAACGTACAAAGGAGTACACGAGGTATCTCTACAGCGTACAAAGGAGTACAGAAGGTATCTCTACAGCGCACAAAGAAGTACAGAAGGTATCTCTACAGCGCACAAAGGAGTACAGGAAATATCTCTAGAACGTACAAAGGAGTACAGAAGGTATCTCTACAGCGCACAAAGGAGTACAGAAGGTATCTCTACAGCGCAAAAAGGAGTACAGAAGGTATCTCTACAGCGCACAAAGGAGTACAGAAGGTATCTCTATAGCGCACATAGGAGTACAGGAAATATCTCTAGAACGTACAAAGGAGTACACGAGGTATCTCTACAGCGTACAAAGGAGTACAGAAGGTATCTCTACAGCGCACAAAGGAGTACAGGAAATATCTCTAGAACGTACAAAGGAGTACACGAGGTATCTCTACAGCGTACAAAAGAGTACAGAAAGTATCTCTACAGCGCACAAAGGAGTACAGAAGGTATCTATACAGCGCACAAAGGAGTACAGAAGGTATCTCTGCAGCGCACAAAGGAGTACGGAAGGTATCTCTACAGCGCACAAAGGAGTACAGGAAATATCTCTAGAACGTACAAAGGAGTACACGAGGTATCTCTACAGCGTACAAAGGAGTACAGAAGGTATCTCTACAGCGCACAAAGGAGTACAGAAGGTATCTCTACAGCGCACAAAGAAGTACAGGAAATATCTCTAGAACGTACGAAGGAGTACACGAGGTATCTCTACAGCGTACAAAGGAGTACAGAAGGTATCTCTACAGCGCACAAAGGAGTACAGAAGGTATCTCTACAGCGCACAAAGGAGTACAGAAGGTATCTCTACAGCGCACAAAGGAGTACAGGAAATATCTCTAGAACGTACAAAGGAGTACACGAGGTATCTCCACAGCGTACAAAGGAGTACAGAAGGTATCTCTACAGCGCACAAAGGAGTACAGGAAATATCTCTAGAACGTACGAAGGAGTACACGAGTCATCTCTACAGCGTACAAAGGAGTACAGAAGGTATCTCTACAGCGCACAAAGGAGTACAGAAGGTATCTCTACAGCGCACAAAGGAGTACAGAAGGTATCTCTACATCGCACAAAGGAGTACAGAAGGTATCTCTACAGCGCACAAAGGAGTACAGAAGGTATCTCTACAGCGCACAAAGGAGTACAGAAGGTATCTCTACAGCGCACAAAGGAGTACAGAAGGTATCTCTACAGCGCATAAAGGAGTACAGAAGGTATCTCTACAGCGCACAAAGGAGTACAGAAGGTATCTCTACAGCGCACAGGAAATATAGTATCTCTAGAAATATCTCTAGAACGTACAAAGGAGTACACGAGGTATCTCTACAGCGTACAAAGGAGTACAGAAGGTATCTCTACAGCGCACAAAGGAGTACAGGAAATATCTCTAGAACGTACAAAGGAGTACACGAGGTATCTCTACAGCGTACAAAGGAAGACAGAAGGTATCTCTACAGCGCACAAAGGAGTACAGAAGGTATCTCTACAGCGCACATAGGAGTACAGAAGATATCTCTACAGCGCACAAAGGAGTACAGAAGGTATCTCTACAGCGCACAAAGGAGTACAGAAGGTATCTCTACAGCGCACAAAGGAGTACAGAAGGTATCTCTACAGCGCACAAAGGAGTACAGAAGGTATCTCTACAGCGCACAAAGGAGTACAGAAGGTATCTCTACAGCGCACAGAGGAGTACAGAAGGTATCTCTACAGCGCACAAAGGAGTACAGGAAATATCTCTAGAACGTACAAAGGAGTACACGAGGTATCTCTACAGCGTCCAAAGGAGTACAGAAGGTATCTCTACGGCGCACAAAGGAGTACAGGAAATATCTCTAGAACGTACAAAGGAGTACACGAGGTATCTCTACAGCGTACAAAGGAGTACAGAAGGTATCTCTACAGCGCACAAAGGAGTACAGGAAATATCTCTAGAACGTACAAAGGAGTACACGAGGTATCTCTACAGCGTACAAAGGAGTACAGAAGGTATCTCTACAGCGCACAAAGGAGTACAGAAGGTATCTCTACAGCGCACAAAGGAGTACAGAAGGTATCTCTACAGCGCACAAAGGAGTACAGGAAATATCTGTAGAACGTACAAAGTAGTACACGAGGTATCTCTACAGCGTACAAAGGAGTACAGAAGGTATCTCTACAGCGCACAAAGGAGTACAGAAGGTATCTCTACAGCGCACAAAGGAGTACAGAAGGTATCTCTACAGCGCACAAAGGAGTACAGAAGGTATCTCAACAGCGCACAAAGGAGTACAGAAGGTATCTCTACAGCGCACAAAGGAGTACAGAAGGTATCTCTACAGCGCACAAAGGAGTACAGAAGGTATCTCTACAGCGCACAAAGGAGTACAGAAGGTATCTCTACAGCGCACAAAGGAGTACAGAAGGTATCTCTACAGCGCACAAAGGAGTACAGGAAATATCTCTAGAACGTACAATGGAGTACACGAGGTATCTCTACAGCGTACAAAGGAGTACATGAAATATCTCTAGAACGTACAAAGGAGTACACGAGGTATCTCTACAGCGTACAAAGGAGTACAGAAGGTATCTCTACAGCGCACAAAGGAGTACAGGAAATATCTCTAGAACGTACAAAGGAGTACAGAAGGTATCTCTACAGCGCACAAAGGAGTACAGAAGGTATCTCTACAGCGCACAAAGGAGTACAGAAGGTATCTCTACAGCGCACAAAGGAGTACAGAAGGTATCTCCACAGCGCACAAAGGAGTACAGGAAATATCTCTAGAACGTACAAAGGAGTACACGAGGTATCTCTACAGCGTACAAAGGAGTACAGAAGGTATCTCTACAGCGCACAAAGGAGTACAGAAGGTATCTCTACAGCGCACAAAGGAGTACAGAAGGTATCTCTACAGCGCACAAAGGAGTACAGAAGGTATCTCTACAGCGCACAAAGGAGTACAGAAGGTATCTCTACAGCGCACAAAGGAGTACAGAAGGTATCTCTACAGCGCACAAAGGAGTACAGAAGGTATCTGTTCAGCGCACAAAGGAGTACAGGAAATATCTCTAGAACGTACAAAGGAGTACACGAGGTATCTCTACAGCGTACAAAGGAGTACAGAAGGTATCTCTACAGCGCACAAAGGAGTACAGAAGGTATCTCTACGGCGCACAAAGGAGTACAGAAGGTATCTCTACAGCGCACAAAGGAGTACAGGAAATATCTCTAGAACGTACAAAGGAGTACACGAGGTATCTCTACAGCGTACAGAGGAGTACAGAAGGTATCTCTACAGCGCACAAAGGAGTCCAGAAGGTATCTCTACAGCGCACAAAGGAGTACAGAAGGTATCTCTACAGCGCACAAAGGAGTACAGAAGGTATCTCTACAGCGCACAAAGAAGTACAGGAAATATCTCTAGAACGTACAAAGGAGTACAGAAGGTATCTCTACAGAGCACAAAGGAGTACAGGAAATATCTCTAGAACGTACAAAGGAGTACACGAGGTATCTCTACAGCGTACAAAGGAGTACAGAAGGTATCTCTACAGCGCACAAAGGAGTACAGAAGGTATCTCTACAGCGCACAAAGGAGTACAGAAGGTATCTCTACAGCGCACAAAGGAGTACAGAAGGTATCTCTACAGCGCACAAAGGAGTACAGAAGGTATCCCTACAGCGCACAAAGGAGTACAGAAGGTATCTCTACAGCGCACAAAGGAGTACAGAAGGTATCTCTACAGCGCACAAAGGAGTACATGTAATATCTCTAGAACGTACAAAGGAGTACACGAGGTATCTCTACAGCGTACAAAGGAGTACAGAAGGTATCTCTACGGCGCACAAAGGAGTACAGAAGGTATCTCTACAGCGCACAAAGGAGTACAGAAGGTATCTCTACAGCGCACAAAGGAGTACAAAAGGTATCTCTACAGCGCACAAAGGAGTACAGAAGGTATCTCTACAGCGCACAAAGGAGTACAGAAGGTATCTCTACAGCGCACAAAGGAGTACAGGAAATATCTCTAGAACGTACAAAGGAGTACACGAGGTATCTCTACAGCGTACAAAGGAGTACAGAAAGTATCTCTACAGCGCACAAAGGAGTACAGAAGGTATCTCTACAGCGCACAAAAGAGTACAGAAGGTATCTCTACAGCGCACAAAGGAGTACAGAAGGTATCTCTACAGCGCACAAAGGAGAACAGGAAATATCTCTAGAACGTACAAAGGAGTACACGAGGTATCTCTACAGCGTACAAAGGAGTACAGAAGGTATCTCTACAGCGCACAAAGGAGTACAGGAAATATCTTTAGAACGTACAAAGGAGTACACGAGGTATCTCTACAGCGTACAAAGGAGTACAGAAGGTATCTCTACAGCGCACAAAGGAGTACAGAAGGTATCTCTACAGCGCACAAAGGAGTACAGAAGGTATCTCTACAGCGCACAAAGAAGTACAGAAGGTATCTCTACAGCGCACAAAGGAGTACAGGAAATATCTCTAGAACATACAAAGGAGTACACGAGGTATCTCTACAGCTTACAAAGGAGTACAGAAGGTATCTCTACAGCGCACAAAGGAGTACAGAAGGTATCTCTACAGCGCACAAAGGAGTACAGAAGGTATCTCTACAGCGCACAAAGGAGTACAGAAGGTATCTCTACAGCGCACAAAGGAGTACAGAAGGTATCTCTACAGCGCACAAAGGAGTACAGGAAATATCTCTAGAACGTACAAAGGAGTACACGAGGTATCTCTACAGCGTACAAAGGAGTACAGAAGGTATCTCTACAGCGCACAAAGGAGTACAGAAGGTATCTCTACAGCGCACAAAGGAGTACAGAAGGTATCTCTACAGCGCACAAAGGAGGACAGAAGGTATCTCTACAGCGCACAAAGGAGTACAGAAGGTATCTCTACAGCGCACAAAGGAGTACAGGAAATATCTCTAGAACGTACTAAGGAGTACACGAGGTATCTCTACAGCGTTCAAAGGAGTACAGAAGGTATCTCTACAGCGCACAAAGGAGTACAGAAGGTATCTCTACAGCGCACAAAGGAATACAGGAAATATCTCTAGAACGTACAAAGGAGTACAGAAGGTATCTCTACAGCCCACAAAGGAGTACAGAAGGTATCTCTACAGCGCACAAAGGAGTACAGAAGGTATCTCTACAGCGCACAAAGGAGTACAGAAGGTATCTCTACAGCGCGCAAAGGAGTACAGGAAATATCTCTAGAACGTACAAAGGAGTACACGAGGTATCTCTACAGCGTACAAAGGAGTAAAGAAGGTATCTCTACAGCGCATAAAGGAGTACAGGAAATATCTCTAGAACGTACAAAGGAGTACACGAGGTTTCTCTACAGCGTACAAAGGAGTACAGAGGGTATCCCTACAGCGCACAAAGGAGTACAGAAGGTATCTCTACAGCGCACAAAGGAGTACAGAAGGTATATCAACAGCGCACAAAGGAGTACAGAAGGTATCTCTTCAGCGCACAAAGGAGTACAGAAGGTATCTCTACAGCACACAAAGGAGTACAGAAGGTATCTCTACAGCGCAAAAAGGAGTACAGAAGGTATATCTACAGCGCACAAAGGAGTACAGAAGGTATCTCTACAGCGCACAAAGGAGTACAGGAAATATCTCTAGAACGTACAAAGGAGTACACGAGGTATCTCTACAGCGTACAAAGAAGTACAGAAGGTATCTCTACAGCGCACAAAGGAGTACAGAAGGTATCTCTACAGCGCACAAATGAGTACAGAAGGTATCTCTACAGCGCACAAAGGAGTACAGATGGTATCTCTACAGTGCACAAAGGAGTAAAGAAGGTATCTCTACAGCGCACAAAGGAGTACAGGAAATATCTCTAGAACGTACAAAGGAGTACACGAGGTATCTCTACAGCGTACAAAGGGGTACAGAAGGTATCTCTACAGCGCACAAAGGAGTACAGAAGGTATCTCTACAGCGCACAAAGGAGTACAGGAAATATCTCTAGAACGTACAAAGGAGTACAGAAGGTATCTCTACAGCGCACAAAGGAGTACAGAAGGTATCTCTACAGCGCACAAAGGAGTACAGAAGGTATCTCTACAGCGCACAAAGGAGTACAGAAGGTATCTCTACAGCGCACAAAGGAGTACAGGAAATATCTCTAGAACGTACAAAGGAGTACACGAGGTATCTCTACAGCGTACAAAGGAGTACAGAAGATATCTCTACAGCGCACAAAGGAGTACAGGAAATATCTCTAGAACGTAAAAAGGAGTACACGAGGTATCTCTACAGCGTACAAAGGAGTACAGAAGGTATCTCTACAGCGCACAAAGGAGTACAGAAGGTATCTCTACAGCGCACAAAGGAGTACAGAAGGTATCTCTACAGCGCAAAAAGGAGTACAGAAGGTATCTCTACAGCGCACAAAGGAGTACAGGAAATATCTCTAGAACGTACAAAGGAGTACACGAGGTATCTCTACAGCGTACAAAGGAGTACAGAAGGTATCTCTACAGCGCACAAAGGAGTACAGAAGGTATCTCTACAGCGCACAAAGGAGTACAGAAGGTATCTCTACAGCGCAGAAAGGAGTACAGAAGGTATCTCCACAGCGCACAAAGGAGTACAGAAGGTATCTCTACAGCGCACAAAGGAGTACAGAAGGTATCTCTACAGCGCACAAAGGAGTACAGAAGGTATCTCTACAGCGCACAAAGGAGTACAGAAGGTATCTCTACAGCGCACAAAGGAGTACAGAAGGTATCTCTACAGCGCACAAAGGAGTACAGGAAATATCTCTAGAACGAACAAAGGAGTACACGAGGTATCTCTACAGCGTACAAACGAGTACAGAAGGTATCTCTACAGCGCACAAAGGAGTACAGAAGGTATCTCTACAGCGCACAAAGAAGTACAGAAGGTATCTCTACAGCGCATAAAGGAGTACAGAAGGTATCTCTACAGCGCACAAAGTATTACAGAAGGTATCTCTACAGCGCACAAAGGAGTACAGGAAATATCTCTAGAACGTACAAAGGAGTACCCGAGGTATCTCTACAGCGTACAAAGAAGTACAGAAGGTATCTCTACAGCGCACAAAGGAGTACAGAAGGTATCTCTACAGCGCACAAAGGAGTACAGAAGGTATCTCTACAGCGCACAAAGGAGTACAGAAGGTATCTCTACAGCGCACAAAGGAGTACAGAAGGTATCTCTACAGCGCACAAAGGAGTACAGAAGGTATCTCTACAGCGCACAAAGGAGTACAGAAGGTATCTCTAAAGCGCACAAAGGAGTACAGAAGGTATCTCTACAGCGCACAAAGGAGTACAGAAGGTATCTCTACAGCGCACAAAGGAGTACAGAAGGTATCTCTACAGCGCACAAAGGAGTACAGAAGGTATCTCTACAGCGCACAAAGGAGAACAGGAAATATCTCTAGAACGTACAAAGGAGTACACGAGGTATCTCTACAGCGTACAAAGGAGTACAGAAGGTATCTCTACAGCGCACAAAGGAGTACAGAAGGTATCTCTACAGCGCACAAAGGAGTACAGAAGGTATCTCTACAGCGCACAAAGGAGTACAGAAGGTATCTCTACAGCGCACAAAGGAGTACAGAAGGTATCTCTACAGCGCACAAAGGAGTACAGGAAATATCTCTAGAACGTACAAAGGAGTACACGAGGTATCTCTACAGCGTACAAAGAAGTACAGAAGGTATCTCTACAGCGCACAAAGGAGTACAGAAGGTCCCTCTACAGCGCACAAAGGAGTACAGAAGGTATCTCTACAGCGCACAAAGGAGTACAGAAGGTATCTCTACAGCGCACAAAGGAGTACAGGAAATATCTCTAGAACGTACAAAGGAGTACACGAGGTATCTCTACAGCGTACAAAGGAGTACAGAAGGAATCTCTACAGCGCACAAAGGAGTACAGAAGGTATCTCTACAGCGCACAAAGGAGTACAGAAGGTATCTCTACAGCGCACAAAGGAGTACAGAAGGTATCTCTACCGCGCTCAAAGGAGTACAGAAGGTATCTCTACAGCGCACAAAGGAGTACAGGAAATATCTCTAGAACGTACAAAGGAGTACACGAGGTATCTCTACAGCGTACAAAGGAGTAGAGAAGGTATCTCTACAGCGCACAAAGGAGTACAGAAGGTATCTCTACAGCGCACAAAGGAGTACAGAATGTATCTCTACAGCGCACAAATGAGGACAGAAGGTATCTCTACAGCGCACAAAGGAGTACAGAAGGTATCTCTACAGCGCACAAAGGAGTACAGGAAATATCTCTAGAACGTACTAAGGAGTACACGAGGTATCTCTACAGCGTACAAAGGAGTACAGAAGGTATCTTTACAGCGCACAAAGGAGTACAGAAGGTATCTCTACAGCGCACAAAGGAGTACAGGAAATATCTCTAGAACGTACAAAGGAGTACAGAAGGTATATCTACAGCGCACAAAGGAGTACAGAAGGTATCTCTACAGCGCACAAAGGAGTACATAAGGTATCTCTACAGCGCACAAAGGAGTACAGAAGGTATCTCTACAGCGCACAAAGGAGTACAGGAAATATCTCTAGAACGTACAAAGGAGTACACGAGGTATCTCTACAGCGTACAAAGGAGTACAGAAGGTATCTCTACAGCGCATAAAGGAGTACAGGAAATATCTCTAGAACGTACAAAGGAGTACACGAGGTATCTCTACAGCGTACAAAGGAGTACAGAAGGTATCTCTACAGCGCACAAAGGAGTACAGAAGGTATCTCTACAGCGCACAAAGGAGTACAGAAGGTATCTCTACAGCGCACAAAGGAGTACAGAAGGTATCTCTACAGCGCACAAAGGAGTACAGGAAATATCTCTAGAACGTACAAAGGAGTACACGAGGTATCTCTACAGCGTACAAAGGAGTACAGAAGGTATCTCTACAGCGCACAAAGGAGTACAGAAGGTATCTCTACAGCGCACAAAGGAGTACAGAAGGTATCTCTACAGCGCACAAAGGAGTACAGAAGGTATCTCTACAGCGCACAAAGGAGTACAGAAGGTATCTCTACAGCGCACAAAGGAGTACAGAAGGTTTCTCTACAGCGCACAAAGGAGTACAGAAGGTATCTCTACAGCGCACAAAGGAGTACAGAAGGTATCTCTACAGCGCACAAAGGAGTACAGAAGGTATCTCTACAGCGCACAAAGGAGTACAGGAAATATCTCTAGAACGTACAAAGGAGTACACGAGGTATCTCTACAGCGTACAAAGGAGTACAGAAGGTATCTCTACAGCGCACAAAGGAGTACAGAAGGTATCTCTACAGCGCACAAAGGAGTACAGAAGGTATCTCTACAGCGCACAAAGGAGTACAGAAGGTATCTCTACAGCGCACAAAGGAGTACAGAAGGTATCTCTACAGCGCACAAAGGAGTACAGGAAATATCTCTAGAACGTACAAAGGAGTACACGAGGCATCTCTACAGCGTACAAAGAAGTACAGAAGGTATCTCTACAGCGCACAAAGGAGTACAGAAGGTATCTCTACAGCGCACAAAGGAGTACAGAAGGTATCTCTACAGCGCACAAAGGAGTACAGAAGGTATCTCTACAGCGCACAAAGGAGTACAGAAGGTATCTCTACAGCGCACAAAGGAGTACAGAAGGTATGTCTACAGCGCACAAAGGAGTACAGAAGGTATCTCTACAGCGCACAAAGGAGTACAGAAGGTATCTCTACAGCGCACAAAGGAGTACAGAAGGTATCTCTACAGCGCACAAAGGAGTACAGGAAATATCTCTAGAACGTACAAAGGAGTACACGAGGTATCTCTACAGCGTACAAAGGAGTACAGAAGGTATCTCTACGGCGCACAAAGGAGTACAGAAGGTATCTCTACAGCGCACAAAGGAGTACAGAAGGTATCTCTACAGCGCAAAAAGGAGTACAAAAGGTATCTCTACAGCGCACAAAGGAGTACAGAAGGTATCTCTACAGCGCACAAAGGAGTACAGAAGGTATCTCTACAGCGCACAAAGGAGTACAGGAAATATCTCTAGAACGTACAAAGGAGTACACGAGGTATCTCTACAGCGTACAAAGGAGTACAGAAAGTATCTCTACAGCGCACAAAGGAGTACAGAAGGTATCTCTACAGCGCACAAAAGAGTACAGAAGGTATCTCTACAGCGCACAAAGGAGTACAGAAGGTACGTTTCAGCGCACAAAGGAGAACAGGAAATATCTCTAGAACGTACAAAGGAGTACACGAGGTATCTCTACAGCGTACAAAGGAGTACAGAAGGTATCTCTACAGCGCACAAAGGAGTACAGGAAATATCTTTAGAACGTACAAAGGAGTACACGAGGTATCTCTACAGCGTACAAAGGAGTACAGAAGGTATCTCTACAGCGCACAAAGGAGTACAGAAGGTATCTCTGCAGCGCACAAAGGAGTACAGAAGGTATCTCTACAGCGCACAAAGAAGTACAGAAGGTATCTCTACAGCGCACAAAGGAGTACAGAAGGTATCTCTACAGCGCACAAAGGAGTACAGGAAATATCTCTAGAACGTACAAAGGAGTACACGAGGTATCTCTACAGCGTACAAAGGAGTACAGAAGGTATCTCTACAGCGCACAAAGGAGTACAGAAGGTATTTCTACAGCGCACAAAGGAGTACAGAAGGTATCTCTACAGCGCACAAAGGAGTACAGAAGGTATCTCTACAGCGTACAAAGGAGTACAGAAGGTATCTCTACAGCGCACAAAGGAGTACAGAAGGTATTTCTACAGCGCACAAAGGAGTACAGAAGGTATCTCTACAGCGCACAAAGGAGTACAGAAGGTATCTCTACAGCGCACAAAGGAGTACAGAAGGTATCTCTACAGCGCACAAAGGAGTACAGAAGGTATCTCTACAGCGCACAAAGGAGTACAGAAGGTATCTCTACAGCGCACAAAGGAGTACAGAAGGTATCTCTACAGCGCACAAAGGGGTACAGGAAATATCTCTAGAACGTACAAAGGAGTACACGAGGTACCTCTACAGCGTACAAAGGAGTACAGAAGGTATCGCTACAGCGCACAAAGGAGTACAGAAGGTATCTCTACAGCGCACAAAGGAGTACAGAAGGTATCTCTACAGCGCACAAAGGAGTACAGGAAATATCTCTAGAACGTACAAAGGAGTACACGAGGTATCTCTACAGCGTACAAAGGAGTACAGAAGGTATCTCTACAGCGCACAAAGGAGTACAGGAAATATCTCTAGAACGTACAAAGGAGTACACGAGGTATCTCTACAGCGTACAAAGGAGTACAGGAAATATCTCTATAACGTACAAAGGAGTACACGAGGTATCTCTACAGCGTACAAAGGAGTACAGAAGGTATCTCTACAGCACACAAAGGAGTACAGGAAATATCACTAGAACGTACAAAGGAGTACACGAGGTATCTCTACAGCGTACAAAGGAGTACAGAAGGTATCTCTACAGCTCACAAAGGAGTACAGAAGGTATCTCTACAGCGCACAAAGGAGTACAGAAGGTATATCTACAGCGCACAAAGGAGTACAGAAGGTATCTCTACAGCGCACAAAGGAGTAAAGAAGGAATCTGTACAGCGCACAAAGGAGTACAGAAGGTATATCTTCAGCGCACAAAGGAGTACAGAAGGTATCTCTACAGCGCACAAAGGAGTACAGAAGGTATCTCTACAGCGCACAAAGGAGTACAGAAGGTATCTCTACAGCGCACAAAGAGGTACAGAAGGTATCTCTACAGCGCACAAAGGAGTACAGAAGGTATCTCTACAGCGCTCAAAGGAGTACAGAAGGTATCTCTACAGCGCACAAAGGAGTACAGGAAATATCTCTAGAACGTACAAAGGAGTACACGAGGTATCTCTACAGCGTACAAAGGAGTACAGAAGGTATCTCTACAGCGCACAAAGGAGTACAGAAGGTATCTCTACAGCGCACAAAGGAGTACAGAAGGTATCTCTACAGCGCACAAAGGAGTACAGAAGGTATCTCTACAGCGCACAAAGGACTACAGGAAATATCTCTAGAACGTACAAAGGAGTACACGAGGTATCTCTACAGCGTACAAAGGAGTACAGAAGGTATCTCTACAGCGCACAAAGGAGTACAAAAGGTATCTCTACAGCGCACAAAGGAGTACAGGAAATATCTCTAGAACGTACAAAGGAGTACAGAAGGTATCTCTACAGCGCACAAAGGAGTACAGAAGGTATCTCTACAGCGCACAAAGGAGTACAGAAGGTATCTCTACAGCGCACAAAGGAGTACAGAAGGTATCTCTACAGCGCACAAAGGAGTACAGAAGGTATCTCTACAGCGCACAGAGGAGTACAGGAAATATCTCTAGAACGTACAAAGAAGTACACGAGGTATCTCTACAGCGTACAAAGGAGTACAGAAGGTATCTCTACAGCGCACAAAGGAGTACAGAAGGTATCTCTACAGCGCACAAAGGAGTACAGGAAATATCTCTAGAACGTACAAAGGAGTACACGAGGTATCTCTACAGCGTACAAAGGAGTACAGAAGGTATCTCTACAGCGCACAAAGGAGTACAGAAGGTATCTCTACAGCGCACAAAGGAGAACAGGAAATATCTCTAGAACGTACAAAGGAGTACAGAAGGTATCTCTACAGCGCAAAAGGAGTACAGGAAATATCTCTAGAACGTACAAAGGAGTACACGAGGTATCTCTACAGCGTACAAAGGAGTACAGAAGGTATCTCTACAGCGCACAAAGGAGTACAGAAGGTATCTCTACAGCGCACAAAGGAGTACAGAAGGTATCTCTACAGCGCACAAAGGAGTACAGAAGGTATCTCTGCAGCGCATAGAGGAGTGCAGGAAATATCTCTAGAACGTACAAAGAAGTACAGAAGGTATCTCTACAGCGCACAAAGGAGTAAAGGAGGTATCTCTACAGCGCACAAAGGAGTACAGAAGGTATCTCTACAGCGCACAAAGGAGTACAGAAGGTATCTCTACAGCGCACAAAGGAGTACAGGAAATATCTCTAGAACGTACAAAGGAGTACACGAGGTATCTCTACAGCGTACAAAGGAGTACAGAAGGTATCTCTACAGCGCACAAAGCAGTACAGAAGGTATCTCTACAGCGCACAAAGGAGTACAGAAGGTATCTCTACAGCGCACAAAGGAGTACAGAAGGTATCTCTACAGCGCACAAAGGAGTACAGGAAATATCTCTAGAACGTACAAAGGAGTACACGAGGTATCTCTACAGCGTACAAAGGAGTTCAGAAGGTATCTCTACAGCGCACAAAGGAGTACAGAAGGTATCTCTACAGCGCACAAAGGAGTACAGAAGGTATCTCTACAGCGCACAAAGGAGTACAGAAGGTATCTCTACAGCGCACAAAGGAGTACAGAAGGTATCTCTACAGCGCACAAAGGAGTACAGGAAATATCTCTAGAACGTACAGAGGAGTACACGAGGTATCACTTCAGCGTACAAAGGAGTACAGAAGGTATCTCTACAGCGCATAAAGGAGTACAGAAGGTATCTCTACAGCGCACAAAGGAGTACAGAAGGTATCTCTACAGCGCACAAAGGAGTACAGAAGGTATCTCTACAGCGCACAAAGGAGTACAGAAGGTATCTCTACAGCGCACAAAGGAGTACAGAAGGTATCTCTACAGCGCACAAAGGAGTACAGAAGGTATCTCTACAGCGCACAAAGGAGTACAGAAGGTATCTCTTCAGCGCACAAAGGAGTACAGAAGGTATCTCTACAGCGCACAAAGGAGTACAGAAGGTATCTCTACAGCGCACAAAGGATTACAGAAGGTATCTCTACAGCGCACAAAGGAGTACAGAAGGTATCTCTACAGCGCACAAAGGAGTACAGAAGGTATCTCTACAGCGCACAAAGGAGTACAGAAGGTATCTCTACAGCGCACAAAGGAGTACAGAAGGTATCTCTACAGCCCACAAAGGAGTACAGAAGGTATCTCTACAGCGCACAAAGGAGTACAGAAGGTATCTCTACAGCGCACAAAGGAGTACAGAAGGTATCTCTACAGCGCACAAAGGAGTACAGGAAATATCTCTAGAACGTCTAAAGGAGTACACGAGGTATCTCTACAGCGTACAAAGGAGTACAGAAGGTATCTCTACAGCGCACAAAGGAGTACAGAAGGTATCTCTACAGCGCAAAAAGGAGTACAGAAGGTATCTATACAGCGCACAAAGGAGTACAGAAGGTATCTCTACAGCGCACAAAGGAGTACAGAAGGTATCTCTACAGCGCACAAAGAAGTACAGGAAATATCTCTAGAACGTACAAAGGAGTACACGAAGTATCTCTACAGCGTACAAAGGAGTACAGATGGTATCTCTACAGCGCACAAAGGAGTACAGAAGGTATCTATACAGCGCACAAAGTAGATCAGAAGGTATCTCTACAGCCCACAAAGGAGTACAGAAGGTATCTCTACAGCGCACAAAGGAGTACAGAAGGTATCTCTACAGCGCACAAAGGAGTACAGGAAATATCTCTAGAACGTACAAAGGAGTACACGAGGTATCTTTACAGCGTACAAAGGAGTAGAGAAGGTATCTCTACAGCGCACAAAGGAGTACAGAAGGTATCTCTACAGCGCACAAAGGAGTACAGAAGGTATCTCTACAGCGCACAAAGGAGTACAGAAGGTATCTCTACAGCGCACAAAGGAGTACAGGAAATATCTCTAGAACGTACAAAGGAGTACACGAGGTATCTCTGCAGCGCACAAAGGAGTACAGAAGGTATCTCTACAGCGCACAAAGGAGTACAGGAAATATCTCTAGAACGTACAAAAGAGTACACGAGGTATCTCTACAGCGTACAAAGGAGTACAGAAGGTATCTCTACAGCGCACAAAGGAGTACAGAAGGTATCTCTACAGCGCACAAAGGAGTACAGAAGGTATCTCTACAGCGCACAAAGGAGTACAGAAGGTATCTCTACAGCGCACAAAGGAGTACAGGAAATATCTCTAGAACGTACAAAGGAGTACACGAGGTATCTCTACAGCGTACAAAGGAGTACAGAAGGTATCTCTACAGTGCACAAAGGAGTACAGAAGGTATCTCTACAGCGCACAAAGGAGTACAGAAGGTATCTCTACAGCGCACAAAGGAGTACAGAAGGTATCTCTACAGCGCACAAAGGAGTACAGGAAATATCTCTAGAACGTACAAAGGAGTACACGAGGTATCTCTACAGCGTACAAAGGAGTACAGAAGGTATCTCTACAGCGCACAAAGGAGTACAGAAGGTATCTCTACAGCGCACAAAGGAGTACAGAAGGTATCTCTACAGCGCACAAAGGAGTACAGAAGGTATCTCTACAGCGCACAAAGGAGTACAGAAGGTATCTCTACAGCGCACAAAGAAGTACAGGAAATATCTCTAGAACGTACAAAGGAGTACACGAGGTATCTCTACAGCGTACAAAGGAGTACAGAAGGTATCTCTACAGCGCACAAAGGAGTACAGAAGGTATCTCTACAGCGCACAAAGGAGTACAGAAGGTATCTCTACAGCGCACAAAGGAGTACAGAAGGTATCTCTACAGCGCACAAAGGAGTACAGAAGGTATCTCTACAGCGCACAAAGGAGTACAGAAGGTATCTCTACAGCGCCCAAAGGAGTACAGGAAATATCTCTAGAACGTACAAAGGAGTACACGAGGTATCTCTACAGCGTACAAAGGAGTACAGAAGGTATCTCTACAGCGCACAAAGGAGTACAGAAGGTATCTCTACAGCGCACAAAGGAGTACAGAAGGTATCTCTACAGCGCACAAAGGAGTACAGAAGGTATCTCTACAGCGCACAAAGGAGTACAGAAGGTATCTCTACAGCGCACAAAGGAGTACAGAAGGTATCTCTACAGCGCACAAAGGAGTACAGGAAATATCTCTAGAACGTACAAAGGAGTACACGAGGTATCTCTACAGCGTACAAAGGAGTACAGAAGGTATCTCTACAGCGCACAAAGGAGTACAGAAGGTATCTCTACAGCGCACAAAGGAGTACAGAAGGTATCTCTACAGCGCACAAAGGAGTACAGAAGGTATCTCTGCAGCGCACAAAGGAGTACAGAAGGTATCTCTACAGCGCACAAAGGAGTACAGAAGGTATCTCTACAGCGCACAAAGGAGTACAGAAGGTATCTCTACAGCGCACAAAGGAGTACAGAAGGTATCTCTACAGCGCACAAAGGAGTACAGAAGGTATCTCTACAGCGCACAAAGGAGTACAGGAAATATCTCTAGAACGTACAAAGGAGTACACGAGGTATCTCTACAGCGTACAAAGGAGTACACGAGGTATCTCTACAGCGCACAAAGGAGTACAGAAGGTATCTCTACAGCGCACAAAGGAGTACAGAAGGTATCTCTACAGCGCACAAAGGAGTACAGGAAATATCTCTAGAACGTACAAAGGAGTACACGAGGTATCTCTACAGCGTACAAAGGAGTACAGAAGGTATCTCTACAGCGCACAAAGGAGTACAGAAGGTATCTCTAGAGCGCACAAAGGAGTACAGAAGGTATCTCTACAGCGCACAAAGGAGTACAGAAGGTATCTCTACAGCGCACAAAGGAGTACAGATGGTATCTCTACAGCGCACAAAGGAGTACAGGAAATATCTCTAAAACGTACAAAGGAGTACACGAGGTATCTCTACAGCGTACAAAGGAGTACAGAAGGTATCTCTACAGCGCACAAAGGAGTACAGAAGGTATCTCCACAGCGCACAAAGGAGTACAGAAGGTATCTCTACAGCGCACAAAGGAGTACAGAAGGTATCTCTACAGCGCACAAAGGAGTACAGAAGGTATCTCTACAGCGCACAAAGGAGTACAAGAAATATCTCTAGAACGTACAAAGGAGTACAGAAGGTATCTCTACAGCGCACAAAGGAGTACAGAAGGTATCTCTACAGCGCACAAAGGAATACAGAAGGTATCTCTACAGCGCACAAAGGAGTACAGAAGGTATCTCTACAGCGCACAAAGGAGTACAGGAAATATCTCTAGAACGAACAAAGGAGTACACGAGGTATCTCTACAGCGTACAAAGGAGTACAGAAGGTATCTCTACAGCGCACAAAGGAGTACAGGAAATATCTCTAGAACGTACAAAGGAGTATACGAGGTATCTCTACAGCGTACAAAGGAGTACAGAAGGTATCTCTACAGCGCAAAAAGTAGTACAGAAGGTATCTCTACAGCGCACAAAGGAGTACAGAAGGTATCTCTACAGCGCACAAAGGAGTACAGAAGGTATCTCTACAGCGCACAAAGGAGTACAGAAGGTATCTCTACAGCGCACAAAGAAGTACAGGAAATATCTCTAGAACGTACAAAGGAGTACACGAGGTATCTCTACAGCGTACAAAGGTGTACAGAAGGTATCTTTACAGCGCACAAAGGAGTACAGAAGGTATCTCTACAGCGCACAAAGCAGTACAGGAAATATCTCTAGAACGTACAAAGGAGTACACGAGGTATCTCTACAGCGTACAAAGGAGTACAGAAGGTATCTTTACAGCGCACAAAGGAGTACAGAAGGTATCTCCACAGCGCACAAAGGAGTACAGAGAGTATCTCTACAGCGCACAAAGGAGTACAGAAGGTATCTCTACAGCGCACAAAGGAGTACAGAAGGTATCTCTACAGCGCACAAAGGAGTACAGAAGGTATCTCTACAGCGCACCAAGGAGTACAGAAGGTATCTCTACAGCGCACAAAGGAGTACAGAAGGTATCTCTACAGCGCACAAAGGAGTACAGAAGGTATCTCTACAGCGCACAAAAGAGTACAGAAGGTATCTCTACAGCGCACAAAGGAGTACAGAAGGTATCTCTACAGCGCACAAAGAAGTACAGAAGGTATCTCTACAGCGCACAAAGGAGTACAGGAAATATCTCTAGAACGTACAAAGGAGTACACGAGGTATCTCTACAGCGTACAAAGGAGTACAGAAGGTATCTCTACAGCGCACAAAGGAGTATAGGAAATATCTCTAGAACGTACAAAGGAGTACACGAGGTATCTCTACAGCGTACATAGGAGTACAGAAGGTATCTCTACAGCGCACAAAGGAGTACAGAAGGTATATCTACAGCGAACAAAGGAGTACAGAAGGTATCTCTACAGCGCACAAAGGAGTACAGAAGGTATCTCTACAGCGCACAAAGGAGTACAGGAAATATCTCAAGAACGTACAAAGGAGTACACGAGGTATCTCTACAGCGTACAAAGGAGTACAGAAGGTATCTCTACAGCGCACAAAGGAGTACAGAAGGTATCTCTACAGCGCACAAAGGAGTACAGAAGGTATTTCTACAGCGCACAAAGGAGTACAGAAGGTATCTCTACAGCGCACAAAGGAGTACAGAAGGTATCTCTACAGCGCACAAAGGAGTACAGAAGGTATCTCTACAGCGCACAAAGGAGTACAGAAGGTATCTCTACAGCGCACAAAGGAGTACAAAAGGTATCTCTACAGCGCACAAAGGAGTACAGAAGGTATCTCTACAGCGCACAAAGGAGTACAGAAGGTATCTCTACAGCGCACAAAGGAGTACAGAAGGTATCTCTACAGCGCACAAAGGAGTACAGAAGGTATCTCTACAGCGCACAAAGGAGTACAGAAGGTATCTCTACAGCGCACAAAGGAGTACAGAAGGTATCTCTACAGCGCACAAAGGAGTACAGGAAATATCTCTAGAACGTACAAAGGAGTACACGAGGTATCTCTACAGCGTACAAAGGAGTACAGAAGGTATCTCTACAGCGCACAAAGGAGTACAGAAGGTATCTCTACAGCGCACAAAGGAGTACAGGAAATATCTCTAGAACGTACAAAGGAGTACACGAGGTATCTCTACAGCGTACAAAGGAGTACAGAAGGTAACTCTACAGCGCACAAAGGAGTACAGAAGGTATCTCTACAGCGCACAAAGGAGTACAGAAGGTATCTCTACAGCGCACAAAGGAGTACACGAGGTATCTCTACAGCGCACAAAGGAGTACAGAAGGTATCTCTACAGCGCACAAAGGAGTACAGGAAATATCTCTAGAACGTACAAAGAAGTACACGAGGTATCTCTACAGCGTACAAAGGAGTACAGAAGGTATCTCTACAGCGCACAAAGGAGTACAGAAGGTATCTCTACAGCGCACAAAGGAGTACAGAAGGTATCTCTACAGCGCACAAAGGAGTACAGAAGGTATCTCTACAGCGCACAAAGGAGTTCAGAAAATATCTCTAGAACGTACAAAGGAGTACACGAGGTATCTCTACAGCGTACAAAGGAGTACAGAAGGTATCTCTACAGCGCACAGAGGAGTACAGAAGGTATCTCTACAGCGCACAAAGGAGTACACGAGGTATCTCTACAGCGCACAAAGGAGTACAGAAGGTATCTCAACAGCGCACAAAGGAGTACAGAAGGTATCTCTACAGCAAACAAAGGAGTACAGGAAATCTCTCTAGAACGTACAAAGGAGTACACGAGGTATCTCTACAGCGTACAAAGGAGTACAGAAGGTATCTCTACAGCGCACAAATTAGTACAGAAGGTATCTCTACAGCGCACAAAGGAGTACAGAAGGTATCTCTACAGCGCACAAAGGAGTACAGAAGGTATCTCTACAGCGCACAAAGGAGTACAGATGGTATCTCTACAGCGCACAAAGTAGTACAGGAAATATCTCTAAGACGTACAAAGGAGTACACGAGGTATCTCTACAGCGTACAAAGGAGTACAGAAGGTATCTCTACAGCGCACAAAGGAGTACAGAAGGTATCTCTACAGCGCACAAAGGAGTACAGAAGGTATCTCTACAGCGCACAAAGGAGTACAGAAGGTATCTCTACAGCGCACAAAGGAGTACAGAAGGTATCTCTACAGCGCACAAAGGAGTACAGGAAATATCTCTAGAACGTACAAAGAAGTACACGAGGTATCTCTACAGCGTACAAAGGAGTACAGAAGGTATCTCTACAGCGCACAAAGGAGTACAGAAGGTATCTCTACAGCGCACAAAGGAGTACAGAAGGTATCTCTACAGCGCACAAAGGAGTACAGAAGGTATCTCTACAGCGCACAAAGGAGTTCAGGAAATATCTCTAGAACGTACAAAGGAGTACACGAGGTATCTCTACAGCGTACAAAGGAGTACAGAAGGTATCTCTACAGCGCACAAAGGAGTACAGAAGGTATCTCTACAGCGCACAAAGGAGTACACGAGGTATCTCTACAGCGCACAAAGGAGTACAGAAGGTATCTCAACAGCGCACAAAGGAGTACAGAAGGTATCTCTACAGCGCACAAAGGAGTACAGGAAATATCTCTAGAACGTACAAAGGAGTACACGAGGTATCTCTACAGCGTACAAAGGAGTACAGAAGGTATCTCTACAGCGCACAAATTAGTACAGAAGGTATCTCTACAGCGCACAAAGGAGTACAGAAGGTATCTCTACAGCGCACAAAGGAGTACAGAAGGTATCTCTACAGCGCACAAAGGAGTACAGATGGTATCTCTACAGCGCACGAAGTAGTACAGGAAATATCTCTAAGACGTACAAAGGAGTACACGAGGTGTCTCTACAGCGTACAAAGGAGTACAGAAGGTATCTCTACAGCGCACAAAGGAGTACAGAAGGTATCTCTACAGCGCACAAAGGAGTACAGAAGGTATCTCTACAGCGCACAAAGGAGTACAGAAGGTATCTCTACAGCGCACAAAGGAGTACAGAAGGTATCTCTACAGCGCACAAAGGAGTACAGGAAATATCTCTAGAACGTACAAAGGAGTACAGAAGGTATCTCTACAGCGCACAAAGGAGTACAGAAGGTATCTCAACAGCGCACAAAGGAGTACAGAAGGTATCTCTACAGCGCACAAAGGAGTACAGAAGGTATCTCTACAGCGCACAAAGGAGTACAGGAAATATCTCTAGAACGAACAAAGGAGTACACGAGGTATATCTACAGCGTACAAAGGAGTACAGAAGGTATCTCTACAGCGCACAAAGGAGTACAGGAAATATCTCTAGAACGTACAAAGGAGTACACGAGGTATCTCTACAGCGTACAAAGGAGTACAGAAGGTATCTCTACAGCGCAAAAAGTAGTACAGAAGGTATCTCTACAGCGCACAAAGGAGTACAGAAGGTATCTCTACAGCGCACAAAGGAGTACAGAAGGTATCTCTACAGCGCACAAAGGAGTACAGAAGGTATCTCTACAGCGCACAAAGAAGTACAGGAAATATCTCTAGAACGTACAAAGGAGTACACGAGGTATCTCTACAGCGTACAAAGGTGTACAGAAGGTATCTCTACAGCGCACGAAGGAGTACAGAAGGTATCTCTACAGCGCACAAAGGAGTACAGAAGGTATCTCTACAGCGCACAAAGGAGTACAGATGGTATCTCTACAGCGCACAAAGTAGTACAGGAAATATCTCTAAAACGAACAAAGGAGTACACGAGGTATCTCTACAGCGTACAAAGGAGTACAGAAGGTATCTCTACAGCGCACAAAGGAGTACAGAAGGTATCTCTACAGCGCACAAAGGAGTACAGGAAATATCTCTAGAACGTACAAAGGAGTACACGAGGTATCTCTACAGCGTACAAAGGAGTACACGAGGTATCTCTACAGCGCACAAAGGAGTACAGAAGGTATCTCTACAGCGCACAAAGGAGTACAGAAGGTATCTCTACAGCGCATAAAGGAGTACAGAAGGTATCTCTACAGCGCACAAAGGAGTACAGGAAATATCTCTAGAACGTACAAAGGAGTACACGAGGTATCTCTACAGCGTACAAAGGAGTACAGAAGGTATCTCTACAGCGCACAAAGGAGTACAGAAGGTATCTCTACAGCGCACAAAGGAGTACAGAAGGTATCTCTACAGCGCACAAAGGAGTACAAAATGTATCTCTACAGCGCACAAAGGAGTACAGGAAATATCTCTAGAACGTACAAAGGAGTACAGAAGGTATCTCTACAGCGCACAAAGGAGTAAAGGAGGTATCTCTACAGCGCACAAAGGAGTACAGAAGGTATCTCTACAGCGCACAAAGGAGTACAGAAGGTATCTCTACAGCGCACAAAGGAGTACAGGAAATATCTCTAGAACGTACAAAGGAGTACACGAGGTATCTCTACAGCGTACAAAGGAGTACAGAAGGTATCTTTACAGCGCACAAAGCAGTACAGAAGGTATCTCTACAGCGCACAAAGGAGTACAGAAGGTATCTCTACAGCGCACAAAGGAGTACAGAAGGTATCTCTACAGCGCACTAAGGAGTACAGGAAATATCTCTAGAACGTACAAAGGAGTACACGAGGTATCTCTACAGCGTACAAAGGAGTTCAGAAGGTATCTCTACAGCGCACAAAGGAGTACAGAAGTTATCTCTACAGCGCACAAAGGAGTACAGAAGGTATCTCTACAGCGCACAAAGGAGTACAGAAGGTATCTCTACAGCGCACAAAGGAGTACAGAAGGTATCTCTACAGCGCACAAAGGAGTACAGAAGGTATCTCTACAGCGCACAAAGGAGTACAGAAGGTATCTCTACAGCGCACAAAGGAGTACAGAAGGTATCTCTACAGCGCACAAAGGAGTACAGGAAATATCTCTAGAACGTACAAAGGAGTACACGAGGTATCTCTACAGCGTACAAAGGAGTACAGAAGTTATCTCTACAGCGCACAAAGGAGTACAGAAGGTATCTCTACAGCGCATAAAGGAGTACAGAAGGTATCTCTACAGCGCACAAAGGAGTACAGAAGGTATCTCTACAGCGCACAAAGGAGTACAGATGGTATCTCTACAGCGCACAAAGTAGTACAGGAAATATCTCTAAGACGTACAAAGGAGTACACGAGGTATCTCTACAGCGTACAAAGGAGTACAGAAGGTATCTCTACAGCGCACAAAGGAGTACAGAAGGTATCTCTACAGCGCACAAAGGAGTACAGAAGGTATCTCTACAGCGCACAAAGGAGTACAGAAGGTATCTCTACAGCGCACAAAGGAGTACAGAAGGTATCTCTACAGCGCACAAAGGAGTACAGGAAATATCTCTAGAACGTACAAAGAAGTACACGAGGTATCTCTACAGCGTACAAAGGAGTACAGAAGGTATCTCTACAGCGCACAAAGGAGTACAGAAGGTATCTCTACAGCGCACAAAGGAGTACAGAAGGTATCTCTACAGCGCACAAAGGAGTACAGAAGGTATCTCTACAGCGCACAAAGGAGTTCAGGAAATATCTCTAGAACGTACAAAGGAGTACACGAGGTATCTCTACAGCGTACAAAGGAGTACAGAAGGTATCTCTACAGCGCACAAAGGAGTACAGAAGGTATCTCTACAGCGCACAAAGGAGTACACGAGGTATCTCTACAGCGCACAAAGGAGTACAGAAGGTATCTCAACAGCGCACAAAGGAGTACAGAAGGTATCTCTACAGCGCACAAAGGAGTACAGGAAATATCTCTAGAACGTACAAAGGAGTACACGAGGTATCTCTACAGCGTACAAAGGAGTACAGAAGGTATCTCTACAGCGCACAAATTAGTACAGAAGGTATCTCTACAGCGCACATAGGAGTACAGAAGGTATCTCTACAGCGCACAAAGGAGTACAGAAGGTATCTCTACAGCGCACAAAGGAGTACAGATGGTATCTCTACAGCGCACAAAGTAATACAGGAAATATCTCTAAGACGTACAAAGGAGTACACGAGGTATCTCTACAGCGTACAAAGGAGTACAGAAGGTATCTCTACAGCGCACAAAGGAGTACAGAAGGTATCTCTACAGCGCACAAAGGAGTACAGAAGGTATCTCTACAGCGCACAAAGGAGTACAGAAGGTATCTCTACAGCGCACAAAGGAGTACAGAAGGTATCTCTACAGCGCACAAAGGAGTACAGGAAATATCTCTAGAACGTACAAAGGAGTACAGAAGGTATCTCTACAGCGCACAAAGGAGTACAGAAGGTATCTCTACAGCGCACAAAGGAGTACAGAAGGTATCTCTACAGCGCACAAAGGAGTACAGAAGGTATCTCTACAGCGCACAAAGGAGTGCAGGAAATATCTCTAGAACGAACAAAGGAGTACACGAGGTATCTCTACAGCGTACAAAGGAGTACAGAAGGTATCTCTACAGCGCACAAAGGAGTACAGGAAATATCTCTAGAACGTACAAAGGAGTACACGAGGTATCTCTACAGCGTACAAAGGAGTACAGAAGGTATCTCTACAGCGCAAAAAGTAGTACAGAAGGTATCTCTACAGCGCACAAAGGAGTACAGAAGGTATCTCTACAGCGCACAAAGGAGTACAGAAGGTATCTCTACAGCGCACAAAGGAGTACAGAAGGTATCTCTACAGCGCACAAAGAAGTACAGGAAATATCTCTAGAACGTTCAAAGGAGTACACGAGGTATCTCTACAGCGTACAAAGGTGTACAGAAGGTATCTCTACAGCGCACGAAGGAGTACAGAAGGTATCTCTACAGCGCACAAAGGAGTACAGAAGGTATCTCTACAGCGCACAAAGGAGTACAGATGGTATCTCTACAGCGCACAAAGTAGTACAGGAAATATCTCTAAAACGTACAAAGGAGTACACGAGGTATCTCTACAGCGTACAAAGGAGTACAGAAGGTATCTCTACAGCGCACAAAGGAGTACAGAAGGTATCTCTACAGCGCACAAAGGAGTACAGGAAATATCTCTAGAACGTACAAAGGAGTACACGAGGTATCTCTACAGCGTACAAAGGAGTACACGAGGTATCTCTACAGCGCACAAAGGAGTACAGAAGGTATCTCTACAGCGCACAAAGGAGTACAGAAGGTATCTCTACAGCGCACAAAGGAGTACAGAAGGTATCTCTACAGCGCACAAAGGAGTACAGGAAATATCTCTAGAACGTACAAAGAAGTACACGAGGTATCTCTACAGCGTACAAAGGAGTACAGAAGGTATCTCTACAGCGCACAAAGGAGTACAGAAGGTATCTCTACAGCGCACAAAGGAGTACAGAAGGTATCTCTACAGCGCACAAAGGAGTACAGAAGGTATCTCTACAGCGCACAAAGGAGTTCAGGAAATATCTCTAGAACGTACAAAGGAGTACACGAGGTATCTCTACAGCGTACAAAGGAGTACAGAAGGTATCTCTACAGCGCACAAAGGAGTACAGAAGGTATCTCTACAGCGCACAAAGGAGTACACGAGGTATCTCTACAGCGCACAAAGGAGTACAGAAGGTATCTCAACAGCGCACAAAGGAGTACAGAAGGTATCTCTACAGCGCACAAAGGAGTACAGGAAATATCTCTAGAACGTACAAAGGAGTACACGAGGTATCTCTACAGCGTACAAAGGAGTACAGAAGGTATCTCTACAGCGCACAAATTAGTACAGAAGGTATCTCTACAGCGCACAAAGGAGTACAGAAGGTATCTCTACAGCGCACAAAGGAGTACAGAAGGTATCTCTACAGCGCACAAAGGAGTACAGATGGTATCTCTACAGCGCACGAAGTAGTACAGGAAATATCTCTAAGACGTACAAAGGAGTACACGAGGTGTCTCTACAGCGTACAAAGGAGTACAGAAGGTATCTCTACAGCGCACAAAGGAGTACAGAAGGTATCTCTACAGCGCACAAAGGAGTACAGAAGGTATCTCTACAGCGCACAAAGGAGTACAGAAGGTATCTCTACAGCGCACAAAGGAGTACAGAAGGTATCTCTACAGCGCACAAAGGAGTACAGGAAATATCTCTAGAACGTACAAAGGAGTACAGAAGGTATCTCTACAGCGCACAAAGGAGTACAGAAGGTATCTCTACAGCGCACAAAGGAGTACAGAAGGTATCTCTACAGCGCACAAAGGAGTACAGAAGGTATCTCTACAGCGCACAAAGGAGTACAGGAAATATCTCTAGAACGAACAAAGGAGTACACGAGGTATATCTACAGCGTACAAAGGAGTACAGAAGGTATCTCTACAGCGCACAAAGGAGTACAGGAAATATCTCTAGAACGTACAAAGGAGTACACGAGGTATCTCTACAGCGTACAAAGGAGTACAGAAGGTATCTCTACAGCGCAAAAAGTAGTACAGAAGGTATCTCTACAGCGCACAAAGGAGTACAGAAGGTATCTCTACAGCGCACAAAGGAGTACAGAAGGTATCTCTACAGCGCACAAAGGAGTACAGAAGGTATCTCTACAGCGCACAAAGAAGTACAGGAAATATCTCTAGAACGTACAAAGGAGTACACGAGGTATCTCTACAGCGTACAAAGGTGTACAGAAGGTATCTCTACAGCGCACGAAGGAGTACAGAAGGTATCTCTACAGCGCACAAAGGAGTACAGAAGGTATCTCTACAGCGCACAAAGGAGTACAGATGGTATCTCTACAGCGCACAAAGTAGTACAGGAAATATCTCTAAAACGAACAAAGGAGTACACGAGGTATCTCTACAGCGTACAAAGGAGTACAGAAGGTATCTCTACAGCGCACAAAGGAGTACAGAAGGTATCTCTACAGCGCACAAAGGAGTACAGGAAATATCTCTAGAACGTACAAAGGAGTACACGAGGTATCTCTACAGCGTACAAAGGAGTACACGAGGTATCTCTACAGCGCACAAAGGAGTACAGAAGGTATCTCTACAGCGCACAAAGGAGTACAGAAGGTATCTCTACAGCGCATAAAGGAGTACAGAAGGTATCTCTACAGCGCACAAAGGAGTACAGGAAATATCTCTAGAACGTACAAAGGAGTACACGAGGTATCTCTACAGCGTACAAAGGAGTACAGAAGGTATCTCTACAGCGCACAAAGGAGTACAGAAGGTATCTCTACAGCGCACAAACGAGTACAGAAGGTATCTCTACAGCGCACAAAGGAGTACAGAATGTATCTCTACAGCGCACAAAGGAGTACAGGAAATATCTCTAGAACGTACAAAGGAGTACAGAAGGTATCTCTACAGCGCACAAAGGAGTAAAGGAGGTATCTCTACAGCGCACAAAGGAGTACAGAAGGTATCTCTACAGCGCACAAAGGAGTACAGAAGGTATCTCTACAGCGCACAAAGGAGTACAGGAAATATCTCTAGAACGTACAAAGGAGTACACGAGGTATCTCTACAGCGTACAAAGGAGTACAGAAGGTATCTTTACAGCGCACAAAGCAGTACAGAAGGTATCTCTACAGCGCACAAAGGAGTACAGAAGGTATCTCTACAGCGCACAAAGGAGTACAGAAGGTATCTCTACAGCGCACTAAGGAGTACAGGAAATATCTCTAGAACGTACAAAGGAGTACACGAGGTATCTCTACAGCGTACAAAGGAGTTCAGAAGGTATCTCTACAGCGCACAAAGGAGTACAGAAGTTATCTCTACAGCGCACAAAGGAGTACAGAAGGTATCTCTACAGCGCACAAAGGAGTACAGAAGGTATCTCTACAGCGCACAAAGGAGTACAGAAGGTATCTCTACAGCGCACAAAGGAGTACAGAAGGTATCTCTACAGCGCACAAAGGAGTACAGAAGGTATCTCTACAGCGCACAAAGGAGTACAGAAGGTATCTCTACAGCGCACAAAGGAGTACAGGAAAAATCTCTAGAACGTACAAAGGAGTACACGAGGTATCTCTACAGCGTACAAAGGAGTACAGAAGTTATCTCTACAGCGCACAAAGGAGTACAGAAGGTATCTCTACAGCGCATAAAGGAGTACAGAAGGTATCTCTACAGCGCACAAAGGAGTACAGAAGGTATCTCTACAGCGCACAAAGGAGTACAGATGGTATCTCTACAGCGCACAAAGTAGTACAGGAAATATCTCTAAGACGTACAAAGGAGTACACGAGGTATCTCTACAGCGTACAAAGGAGTACAGAAGGTATCTCTACAGCGCACAAAGGAGTACAGAAGGTATCTCTACAGCGCACAAAGGAGTACAGAAGGTATCTCTACAGCGCACAAAGGAGTACAGAAGGTATCTCTACAGCGCACAAAGGAGTACAGAAGGTATCTCTACAGCGCACAAAGGAGTACAGGAAATATCTCTAGAACGTACAAAGAAGTACACGAGGTATCTCTACAGCGTACAAAGGAGTACAGAAGGTATCTCTACAGCGCACAAAGGAGTACAGAAGGTATCTCTACAGCGCACAAAGGAGTACAGAAGGTATCTCTACAGCGCACAAAGGAGTACAGAAGGTATCTCTACAGCGCACAAAGGAGTTCAGGAAATATCTCTAGAACGTACAAAGGAGTACACGAGGTATCTCTACAGCGTACAAAGGAGTACAGAAGGTATCTCTACAGCGCACAAAGGAGTACAGAAGGTATCTCTACAGCGCACAAAGGAGTACACGAGGTATCTCTACAGCGCACAAAGGAGTACAGAAGGTATCTCAACAGCGCACAAAGGAGTACAGAAGGTATCTCTACAGCGCACAAAGGAGTACAGGAAATATCTCTAGAACGTACAAAGGAGTACACGAGGTATCTCTACAGCGTACAAAGGAGTACAGAAGGTATCTCTACAGCGCACAAATTAGTACAGAAGGTCTCTCTACAGCGCACAAAGGAGTACAGAAGGTATCTCTACAGCGCACAAAGGAGTACAGAAGGTATCTCTACAGCGCACAAAGGAGTACAGATGGTATCTCTACAGCGCACAAAGTAATACAGGAAATATCTCTAAGACGTACAAAGGAGTACACGAGGTATCTCTACAGCGTACAAAGGAGTACAGAAGGTATCTCTACAGCGCACAAAGGAGTACAGAAGGTATCTCTACAGCGCACAAAGGAGTACAGAAGGTATCTCTACAGCGCACAAAGGAGTACAGAAGGTATCTCTACAGCGCACAAAGGAGTACAGAAGGTATCTCTACAGCGCACAAAGGAGTACAGGAAATATCTCTAGAACGTACAAAGGAGTACAGAAGGTATCTCTACAGCGCACAAAGGAGTACAGAAGGTATCTCTACAGCGCACAAAGGAGTACAGAAGGTATCTCTACAGCGCACAAAGGAGTACAGAAGGTATCTCTACAGCGCACAAAGGAGTACAGGAAATATCTCTAGAACGAACAAAGGAGTACACGAGGTATCTCTACAGCGTACAAAGGAGTACAGAAGGTATCTCTACAGCGCACAAAGGAGTACAGGAAATATCTCTAGAACGTACAAAGGAGTACACGAGGTATCTCTACAGCGTACAAAGGAGTACAGAAGGTATCTCTACAGCGCAAAAAGTAGTACAGAAGGTATCTCTACAGCGCACAAAGGAGTACAGAAGGTATCTCTACAGCGCACAAAGGAGTACAGAAGGTATCTCTACAGCGCACAAAGGAGTACAGAAGGTATCTCTACAGCGCACAAAGAAGTACAGGAAATATCTCTAGAACGTACAAAGGAGTACACGAGGTATCTCTACAGCGTACAAAGGTGTACAGAAGGTATCTCTACAGCGCACGAAGGAGTACAGAAGGTATCTCTACAGCGCACAAAGGAGTACAGAAGGTATCTCTACAGCGCACAAAGGAGTACAGATGGTATCTCTACAGCGCACAAAGTAGTACAGGAAATATCTCTAAAACGTACAAAGGAGTACACGAGGTATCTCTACAGCGTACAAAGGAGTACAGAAGGTATCTCTACAGCGCACAAAGGAGTACAGAAGGTATCTCTACAGCGCACAAAGGAGTACAGGAAATATCTCTAGAACGTACAAAGGAGTACACGAGGTATCTCTACAGCGTACAAAGGAGTACACGAGGTATCTCTACAGCGCACAAAGGAGTACAGAAGGTATCTCTACAGCGCACAAAGGAGTACAGAAGGTATCTCTACAGCGCACAAAGGAGTACAGAAGGTATCTCTACAGCGCACAAAGGAGTACAGGAAATATCTCTAGAACGTACAAAGGAGTACACGAGGTATCTCTACAGCGTACAAAGGAGTACAGAAGGTATCTCTACAGCGCACAAAGGAGTACAGAAGGTATCTCTACAGCGCACAAAGGAGTACAGAAGGTATCTCTACAGCGCACAAAGGAGTACAGAAGGTATCTCTACAGCGCACAAAGGAGTACAGGAAATATCTCTAGAACGTACAAAGGAGTACAGAAGGTATCTCTACAGCGCACAAAGGAGTAAAGGAGGTATCTCTACAGCGCACAAAGGAGTACAGAAGGTATCTCTACAGCGCACAAAGGAGTACAGAAGGTATCTCTACAGCGCACAAAGGAGTACAGGAAATATCTCTAGAACGTACAAAGGAGTATACGAGGTATCTCTACAGCGTACAAAGGAGTACAGAAGGTATCTTTACAGCGCACAAAGCAGTACAGAAGGTATCTCTACAGCGCACAAAGGAGTACAGAAGGTATCTCTACAGCGCACAAAGGAGTACAGAAGGTATCTCTACAGCGCACAAAGGAGTACAGGAAATATCTCTAGAACGTACAAAGGAGTACACGAGGTATCTCTACAGCGTACAAAGGAGTTCAGAAGGTATCTCTACAGCGCACAAAGGAGTACAGAAGTTATCTCTACAGCGCACAAAGGAGTACAGAAGGTATCTCTACAGCGCACAAAGGAGTACAGAAGGTATCTCTACAGCGCACAAAGGAGTACAGAAGGTATCTCTACAGCGCACAAAGGAGTACAGGAAATATCTCTAGAACGTACAGAGGAGTACACGAGGTATCTCTTCAGCGTACAAAGGAGTACAGAAGGTATCTCTACAGCGCATAAAGGAGTACAGAAGGTATCTCTACAGCGCACAAAGGAGTACAGAAGGTATCTCTACAGCGCACAAAGGAGTACAGAAGGTATCTCTACAGCGCACAAAGGAGTACAGAAGGTATCTCTACAGCACACAAAGGAGTACAGAAGGTATCTCTACAGCGCACAAAGGAGTACAGAAGGTATCTCTACAGCGCACAAAGGAGTACAGAAGGTATCTCTACAGCGCACAAAGGAGTACAGAAGGTATCTCTAGAGCGCACAGAGGAGTACAGAAGGTATCTCTACAGCGCACAAAGGAGTACAGAAGGTATCTCTACAGCGCACAAAGGAGTACAGAAGGTATCTCTACAGCGCACAAATGAGTACAGAAGGTATCTCTGCAGCGCACAAAGGAGTACACAAGGTATCTCTACAGCGCACAAAGGAGTACAGAAGGTATCTCTACAGCGCACAAAGGAGTACAGAAGGTATCTCTACAGTGCACAAAGGAGTACAGAAGGTCTCTCTACAGCGCACAAAGGAGTACAGAAGGTATCTCTACAGCGCACAAAGGAGTACAGGAAATATCTCTAGAACGTACAAAGGAGTACACGAGGTATCTCTACAGCGTACAAAGGAGTACAGAAGGTATCTCTACAGCGCACAAAGGAGTACAGAAGGTATCTCTACAGCGCAAAAAGGAGTACAGAAGGTATCTATACAGCGCACAAAGGAGTACAGAAGGTATCTCTACAGCGCACAAAGGAGTACAGAAGGTATCTCTACAGCGCACAAAGAAGTACAGGAAATATCTCTAGAACGTACAAAGGAGTACACGAGGTATCACTACAGCGTACAAAGGAGTACAGATGGTATCTCTACAGCGCACAAAGGAGTACAGAAGGTATCTATACAGCGCACAAAGTAGATCAGAAGGTATCTCTACAGCCCACAAAGGAGTACAGAACGTATCTCTACAGCGCACAAAGGAGTACAGAAGGTATCTCTACAGCGCACAAAGGAGTACAGGAAATATCTCTAGAACGTACAAAGGAGTACACGAGGTATCTTTACAGCGTACAAAGGAGTACAGAAGGTATCTCTACAGCGCACAAAGGAGTACAGAAGGTATCTCTACAGCGCACAAAGGAGTACAGAAGGTATCTCTACAGCGCACAAAGGAGTACAGAAGGTATCTCTACAGCGCACGAAGGAGTACAGGAAATATCTCTAGAACGTACAAAGGAGTACACGAGGTATCTCTGCAGCGCACAAAGGAGTACAGAAGGTATCTCTACAGCGCACAAAGGAGTACAGGAAATATCTCTAGAACGTACAAAAGAGTACACGAGGTATCTCTACAGCGTACAAAGGAGTACAGAAGGTATCTCTACAGCGCACAAAGGAGTACAGAAGGTATCTCTACAGCGCACAAAGGAGTACAGAAGGTATCTCTACAGCGCACAAAGAAGTACAGAAGGTATCTCTACAGCGCACAAAGGAGTACAGGAAATATCTCTAGAACGTACAAAGGAGTACACGAGGTATCTCTACAGCGTACAAAGGAGTACAGAAGGTATCTCTACAGCGCACAAAGGAGTACAGAACGTATCTCTACAGCGCACAAAGGAGTACAGAAGGTATCTCTACAGCGCACAAAGGAGTACAGAAGGCATCTCTACAGCGCACAAAGGAGTACAGGAAATATCTCTAGAACGTACAAAGGAGTACACGAGGTATCTCTACAGCGTACAAAGGAGTACAGAAGGTATCTCTACAGCGCACAAAGGAGTACAGAAGGTATCTCTACAGCGCACAAAGGAGTACAGAAGGTATCTCTACAGCGCACAAAGGAGTACAGAAGGTATCTCTACAGCGCACAAAGGAGTACAGAAGGTATCTCTACAGCGCACAAAGGAGTACAGGAAATATCTCTAGAACGTACAAAGGAGTACACGAGGTATCTCTACAGCGTACAAAGGAGTACAGAAGGTATCTCTACAGCGCACAAAGGAGTACAGAAGGTATCTCTACAGCGCACAAAGGAGTACAGAAGGTATCTCTACAGCGCACAAAGGAGTACAGAAGGTATCTCTACAGCGCACAAAGGAGTACAGAAGGTATCTCTACAGCGCACAAAGGAGTACAGAAGGTATCTCTACAGCGCACAAAGGAGTACAGGAAATATCTCTAGAACGTACAAAGGAGTACACGAGGTATCTCTACAGCGTACAAAGGAGTACAGAAGGTATCTCTACAGCGCACAAAGGAGTACAGAAGGTATCTCTACAGCGCACAAAGGAGTACAGAAGGTATCTCTACAGCGCACAAAGGAGTACAGAAGGTATCTCTACAGCGCACAAAGGAGTACAGAAGGTATCTCTACAGCGCACAAAGGAGTACAGAAGGTATCTCTACAGCCCACAAAGGAGTACAGGAAATATCTCTAGAACGTACAAAGGAGTACACGAGGTATCTCTACAGCGTACAAAGGAGTACAGAAGGTATCTCTACAGCGCACAAAGGAGTACAGAAGGTATCTCTACAGCGCACAAAGGAGTACAGAAGGTATCTCTACAGCGCACAAAGGAGTACAGAAGGTATCTCTGCAGCGCATAAAGGAGTACAGAAGGTATCTCTACAGCGCACAAAGGAGTACAGAAGGTATCTCTACAGCGCACAAAGGAGTACAGAAGGTATCTCTACAGCGCACAAAGGAGTACAGAAGGTATCTCTACAGCGCACAAAGGAGTACAGAAGGTATCTCTACAGCGCACAAAGGAGTACAGGAAATATCTCTAGAACGTACAAAGGAGTACACGAGGTATCTCTACAGCGCACAAAGGAGTACAGAAGGTATCTCTACAGCGCACAAAGGAGTACAGAAGGTATCTCTACAGCGCACAAAGGAGTACAGGAAATATCTCTAGAACGTACAAAGGAGTACACGAGGTATCTCTACAGCGTACAAAGGAGTACAGAAGGTATCTCTACAGCGCACAAAGGAGTACAGAAGGTATCTCTAGAGCGCACAAAGGAGTACAGAAGGTATATCTACAGCGCACAAAAAAGTACAGAAGGTATCTCTACAGCGCACAAAGGAGTACAGATGGTATCTCTACAGCGCACAAAGGAGTACAGGAAATATCTCTAAAACGTACAAAGGAGTACACGAGGTATCTCTACAGCGTACAAAGGAGTACAGAAGGTATCTCTACAGCGCACAAAGGAGTACAGAAGGTATCTCTACAGCGCCAAAGGAGTACAGAAGGTATCTCTACAGCGCACAAAGGAGTACAGAAGGTATCTCTACAGCGCACAAAGGAGTACAGAAGGTATCTCTACAGCGCACAAAGGAGTACAGGAAATATCTCTAGAACGTACAAAGGAGTACAGAAGGTATCTCTACAGCGCACAAAGGAGTACAGAAGGTATCTCTACAGCGCACAAAGGAGTACAGAAGGTATCTCTACAGCGCACAAAGGAGTACAGAAGGTATCTCTACAGCGCACAAGGGAGTACAGGAAATATCTCTAGAACGAACAAAGCAGTACACGAGGTATCTCTACAGCGTACAAAGGAGTACAGAAGGTATCTCTACAGCGCACAAAGGAGTACAGGAAATATCTCTAGAACGTACAAAGGAGTACACGAGGTATCTCTACAGCGTACAAAGGAGTACAGAAGGTATCTCTACAGCGCACAAAGGAGTACAGAACGTATCTCTACAGCGCACAAAGGAGTACAGAAGGTATCTCTACAGCGCACAAAGGAGTACAGAAGGTATCTCTACAGCGCACAAAGGAGTACAGGAAATATCTCTAGAACGTACAAAGGAGTACACGAGGTATCTCTACAGCGTACAAAGGAGTACAGAAGGTAACTCTACAGCGCACAAAGGAGTACAGCAGGTATCTCTACAACGCACAAAGGAGTACAGAAGGTATCTCTACAGCGCACAAAGGAGTACACGAGGTATCTCTACAGCGCACAAAGGAGTACAGAAGGTATCTCTACAGCGCACAAAGGAGTACAGGAAATATCTCTAGAACGTACAAAGAAGTACACGAGGTATCTCTACAGCGTACAAAGGAGTACAGAAGGTATCTCTACAGCGCACAAAGGAGTACAGAAGGTATCTCTACAGCGCACAAAGGAGTACAGAAGGTATCTCTACAGCGCACAAAGGAGTACAGAAGGTATCTCTACAGCGCACAAAGGAGTTCAGGAAATATCTCTAGAACGTACAAAGGAGTACACGAGGTATCTCTACAGCGTACGAAGGAGTACAGAAGGTATCTCTACAGCGCACAAAGGAGTACAGAAGGTATCTCTACAGCGCACAAAGGAGTACACGAGGTATCTCTACAGCGCACAAAGGAGTACAGAAGGTATCTCAACAGCGCACAAAGGAGTACAGAAGGTATCTCTACAGCGCACAAAGGAGTACAGGAAATATCTCTAGAACGTACAAAGGAGTACACGAGGTATCTCTACAGCGTACAAAGGAGTACAGAAGGTATCTCTACAGCGCACAAAGGAGTACAGAAGATATCTCTACAGCGCACAAAGGAGTACAGAAGGTATCTCTACAGCGCACAAAGGAGTACAGAAGGTATCTCTACAGCGCACAAAGGAGTACAGATGGTATCTCTACAGCGCACAAAGGACTACAGAAAAATATCTCTAAAACGTACAAAGGAGTACACGAGGTATCTCTACAGCGTACAAAGGAGTACAGAAGGTATCTCTACAGCGCACAAAGGAGTACAGAAGGTATCTCTACAGCGCACAAAGGAGTACAGAAGGTATCTCTACAGCGCACAAAGGAGTACAGAAGGTATCTCTACAGCGCACAAAGGAGTACAGAAGGTATCTCTACAGCGCACAAAGGAGTACAGGAAATATCTCTAGAACGTACAAAGGAGTACAGAAGGTGTCTCTACAGCGCACAAAGGAGTACAGAAGGTATCTCTACAGCGCACAAAGGAGTACAGAAGGTATCTCTACAGCGCACAAAGGAGTACAGAAGGTATCTCTACAGCGCACAAAGGAGTACAGGAAATATCTCTAGAACGTACAAAGGAGTACACGAGGTATCTCTACAGCGTACAAAGGAGTACAGAAGGTATCTCTACAGCGCACAAAGGAGTACAGGAAATATCTCTAGAACGTACAAAGGAGTACACGAGGTATCTCTACAGCGTACAAAGGAGTACAGAAGGTATCTCTACAGCGCAAAAAGTAGTACAGAAGGTATCTCTACAGCGCACAAAGGAGTACAGAAGGTATCTCTAAAGCGCACAAAGGAGTACAGAAGGTATCTCTACAGCGCACAAAGGAGTACAGAAGGTATCTCTACAGCGCACAAAGAAGTACAGGAAATATCTCTAGAACGTACAAAGGAGTACACGAGGTATCTCTACAGCGTACAAAGGTGTACAGAAGGTATCTCTACAGCGCACAAAGGAGTACAGAAGGTATCTCTACAGCGCACAAAGGAGTACAGGAAATATCTCTAGAACGTACAAAGGAGTACACGAGGTATCTCTACAGCGTACAAAGGTGTACAGAAGGTATCTCTACAGCGCACAAAGGAGTACAGAAGGTATCTCTACAGCGCACAAAGAAGTACAGGAAATATCTCTAGAACGTACAAAGGAGTACACGAGGTATCTCTACAGCGTACAAAGGTGTACAGAAGGTATCTCTACAGCGCACAAAGGAGTACAGAAGGTATCTCTACAGCGCACAAAGGAGTACAGAAGGTATCTCTACAGCGCACAAAGGAGTACAGAAGGTATCTCTACAGCGCACAAAGGAGTACAGAAGGTATCTCTACAGCGCACAAAGGAGTACAGAAGGTATCTCTACAGCGCCCAAAGGAGTACAGAAGGTATCTCTACAGCGCACAAAGGAGTACAGAAGGTATCTCTACAGCGCACAAAGGAGTACAGAAGGTATCTCTACAGCGCACAAAGGAGTACAGAAGGTATCTCTACAGCGCACAAAAAAGTACAGAAGGTATCTCTACAGCGCACAAAGGAGTACAGAAGGTATCTCTACAGCGCACAAAGGAGTACAGGAAATATCTCTAGAACGTACAAAGGAGTACACGAGGTATCTCTTAAGCGTACAAAGGAGTACAGAAGGTATCTCTACAGCGCACAAAGGAGTACAGAAGGTATCTCTACAGCGCACAAAGGAGTACAGAAGGTATCTTTACAGCGCACAAAGGAGTACAGGAAATATCTCTAGAACGTACAAAGGAGTACACGAGGTATCTCTACAGCGCATAAAGGAGTACAGGAAATATCTCTAGAACGTACAAAGGAGTACACGAGGTATCTCTACAGCGTACAAAGGAGTACAGAAGGTATCTCTACAGCGCACAAAGGAGTACAGAAGGTATCTCTACAGCGCACAAAGGAGTACAGAAGGTATCTCTACAGCGCACAAAGGAGTACAGAAGGTATCTCTACAGCGCACAAAGGAGTACAGAAGGTATCTCTACAGCGCACAAAGGAGTACAGAAGGTATCTCTACAGCGCACAAAGGAGTACAGAAGGTATCTCGACAGCGCAAAAAGGAGTACAGAAGGTATCTCTACAGCGCAAAAAGGAGTACAGAAGGTATCTCTACAGCGCACAAAGGAGTACAGAAGGTATCTCTACAGCGTACAAAGGAGTACAGAAGGTATCTCTACAGCGCACAAAGGAGTACAGAAGGTATCTCTACAGCGCACAAAGGAGTACAGAAGGTATCTCTACAGCGCACAAAGGAGTACAGAAGGTATCTCTACAGCGCACAAAGGAGTACAGAAGGTATCTCTACAGCGCACAAAGGAGTACAGAAGGTATCTGTACAGCGCACAAAGGAGTACAGAAGGTATCTCTACAGCGCACAAAGGAGTACAGGATATATCTCTACAGCGCACAAAGGAGTACAGAAGGTATCTCTACAGCGCACAAAGGAGTACAGAAGGTATCTCTACAGCGCACAAAGGAGTTCAGGAAATATCTCTAGAACGTACAAAGGAGTACACGAGGTATCTCTACAGCGTACAAAGGAGTACAGAAGGTATCTCTACAGCGCACAAAGGAGTACAGAAGGTATCTCTACAGCGCACAAAGGAGTACAGAAGGTATCTCTACAGCGCACAAAGGAGTACAGAAGGTATCTCTACAGCGCACAAAGGAGTACAGGAAATATCTCTAGAACGTACAAAGGAGTACACGAGGTATCTCTACAGCGTACAAAGGAGTACAGAAGGTATCTCTACAGCGCACAAAGGAGTACAGAAGGTATCTCTACAGCGCACAAAGGAGTACAGAAGGTATCTCTACAGCGCACAAAGGAGTACAGAAGGTATCTCTACAGCGCACAAAGGAGTACAGAAGGTATCTCTACAGCGCACAAAGGAGTACAGAAGGTATCTCTACAGCGCACAAAGGAGTACAGAAGGTATCTCTACAGCGCACAAAGGAGTACAGAAGGTATCTCTACAGCGCACAAAGGAGTACAGAAGGTATCTCTACAGCCCACAAAGGAGTACAGGAAATATCTCTAGAACGTACAAAGGAGTACACGAGGTATCTCTACAGCGTACAAAGGAGTACAGAAGGTATCTCTACAGCGCACAAAGGAGTACAGAAGGTATCTCTACAGCGCACAAAGGAGTACAGAAGGTATCTCTACAGCGCACAAAGGAGTACAGAAGGTATCTCTGCAGCGCACAAAGGAGTACAGAAGGTATCTCTACAGCGCACAAAGGAGTACAGAAGGTATCTCTACAGCGCACAAAGGAGTACAGAAGGTATCTCTACAGCGCACAAAGGAGTACAGAAGGTATCTCTACAGCGCACAAAGGAGTACAGAAGGTATCTCTACAGCGCACAAAGGAGTACAGGAAATATCTCTAGAACGTACAAAGGAGTACACGAGGTATCTCTACAGCGTACAAAGGAGTACACGAGGTATCTCTACAGCGCACAAAGGAGTACAGAAGGTATCTCTACAGCGCACAAAGGAGTACAGAAGGTATCTCTACAGCGCACAAAGGAGTACAGGAAATATCTCTAGAACGTACAAAGGAGTACACGAGGTATCTCTACAGCGTACAAAGGAGTACAGAAGGTATCTCTACAGCGCACTAAGGAGTACATAAGGTATCTCTAGAGCGCACAAAGGAGTACAGAAGGTATATCTACAGCGCACAAAGGAGTACAGAAGGTATCTCTACAGCGCACAAAGGAGTACAGATGGTATCTCTACAGCGCACAAAGGAGTACAGGAAATATCTCTAAAACGTACAAAGGAGTACACGAGGTATCTCTACAGCATACAAAGGAGTACAGAAGGTATCTCTACAGCGCACAAAGGAGTACAGAAGGTATCTCTACAGCGCACAAAGGAGTACAGAAGGTATCTCTACAGCGCACAAAGGAGTACAGAAGGTATCTCTACAGCGCACAAAGGAGTACAGAAGGTATCTCTACAGCGCACAAAGGAGTACAGAAGGTATCTCTACAGCGCACAAAGGAGTACAGAAGGTATCTCTACAGCGCACAAAGGAGTACAGAAGGTATCTCTACAGCGCACAAAGGAGTACAGGAAAAATCTCTAGAACGTACAAAGGAGTACACGAGGTATCTCTACAGCGTACAAAGGAGTACAGAAGTTATCTCTACAGCGCACAAAGGAGTACAGAAGGTATCTCTACAGCGCATAAAGGAGTACAGAAGGTATCTCTACAGCGCACAAAGGAGTACAGAAGGTATCTCTACAGCGCACAAAGGAGTACAGATGGTATCTCTACAGCGCACAAAGTAGTACAGGAAATATCTCTAAGACGTACAAAGGAGTACACGAGGTATCTCTACAGCGTACAAAGGAGTACAGAAGGTATCTCTACAGCGCACAAAGGAGTACAGAAGGTATCTCTACAGCGCACAAAGGAGTACAGAAGGTATCTCTACAGCGCACAAAGGAGTACAGAAGGTATCTCTACAGCGCACAAAGGAGTACAGAAGGTATCTCTACAGCGCACAAAGGAGTACAGGAAATATCTCTAGAACGTACAAAGAAGTACACGAGGTATCTCTACAGCGTACAAAGGAGTACAGAAGGTATCTCTACAGCGCACAAAGGAGTACAGAAGGTATCTCTACAGCGCACAAAGGAGTACAGAAGGTATCTCTACAGCGCACAAAGGAGTACAGAAGGTATCTCTACAGCGCACAAAGGAGTTCAGGAAATATCTCTAGAACGTACAAAGGAGTACACGAGGTATCTCTACAGCGTACAAAGGAGTACAGAAGGTATCTCTACAGCGCACAAAGGAGTACAGAAGGTATCTCTACAGCGCACAAAGGAGTACACGAGGTATCTCTACAGCGCACAAAGGAGTACAGAAGGTATCTCAACAGCGCACAAAGGAGTACAGAAGGTATCTCTACAGCGCACAAAGGAGTACAGGAAATATCTCTAGAACGTACAAAGGAGTACACGAGGTATCTCTACAGCGTACAAAGGAGTACAGAAGGTATCTCTACAGCGCACAAATTAGTACAGAAGGTATCTCTACAGCGCACAAAGGAGTACAGAAGGTATCTCTACAGCGCACAAAGGAGTACAGAAGGTATCTCTACAGCGCACAAAGGAGTACAGATGGTATCTCTACAGCGCACAAAGTAATACAGGAAATATCTCTAAGACGTACAAAGGAGTACACGAGGTATCTCTACAGCGTACAAAGGAGTACAGAAGGTATCTCTACAGCGCACAAAGGAGTACAGAAGGTATCTCTACAGCGCACAAAGGAGTACAGAAGGTATCTCTACAGCGCACAAAGGAGTACAGAAGGTATCTCTACAGCGCACAAAGGAGTACAGAAGGTATCTCTACAGCGCACAAAGGAGTACAGGAAATATCTCTAGAACGTACAAAGGAGTACAGAAGGTATCTCTACAGCGCACAAAGGAGTACAGAAGGTATCTCTACAGCGCACAAAGGAGTACAGAAGGTATCTCTACAGCGCACAAAGGAGTACAGAAGGTATCTCTACAGCGCACAAAGGAGTACAGGAAATATCTCTAGAACGAACAAAGGAGTACACGAGGTATCTCTACAGCGTACAAAGGAGTACAGAAGGTATCTCTACAGCGCACAAAGGAGTACAGGAAATATCTCTAGAACGTACAAAGGAGTACACGAGGTATCTCTACAGCGTACAAAGGAGTACAGAAGGTATCTCTACAGCGCAAAAAGTAGTACAGAAGGTATCTCTACAGCGCACAAAGGAGTACAGAAGGTATCTCTACAGCGCACAAAGAAGTACAGGAAATATCTCTAGAACGTACAAAGGAGTACACGAGGTATCTCTACAGCGTACAAAGGTGTACAGAAGGTATCTCTACAGCGCACGAAGGAGTACAGAAGGTATCTCTACAGCGCACAAAGGAGTACAGAAGGTATCTCTACAGCGCACAAAGGAGTACAGATGGTATCTCTACAGCGCACAAAGTAGTACAGGAAATATCTCTAAAACGTACAAAGGAGTACACGAGGTATCTCTACAGCGTACAAAGGAGTACAGAAGGTATCTCTACAGCGCACAAAGGAGTACAGAAGGTATCTCTACAGCGCACAAAGGAGTACAGGAAATATCTCTAGAACGTACAAAGGAGTACACGAGGTATCTCTACAGCGTACAAAGGAGTACAGAAGGTATCTCTACAGCGCACAAAGGAGTACAGGAAATATCTTTAGAACGTACAAAGGAGTACACGAGGTATCTCTACAGCGTACAAAGGAGTACAGAAGGTATCTCTACAGCGCACAAAGGAGTACAGAAGGTATCTCTGCAGCGCACAAAGGAGTACAGAAGGTATCTCTACAGCGCACAAAGAAGTACAGAAGGTATCTCTACAGCGCACAAAGGAGTACAGAAGGTATCTCTACAGCGCACAAAGGAGTACAGGAAATATCTCTAGAACGTACAAAGGAGTACACGAGGTATCTCTACAGCGTACAAAGGAGTACAGAAGGTATCTCTACAGCGCACAAAGGAGTACAGAAGGTATTTCTACAGCGCACAAAGGAGTACAGAAGGTATCTCTACAGCGCACAAAGGAGTACAGAAGGTATCTCTACAGCGTACAAAGGAGTACAGAAGGTATCTCTACAGCGCACAAAGGAGTACAGAAGGTATTTCTACAGCGCACAAAGGAGTACAGAAGGTATCTCTACAGCGCACAAAGGAGTACAGAAGGTATCTCTACAGCGCACAAAGGAGTACAGAAGGTATCTCTACAGCGCACAAAGGAGTACAGAAGGTATCTCTACAGCGCACAAAGGAGTACAGAAGGTATCTCTACAGCGCACAAAGGAGTACAGAAGGTATCTCTACAGCGCACAAAGGGGTACAGGAAATATCTCTAGAACGTACAAAGGAGTACACGAGGTACCTCTACAGCGTACAAAGGAGTACAGAAGGTATCTCTACAGCGCACAAAGGAGTACAGAAGGTATCTCTACAGCGCACAAAGGAGTACAGAAGGTATCTCTACAGCGCACAAAGGAGTACAGGAAATATCTCTAGAACGTACAAAGGAGTACACGAGGTATCTCTACAGCGTACAAAGGAGTACAGAAGGTATCTCTACAGCGCACAAAGGAGTACAGGAAATATCTCTAGAACGTACAAAGGAGTACACGAGGTATCTCTACAGCGTACAAAGGAGTACAGGAAATATCTCTATAACGTACAAAGGAGTACACGAGGTATCTCTACAGCGTACAAAGGAGTACAGAAGGTATCTCTACAGCGCACAAAGGAGTACAGGAAATATCACTAGAACGTACAAAGGAGTACACGAGGTATCTCTACAGCGTACAAAGGAGTACAGAAGGTATCTCTACAGCTCACAAAGGAGTACAGAAGGTATCTCTACAGCGCACAAAGGAGTACAGAAGGTATATCTACAGCGCACAAAGGAGTACAGAAGGTATCTCTACAGCGCACAAAGGAGTAAAGAAGGAATCTGTACAGCGCACAAAGGAGTACAGAAGGTATATCTTCAGCGCACAAAGGAGTACAGAAGGTATCTCTACAGCGCACAAAGGAGTACAGAAGGTATCTCTACAGCGCACAAAGGAGTACAGAAGGTATCTCTACAGCGCACAAAGAGGTACAGAAGGTATCTCTACAGCGCACAAAGGAGTACAGAAGGTATCTCTACAGCGCTCAAAGGAGTACAGAAGGTATCTCTACAGCGCACAAAGGAGTACAGGAAATATCTCTAGAACGTACAAAGGAGTACACGAGGTATCTCTACAGCGTACAAAGGAGTACAGAAGGTATCTCTACAGCGCACAAAGGAGTACAGAAGGTATCTCTACAGCGCACAAAGGAGTACAGAAGGTATCTCTACAGCGCACAAAGGAGTACAGAAGGTATCTCTACAGCGCACAAAGGAGTACAGGAAATATCTCTAGAACGTACAAAGGAGTACACGAGGTATCTCTACAGCGTACAAAGGAGTACAGAAGGTATCTCTACAGCGCACAAAGGAGTACAAAAGGTATCTCTACAGCGCACAAAGGAGTACAGGAAATATCTCTAGAACGTACAAAGGAGTACAGAAGGTATCTCTACAGCGCACGAAGGAGTACAGAAGGTATCTCTACAGCGCACAAAGGAGTACAGAAGGTATCTCTACAGCGCACAAAGGAGTACAGAAGGTATCTCTACAGCGCACAAAGGAGTACAGAAGGTATCTCTACAGCGCACAGAGGAGTACAGGAAATATCTCTAGAACGTACAAAGAAGTACACGAGGTATCTCTACAGCGTACAAAGGAGTACAGAAGGTATCTCTACAGCGCACAAAGGAGTACAGAAGGTATCTCTACAGCGCACAAAGGAGTACAGGAAATATCTCTAGAACGTACAAAGGAGTACACGAGGTATCTCTACAGCGTACAAAGGAGTACAGAAGGTATCTCTACAGCGCACAAAGGAGTACAGAAGGTATCTCTACAGCGCACAAAGGAGAACAGGAAATATCTCTAGAACGTACAAAGGAGTACAGAAGGTATCTCTACAGCGCAAAAGGAGTACAGGAAATATCTCTAGAACGTACAAAGGAGTACACGAGGTATCTCTACAGCGTACAAAGGAGTACAGAAGGTATCTCTACAGCGCACAAAGGAGTACAGAAGGTATCTCTACAGCGCACAAAGGAGTACAGAAGGTATCTCTACAGCGCACAAAGGAGTACAGAAGGTATCTCTGCAGCGCATAGAGGAGTGCAGGAAATATCTCTAGAACGTACAAAGAAGTACAGAAGGTATCTCTACAGCGCACAAAGGAGTAAAGGAGGTATCTCTACAGCGCACAAAGGAGTACAGAAGGTATCTCTACAGCGCACAAAGGAGTACAGAAGGTATCTCTACAGCGCACAAAGGAGTACAGGAAATATCTCTAGAACGTACAAAGGAGTACACGAGGTATCTCTACAGCGTACAAAGGAGTACAGAAGGTATCTCTACAGCGCACAAAGCAGTACAGAAGGTATCTCTACAGCGCACAAAGGAGTACAGAAGGTATCTCTACAGCGCACAAAGGAGTACAGAAGGTATCTCTACAGCGCACAAAGGAGTACAGGAAATATCTCTAGAACGTACAAAGGAGTACACGAGGTATCTCTACAGCGTACAAAGGAGTTCAGAAGGTATCTCTACAGCGCACAAAGGAGTACAGAAGGTATCTCTACAGCGCACAAAGGAGTACAGAAGGTATCTCTACAGCGCACAAAGGAGTACAGAAGGTATCTCTACAGCGCACAAAGGAGTACAGAAGGTATCTCTACAGCGCACAAAGGAGTACAGGAAATATCTCTAGAACGTACAGAGGAGTACACGAGGTATCACTTCAGCGTACAAAGGAGTACAGAAGGTATCTCTACAGCGCATAAAGGAGTACAGAAGGTATCTCTACAGCGCACAAAGGAGTACAGAAGGTATCTCTACAGCGCACAAAGGAGTACAGAAGGTATCTCTACAGCGCACAAAGGAGTACAGAAGGTATCTCTACAGCGCACAAAGGAGTACAGAAGGTATCTCTACAGCGCACAAAGGAGTACAGAAGGTATCTCTACAGCGCACAAAGGAGTACAGAAGGTATCTCTTCAGCGCACAAAGGAGTACAGAAGGTATCTCTACAGCGCACAAAGGAGTACAGAAGGTATCTCTACAGCGCACAAAGGATTACAGAAGGTATCTCTACAGCGCACAAAGGAGTACAGAAGGTATCTCTACAGCGCACAAAGGAGTACAGAAGGTATCTCTACAGCGCACAAAGGAGTACAGAAGGTATCTCTACAGCGCACAAAGGAGTACAGAAGGTATCTCTACAGCCCACAAAGGAGTACAGAAGGTATCTCTACAGCGCACAAAGGAGTACAGAAGGTATCTCTACAGCGCACAAAGGAGTACAGAAGGTATCTCTACAGCGCACAAAGGAGTACAGGAAATATCTCTAGAACGTCTAAAGGAGTACACGAGGTATCTCTACAGCGTACAAAGGAGTACAGAAGGTATCTCTACAGCGCACAAAGGAGTACAGAAGGTATCTCTACAGCGCAAAAAGGAGTACAGAAGGTATCTATACAGCGCACAAAGGAGTACAGAAGGTATCTCTACAGCGCACAAAGGAGTACAGAAGGTATCTCTACAGCGCACAAAGAAGTACAGGAAATATCTCTAGAACGTACAAAGGAGTACACGAAGTATCTCTACAGCGTACAAAGGAGTACAGATGGTATCTCTACAGCGCACAAAGGAGTACAGAAGGTATCTATACAGCGCACAAAGTAGATCAGAAGGTATCTCTACAGCCCACAAAGGAGTACAGAAGGTATCTCTACAGCGCACAAAGGAGTACAGAAGGTATCTCTACAGCGCACAAAGGAGTACAGGAAATATCTCTAGAACGTACAAAGGAGTACACGAGGTATCTTTACAGCGTACAAAGGAGTACAGAAGGTATCTCTACAGCGCACAAAGGAGTACAGAAGGTATCTCTACAGCGCACAAAGGAGTACAGAAGGTATCTCTACAGCGCACAAAGGAGTACAGAAGGTATCTCTACAGCGCACAAAGGAGTACAGGAAATATCTCTAGAACGTACAAAGGAGTACACGAGGTATCTCTGCAGCGCACAAAGGAGTACAGAAGGTATCTCTACAGCGCACAAAGGAGTACAGGAAATATCTCTAGAACGTACAAAAGAGTACACGAGGTATCTCTACAGCGTACAAAGGAGTACAGAAGGTATCTCTACAGCGCACAAAGGAGTACAGAAGGTATCTCTACAGCGCACAAAGGAGTACAGAAGGTATCTCTACAGCGCACAAAGGAGTACAGAAGGTATCTCTACAGCGCACAAAGGAGTACAGGAAATATCTCTAGAACGTACAAAGGAGTACACGAGGTATCTCTACAGCGTACAAAGGAGTACAGAAGGTATCTCTACAGTGCACAAAGGAGTACAGAAGGTATCTCTACAGCGCACAAAGGAGTACAGAAGGTATCTCTACAGCGCACAAAGGAGTACAGAAGGTATCTCTACAGCGCACAAAGGAGTACAGGAAATATCTCTAGAACGTACAAAGGAGTACACGAGGTATCTCTACAGCGTACAAAGGAGTACAGAAGGTATCTCTACAGCGCACAAAGGAGTACAGAAGGTATCTCTACAGCGCACAAAGGAGTACAGAAGGTATCTCTACAGCGCACAAAGGAGTACAGAAGGTATCTCTACAGCGCACAAAGGAGTACAGAAGGTATCTCTACAGCGCACAAAGAAGTACAGGAAATATCTCTAGAACGTACAAAGGAGTACACGAGGTATCTCTACAGCGTACAAAGGAGTACAGAAGGTATCTCTACAGCGCACAAAGGAGTACAGAAGGTATCTCTACAGCGCACAAAGGAGTACAGAAGGTATCTCTACAGCGCACAAAGGAGTACAGAAGGTATCTCTACAGCGCACAAAGGAGTACAGAAGGTATCTCTACAGCGCACAAAGGAGTACAGAAGGTATCTCTACAGCGCCCAAAGGAGTACAGGAAATATCTCTAGAACGTACAAAGGAGTACACGAGGTATCTCTACAGCGTACAAAGGAGTACAGAAGGTATCTCTACAGCGCACAAAGGAGTACAGAAGGTATCTCTACAGCGCACAAAGGAGTACAGACGGTATCTCTACAGCGCACAAAGGAGTACAGAAGGTATCTCTACAGCGCACAAAGGAGTACAGAAGGTATCTCTACAGCGCACAAAGGAGTACAGAAGGTATCTCTACAGCGCACAAAGGAGTACAGGAAATATCTCTAGAACGTACAAAGGAGTACACGAGGTATCTCTACAGCGTACAAAGGAGTACAGAAGGTATCTCTACAGCGCACAAAGGAGTACAGAAGGTATCTCTACAGCGCACAAAGGAGTACAGAAGGTATCTCTACAGCGCACAAAGGAGTACAGAAGGTATCTCTGCAGCGCACAAAGGAGTACAGAAGGTATCTCTACAGCGCACAAAGGAGTACAGAAGGTATCTCTACAGCGCACAAAGGAGTACAGAAGGTATCTCTACAGCGCACAAAGGAGTACAGAAGGTATCTCTACAGCGCACGAAGGAGTACAGAAGGTATCTCTACAGCGCACAAAGGAGTACAGGAAATATCTCTAGAACGTACAAAGGAGTACACGAGGTATCTCTACAGCGTACAAAGGAGTACACGAGGTATCTCTACAGCGCACAAAGGAGTACAGAAGGTATCTCTACAGCGCACAAAGGAGTACAGAAGGTATCTCTACAGCGCACAAAGGAGTACAGGAAATATCTCTAGAACGTACAAAGGAGTACACGAGGTATCTCTACAGCGTACAAAGGAGTACAGAAGGTATCTCTACAGCGCACAAAGGAGTACAGAAGGTATCTCTAGAGCGCACAAAGGAGTACAGAAGGTATCTCTACAGCGCACAAAGGAGTACAGAAGGTATCTCTACAGCGCACAAAGGAGTACAGATGGTATCTCTACAGCGCACAAAGGAGTACAGGAAATATCTCTAAAACGTACAAAGGAGTACACGAGGTATCTCTACAGCGTACAAAGGAGTACAGAAGGTATCTCTACAGCGCACAAAGGAGTACAGAAGGTATCTCCACAGCGCACAAAGGAGTACAGAAGGTATCTCTACAGCGCACAAAGGAGTACAGAAGGTATCTCTACAGCGCACAAAGGAGTACAGAAGGTATCTCTACAGCGCACAAAGGAGTACAAGAAATATCTCTAGAACGTACAAAGGAGTACAGAAGGTATCTCTACAGCGCACAAAGGAGTACAGAAGGTATCTCTACAGCGCACAAAGGAATACAGAAGGTATCTCTACAGCGCACAAAGGAGTACAGAAGGTATCTCTACAGCGCACAAAGGAGTACAGGAAATATCTCTAGAACGAACAAAGGAGTACACGAGGTATCTCTACAGCGTACAAAGGAGTACAGAAGGTATCTCTACAGCGCACAAAGGAGTACAGGAAATATCTCTAGAACGTACAAAGGAGTATACGAGGTATCTCTACAGCGTACAAAGGAGTACAGAAGGTATCTCTACAGCGCAAAAAGTAGTACAGAAGGTATCTCTACAGCGCACAAAGGAGTACAGAAGGTATCTCTACAGCGCACAAAGGAGTACAGAAGGTATCTCTACAGCGCACAAAGGAGTACAGAAGGTATCTCTACAGCGCACAAAGAAGTACAGGAAATATCTCTAGAACGTACAAAGGAGTACACGAGGTATCTCTACAGCGTACAAAGGTGTACAGAAGGTATCTTTACAGCGCACAAAGGAGTACAGAAGGTATCTCTACAGCGCACAAAGCAGTACAGGAAATATCTCTAGAACGTACAAAGGAGTACACGAGGTATCTCTACAGCGTACAAAGGAGTACAGAAGGTATCTTTACAGCGCACAAAGGAGTACAGAAGGTATCTCCACAGCGCACAAAGGAGTACAGAGAGTATCTCTACAGCGCACAAAGGAGTACAGAAGGTATCTCTACAGCGCACAAAGGAGTACAGAAGGTATCTCTACAGCGCACAAAGGAGTACAGAAGGTATCTCTACAGCGCACCAAGGAGTACAGAAGGTATCTCTACAGCGCACAAAGGAGTACAGAAGGTATCTCTACAGCGCACAAAGGAGTACAGAAGGTATCTCTACAGCGCACAAAAGAGTACAGAAGGTATCTCTACAGCGCACAAAGGAGTACAGAAGGTATCTCTACAGCGCACAAAGAAGTACAGAAGGTATCTCTACAGCGCACAAAGGAGTACAGGAAATATCTCTAGAACGTACAAAGGAGTACACGAGGTATCTCTACAGCGTACAAAGGAGTACAGAAGGTATCTCTACAGCGCACAAAGGAGTATAGGAAATATCTCTAGAACGTACAAAGGAGTACACGAGGTATCTCTACAGCGTACAAAGGAGTACAGAAGGTATCTCTACAGCGCACAAAGGAGTACAGAAGGTATCTCTACAGCGAACAAAGGAGTACAGAAGGTATCTCTACAGCGCACAAAGGAGTACAGAAGGTATCTCTACAGCGCACAAAGGAGTACAGGAAATATCTCAAGAACGTACAAAGGAGTACACGAGGTATCTCTACAGCGTACAAAGGAGTACAGAAGGTATCTCTACAGCGCACAAAGGAGTACAGAAGGTATCTCTACAGCGCACAAAGGAGTACAGAAGGTATTTCTACAGCGCACAAAGGAGTACAGAAGGTATCTCTACAGCGCACAAAGGAGTACAGAAGGTATCTCTACAGCGCACAAAGGAGTACAGAAGGTATCTCTACAGCGCACAAAGGAGTACAGAAGGTATCTCTACAGCGCACAAAGGAGTACAAAAGGTATCTCTACAGCGCACAAAGGAGTACAGAAGGTATCTCTACAGCGCACAAAGGAGTACAGAAGGTATCTCTACAGCGCACAAAGGAGTACAGAAGGTATCTCTACAGCGCACAAAGGAGTACAGAAGGTATCTCTACAGCGCACAAAGGAGTACAGAAGGTATCTCTACAGCGCACAAAGGAGTACAGAAGGTATCTCTACAGCGCACAAAGGAGTACAGGAAATATCTCTAGAACGTACAAAGGAGTACACGAGGTATCTCTACAGCGTACAAAGGAGTACAGAAGGTATCTCTACAGCGCACAAAGGAGTACAGAAGGTATCTCTACAGCGCACAAAGGAGTACAGGAAATATCTCTAGAACGTACAAAGGAGTACACGAGGTATCTCTACAGCGTACAAAGGAGTACAGAAGGTAACTCTACAGCGCACAAAGGAGTACAGAAGGTATCTCTACAGCGCACAAAGGAGTACAGAAGGTATCTCTACAGCGCACAAAGGAGTACACGAGGTATCTCTACAGCGCACAAAGGAGTACAGAAGGTATCTCTACAGCGCACAAAGGAGTACAGGAAATATCTCTAGAACGTACAAAGAAGTACACGAGGTATCTCTACAGCGTACAAAGGAGTACAGAAGGTATCTCTACAGCGCACAAAGGAGTACAGAAGGTATCTCTACAGCGCACAAAGGAGTACAGAAGGTATCTCTACAGCGCACAAAGGAGTACAGAAGGTATCTCTACAGCGCACAAAGGAGTTCAGAAAATATCTCTAGAACGTACAAAGGAGTACACGAGGTATCTCTACAGCGTACAAAGGAGTACAGAAGGTATCTCTACAGCGCACAGAGGAGTACAGAAGGTATCTCTACAGCGCACAAAGGAGTACACGAGGTATCTCTACAGCGCACAAAGGAGTACAGAAGGTATCTCAACAGCGCACAAAGGAGTACAGAAGGTATCTCTACAGCAAACAAAGGAGTACAGGAAATATCTCTAGAACGTACAAAGGAGTACACGAGGTATCTCTACAGCGTACAAAGGAGTACAGAAGGTATCTCTACAGCGCACAAATTAGTACAGAAGGTATCTCTACAGCGCACAAAGGAGTACAGAAGGTATCTCTACAGCGCACAAAGGAGTACAGAAGGTATCTCTACAGCGCACAAAGGAGTACAGATGGTATCTCTACAGCGCACAAAGTAGTACAGGAAATATCTCTAAGACGTACAAAGGAGTACACGAGGTATCTCTACAGCGTACAAAGGAGTACAGAAGGTATCTCTACAGCGCACAAAGGAGTACAGAAGGTATCTCTACAGCGCACAAAGGAGTACAGAAGGTATCTCTACAGCGCACAAAGGAGTACAGAAGGTATCTCTACAGCGCACAAAGGAGTACAGAAGGTATCTCTACAGCGCACAAAGGAGTACAGGAAATATCTCTAGAACGTACAAAGAAGTACACGAGGTATCTCTACAGCGTACAAAGGAGTACAGAAGGTATCTCTACAGCGCACAAAGGAGTACAGAAGGTATCTCTACAGCGCACAAAGGAGTACAGAAGGTATCTCTACAGCGCACAAAGGAGTACAGAAGGTATCTCTACAGCGCACAAAGGAGTTCAGGAAATATCTCTAGAACGTACAAAGGAGTACACGAGGTATCTCTACAGCGTACAAAGGAGTACAGAAGGTATCTCTACAGCGCACAAAGGAGTACAGAAGGTATCTCTACAGCGCACAAAGGAGTACACGAGGTATCTCTACAGCGCACAAAGGAGTACAGAAGGTATCTCAACAGCGCACTAAGGAGTACAGAAGGTATCTCTACAGCGCACAAAGGAGTACAGGAAATATCTCTAGAACGTACAAAGGAGTACACGAGGTATCTCTACAGCGTACAAAGGAGTACAGAAGGTATCTCTACAGCGCACAAATTAGTACAGAAGGTATCTCTACAGCGCACAAAGGAGTACAGAAGGTATCTCTACAGCGCACAAAGGAGTACAGAAGGTATCTCTACAGCGCACAAAGGAGTACAGATGGTATCTCTACAGCGCACGAAGTAGTACAGGAAATATCTCTAAGACGTACAAAGGAGTACACGAGGTGTCTCTACAGCGTACAAAGGAGTACAGAAGGTATCTCTACAGCGCACAAAGGAGTACAGAAGGTATCTCTACAGCGCACAAAGGAGTACAGAAGGTATCTCTACAGCGCACAAAGGAGTACAGAAGGTATCTCTACAGCGCACAAAGGAGTACAGAAGGTATCTCTACAGCGCACAAAGGAGTACAGGAAATATCTCTAGAACGTACAAAGGAGTACAGAAGGTATCTCTACAGCGCACAAAGGAGTACAGAAGGTATCTCTACAGCGCACAAAGGAGTACAGAAGGTATCTCTACAGCGCACAAAGGAGTACAGAAGGTATCTCTACAGCGCACAAAGGAGTACAGGAAATATCTCTAGAACGAACAAAGGAGTACACGAGGTATATCTACAGCGTACAAAGGAGTACAGAAGGTATCTCTACAGCGCACAAAGGAGTACAGGAAATATCTCTAGAACGTACAAAGGAGTACACGAGGTATCTCTACATCGTACAAAGGAGTACAGAAGGTATCTCTACAGCGCAAAAAGTAGTACAGAAGGTATCTCTACAGCGCACAAAGGAGTACAGAAGGTATCTCTACAGCGCACAAAGGAGTACAGAAGGTATCTCTACAGCGCACAAAGGAGTACAGAAGGTATCTCTACAGCGCACAAAGAAGTACAGGAAATATCTCTAGAACGTACAAAGGAGTACACGAGGTATCTCTACAGCGTACAAAGGTGTACAGAAGGTATCTCTACAGCGCACGAAGGAGTACAGAAGGTATCTCTACAGCGCACAAAGGAGTACAGAAGGTATCTCTACAGCGCACAAAGGAGTACAGATGGTATCTCTACAGCGCACAAAGTAGTACAGGAAATATCTCTAAAACGAACAAAGGAGTACACGAGGTATCTCTACAGCGTACAAAGGAGTACAGAAGGTATCTCTACAGCGCACAAAGGAGTACAGAAGGTATCTCTACAGCGCACAAAGGAGTACAGGAAATATCTCTAGAACGTACAAAGGAGTACACGAGGTATCTCTACAGCGTACAAAGGAGTACACGAGGTATCTCTACAGCGCACAAAGGAGTACAGAAGGTATCTCTACAGCGCACAAAGGAGTACAGAAGGTATCTCTACAGCGCATAAAGGAGTACAGAAGGTATCTCTACAGCGCACAAAGGAGTACAGGAAATATCTCTAGAACGTACAAAGGAGTACACGAGGTATCTCTACAGCGTACAAAGGAGTACAGAAGGTATCTCTACAGCGCACAAAGGAGTACAGAAGGTATCTCTACAGCGCACAAAGGAGTACAGAAGGTATCTCTATAGCGCACAAAGGAGTACAGAATGTATCTCTACAGCGCACAAAGGAGTACAGGAAATATCTCTAGAACGTACAAAGGAGTACAGAAGGTATCTCTACAGCGCACAAAGGAGTAAAGGAGGTATCTCTACAGCGCACAAAGGAGTACAGAAGGTATCTCTACAGCGCACAAAGGAGTACAGAAGGTATCTCTACAGCGCACAAAGGAGTACAGGAAATATCTCTAGAACGTACAAAGGAGTACACGAGGTATCTCTACAGCGTACAAAGGAGTACAGAAGGTATCTTTACAGCGCACAAAGCAGTACAGAAGGTATCTCTACAGCGCACAAAGGAGTACAGAAGGTATCTCTACAGCGCACAAAGGAGTACAGAAGGTATCTCTACAGCGCACTAAGGAGTACAGGAAATATCTCTAGAACGTACAAAGGAGTACACGAGGTATCTCTACAGCGTACAAAGGAGTTCAGAAGGTATCTCTACAGCGCACAAAGGAGTACAGAAGTTATCTCTACAGCGCACAAAGGAGTACAGAAGGTATCTCTACAGCGCACAAAGGAGTACAGAAGGTATCTCTACAGCGCACAAAGGAGTACAGAAGGTATCTCTACAGCGCACAAAGGAGTACATAAGGTATCTCTACAGCGCACAAAGGAGTACAGAAGGTATCTCTACAGCGCACAAAGGAGTACAGAAGGTATCTCTACAGCGCACAAAGGAGTACAGGAAATATCTCTAGAACGTACAAAGGAGTACACGAGGTATCTCTACAGCGTACAAAGGAGTACAGAAGTTATCTCTACAGCGCACAAAGGAGTACAGAAGGTATCTCTACAGCGCATAAAGGAGTACAGAAGGTATCTCTACAGCGCACAAAGGAGTACAGAAGGTATCTCTACAGCGCACAAAGGAGTACAGATGGTATCTCTACAGCGCACAAAGTAGTACAGGAAATATCTCTAAGACGTACAAAGGAGTACACGAGGTATCTCTACAGCGTACAAAGGAGTACAGAAGGTATCTCTACAGCGCACAAAGGAGTACAGAAGGTATCTCTACAGCGCACAAAGGAGTACAGAAGGTATCTCTACAGCGCACAAAGGAGTACAGAAGGTATCTCTACAGCGCACAAAGGAGTACAGAAGGTATCTCTACAGCGCACAAAGGAGTACAGGAAATATCTCTAGAACGTACAAAGAAGTACACGAGGTATCTCTACAGCGTACAAAGGAGTACAGAAGGTATCTCTACAGCGCACAAAGGAGTACAGAAGGTATCTCTACAGCGCACAAAGGAGTACAGAAGGTATCTCTACAGCGCACAAAGGAGTACAGAAGGTATCTCTACAGCGCACAAAGGAGTTCAGGAAATATCTCTAGAACGTACAAAGGAGTACACGAGGTATCTCTACAGCGTACAAAGGAGTACAGAAGGTATCTCTACAGCGCACAAAGGAGTACAGAAGGTATCTCTACAGCGCACAAAGGAGTACACGAGGTATCTCTACAGCGCACAAAGGAGTACAGAAGGTATCTCAACAGCGCACAAAGGAGTACAGAAGGTATCTCTACAGCGCACAAAGGAGTACAGGAAATATCTCTAGAACGTACAAAGGAGTACACGAGGTATCTCTACAGCGTACAAAGGAGTACAGAAGGTATCTCTACAGCGCACAAATTAGTACAGAAGGTATCTCTACAGCGCACATAGGAGTACAGAAGGTATCTCTACAGCGCACAAAGGAGTACAGAAGGTATCTCTACAGCGCACAAAGGAGTACAGATGGTATCTCTACAGCGCACAAAGTAATACAGGAAATATCTCTAAGACGTACAAAGGAGTACACGAGGTATCTCTACAGCGTACAAAGGAGTACAGAAGGTATCTCTACAGCGCACAAAGGAGTACAGAAGGTATCTCTACAGCGCACAAAGGAGTACAGAAGGTATCTCTACAGCGCACAAAGGAGTACAGAAGGTATCTCTACAGCGCACAAAGGAGTACAGAAGGTATCTCTACAGCGCACAAAGGAGTACAGGAAATATCTCTAGAACGTACAAAGGAGTACAGAAGGTATCTCTACAGCGCACAAAGGAGTACAGAAGGTATCTCTACAGCGCACAAAGGAGTACAGAAGGTATCTCTACAGCGCACAAAGGAGTACAGAAGGTATCTCTACAGCGCACAAAGGAGTGCAGGAAATATCTCTAGAACGAACAAAGGAGTACACGAGGTATCTCTACAGCGTACAAAGGAGTACAGAAGGTATCTCTACAGCGCACAAAGGAGTACAGGAAATATCTCTAGAACGTACAAAGGAGTACACGAGGTATCTCTACAGCGTACAAAGGAGTACAGAAGGTATCTCTACAGCGCAAAAAGTAGTACAGAAGGTATCTCTACAGCGCACAAAGGAGTACAGAAGGTATCTCTACAGCGCACAAAGGAGTACAGAAGGTATCTCTACAGCGCACAAAGGAGTACAGAAGGTATCTCTACAGCGCACAAAGAAGTACAGGAAATATCTCTAGAACGTTCAAAGGAGTACACGAGGTATCTCTACAGCGTACAAAGGTGTACAGAAGGTATCTCTACAGCGCACGAAGGAGTACAGAAGGTATCTCTACAGCGCACAAAGGAGTACAGAAGGTATCTCTACAGCGCACAAAGGAGTACAGATGGTATCTCTACAGCGCACAAAGTAGTACAGGAAATATCTCTAAAACGTACAAAGGAGTACACGAGGTATCTCTACAGCGTACAAAGGAGTACAGAAGGTATCTCTACAGCGCACAAAGGAGTACAGAAGGTATCTCTACAGCGCACAAAGGAGTACAGGAAATATCTCTAGAACGTACAAAGGAGTACACGAGGTATCTCTACAGCGTACAAAGGAGTACACGAGGTATCTCTACAGCGCACAAAGGAGTACAGAAGGTATCTCTACAGCGCACAAAGGAGTACAGAAGGTATCTCTACAGCGCACAAAGGAGTACAGAAGGTATCTCTACAGCGCACAAAGGAGTACAGGAAATATCTCTAGAACGTACAAAGAAGTACACGAGGTATCTCTACAGCGTACAAAGGAGTACAGAAGGTATCTCTACAGCGCACAAAGGAGTACAGAAGGTATCTCTACAGCGCACAAAGGAGTACAGAAGGTATCTCTACAGCGCACAAAGGAGTACAGAAGGTATCTCTACAGCGCACAAAGGAGTTCAGGAAATATCTCTAGAACGTACAAAGGAGTACACGAGGTATCTCTACAGCGTACAAAGGAGTACAGAAGGTATCTCTACAGCGCACAAAGGAGTACAGAAGGTATCTCTACAGCGCACAAAGGAGTACACGAGGTATCTCTACAGCGCACAAAGGAGTACAGAAGGTATCTCAACAGCGCACAAAGGAGTACAGAAGGTATCTCTACAGCGCACAAAGGAGTACAGGAAATATCTCTAGAACGTACAAAGGAGTACACGAGGTATCTCTACAGCGTACAAAGGAGTACAGAAGGTATCTCTACAGCGCACAAATTAGTACAGAAGGTATCTCTACAGCGCACAAAGGAGTACAGAAGGTATCTCTACAGCGCACAAAGGAGTACAGAAGGTATCTCTACAGCGCACAAAGGAGTACAGATGGTATCTCTACAGCGCACGAAGTAGTACAGGAAATATCTCTAAGACGTACAAAGGAGTACACGAGGTGTCTCTACAGCGTACAAAGGAGTACAGAAGGTATCTCTACAGCGCACAAAGGAGTACAGAAGGTATCTCTACAGCGCACAAAGGAGTACAGAAGGTATCTCTACAGCGCACAAAGGAGTACAGAAGGTATCTCTACAGCGCACAAAGGAGTACAGAAGGTATCTCTACAGCGCACAAAGGAGTACAGGAAATATCTCTAGAACGTACAAAGGAGTACAGAAGGTATCTCTACAGCGCACAAAGGAGTACAGAAGGTATCTCTACAGCGCACAAAGGAGTACAGAAGGTATCTCTACAGCGCACAAAGGAGTACAGAAGGTATCTCTACAGCGCACAAAGGAGTACAGGAAATATCTCTAGAACGAACAAAGGAGTACACGAGGTATATCTACAGCGTACAAAGGAGTACAGAAGGTATCTCTACAGCGCACAAAGGAGTACAGGAAATATCTCTAGAACGTACAAAGGAGTACACGAGGTATCTCTACAGCGTACAAAGGAGTACAGAAGGTATCTCTACAGCGCAAAAAGTAGTACAGAAGGTATCTCTACAGCGCACAAAGGAGTACAGAAGGTATCTCTACAGCGCACAAAGGAGTACAGAAGGTATCTCTACAGCGCACAAAGGAGTACAGAAGGTATCTCTACAGCGCACAAAGAAGTACAGGAAATATCTCTAGAACGTACAAAGGAGTACACGAGGTATCTCTACAGCGTACAAAGGTGTACAGAAGGTATCTCTACAGCGCACGAAGGAGTACAGAAGGTATCTCTACAGCGCACAAAGGAGTACAGAAGGTATCTCTACAGCGCACAAAGGAGTACAGATGGTATCTCTACAGCGCACAAAGTAGTACAGGAAATATCTCTAAAACGAACAAAGGAGTACACGAGGTATCTCTACAGCGTACAAAGGAGTACAGAAGGTATCTCTACAGCGCACAAAGGAGTACAGAAGGTATCTCTACAGCGCACAAAGGAGTACAGGAAATATCTCTAGAACGTACAAAGGAGTACACGAGGTATCTCTACAGCGTACAAAGGAGTACACGAGGTATCTCTACAGCGCACAAAGGAGTACAGAAGGTATCTCTACAGCGCACAAAGGAGTACAGAAGGTATCTCTACAGCGCATAAAGGAGTACAGAAGGTATCTCTACAGCGCACAAAGGAGTACAGGAAATATCTCTAGAACGTACAAAGGAGTACACGAGGTATCTCTACAGCGTACAAAGGAGTACAGAAGGTATCTCTACAGCGCACAAAGGAGTACAGAAGGTATCTCTACAGCGCACAAACGAGTACAGAAGGTATCTCTACAGCGCACAAAGGAGTACAGAATGTATCTCTACAGCGCACAAAGGAGTACAGGAAATATCTCTAGAACGTACAAAGGAGTACAGAAGGTATCTCTACAGCGCACAAAGGAGTAAAGGAGGTATCTCTACAGCGCACAAAGGAGTACAGAAGGTATCTCTACAGCGCACAAAGGAGTACAGAAGGTATCTCTACAGCGCACAAAGGAGTACAGGAAATATCTCTAGAACGTACAAAGGAGTACACGAGGTATCTCTACAGCGTACAAAGGAGTACAGAAGGTATCTTTACAGCGCACAAAGCAGTACAGAAGGTATCTCTACAGCGCACAAAGGAGTACAGAAGGTATCTCTACAGCGCACAAAGGAGTACAGAAGGTATCTCTACAGCGCACTAAGGAGTACAGGAAATATCTCTAGAACGTACAAAGGAGTACACGAGGTATCTCTACAGCGTACAAAGGAGTTCAGAAGGTATCTCTACAGCGCACAAAGGAGTACAGAAGTTATCTCTACAGCGCACAAAGGAGTACAGAAGGTATCTCTACAGCGCACAAAGGAGTACAGAAGGTATCTCTACAGCGCACAAAGGAGTACAGAAGGTATCTCTACAGCGCACAAAGGAGTACAGAAGGTATCTCTACAGCGCACAAAGGAGTACAGAAGGTATCTCTACAGCGCACAAAGGAGTACAGAAGGTATCTCTACAGCGCACAAAGGAGTACAGGAAAAATCTCTAGAACGTACAAAGGAGTACACGAGGTATCTCTACAGCGTACAAAGGAGTACAGGAGTTATCTCTACAGCGCACAAAGGAGTACAGAAGGTATCTCTACAGCGCATAAAGGAGTACAGAAGGTATCTCTACAGCGCACAAAGGAGTACAGAAGGTATCTCTACAGCGCACAAAGGAGTACAGATGGTATCTCTACAGCGCACAAAGTAGTACAGGAAATATCTCTAAGACGTACAAAGGAGTACACGAGGTATCTCTACAGCGTACAAAGGAGTACAGAAGGTATCTCTACAGCGCACAAAGGAGTACAGAAGGTATCTCTACAGCGCACAAAGGAGTACAGAAGGTATCTCTACAGCGCACAAAGGAGTACAGAAGGTATCTCTACAGCGCACAAAGGAGTACAGAAGGTATCTCTACAGCGCACAAAGGAGTACAGGAAATATCTCTAGAACGTACAAAGAAGTACACGAGGTATCTCTACAGCGTACAAAGGAGTACAGAAGGTATCTCTACAGCGCACAAAGGAGTACAGAAGGTATCTCTACAGCGCACAAAGGAGTACAGAAGGTATCTCTACAGCGCACAAAGGAGTACAGAAGGTATCTCTACAGCGCACAAAGGAGTTCAGGAAATATCTCTAGAACGTACAAAGGAGTACACGAGGTATCTCTACAGCGTACAAAGGAGTACAGAAGGTATCTCTACAGCGCACAAAGGAGTACAGAAGGTATCTCTACAGCGCACAAAGGAGTACACGAGGTATCTCTACAGCGCACAAAGGAGTACAGAAGGTATCTCAACAGCGCACAAAGGAGTACAGAAGGTATCTCTACAGCGCACAAAGGAGTACAGGAAATATCTCTAGAACGTACAAAGGAGTACACGAGGTATCTCTACAGCGTACAAAGGAGTACAGAAGGTATCTCTACAGCGCACAAATTAGTACAGAAGGTATCTCTACAGCGCACAAAGGAGTACAGAAGGTATCTCTACAGCGCACAAAGGAGTACAGAAGGTATCTCTACAGCGCACAAAGGAGTACAGATGGTATCTCTACAGCGCACAAAGTAATACAGGAAATATCTCTAAGACGTACAAAGGAGTACACGAGGTATCTCTACAGCGTACAAAGGAGTACAGAAGGTATCTCTACAGCGCACAAAGGAGTACAGAAGGTATCTCTACAGCGCACAAAGGAGTACAGAAGGTATCTCTACAGCGCACAAAGGAGTACAGAAGGTATCTCTACAGCGCACAAAGGAGTACAGAAGGTATCTCTACAGCGCACAAAGGAGTACAGGAAATATCTCTAGAACGTACAAAGGAGTACAGAAGGTATCTCTACAGCGCACAAAGGAGTACAGAAGGTATCTCTACAGCGCACAAAGGAGTACAGAAGGTATCTCTACAGCGCACAAAGGAGTACAGAAGGTATCTCTACAGCGCACAAAGGAGTACAGGAAATATCTCTAGAACGAACAAAGGAGTACACGAGGTATCTCTACAGCGTACAAAGGAGTACAGAAGGTATCTCTACAGCGCACAAAGGAGTACAGGAAATATCTCTAGAACGTACAAAGGAGTACACGAGGTATCTCTACAGCGTACAAAGGAGTACAGAAGGTATCTCTACAGCGCAAAAAGTAGTACAGAAGGTATCTCTACAGCGCACAAAGGAGTACAGAAGGTATCTCTACAGCGCACAAAGGAGTACAGAAGGTATCTCTACAGCGCACAAAGGAGTACAGAAGGTATCTCTACAGCGCACAAAGAAGTACAGGAAATATCTCTAGAACGTACAAAGGAGTACACGAGGTATCTCTACAGCGTACAAAGGTGTACAGAAGGTATCTCTACAGCGCACGAAGGAGTACAGAAGGTATCTCTACAGCGCACAAAGGAGTACAGAAGGTATCTCTACAGCGCACAAAGGAGTACAGATGGTATCTCTACAGCGCACAAAGTAGTACAGGAAATATCTCTAAAACGTACAAAGGAGTACACGAGGTATCTCTACAGCGTACAAAGGAGTACAGAAGGTATCTCTACAGCGCACAAAGGAGTACAGAAGGTATCTCTACAGCGCACAAAGGAGTACAGGAAATATCTCTAGAACGTACAAAGGAGTACACGAGGTATCTCTACAGCGTACAAAGGAGTACACGAGGTATCTCTACAGCGCACAAAGGAGTACAGAAGGTATCTCTACAGCGCACAAAGGAGTACAGAAGGTATCTCTACAGCGCACAAAGGAGTACAGAAGGTATCTCTACAGCGCACAAAGGAGTACAGGAAATATCTCTAGAACGTACAAAGGAGTACACGAGGTATCTCTACAGCGTACAAAGGAGTACAGAAGGTATCTCTACAGCGCACAAAGGAGTACAGAAGGTATCTCTACAGCGCACAAAGGAGTACAGAAGGTATCTCTACAGCGCACAAAGGAGTACAGAAGGTATCTCTACAGCGCACAAAGGAGTACAGGAAATATCTCTAGAACGTACAAAGGAGTACAGAAGGTATCTCTACAGCGCACAAAGGAGTAAAGGAGGTATCTCTACAGCGCACAAAGGAGTACAGAAGGTATCTCTACAGCGCACAAAGGAGTACAGAAGGTATCTCTACAGCGCACAAAGGAGTACAGGAAATATCTCTAGAACGTACAAAGGAGTATACGAGGTATCTCTACAGCGTACAAAGGAGTACAGAAGGTATCTTTACAGCGCACAAAGCAGTACAGAAGGTATCTCTACAGCGCACAAAGAAGTACAGAAGGTATCTCTACAGCGCACAAAGGAGTACAGAAGGTATCTCTACAGCGCACAAAGGAGTACAGGAAATATCTCTAGAACGTACAAAGGAGTACACGAGGTATCTCTACAGCGTACAAAGGAGTTCAGAAGGTATCTCTACAGCGCACAAAGGAGTACAGAAGTTATCTCTACAGCGCACAAAGGAGTACAGAAGGTATCTCTACAGCGCACAAAGGAGTACAGAAGGTATCTCTACAGCGCACAAAGGAGTACAGAAGGTATCTCTACAGCGCACAAAGGAGTACAGGAAATATCTCTAGAACGTACAGAGGAGTACACGAGGTATCTCTTCAGCGTACAAAGGAGTACAGAAGGTATCTCTACAGCGCATAAAGGAGTACAGAAGGTATCTCTACAGCGCACAAAGGAGTACAGAAGGTATCTCTACAGCGCACAAAGGAGTACAGAAGGTATCTCTACAGCGCACAAAGGAGTACAGAAGGTATCTCTACAGCACACAAAGGAGTACAGAAGGTATCTCTACAGCGCACAAAGGAGTACAGAAGGTATCTCTACAGCGCACAAAGGAGTACAGAAGGTATCTCTACAGCGCACAAAGGAGTACAGAAGGTATCTCTAGAGCGCACAGAGGAGTACAGAAGGTATCTCTACAGCGCACAAAGGAGTACAGAAGGTATCTCTACAGCGCACAAAGGAGTACAGAAGGTATCTCTACAGCGCACAAATGAGTACAGAAGGTATCTCTGCAGCGCACAAAGGAGTACACAAGGTATCTCTACAGCGCACAAAGGAGTACAGAAGGTATCTCTACAGCGCACAAAGGAGTACAGAAGGTATCTCTACAGTGCACAAAGGAGTACAGAAGGTCTCTCTACAGCGCACAAAGGAGTACAGAAGGTATCTCTACAGCGCACAAAGGAGTACAGGAAATATCTCTAGAACGTACAAAGGAGTACACGAGGTATCTCTACAGCGTACAAAGGAGTACAGAAGGTATCTCTACAGCGCACAAAGGAGTACAGAAGGTATCTCTACAGCGCAAAAAGGAGTACAGAAGGTATCTATACAGCGCACAAAGGAGTACAGAAGGTATCTCTACAGCGCACAAAGGAGTACAGAAGGTATCTCTACAGCGCACAAAGAAGTACAGGAAATATCTCTAGAACGTACAAAGGAGTACACGAGGTATCACTACAGCGTACAAAGGAGTACAGATGGTATCTCTACAGCGCACAAAGGAGTACAGAAGGTATCTATACAGCGCACAAAGTAGATCAGAAGGTATCTCTACAGCCCACAAAGGAGTACAGAACGTATCTCTACAGCGCACAAAGGAGTACAGAAGGTATCTCTACAGCGCACAAAGGAGTACAGGAAATATCTCTAGAACGTACAAAGGAGTACACGAGGTATCTTTACAGCGTACAAAGGAGTACAGAAGGTATCTCTACAGCGCACAAAGGAGTACAGAAGGTATCTCTACAGCGCACAAAGGAGTACAGAAGGTATCTCTACAGCGCACAAAGGAGTACAGAAGGTATCTCTACAGCGCACGAAGGAGTACAGGAAATATCTCTAGAACGTACAAAGGAGTACACGAGGTATCTCTGCAGCGCACAAAGGAGTACAGAAGGTATCTCTACAGCGCACAAAGGAGTACAGGAAATATCTCTAGAACGTACAAAAGAGTACACGAGGTATCTCTACAGCGTACAAAGGAGTACAGAAGGTATCTCTACAGCGCACAAAGGAGTACAGAAGGTATCTCTACAGCGCACAAAGGAGTACAGAAGGTATCTCTACAGCGCACAAAGAAGTACAGAAGGTATCTCTACAGCGCACAAAGGAGTACAGGAAATATCTCTAGAACGTACAAAGGAGTACACGAGGTATCTCTACAGCGTACAAAGGAGTACAGAAGGTATCTCTACAGCGCACAAAGGAGTACAGAACGTATCTCTACAGCGCACAAAGGAGTACAGAAGGTATCTCTACAGCGCACAAAGGAGTACAGAAGGCATCTCTACAGCGCACAAAGGAGTACAGGAAATATCTCTAGAACGTACAAAGGAGTACACGAGGTATCTCTACAGCGTACAAAGGAGTACAGAAGGTATCTCTACAGCGCACAAAGGAGTACAGAAGGTATCTCTACAGCGCACAAAGGAGTACAGAAGGTATCTCTACAGCGCACAAAGGAGTACAGAAGGTATCTCTACAGCGCACAAAGGAGTACAGAAGGTATCTCTACAGCGCACAAAGGAGTACAGGAAATATCTCTAGAACGTACAAAGGAGTACACGAGGTATCTCTACAGCGTACAAAGGAGTACAGAAGGTATCTCTACAGCGCACAAAGGAGTACAGAAGGTATCTCTACAGCGCACAAAGGAGTACAGAAGGTATCTCTACAGCGCACAAAGGAGTACAGAAGGTATCTCTACAGCGCACAAAGGAGTACAGAAGGTATCTCTACAGCGCACAAAGGAGTACAGAAGGTATCTCTACAGCGCACAAAGGAGTACAGGAAATATCTCTAGAACGTACAAAGGAGTACACGAGGTATCTCTACAGCGTACAAAGGAGTACAGAAGGTATCTCTACAGCGCACAAAGGAGTACAGAAGGTATCTCTACAGCGCACAAAGGAGTACAGAAGGTATCTCTACAGCGCACAAAGGAGTACAGAAGGTATCTCTACAGCGCACAAAGGAGTACAGAAGGTATCTCTACAGCGCACAAAGGAGTACAGAAGGTATCTCTACAGCCCACAAAGGAGTACAGGAAATATCTCTAGAACGTACAAAGGAGTACACGAGGTATCTCTACAGCGTACAAAGGAGTACAGAAGGTATCTCTACAGCGCACAAAGGAGTACAGAAGGTATCTCTACAGCGCACAAAGGAGTACAGAAGGTATCTCTACAGCGCACAAAGGAGTACAGAAGGTATCTCTGCAGCGCATAAAGGAGTACAGAAGGTATCTCTACAGCGCACAAAGGAGTACAGAAGGTATCTCTACAGCGCACAAAGGAGTACAGAAGGTATCTCTACAGCGCACAAAGGAGTACAGAAGGTATCTCTACAGCGCACAAAGGAGTACAGAAGGTATCTCTACAGCGCACAAAGGAGTACAGGAAATATCTCTAGAACGTACAAAGGAGTACACGAGGTATCTCTACAGCGCACAAAGGAGTACAGAAGGTATCTCTACAGCGCACAAAGGAGTACAGAAGGTATCTCTACAGCGCACAAAGGAGTACAGGAAATATCTCTAGAACGTACAAAGGAGTACACGAGGTATCTCTACAGCGTACAAAGGAGTACAGAAGGTATCTCTACAGCGCACAAAGGAGTACAGAAGGTATCTCTAGAGCGCACAAAGGAGTACAGAAGGTATATCTACAGCGCACAAAAAAGTACAGAAGGTATCTCTACAGCGCACAAAGGAGTACAGATGGTATCTCTACAGCGCACAAAGGAGTACAGGAAATATCTCTAAAACGTACAAAGGAGTACACGAGGTATCTCTACAGCGTACAAAGGAGTACAGAAGGTATCTCTACAGCGCACAAAGGAGTACAGAAGGTATCTCTACAGCGCCAAAGGAGTACAGAAGGTATCTCTACAGCGCACAAAGGAGTACAGAAGGTATCTCTACAGCGCACAAAGGAGTACAGAAGGTATCTCTACAGCGCACAAAGGAGTACAGGAAATATCTCTAGAACGTACAAAGGAGTACAGAAGGTATCTCTACAGCGCACAAAGGAGTACAGAAGGTATCTCTACAGCGCACAAAGGAGTACAGAAGGTATCTCTACAGCGCACAAAGGAGTACAGAAGGTATCTCTACAGCGCACAAGGGAGTACAGGAAATATCTCTAGAACGAACAAAGCAGTACACGAGGTATCTCTACAGCGTACAAAGGAGTACAGAAGGTATCTCTACAGCGCACAAAGGAGTACAGGAAATATCTCTAGAACGTACAAAGGAGTACACGAGGTATCTCTACAGCGTACAAAGGAGTACAGAAGGTATCTCTACAGCGCACAAAGGAGTACAGAACGTATCTCTACAGCGCACAAAGGAGTACAGAAGGTATCTCTACAGCGCACAAAGGAGTACAGAAGGTATCTCTACAGCGCACAAAGGAGTACAGGAAATATCTCTAGAACGTACAAAGGAGTACACGAGGTATCTCTACAGCGTACAAAGGAGTACAGAAGGTAACTCTACAGCGCACAAAGGAGTACAGCAGGTATCTCTACAACGCACAAAGGAGTACAGAAGGTATCTCTACAGCGCACAAAGGAGTACACGAGGTATCTCTACAGCGCACAAAGGAGTACAGAAGGTATCTCTACAGCGCACAAAGGAGTACAGGAAATATCTCTAGAACGTACAAAGAAGTACACGAGGTATCTCTACAGCGTACAAAGGAGTACAGAAGGTATCTCTACAGCGCACAAAGGAGTACAGAAGGTATCTCTACAGCGCACAAAGGAGTACAGAAGGTATCTCTACAGCGCACAAAGGAGTACAGAAGGTATCTCTACAGCGCACAAAGGAGTTCAGGAAATATCTCTAGAACGTACAAAGGAGTACACGAGGTATCTCTACAGCGTACGAAGGAGTACAGAAGGTATCTCTACAGCGCACAAAGGAGTACAGAAGGTATCTCTACAGCGCACAAAGGAGTACACGAGGTATCTCTACAGCGCACAAAGGAGTACAGAAGGTATCTCAACAGCGCACAAAGGAGTACAGAAGGTATCTCTACAGCGCACAAAGGAGTACAGGAAATATCTCTAGAACGTACAAAGGAGTACACGAGGTATCTCTACAGCGTACAAAGGAGTACAGAAGGTATCTCTACAGCGCACAAAGGAGTACAGAAGATATCTCTACAGCGCACAAAGGAGTACAGAAGGTATCTCTACAGCGCACAAAGGAGTACAGAAGGTATCTCTACAGCGCACAAAGGAGTACAGATGGTATCTCTACAGCGCACAAAGGACTACAGAAAAATATCTCTAAAACGTACAAAGGAGTACACGAGGTATCTCTACAGCGTACAAAGGAGTACAGAAGGTATCTCTACAGCGCACAAAGGAGTACAGAAGGTATCTCTACAGCGCACAAAGGAGTACAGAAGGTATCTCTACAGCGCACAAAGGAGTACAGAAGGTATCTCTACAGCGCACAAAGGAGTACAGAAGGTATCTCTACAGCGCACAAAGGAGTACAGGAAATATCTCTAGAACGTACAAAGGAGTACAGAAGGTGTCTCTACAGCGCACAAAGGAGTACAGAAGGTATCTCTACAGCGCACAAAGGAGTACAGAAGGTATCTCTACAGCGCACAAAGGAGTACAGAAGGTATCTCTACAGCGCACAAAGGAGTACAGGAAATATCTCTAGAACGTACAAAGGAGTACACGAGGTATCTCTACAGCGTACAAAGGAGTACAGAAGGTATCTCTACAGCGCACAAAGGAGTACAGGAAATATCTCTAGAACGTACAAAGGAGTACACGAGGTATCTCTACAGCGTACAAAGGAGTACAGAAGGTATCTCTACAGCGCAAAAAGTAGTACAGAAGGTATCTCTACAGCGCACAAAGGAGTACAGAAGGTATCTCTAAAGCGCACAAAGGAGTACAGAAGGTATCTCTACAGCGCACAAAGGAGTACAGAAGGTATCTCTACAGCGCACAAAGAAGTACAGGAAATATCTCTAGAACGTACAAAGGAGTACACGAGGTATCTCTACAGCGTACAAAGGTGTACAGAAGGTATCTCTACAGCGCACAAAGGAGTACAGAAGGTATCTCTACAGCGCACAAAGGAGTACAGGAAATATCTCTAGAACGTACAAAGGAGTACACGAGGTATCTCTACAGCGTACAAAGGTGTACAGAAGGTATCTCTACAGCGCACAAAGGAGTACAGAAGGTATCTCTACAGCGCACAAAGAAGTACAGGAAATATCTCTAGAACGTACAAAGGAGTACACGAGGTATCTCTACAGCGTACAAAGGTGTACAGAAGGTATCTCTACAGCGCACAAAGGAGTACAGAAGGTATCTCTACAGCGCACAAAGGAGTACAGAAGGTATCTCTACAGCGCACAAAGGAGTACAGAAGGTATCTCTACAGCGCACAAAGGAGTACAGAAGGTATCTCTACAGCGCACAAAGGAGTACAGAAGGTATCTCTACAGCGCCCAAAGGAGTACAGAAGGTATCTCTACAGCGCACAAAGGAGTACAGAAGGTATCTCTACAGCGCACAAAGGAGTACAGAAGGTATCTCTACAGCGCACAAAGGAGTACAGAAGGTATCTCTACAGCGCACAAAAAAGTACAGAAGGTATCTCTACAGCGCACAAAGGAGTACAGAAGGTATCTCTACAGCGCACAAAGGAGTACAGGAAATATCTCTAGAACGTACAAAGGAGTACACGAGGTATCTCTTAAGCGTACAAAGGAGTACAGAAGGTATCTCTACAGCGCACAAAGGAGTACAGAAGGTATCTCTACAGCGCACAAAGGAGTACAGAAGGTATCTTTACAGCGCACAAAGGAGTACAGGAAATATCTCTAGAACGTACAAAGGAGTACACGAGGTATCTCTACAGCGCACAAAGGAGTACAGGAAATATCTCTAGAACGTACAAAGGAGTACACGAGGTATCTCTACAGCGTACAAAGGAGTACAGAAGGTATCTCTACAGCGCACAAAGGAGTACAGAAGGTATCTCTACAGCGCACAAAGGAGTACAGAAGGTATCTCTACAGCGCACAAAGGAGTACAGAAGGTATCTCTACAGCGCACAAAGGAGTACAGAAGGTATCTCTACAGCGCACAAAGGAGTACAGAAGGTATCTCTACAGCGCACAAAGGAGTACAGAAGGTATCTCGACAGCGCAAAAAGGAGTACAGAAGGTATCTCTACAGCGCAAAAAGGAGTACAGAAGGTATCTCTACAGCGCACAAAGGAGTACAGAAGGTATCTCTACAGCGTACAAAGGAGTACAGAAGGTATCTCTACAGCGCACAAAGGAGTACAGAAGGTATCTCTACAGCGCACAAAGGAGTACAGAAGGTATCTCTACAGCGCACAAAGGAGTACAGAAGGTATCTCTACAGCGCACAAAGGAGTACAGAAGGTATCTCTACAGCGCACAAAGGAGTACAGAAGGTATCTGTACAGCGCACAAAGGAGTACAGAAGGTATCTCTACAGCGCACAAAGGAGTACAGGATATATCTCTACAGCGCACAAAGGAGTACAGAAGGTATCTCTACAGCGCACAAAGGAGTACAGAAGGTATCTCTACAGCGCACAAAGGAGTTCAGGAAATATCTCTAGAACGTACAAAGGAGTACACGAGGTATCTCTACAGCGTACAAAGGAGTACAGAAGGTATCTCTACAGCGCACAAAGGAGTACAGAAGGTATCTCTACAGCGCACAAAGGAGTACAGAAGGTATCTCTACAGCGCACAAAGGAGTACAGAAGGTATCTCTACAGCGCACAAAGGAGTACAGGAAATATCTCTAGAACGTACAAAGGAGTACACGAGGTATCTCTACAGCGTACAAAGGAGTACAGAAGGTATCTCTACAGCGCACAAAGGAGTACAGAAGGTATCTCTACAGCGCACAAAGGAGTACAGAAGGTATCTCTACAGCGCACAAAGGAGTACAGAAGGTATCTCTACAGCGCACAAAGGAGTACAGAAGGTATCTCTACAGCGCACAAAGGAGTACAGAAGGTATCTCTACAGCGCACAAAGGAGTACAGAAGGTATCTCTACAGCGCACAAAGGAGTACAGAAGGTATCTCTACAGCGCACAAAGGAGTACAGAAGGTATCTCTACAGCCCACAAAGGAGTACAGGAAATATCTCTAGAACGTACAAAGGAGTACACGAGGTATCTCTACAGCGTACAAAGGAGTACAGAAGGTATCTCTACAGCGCACAAAGGAGTACAGAAGGTATCTCTACAGCGCACAAAGGAGTACAGAAGGTATCTCTACAGCGCACAAAGGAGTACAGAAGGTATCTCTGCAGCGCACAAAGGAGTACAGAAGGTATCTCTACAGCGCACAAAGGAGTACAGAAGGTATCTCTACAGCGCACAAAGGAGTACAGAAGGTATCTCTACAGCGCACAAAGGAGTACAGAAGGTATCTCTACAGCGCACAAAGGAGTACAGAAGGTATCTCTACAGCGCACAAAGGAGTACAGAAGGTATCTCTACAGCGCACAAAGGAGTACAGGAAATATCTCTAGAACGTACAAAGGAGTACACGAGGTATCTCTACAGCGCACAAAGGAGTACAGAAGGTATCTCTACAGCGCACAAAGGAGTACAGAAGGTATCTCTACAGCGCACAAAGGAGTACAGGAAATATCTCTAGAACGTACAAAGGAGTACACGAGGTATCTCTACAGCGTACAAAGGAGTACAGAAGGTATCTCTACAGCGCACAAAGGAGTACAGAAGGTATCTCTAGAGCGCACAAAGGAGTACAGAAGGTATATCTACAGCGCACAAAAAAGTACAGAAGGTATCTCTACAGCGCACAAAGGAGTACAGATGGTATCTCTACAGCGCACAAAGGAGTACAGGAAATATCTCTAAAACGTACAAAGGAGTACACGAGGTATCTCTACAGCGTACAAAGGAGTACAGAAGGTATCTCTACAGCGCACAAAGGAGTACAGAAGGTATCTCTACAGCGCCAAAGGAGTACAGAAGGTATCTCTACAGCGCACAAAGGAGTACAGAAGGTATCTCTACAGCGCACAAAGGAGTACAGAAGGTATCTCTACAGCGCACAAAGGAGTACAGGAAATATCTCTAGAACGTACAAAGGAGTACAGAAGGTATCTCTACAGCGCACAAAGGAGTACAGAAGGTATCTCTACAGCGCACAAAGGAGTACAGAAGGTATCTCTACAGCGCACAAAGGAGTACAGAAGGTATCTCTACAGCGCACAAGGGAGTACAGGAAATATCTCTAGAACGAACAAAGCAGTACACGAGGTATCTCTACAGCGTACAAAGGAGTACAGAAGGTATCTCTACAGCGCACAAAGGAGTACAGGAAATATCTCTAGAACGTACAAAGGAGTACACGAGGTATCTCTACAGCGTACAAAGGAGTACAGAAGGTATCTCTACAGCGCACAAAGGAGTACAGAACGTATCTCTACAGCGCACAAAGGAGTACAGAAGGTATCTCTACAGCGCACAAAGGAGTACAGAAGGTATCTCTACAGCGCACAAAGGAGTACAGGAAATATCTCTAGAACGTACAAAGGAGTACACGAGGTATCTCTACAGCGTACAAAGGAGTACAGAAGGTAACTCTACAGCGCACAAAGGAGTACAGCAGGTATCTCTACAACGCACAAAGGAGTACAGAAGGTATCTCTACAGCGCACAAAGGAGTACACGAGGTATCTCTACAGCGCACAAAGGAGTACAGAAGGTATCTCTACAGCGCACAAAGGAGTACAGGAAATATCTCTAGAACGTACAAAGAAGTACACGAGGTATCTCTACAGCGTACAAAGGAGTACAGAAGGTATCTCTACAGCGCACAAAGGAGTACAGAAGGTATCTCTACAGCGCACAAAGGAGTACAGAAGGTATCTCTACAGCGCACAAAGGAGTACAGAAGGTATCTCTACAGCGCACAAAGGAGTTCAGGAAATATCTCTAGAACGTACAAAGGAGTACACGAGGTATCTCTACAGCGTACGAAGGAGTACAGAAGGTATCTCTACAGCGCACAAAGGAGTACAGAAGGTATCTCTACAGCGCACAAAGGAGTACACGAGGTATCTCTACAGCGCACAAAGGAGTACAGAAGGTATCTCAACAGCGCACAAAGGAGTACAGAAGGTATCTCTACAGCGCACAAAGGAGTACAGGAAATATCTCTAGAACGTACAAAGGAGTACACGAGGTATCTCTACAGCGTACAAAGGAGTACAGAAGGTATCTCTACAGCGCACAAAGGAGTACAGAAGATATCTCTACAGCGCACAAAGGAGTACAGAAGGTATCTCTACAGCGCACAAAGGAGTACAGAAGGTATCTCTACAGCGCACAAAGGAGTACAGATGGTATCTCTACAGCGCACAAAGGACTACAGAAAAATATCTCTAAAACGTACAAAGGAGTACACGAGGTATCTCTACAGCGTACAAAGGAGTACAGAAGGTATCTCTACAGCGCACAAAGGAGTACAGAAGGTATCTCTTCAGCGCACAAAGGAGTACAGAAGGTATCTCTACAGCGCACAAAGGAGTACAGAAGGTATCTCTACAGCGCACAAAGGAGTACAGAAGGTATCTCTACAGCGCACAAAGGAGTACAGGAAATATCTCTAGAACGTACAAAGGAGTACAGAAGGTGTCTCTACAGCGCACAAAGGAGTACAGAAGGTATCTCTACAGCGCACAAAGGAGTACAGAAGGTATCTCTACAGCGCACAAAGGAGTACAGAAGGTATCTCTACAGCGCACAAAGGAGTACAGGAAATATCTCTAGAACGTACAAAGGAGTACACGAGGTATCTCTACAGCGTACAAAGGAGTACAGAAGGTATCTCTACAGCGCACAAAGGAGTACAGGAAATATCTCTAGAACGTACAAAGGAGTACACGAGGTATCTCTACAGCGTACAAAGGAGTACAGAAGGTATCTCTACAGCGCAAAAAGTAGTACAGAAGGTATCTCTACAGCGCACAAAGGAGTACAGAAGGTATCTCTAAAGCGCACAAAGGAGTACAGAAGGTATCTCTACAGCGCACAAAGGAGTACAGAAGGTATCTCTACAGCGCACAAAGAAGTACAGGAAATATCTCTAGAACGTACAAAGGAGTACACGAGGTATCTCTACAGCGTACAAAGGTGTACAGAAGGTATCTCTACAGCGCACAAAGGAGTACAGAAGGTATCTCTACAGCGCACAAAGGAGTACAGGAAATATCTCTAGAACGTACAAAGGAGTACACGAGGTATCTCTACAGCGTACAAAGGTGTACAGAAGGTATCTCTACAGCGCACAAAGGAGTACAGAAGGTATCTCTACAGCGCACAAAGAAGTACAGGAAATATCTCTAGAACGTACAAAGGAGTACACGAGGTATCTCTACAGCGTACAAAGGTGTACAGAAGGTATCTCTACAGCGCACAAAGGAGTACAGAAGGTATCTCTACAGCGCACAAAGGAGTACAGAAGGTATCTCTACAGCGCACAAAGGAGTACAGAAGGTATCTCTACAGCGCACAAAGGAGTACAGAAGGTATCTCTACAGCGCACAAAGGAGTACAGAAGGTATCTCTACAGCGCCCAAAGGAGTACAGAAGGTATCTCTACAGCGCACAAAGGAGTACAGAAGGTATCTCTACAGCGCACAAAGGAGTACAGAAGGTATCTCTACAGCGCACAAAGGAGTACAGAAGGTATCTCTACAGCGCACAAAAAAGTACAGAAGGTATCTCTACAGCGCACAAAGGAGTACAGAAGGTATCTCTACAGCGCACAAAGGAGTACAGGAAATATCTCTAGAACGTACAAAGGAGTACACGAGGTATCTCTTAAGCGTACAAAGGAGTACAGAAGGTATCTCTACAGCGCACAAAGGAGTACAGAAGGTATCTCTACAGCGCACAAAGGAGTACAGAAGGTATCTTTACAGCGCACAAAGGAGTACAGGAAATATCTCTAGAACGTACAAAGGAGTACACGAGGTATCTCTACAGCGCACAAAGGAGTACAGGAAATATCTCTAGAACGTACAAAGGAGTACACGAGGTATCTCTACAGCGTACAAAGGAGTACAGAAGGTATCTCTACAGCGCACAAAGGAGTACAGAAGGTATCTCTACAGCGCACAAAGGAGTACAGAAGGTATCTCTACAGCGCACAAAGGAGTACAGAAGGTATCTCTACAGCGCACAAAGGAGTACAGAAGGTATCTCTACAGCGCACAAAGGAGTACAGAAGGTATCTCTACAGCGCACAAAGGAGTACAGAAGGTATCTCGACAGCGCAAAAAGGAGTACAGAAGGTATCTCTACAGCGCAAAAAGGAGTACAGAAGGTATCTCTACAGCGCACAAAGGAGTACAGAAGGTATCTCTACAGCGTACAAAGGAGTACAGAAGGTATCTCTACAGCGCACAAAGGAGTACAGAAGGTATCTCTACAGCGCACAAAGGAGTACAGAAGGTATCTCTACAGCGCACAAAGGAGTACAGAAGGTATCTCTACAGCGCACAAAGGAGTACAGAAGGTATCTCTACAGCGCACAAAGGAGTACAGAAGGTATCTGTACAGCGCACAAAGGAGTACAGAAGGTATCTCTACAGCGCACAAAGGAGTACAGGATATATCTCTACAGCGCACAAAGGAGTACAGAAGGTATCTCTACAGCGCACAAAGGAGTACAGAAGGTATCTCTACAGCGCACAAAGGAGTTCAGGAAATATCTCTAGAACGTACAAAGGAGTACACGAGGTATCTCTACAGCGTACAAAGGAGTACAGAAGGTATCTCTACAGCGCACAAAGGAGTACAGAAGGTATCTCTACAGCGCACAAAGGAGTACAGAAGGTATCTCTACAGCGCACAAAGGAGTACAGAAGGTATCTCTACAGCGCACAAAGGAGTACAGGAAATATCTCTAGAACGTACAAAGGAGTACACGAGGTATCTCTACAGCGTACAAAGGAGTACAGAAGGTATCTCTACAGCGCACAAAGGAGTACAGAAGGTATCTCTACAGCGCACAAAGGAGTACAGAAGGTATCTCTACAGCGCACAAAGGAGTACAGAAGGTATCTCTACAGCGCACAAAGGAGTACAGAAGGTATCTCTACAGCGCACAAAGGAGTACAGAAGGTATCTCTACAGCGCACAAAGGAGTACAGAAGGTATCTCTACAGCGCACAAAGGAGTACAGAAGGTATCTCTACAGCGCACAAAGGAGTACAGAAGGTATCTCTACAGCCCACAAAGGAGTACAGGAAATATCTCTAGAACGTACAAAGGAGTACACGAGGTATCTCTACAGCGTACAAAGGAGTACAGAAGGTATCTCTACAGCGCACAAAGGAGTACAGAAGGTATCTCTACAGCGCACAAAGGAGTACAGAAGGTATCTCTACAGCGCACAAAGGAGTACAGAAGGTATCTCTGCAGCGCACAAAGGAGTACAGAAGGTATCTCTACAGCGCACAAAGGAGTACAGAAGGTATCTCTACAGCGCACAAAGGAGTACAGAAGGTATCTCTACAGCGCACAAAGGAGTACAGAAGGTATCTCTACAGCGCACAAAGGAGTACAGAAGGTATCTCTACAGCGCACAAAGGAGTACAGGAAATATCTCTAGAACGTACAAAGGAGTACACGAGGTATCTCTACAGCGTACAAAGGAGTACACGAGGTATCTCTACAGCGCACAAAGGAGTACAGAAGGTATCTCTACAGCGCACAAAGGAGTACAGAAGGTATCTCTACAGCGCACAAAGGAGTACAGGAAATATCTCTAGAACGTACAAAGGAGTACACGAGGTATCTCTACAGCGTACAAAGGAGTACAGAAGGTATCTCTACAGCGCACTAAGGAGTACAGAAGGTATCTCTAGAGCGCACAAAGGAGTACAGAAGGTATATCTACAGCGCACAAAGGAGTACAGAAGGTATCTCTACAGCGCACAAAGGAGTACAGATGGTATCTCTACAGCGCACAAAGGAGTACAGGAAATATCTCTAAAACGTACAAAGGAGTACACGAGGTATCTCTACAGCATACAAAGGAGTACAGAAGGTATCTCTACAGCGCACAAAGGAGTACAGAAGGTATCTCTACAGCGCACAAAGGAGTACAGAAGGTATCTCTACAGCGCACAAAGGAGTACAGAAGGTATCTCTACAGCGCACAAAGGAGTACAGAAGGTATCTCTACAGCGCACAAAGGAGTACAGGAAATATCTCTAGAACGTACAAAGGAGTACAGAAGGTATCTCTACAGCGCACAAAGGAGTACAGAAGGTATCTCTACAGCGCACAAAGGAGTACAGAAGGTATCTCTACAGCGCACAAAGGAGTACAGAAGGTATCTCTACAGCGCACAAGGGAGTACAGGAAATATCTCTAGAACGAACAAAGGAGTACACGAGGTATCTCTACAGCGTACAAAGGAGTACAGAAGGTATATCTACAGCGCACAAAGGAGTACAGGAAATATCTCTAGAACGTACAAAGGAGTACACGAGGTATCTCTACAGCGTACAAAGGAGTACAGAAGGTATCTCTACAGCGCACAAAGGAGTACAGAACGTATCTCTACAGCGCACAAAGGAGTACAGAAGGTATCTCTACAGCGCACAAAGGAGTACAGAAGGTATCTCTACAGCGCACAAAGGAGTACAGGAAATATCTCTAGAACGTACAAAGGAGTACACGAGGTATCTCTACAGCGTACAAAGGAGTACAGAAGGTAACTCTACAGCGCACAAAGGAGTACAGAAGGTATCTCTACAACGCACAAAGGAGTACAGAAGGTATCTCTACAGCGCACAAAGGAGTACACGAGGTATCTCTACAGCGCACAAAGGAGTACAGAAGGTATCTCTACAGCGCACAAAGGAGTACAGGAAATATCTCTAGAACGTACAAAGAAGTACACGAGGTATCTCTACAGTGTACAAAGGAGTACAGAAGGTATCTCTACAGCGCACAAAGGAGTACAGAAGGTATCTCTACAGCGCACAAAGGAGTACAGAAGGTATCTCTACAGCGCACAAAGGAGTACAGAAGGTATCTCTACAGCGCACAAAGGAGTTCAGGGAATATCTCTAGAACGTACAAAGGAGTACACGAGGTATCTCTACAGCGTACGAAGGAGTACAGAAGGTATCTCTACAGCGCACAAAGGAGTACAGAAGGTATCTCTACAGCGCACAAAGGAGTACACGAGGTATCTCTACAGCGCACAAAGGAGTACAGAAGGTATCTCAACAGCGCACAAAGGAGTACAGAAGGTATCTCTACAGCGCACAAAGGAGTACAGGAAATATCTCTAGAACGTACAAAGGAGTACACGAGGTATCTCTACAGCGTACAAAGGAGTACAGAAGGTATCTCTACAGCGCACAAAGGAGTACAGAAGGTATCTCTACAGCGCACAAAGGAGTACGGAAGGTATCTCTACAGCGCACAAAGGAGTACAGAAGGTATCTCTACAGCGCACAAAGGAGTACAGATGGTATCTCTACAGCGCACAAAGGAGTACAGGAAATATCTCTAAAACGTACAAAGGAGTACACGAGGTATCTCTACAGCGTACAAAGGAGTACAGAAGGTATCTCTACAGCGCACAAAGGAGTACAGAAGGTATCTCTACAGCGCACAAAGGAGTACAGAAGGTATCTCTACAGCGCACAAAGGAGTACAGAAGGTATCTCTACAGCGCACAAAGGAGTACAGAAGGTATCTCTACAGCGCACAAAGGAGTTCAGGAAATATCTCTAGAACGTACAAAGGAGTACACGAGGTATCTCTACAGCGTACGAAGGAGTACAGAAGGTATCTCTACAGCGCACAAAGGAGTACAGAAGGTATCTCTACAGCGCACAAAGGAGTACACGAGGTATCTCTACAGCGCACAAAGGAGTACAGAAGGTATCTCAACAGCGCACAAAGGAGTACAGAAGGTATCTCTACAGCGCACAAAGGAGTACAGAAGGTATCTCTACAGCGCACAAAGGAGTACAGAAGGTATCTCTACAGCGCACAAAGGAGTACAGATGGTATCTCTACAGCGCACAAAGGAGTACAGGAAATATCTCTAAAACGTACAAAGGAGTACACGAGGTATCTCTACAGCGTACAAAGGAGTACAGAAGGTATCTCTACAGCGCACAAAGGAGTACAGAAGGTATCTCTACAGCGCACAAAGGAGTACAGAAGGTATCTCTACAGCGCACAAAGGAGTACAGAAGGTATCTCTACAGCGCACAAAGGAGTACAGAAGGTATCTCTACAGCGCACAAAGGAGTTCAGGAAATATCTCTAGAACGTACAAAGGAGTACACGAGGTATCTCTACAGCGTACGAAGGAGTACAGAAGGTATCTCTACAGCGCACAAAGGAGTACAGAAGGTATCTCTACAGCGCACAAAGGAGTACACGAGGTATCTCTACAGCGCACAAAGGAGTACAGAAGGTATCTCAACAGCGCACAAAGGAGTACAGAAGGTATCTCTACAGCGCACAAAGGAGTACAGGAAATATCTCTAGAACGTACAAAGGAGTACACGAGGTATCTCTACAGCGTACAAAGGAGTACAGAAGGTATCTCTACAGCGCACAAAGGAGTACAGAAGGTATCTCTACAGCGCACAAAGGAGTACAGAAGGTATCTCTACAGCGCACAAAGGAGTACAGAAGGTATCTCTACAGCGCACAAAGGAGTACAGATGGTATCTCTACAGCGCACAAAGGAGTACAGGAAATATCTCTAAAACGTACAAAGGAGTACACGAGGTATCTCTACAGCGTACAAAGGAGTACAGAAGGTATCTCTACAGCGCACAAAGGAGTACAGAAGGTATCTCTACAGCGCACAAAGGAGTACAGAAGGTATCTCTACAGCGCACAAAGGAGTACAGAAGGTATCTCTACAGCGCACAAAGGAGTACAGAAGGTATCTCTACAGCGCACAAAGGAGTACAGGAAATATCTCTAGAACGTACAAAGGAGTACAGAAGGTGTCTCTACAGCGCACAAAGGAGTACAGAAGGTATCTCTACAGCGCACAAAGGAGTACAGAAGGTATCTCTACAGCGCACAAAGGAGTACAGAAGGTATCTCTACAGCGCACAAAGGAGTACAGGAAATATCTCTAGAACGTACAAAGGAGTACACGAGGTATCTCTACAGCGTACAAAGGAGTACAGAAGGTATCTCTACAGCGCACAAAGGAGTACAGGAAATATCTCTAGAACGTACAAAGGAGTACACGAGGTATCTCTACAGCGTACAAAGGAGTACAGAAGGTATCTCTACAGCGCAAAAAGTAGTACAGAAGGTATCTCTACAGCGCACAAAGGAGTACAGAAGGTATCTCTAAAGCGCACAAAGGAGTACAGAAGGTATCTCTACAGCGCACAAAGGAGTACAGAAGGTATCTCTACAGCGCACAAAGAAGTACAGGAAATATCTCTAGAACGTACAAAGGAGTACACGAGGTATCTCTACAGCGTACAAAGGTGTACAGAAGGTATCTCTACAGCGCACAAAGGAGTACAGAAGGTATCTCTACAGCGCACAAAGGAGTACAGGAAATATCTCTAGAACGTACAAAGGAGTACACGAGGTATCTCTACAGCGTACAAAGGTGTACAGAAGGTATCTCTACAGCGCACAAAGGAGTACAGAAGGTATCTCTACAGCGCACAAAGAAGTACAGGAAATATCTCTAGAACGTACAAAGGAGTACACGAGGTATCTCTACAGCGTACAAAGGTGTACAGAAGGTATCTCTACAGCGCACAAAGGAGTACAGAAGGTATCTCTACAGCGCACAAAGGAGTACAGAAGGTATCTCTACAGCGCACAAAGGAGTACAGAAGGTATCTCTACAGCGCACAAAGGAGTACAGAAGGTATCTCTACAGCGCACAAAGGAGTACAGAAGGTATCTCTACAGCGCCCAAAGGAGTACAGAAGGTATCTCTACAGCGCACAAAGGAGTACAGAAGGTATCTCTACAGCGCACAAAGGAGTACAGAAGGTATCTCTACAGCGCACAAAGGAGTACAGAAGGTATCTCTACAGCGCACAAAAAAGTACAGAAGGTATCTCTACAGCGCACAAAGGAGTACAGAAGGTATCTCTACAGCGCACAAAGGAGTACAGGAAATATCTCTAGAACGTACAAAGGAGTACACGAGGTATCTCTTAAGCGTACAAAGGAGTACAGAAGGTATCTCTACAGCGCACAAAGGAGTACAGAAGGTATCTCTACAGCGCACAAAGGAGTACAGAAGGTATCTTTACAGCGCACAAAGGAGTACAGGAAATATCTCTAGAACGTACAAAGGAGTACACGAGGTATCTCTACAGCGCACAAAGGAGTACAGGAAATATCTCTAGAACGTACAAAGGATTACACGAGGTATCTCTACAGCGTACAAAGGAGTACAGAAGGTATCTCTACAGCGCACAAAGGAGTACAGAAGGTATCTCTACAGCGCACAAAGGAGTACAGAAGGTATCTCTACAGCGCACAAAGGAGTACAGAAGGTATCTCTACAGCGCACAAAGGAGTACAGAAGGTATCTCTACAGCGCACAAAGGAGTACAGAAGGTATCTCTACAGCGCACAAAGGAGTACAGAAGGTATCTCGACAGCGCAAAAAGGAGTACAGAAGGTATCTCTACAGCGCAAAAAGGAGTACAGAAGGTATCTCTACAGCGCACAAAGGAGTACAGAAGGTATCTCTACAGCGTACAAAGGAGTACAGAAGGTATCTCTACAGCGCACAAAGGAGTACAGAAGGTATCTCTACAGCGCACAAAGGAGTACAGAAGGTATCTCTACAGCGCACAAAGGAGTACAGAAGGTATCTCTACAGCGCACAAAGGAGTACAGAAGGTATCTCTACAGCGCACAAAGGAGTACAGAAGGTATCTGTACAGCGCACAAAGGAGTACAGAAGGTATCTCTACAGCGCACAAAGGAGTACAGGAAATATCTCTACAGCGCACAAAGGAGTACAGAAGGTATCTCTACAGCGCACAAAGGAGTACAGAAGGTATCTTTACAGCGCACAAAGGAGTTCAGGAAATATCTCTAGAACGTACAAAGGAGTACACGAGGTATCTCTACAGCGTACAAAGGAGTACAGAAGGTATCTCTACAGCGCACAAAGGAGTACAGAAGGTATCTCTACAGCGCACAAAGGAGTACAGAAGGTATCTCTACAGCGCACAAAGGAGTACAGAAGGTATCTCTACAGCGCACAAAGGAGTACAGGAAATATCTCTAGAACGTACAAAGGAGTACACGAGGTATCTCTACAGCGTACAAAGGAGTACAGAAGGTATCTCTACAGCGCACAAAGGAGTACAGAAGGTATCTCTACAGCGCACAAAGGAGTACAGAAGGTATCTCTACAGCGCACAAAGGAGTACAGAAGGTATCTCTACAGCGCACAAAGGAGTACAGAAGGTATCTCTACAGCGCACAAAGGAGTACAGAAGGTATCTCTACAGCGCACAAAGGAGTACAGAAGGTATCTCTACAGCGCACAAAGGAGTACAGAAGGTATCTCTACAGCGCACAAAGGAGTACAGAAGGTATCTCTACAGCCCACAAAGGAGTACAGGAAATATCTCTAGAACGTACAAAGGAGTACACGAGGTATCTCTACAGCGTACAAAGGAGTACAGAAGGTATCTCTACAGCGCACAAAGGAGTACAGAAGGTATCTCTACAGCGCACAAAGGAGTACAGAAGGTATCTCTACAGCGCACAAAGGAGTACAGAAGGTATCTCTACAGCGCACAAAGGAGTACAGAAGGTATCTCTACAGCGCACAAAGGAGTACAGAAGGTATCTCTACAGCGCACAAAGGAGTACAGAAGGTATCTCTACAGCGCACAAAGGAGTACAGAAGGTATCTCTACAGCGCACAAAGGAGTACAGAAGGTATCTCTACAGCCCACAAAGGAGTACAGGAAATATCTCTAGAACGTACAAAGGAGTACACGAGGTATCTCTACAGCGTACAAAGGAGTACAGAAGGTATCTCTACAGCGCACAAAGGAGTACAGAAGGTATCTCTACAGCGCACAAAGGAGTACAGAAGGTATCTCTACAGCGCACAAAGGAGTACAGAAGGTATCTCTGCAGCGCACAAAGGAGTACAGAAGGTATCTCTACAGCGCACAAAGGAGTACAGAAGGTATCTCTACAGCGCACAAAGGAGTACAGAAGGTATCTCTACAGCGCACAAAGGAGTACAGAAGGTATCTCTACAGCGCACAAAGGAGTACAGAAGGTATCTCTACAGCGCACAAAGGAGTACAGGAAATATCTCTAGAACGTACAAAGGAGTACACGAGGTATCTCTACAGCGTACAAAGGAGTACACGAGGTATCTCTACAGCGCACAAAGGAGTACAGAAGGTATCTCTACAGCGCACAAAGGAGTACAGAAGGTATCTCTACAGCGCACAAAGGAGTACAGGAAATATCTCTAGAACGTACAAAGGAGTACACGAGGTATCTCTACAGCGTACAAAGGAGTACAGAAGGTATCTCTACAGCGCACAAAGGAGTACAGAAGGTATCTCTAGAGCGCACAAAGGAGTACAGAAGGTATATCTACAGCGCACAAAGGAGTACAGAAGGTATCTCTACAGCGCACAAAGGAGTACAGATGGTATCTCTACAGCGCACAAAGGAGTACAGGAAATATCTCTAAAACGTACAAAGGAGTACACGAGGTATCTCTACAGCGTACAAAGGAGTACAGAAGGTATCTCTACAGCGCACAAAGGAGTACAGAAGGTATCTCTACAGCGCACAAAGGAGTACAGAAGGTATCTCTACAGCGCACAAAGGAGTACAGAAGGTATCTCTACAGCGCACAAAGGAGTACAGAAGGTATCTCTACAGCGCACAAAGGAGTACAGGAAATATCTCTAGAACGTACAAAGGAGTACAGAAGGTATCTCTACAGCGCACAAAGGAGTACAGAAGGTATCTCTACAGCGCACAAAGGAGTACAGAAGGTATCTCTACAGCGCACAAAGGAGTACAGAAGGTATCTCTACAGCGCACAAGGGAGTACAGGAAATATCTCTAGAACGAACAATGGAGTACACGAGGTATCTCTACAGCGTACAAAGGAGTACAGAAGGTATCTCTACAGCGCACAAAGGAGTACAGGAAATATCTCTAGAACGTACAAAGGAGTACACGAGGTATCTCTACAGCGTACAAAGGAGTACAGAAGGTATCTCTACAGCGCACAAAGGAGTACAGAACGTATCTCTACAGCGCACAAAGGAGTACAGAAGGTATCTCTACAGCGCACAAAGGAGTACAGAAGGTATCTCTACAGCGCACAAAGGAGTACAGGAAATATCTCTAGAACGTACAAAGGAGTACACGAGGTATCTCTACAGCGTACAAAGGAGTACAGAAGGTAACTCTACAGCGCACAAAGGAGTACAGAAGGTATCTCTACAACGCACAAAGGAGTACAGAAGGTATCTCTACAGCGCACAAAGGAGTACACGAGGTATCTCTACAGCGCACAAAGGAGTACAGAAGGTATCTCTACAGCGCACAAAGGAGTACAGGAAATATCTCTAGAACGTACAAAGAAGTACACGAGGTATCTCTACAGCGTACAAAGGAGTACAGAAGGTATCTCTACAGCGCACAAAGGAGTACAGAAGGTATCTCTACAGCGCACAAAGGAGTACAGAAGGTATCTCTAAAGCGCACAAAGGAGTACAGAAGGTATCTCTACAGCGCACAAAGGAGTTCAGGGAATATCTCTAGAACGTACAAAGGAGTACACGAGGTATCTCTACAGCGTACGAAGGAGTACAGAAGGTATCTCTACAGCGCACAAAGGAGTACAGAAGGTATCTCTACAGCGCACAAAGGAGTACACGAGGTATCTCTACAGCGCACAAAGGAGTACAGAAGGTATCTCAACAGCGCACAAAGGAGTACAGAAGGTATCTCTACAGCGCACAAAGGAGTACAGGAAATATCTCTAGAACGTACAAAGGAGTACACGAGGTATCTCTACAGCGTACAAAGGAGTACAGAAGGTATCTCTACAGCGCACAAAGGAGTACAGAAGGTATCTCTACAGCGCACAAAGGAGTACAGAAGGTATCTCTACAGCGCACAAAGGAGTGCAGAAGGTATCTCTACAGCGCACAAAGGAGTACAGATGGTATCTCTACAGCGCACAAAGGAGTACAGGAAATATCTCTAAAACGTACAAAGGAGTACACGAGGTATCTCTACAGCGTACAAAGGAGTACAGAAGGTATCTCTACAGCGCACAAAGGAGTACAGAAGGTATCTCTACAGCGCACAAAGGAGTACAGAAGGTATCTCTACAGCGCACAAAGGAGTACAGAAGGTATCTCTACAGCGCACAAAGGAGTACAGAAGGTATCTCTACAGCGCACAAAGGAGTTCAGGAAATATCTCTAGAACGTACAAAGGAGTACACGAGGTATCTCTACAGCGTACGAAGGAGTACAGAAGGTATCTCTACAGCGCACAAAGGAGTACAGAAGGTATCTCTACAGCGCACAAAGGAGTACACGAGGTATCTCTACAGCGCACAAAGGAGTACAGAAGGTATCTCAACAGCGCACAAAGGAGTACAGAAGGTATCTCTACAGCGCACAAAGGAGTACAGAAGGTATCTCTACAGCGCACAAAGGAGTACAGAAGGTATCTCTACAGCGCACAAAGGAGTACAGATGGTATCTCTACAGCGCACAAAGGAGTACAGGAAATATCTCTAAAACGTACAAAGGAGTACACGAGGTATCTCTACAGCGTACAAAGGAGTACAGAAGGTATCTCTACAGCGCACAAAGGAGTACAGAAGGTATCTCTACAGCGCACAAAGGAGTACAGAAGGTATCTCTACAGCGCACAAAGGAGTACAGAAGGTATCTCTACAGCGCACAAAGGAGTACAGAAGGTATCTCTACAGCGCACAAAGGAGTTCAGGAAATATCTCTAGAACGTACAAAGGAGTACACGAGGTATCTCTACAGCGTACGAAGGAGTACAGAAGGTATCTCTACAGCGCACAAAGGAGTACAGAAGGTATCTCTACAGCGCACAAAGGAGTACACGAGGTATCTCTACAGCGCACAAAGGAGTACAGAAGGTATCTCAACAGCGCACAAAGGAGTACAGAAGGTATCTCTACAGCGCACAAAGGAGTACAGGAAATATCTCTAGAACGTACAAAGGAGTACACGAGGTATCTCTACAGCGTACAAAGGAGTACAGAAGGTATCTCTACAGCGCACAAAGGAGTACAGAAGGTATCTCTACAGCGCACAAAGGAGTACAGAAGGTATCTCTACAGCGCACAAAGGAGTACAGAAGGTATCTCTACAGCGCACAAAGGAGTACAGATGGTATCTCTACAGCGCACAAAGGAGTACAGGAAATATCTCTAAAACGTACAAAGGAGTACACGAGGTATCTCTACAGCGTACAAAGGAGTACAGAAGGTATCTCTACAGCGCACAAAGGAGTACAGAAGGTATCTCTACAGCGCACAAAGGAGTACAGAAGGTATCTCTACAGCGCACAAAGGAGTACAGAAGGTATCTCTACAGCGCACAAAGGAGTACAGAAGGTATCTCTACAGCGCACAAAGGAGTACAGGAAATATCTCTAGAACGTACAAAGGAGTACAGAAGGTGTCTCTACAGCGCACAAAGGAGTACAGAAGGTATCTCTACAGCGCACAAAGGAGTACAGAAGGTATCTCTACAGCGCACAAAGGAGTACAGAAGGTATCTCTACAGCGCACAAAGGAGTACAGGAAATATCTCTAGAACGTACAAAGGAGTACACGAGGTATCTCTACAGCGTACAAAGGAGTACAGAAGGTATCTCTACAGCGCACAAAGGAGTACAGGAAATATCTCTAGAACGTACAAAGGAGTACACGAGGTATCTCTACAGCGTACAAAGGAGTACAGAAGGTATCTCTACAGCGCAAAAAGTAGTACAGAAGGTATCTCTACAGCGCACAAAGGAGTACAAAAGGTATCTCTAAAGCGCACAAAGGAGTACAGAAGGTATCTCTACAGCGCACAAAGGAGTACAGAAGGTATCTCTACAGCGCACAAAGAAGTACAGGAAATATCTCTAGAACGTACAAAGGAGTACACGAGGTATCTCTACAGCGTACAAAGGTGTACAGAAGGTATCTCTACAGCGCACAAAGGAGTACAGAAGGTATCTCTACAGCGCAGAAAGGAGTACAGGAAATATCTCTAGAACGTACAAAGGAGTACACGAGGTATCTCTACAGCGTACAAAGGTGTACAGAAGGTATCTCTACAGCGCACAAAGGAGTACAGAAGGTATCGCTACAGCGCACAAAGAAGTACAGGAAATATCTCTAGAACGTACAAAGGAGTACACGAGGTATCTCTACAGCGTACAAAGGTGTACAGAAGGTATCTCTACAGCGCACAAAGGAGTACAGAAGGTATCTCTACAGCGCACAAAGGAGTACAGAAGGTATCTCTACAGCGCACAAAGGAGTACAGAAGGTATCTCTACAGCGCACAAAGGAGTACAGAAGGTATCTCTACAGCGCACAAAGGAGTACAGAAGGTATCTCTACAGCGCCCAAAGGAGTACAGAAGGTATCTCTACAGCGCACAAAGGAGTACAGAAGGTATCTCTACAGCGCACAAAGGAGTACAGAAGGTATCTCTACAGCGCACAAAGGAGTACAGAAGGTATCTCTACAACGCACAAAAAAGTACAGAAGGTATCTCTACATCGCACAAAGGAGTACAGAAGGTATCTCTACAGCGCACAAAGGAGTACAGGAAATATCTCTAGAACGTACAAAGGAGTACACGAGGTATCTCTTAAGCGTACAAAGGAGTACAGAAGGTATCTCTACAGCGCACAAAGGAGTACAGAAGGTATCTCTACAGCGCACAAAGGAGTACAGAAGGTATCTTTACAGCGCACAAAGGAGTACAGGAAATATCTCTAGAACGTACAAAGGAGTACACGAGGTATCTCTACAGCGCACAAAGGAGTACAGGAAATATCTCTAGAACGTACAAAGGAGTACACGAGGTATCTCTACAGCGTACAAAGGAGTACAGAAGGTATCTCTACAGCGCACAAAGGAGTACAGAAGGTATCTCTACAGCGCACAAAGGAGTACAGAAGGTATCTCTACAGCGCACAAAGGAGTACAGAAGGTATCTCTACAGCGCACAAAGGAGTACAGAAGGTATCTCTACAGCGCACAAAGGAGTACAGAAGGTATCTCTACAGCGCACAAAGGAGTACAGAAGGTATCTCGACAGCGCAAAAAGGAGTACAGAAGGTATCTCTACAGCGCAAAAAGGAGTACAGAAGGTATCTCTACAGCGCACAAAGGAGTACAGAAGGTATCTCTACAGCGTACAAAGGAGTACAGAAGGTATCTCTACAGCGCACAAAGGAGTACAGAAGGTATCTCTACAGCGCACAAAGGAGTACAGAAGGTATCTCTACAGCGCACAAAGGAGTACAGAAGGTATCTCTACAGCGCACAAAGGAGTACAGAAGGTATCTCTACAGCGCACAAAGGAGTACAGAAGGTATCTGTACAGCGCACAAAGGAGTACAGAAGGTATCTCTACAGCGCACAAAGGAGTACAGGAAATATCTCTACAGCGCACAAAGGAGTACAGAAGGTATCTCTACAGCGCACAAAGGAGTACAGAAGGTATCTTTACAGCGCACAAAGGAGTTCAGGAAATATCTCTAGAACGTACAAAGGAGTACACGAGGTATCTCTACAGCGTACAAAGGAGTACAGAAGGTATCTCTACAGCGCACAAAGGAGTACAGAAGGTATCTCTACAGCGCACAAAGGAGTACAGAAGGTATCTCTAAAGCGCACAAAGGAGTACAGAAGGTATCTCTACAGCGCACAAAGGAGTACAGGAAATATCTCTAGAACGTACAAAGGAGTACACGAGGTATCTCTACAGCGTACAAAGGAGTACAGAAGGTATCTCTACAGCGCACAAAGGAGTACAGAAGGTATCTCTACAGCGCACAAAGGAGTACAGAAGGTATCTCTACAGCGCACAAAGGAGTACAGAAGGTATCTCTACAGCGCACAAAGGAGTACAGAAGGTATCTCTACAGCGCACAAAGGAGTACAGAAGGTATCTCTACAGCGCACAAAGGAGTACAGAAGGTATCTCTACAGCGCACAAAGGAGTACAGAAGGTATCTCTACAGCGCACAAAGGAGTACAGAAGGTATCTCTACAGCCCACAAAGGAGTACAGGAAATATCTCTAGAACGTACAAAGGAGTACACGAGGTATCTCTACAGCGTACAAAGGAGTACAGAAGGTATCTCTACAGCGCACAAAGGAGTACAGAAGGTATCTCTACAGCGCACAAAGGAGTACAGAAGGTATCTCTACAGCGCACAAAGGAGTACAGAAGGTATCTCTGCAGCGCACAAAGGAGTACAGAAGGTATCTCTACAGCGCACAAAGGAGTACAGAAGGTATCTCTACAGCGCACAAAGGAGTACAGAAGGTATCTCTACAGCGCACAAAGTAGTACAGAAGGTATCTCTACAGCGCACAAAGGAGTACAGAAGGTATCTCTACAGCGCACAAAGGAGTACAGGAAATATCTCTAGAACGTACAAAGGAGTACACGAGGTATCTCTACAGCGTACAAAGGAGTACACGAGGTATCTCTACAGCGCACAAAGGAGTACAGAAGGTATCTCTACAGCGCACAAAGGAGTACAGAAGGTATCTCTACAGCGCACAAAGGAGTACAGGAAATATCTCTAGAACGTACAAAGGAGTACACGAGGTATCTCTACAGCGTACAAAGGAGTACAGAAGGTATCTCTACAGCGCACAAAGGAGTACAGAAGGTATCTCTAGAGCGCACAAAGGAGTACAGAAGGTATATCTACAGCGCACAAAGGAGTACAGAAGGTATCTCTACAGCGCACAAAGGAGTACAGATGGTATCTCTACAGCGCACAAAGGAGTACAGGAAATATCTCTAAAACGTACAAAGGAGTACACGAGGTATCTCTACAGCGTACAAAGGAGTACAGAAGGTATCTCTACAGCGCACAAAGGAGTACAGAAGGTATCTCTACAGCGCACAAAGGAGTACAGAAGGTATCTCTACAGCGCACAAAGGAGTACAGAAGGTATCTCTACAGCGCACAAAGGAGTACAGAAGGTATCTCAACAGCGCACAAAGGAGTACAGGAAATATCTCTAGAACGTACAAAGGAGTACAGAAGGTATCTCTACAGCGCACAAAGGAGTACAGAAGGTATCTCTACAGCGCACAAAGGAGTACAGAAGGTATCTCTACAGCGCACAAAGGAGTACAGAAGGTATCTCTACAGCGCACAAGGGAGTACAGGAAATATCTCTAGAACGAACAAAGGAGTACACGAGGTATCTCTACAGCGTACAAAGGAGTACAGAAGGTATCTCTACAGCGCACAAAGGAGTACAGGAAATATCTCTAGAACGTACAAAGGAGTACACGAGGTATCTCTACAGCGTACAAAGGAGTACAGAAGGTATCTCTACAGCGCACAAAGGAGTACAGAACGTATCTCTACAGCGCACAAAGGAGTACAGAAGGTATCTCTACAGCGCACAAAGGAGTACAGAAGGTATCTCTACAGCGCACAAAGGAGTACAGGAAATATCTCTAGAACGTACAAAGGAGTACACGAGGTATCTCTACAGCGTACAAAGGAGTACAGAAGGTAACTCTACAGCGCACAAAGGAGTACAGAAGGTATCTCTACAACGCACAAAGGAGTACAGAAGGTATCTCTACAGCGCACAAAGGAGTACACGAGGTATCTCTACAGCGCACAAAGGAGTACAGAAGGTATCTCTACAGCGCACAAAGGAGTACAGGAAATATCTCTAGAACGTACAAAGAAGTACACGAGGTATCTCTACAGCGTACAAAGGAGTACAGAAGGTATCTCTACAGCGCACAAAGGAGTACAGAAGGTATCTCTACAGCGCACAAAGGAGTACAGAAGGTATCTCTACAGCGCACAAAGGAGTACAGAAGGTATCTCTACAGCGCACAAAGGAGTTCAGGAAATATCTCTAGAACGTACAAAGGAGTACACGAGGTATCTCTACAGCGTACGAAGGAGTACAGAAGGTATCTCTACAGCGCACAAAGGAGTACAGAAGGTATCTCTACAGCGCACAAAGGAGTACACGAGGTATCTCTACAGCGCACAAAGGAGTACAGAAGGTATCTCAACAGCGCACAAAGGAGTACAGAAGGTATCTCTACAGCGCACAAAGGAGTACAGGAAATATCTCTAGAACGTACAAAGGAGTACACGAGGTATCTCTACAGCGTACAAAGGAGTACAGAAGGTATCTCTACAGCGCACAAAGGAGTACAGAAGGTATCTCTACAGCGCACAAAGGAGTACAGAAGGTATCTCTACAGCGCACAAAGGAGTACAGAAGGTATCTCTACAGCGCACAAAGGAGTACAGATGGTATCTCTACAGCGCACAAAGGAGTACAGGAAATATCTCTAGAACGTACAAAGGAGTACACGAGGTATCTCTACAGCGCACAAAGGAGTACAGAAGGTATCTCTACAGCGCACAAAGGAGTACAGAAGGTATCTCTACAGCGCACAAAGGAGTACAGGAAATATCTCTAGAACGTACAAAGGAGTACACGAGGTATCTCTACAGCGTACAAAGGAGTAAAGAAGGTATCTCTACAGCGCACAAAGGAGTACAGAAGGTATCTCTACAGCGCACAAAGGAGTACAGAAGGTATCTCTACAGCGCACAAAGGAGTACAGAAGGTATCTCTACAGCGCACAAAGGAGTACAGAAGGTATCTCTACAGCGCACAAAGGAGTACAGGAAATATCTCTAGAACGTACAAAGGAGTACACGAGGTATCTCTACAGCGTACAAAGGAGTACAGAAGGTATCTCTACAGCGCACAAAGGAGTACAGAAGGTATCTCTACAGCGCACAAAGGAGTACAGAAGGTATCTCTACAGCGCACAAAGGAGTACAGAAGGTATCTCTACAGCGCACAAAGGAGTACAGAAGGTATTTCTACAGCGCACAAAGGAGTACAGAAGGTATCTCTACAGCGCACAAAGGAGTACAGAAGGTATCTCTACAGCGCACAAAGGAGTACAGAAGGTATCTCTACAGCGCACAAAGGAGTACAGAAGGTATCTCTACAGCGCACAAAGGAGTACAGGAAATATCTCTAGAACGTACAAAGGAGTACACGAGGTATCTCTACAGCGCACAAAGGAGTACAGAAGGTATCTCTACAGCGCACAAAGGAGTACAGAAGGTATCTCTACAGCGCACAAAGGAGTACAGGAAATATCTCTAGAACGTACAAAGGAGTACACGAGGTATCTCTACAGCGTACAAAGGAGTAAAGAAGGTATCTCTACAGCGCACAAAGGAGTACAGAAGGTATCTCTACAGCGCACAAAAGAGTACAGAAGGTATCTCTACAGCGCACAAAGGAGTACAGAAGGTATCTCTACAGCGCACAAAGGAGTACAGAAGGTATCTCTACAGCGCACAAAGGAGTACAGGAAATATCTCTAGAACGTACAAAGGAGTACACGAGGTATCTCTACAGCGTACAAAGGAGTACAGAAGGTATCTCTACAGCGCACAAAGGAGTACAGAAGGTATCTCTACAGCGCACAAAGGAGTACAGAAGGTATCTCTACAGCGCACAAAGGAGTACAGAAGGTATCTCTACAGCGCACAAAGGAGTACAGAAGGTATCTCTACAGCGCACATAGGAGTACAGAAGGTATCTCTACAGCGCACAAAGGAGTACAGAAGGTATCTCTACAGCGCACAAAGGAGTACAGGAAATATCTCTAGAACGTACAAAGGAGTACACGAGGTATCTCTACAGCGTACAAAGGAGTACAGAAGGTATCTCTACAGCGCACAAAAGGAGTACAGAAGGTATCTCTACAGCGCACAAAGGAGTACAGAAGGTATCTCTACAGCGCACAAAGGAGTACCGAAGGTATCTCTACAGCGCACAAAGGAGTACAGAAGGTATCTCTACAGCGCACAAAGGAGTACAGAAGGTATCTCTACAGCGCACAAAGGAGTACAGAAGGTATCTCTACAGCGCACAAAGGAGTACAGAAGGTATCTCTACAGCGCACAAAGGAGTACAGAAGGTATCTCTACAGCGCACAAAGGAGTACAGAAGGTATCTCTACAGCGCACAAAGGAGTACAGAAGGTATCTCTACAGCGCACAAAGGAGTACAGGAAATATCTCTAGAACGTATAAAGGAGTACACGAGGTATCTCTACAGCGTACAAAGGAGTACAGAAGGTATCTCTACAGCGCACAAAGGAGTACAGAAGGTATCTCTACAGCGCACAAAGGAGTACAGAAGGTATCTCTACAGCGCACAAAGGAGTACAGGAAATATCTCTAGGACGTACAAAGGAGTACACGAGGTATCTCTACAGCGCACAAAGGAGTTCAGGAAATATCTCTAGAACGTACAAAGGAGTACACGAGGTATCTCTACAGCGTACAAAGGAGTACAGAAGGTATCTCTACAGCGCACAAAGGAGTACAGAAGGTATCTCTACAGCGCACAAAGGAGTACAGAAGGTATCTCTACAGCGCACAAAGGAGTACAGAAGGTATCTCTGCAGCGCACAAAGGAGTACAGGAAATATCTCTAGAACGTACAAAGGAGTACACGAGGTATCTCTACAGCGTACAAAGGAGTACAGAAGGTATCTCTACAGCGCACAAAGGAGTACAGAAGGTATCTCTACAGCGCACAAAGGAGTACAGAAGGTATCTCTACAGCGCACAAAGGAGTACAGAAGGTATCTCTACAGCGCACAAAGGAGTACAGAAGGTATCTCTACAGCGCACAAAGGAGTACAGAAGGTATCTCTACAGCGCACAAAGGAGTACAGAAGGTATCTCTACAGCGCACAAAGGAGTACAGGAAATATCTCTAGAACGTACAAAGGGGTACACGAGGTATCTCTACAGCGTACAAAGGAGTACAGAAGGTATCTCTACAGCGCACAAAGGAGTACAGAAGGTATCTCTACAGCGCACAAAGGAGTACAGAAGGTATCTCTACAGCGCACAAAGGAGTAAAGAAGGTATCTCTACAGCGCACAAAGGAGTACAGGAAATATCTCTAGAACGTACAAAGGAGTACACGAGATATCTCTACAGCGCACAAACGAGTACAGAAGGTATCTCTACAGCGCACAAAGGAGTACAGAAGGTATCTCTACAGCGCACAAAGGAGTACAGAAGATATCTCTACAGCGCACAAAGGAGTACAGAAGGTATCTCTACAGCGCACAAAGGAGTACAGAAGGTATCTCTACAGCGCACAAAGGAGTACAGAAGGTATCTCTACAGCGCACAAAGGAGTACAGAAAATATCTCTAGAACGTATAAAGGAGTACACGAGGTATCTCTACAGCGTACAAAGGAGTACAGAAGGTATCTCTACAGCGCACAAAGGAGTACAGAAGGTATCTCTACAGCGCACAAAGGAGTACAGAAGGTATCTCTACAGCGCACAAAGGAGTACAGGAAATATCTCTAAAACGTACAAAGGAGTACACGAGGTATCTCTACAGCGCACAAAGGAGTACAGGAAATATCTCTAGAACGTACAAAGGAGTACAGAAGGTATCTTTACAGCGCACAAAGGAGTACAGCAGGTATCTCTACAGCGCACAAAGGAGTACAGAAGGTATCTCCACAGCGCACAAAGGAGTACAGAAGGTATCTCTACAGCGCACAAAGGAGTACAGAAGGTATCTCTACAGCGCACAAAGGAGTACAGAAGGTATCTCTACAGCGCACAAAGGAGTACAGAAGGTATCTCTACAGCGCACAAAGGAGTACAGGAAATATCTCTAGAACGTACAAAGGAGTACACGAGGTATCTCTACAGCGCACAAAGGAGTACAGGAAATATCTCTAGAACGTACAAAGGAGTACACGAGGTATCTCAACAGCGTACAAAAGAGTACAGAAGATATCTCTACAGCGCACAAAGGAGTACAGAAGGTATCTCTACAGCGCACAAAGGAGTACAGAAGGTATCTCTACAGCGCACAAAGGAGTACAGAAGGTATCTCTACAGCGCACAAAGGAGTACAGGAAATATATCTAGAACGTACAAAGGAGTACACGAGGTATCTCTACAGCGTACAAAGGAGTACAGAAGGTATCTCTACAGCGCACAAAGGAGTACAGAAGGTATCTCTACAGCGCACAAAGGAGTACAGAAGGTATCTCTACAGCGCACAAAGGAGTACAGGAAACATATCTAGAACGTACAAAGGAGTATACGAGGTATCTCTACAGCGTACAAAGGAGTACAGAAGGTATCTCTACAGCGCACAAAGGAGTACAGAAGGTATCTCTACAGCGCACAAAGGAGTACAGAAGGTATCTCTACAGCGCACAAAGGAGTACAGAAGGTATCTCTACAGCGCACAAAGGAGTACAGAAGGTATCTCTACAGCGCACAAAGGAGTACAGAAGGTATCTCTACAGCGCACAAAGGAGTACAGGAAATATCTCTAGAACGTACAAAGGAGTACACGAGGTATCTCTACAGCGCACAAAGGAGTACAGGAAACATATCTAGAACGTACAAAGGAGTACACGAGGTATCTCTACAGCGTACAAAGGAGTACAGAAGGTATCTCTACAGCGCACAAAGGAGTACAGAAGGTATCTCTACAGCGCACAAAGGAGTACAGAAGGTATCTCTACAGCGCACAAAGGAGTACAGAAGGTATCTCTACAGCGCACAAAGGAGTACAGAAGGTATCTCTACAGCGCACAAAGGAGTACAGAAGGTATCTCTACAGCGCACAAAGGAGTACAGGAAATATCTCTAGAACGTACAAAGGAGTACACGAGGTATCTCTACAGCGCACAAAGGAGTACAGAAGGTATCTCTACAGCGCACAAAGGAGTACAGAAGGTATCTCTACAGCGCACAAAGGAGTACAGGAAATATCTCTAGAACGTACAAAGGAGTACACGAGGTATCTCTACAGCGTACAAAGGAGTAAAGAAGGTATCTCTACAGCGCACAAAGGAGTACAGAAGGTATCTCTACAGCGCACAAAGGAGTACAGAAGGTATCTCTACAGCGCACAAAGGAGTACAGAAGGTATCTCTACAGCGCACAAAGGAGTACAGAAGGTATCTCTACAGCGCACAAAGGAGTACAGGAAATATCTCTAGAACGTACAAAGGAGTACACGAGGTATCTCTACAGCGTACAAAGGAGTACAGAAGGTATCTCTACAGCGCACAAAGGAGTACAGAAGGTATCTCTACAGCGCACAAAGGAGTACAGAAGGTATCTCTACAGCGCACAAAGGAGTACAGAAGGTATCTCTACAGCGCACAAAGGAGTACAGAAGGTATCTCTACAGCGCACAAAGGAGTACAGAAGGTATCTCTACAGCGCACAAAGGAGTACAGAAGGTATCTCTACAGCGCACAAAGGAGTACAGGAAATATCTCTAGAACGTACAAAGGAGTACACGAGGTATCTCTACAGCGTACAAAGGAGTACAGAAGGTATCTCTACAGCGCACAAAAGGAGTACAGAAGGTATCTCTACAGCGCACAAAGGAGTACAGAAGGTATCTCTACAGCGCACAAAGGAGTACCGAAGGTATCTCTACAGCGCACAAAGGAGTACAGAAGGTATCTCTACAGCGCACAAAGGAGTACAGAAGGTATCTCTACAGCGCACAAAGGAGTACAGAAGGTATCTCTACAGCGCACAAAGGAGTACAGAAGGTATCTCTACAGCGCACAAAGGAGTACAGAAGGTATCTCTACAGCGCACAAAGGAGTACAGAAGGTATCTCTACAGCGCACAAAGGAGTACAGAAGGTAACTCTACAGCGCACAAAGGAGTACAGGAAATATCTCTAGAACGTATAAAGGAGTACACGAGGTATCTCTACAGCGTACAAAGGAGTACAGAAGGTATCTCTACAGCGCACAAAGGAGTACAGAAGGTATCTCTACAGCGCACAAAGGAGTACAGAAGGTATCTCTACAGCGCACAAAGGAGTACAGGAAATATCTCTAGGACGTACAAAGGAGTACACGAGGTATCTCTACAGCGCACAAAGGAGTTCAGGAAATATCTCTAGAACGTACAAAGGAGTACACGAGGTATCTCTACAGCGTCCAAAGGAGTACAGAAGGTATCTCTACAGCGCACAAAGGAGTACAGAAGGTATCTCTACAGCGCACAAAGGAGTACAGAAGGTATCTCTACAGCGCACAAAGGAGTACAGAAGGTATCTCTGCAGCGCACAAAGGAGTACAGGAAATATCTCTAGAACGTACAAAGGAGTACACGAGGTATCTCTACAGCGTACAAAGGAGTACAGAAGGTATCTCTACAGCGCACAAAGGAGTACAGAAGGTATCTCTACAGCGCACAAAGGAGTACAGAAGGTATCTCTACAGCGCACAAAGGAGTACAGAAGGTATCTCTACAGCGCACAAAGGAGTACAGAAGGTATCTCTACAGCGCACAAAGGAGTACAGAAGGTATCTCTACAGCGCACAAAGGAGTACAGAAGGTATCTCTACAGCGCACAAAGGAGTACAGGAAATATCTCTAGAACGTACAAAGGAGTACACGAGGTATCTCTACAGCGTACAAAGGAGTACAGAAGGTATCTCTACAGCGCACAAAGGAGTACAGAAGGTATCTCTACAGCGCACAAAGGAGTACAGAAGGTATCTCTACAGCGCACAAAGGAGTACAGAAGGTATCTCTACAGCGCACAAAGGAGTACAGGAAATATCTCTAGAACGTACAAAGGAGTACACGAGATATCTCTACAGCGCACAAACGAGTACAGAAGGTATCTCTACAGCGCACAAAGGAGTACAGAAGGTATCTCTACAGCGCACAAAGGAGTACAGAAGATATCTCTACAGCGCACAAAGGAGTACAGAAGGTATCTCTACAGCGCACAAAGGAGTACAGAAGGTATCTCTACAGCGCACAAAGGAGTACAGAAGGTATCTCTACAGCGCACAAAGGAGTACAGAAAATATCTCTAGAACGTATAAAGGAGTACACGAGGTATCTCTACAGCGTACAAAGGAGTACAGAAGGTATCTCTACAGCGCACAAAGGAGTACAGAAGGTATCTCTACAGCGCACAAAGGAGTACAGAAGGTATCTCTACAGCGCACAAAGGAGTACAGGAAATATCTCTAAAACGTACAAAGGAGTACACGAGGTATCTCTACAGCGCACAAAGGAGTACAGGAAATATCTCTAGAACGTACAAAGGAGTACAGAAGGTATCTTTACAGCGCACAAAGGAGTACAGCAGGTATCTCTACAGCGCACAAAGGAGTACAGAAGGTATCTCCACAGCGCACAAAGGAGTACAGAAGGTATCTCTACAGCGCACAAAGGAGTACAGAAGGTATCTCTACAGCGCACAAAGGAGTACAGAAGGTATCTCTACAGCGCACAAAGGAGTACAGAAGGTATCTCTACAGCGCACAAAGGAGTACAGGAAATATCTCTAGAACGTACAAAGGAGTACACGAGGTATCTCTACAGCGCACAAAGGAGTACAGGAAATATCTCTAGAACGTACAAAGGAGTACACGAGGTATCTCAACAGCGTACAAAAGAGTACAGAAGATATTTCTACAGCGCACAAAGGAGTACAGAAGGTATCTCTACAGCGCACAAAGGAGTACAGAAGGTATCTCTACAGCGCACAAAGGAGTACAGAAGGTATCTCTACAGCGCACAAAGGAGTACAGGAAATATATCTAGAACGTACAAAGGAGTACACGAGGTATCTCTACAGCGTACAAAGGAGTACAGAAGGTATCTCTACAGCGCACAAAGGAGTACAGAAGGTATCTCTACAGCGCACAAAGGAGTACAGAAGGTATCTCTACAGCGCACAAAGGAGTACAGGAAATATATCTAGAACGTACAAAGGAGTACACGAGGTATCTCTACAGCGTACAAAGGAGTACAGAAGGTATCTCTACAGCGCACAAAGGAGTACAGAAGGTATCTCTACAGCGCACAAAGGAGTACAGAAGGTATCTCTACAGCGCACAAAGGAGTACAGAAGGTATCTCTACAGCGCACAAAGGAGTACAGAAGGTATCTCTACAGCGCACAAAGGAGTACAGAAGGTATCTCTACAGCGCACAAAGGAGTACAGGAAATATCTCTAGAACGTACAAAGGAGTACACGAGGTATCTCTACAGCGCACAAAGGAGTACAGAAGGTATCTCTACAGCGCACAAAGGAGTACAGAAGGTATCTCTACAGCGCACAAAGGAGTACAGGAAATATCTCTAGAACGTACAAAGGGGTACACGAGGTATCTCTACAGCGCACAAAGGAGTACAGGAAACATATCTAGAACGTACAAAGGAGTATACGAGGTATCTCTACAGCGTACAAAGGAGTACAGAAGGTATCTCTACAGCGCACAAAGGAGTACAGAAGGTATCTCTACAGCGCACAAAGGAGTACAGAAGGTATCTCTACAGCGCACAAAGAAGTACAGAAGGTATCTCTACAGCGCACAAAGGAGTACAGAAGGTATCTCTACAGCGCACAAAGGAGTACAGAAGGTATCTCTACAGCGCACAAAGGAGTACAGGAAATATCTCTAGAACGTACAAAGGAGTACACGAGGTATCTCTACAGCGCACAAAGGAGTTCAGAAGGTATCTCTACAGCGCACAAAGGAGTACAGAAGTTATCTCTACAGCGCACAAAGGAGTACAGGAAATATCTCTAGAACGTACAAAGGAGTACACGAGGTATCTCTACAGCGTACAAAGGAGTAAAGAAGGTATCTCTACAGCGCACAAAGGAGTACAGAAGGTATCTCTACAGCGCACAAAGGAGTACAGAAGGTATCTCTACAGCGCACAAAGGAGTACAGGAAATATCTCTAGAACGTACAAAGGAGTACACGAGGTATCTCTACAGCGTACAAAGGAGTAAAGAAGGTATCTCTACAGCGCACAGAGGAGTACAGAAGGTATCTCTACAGCGCACAAAGGAGTACAGGAAATATCTCTAGAACGTACAAAGGAGTACACGAGGTATCTCTACAGCGTACAAAGGAGTACAGAAGGTATCTCTACAGCGCACAAAGGAGTACAGAAGGTATCTCTACAGCGCACAAAGGAGTACAGAAGGTATCTCTACAGCGCACAACGGAGTACAGAAGGTATCTCTACAGCGCACAAAGGAGTTCAGAAGGTATCTCTACAGCGCACAAAGGAGTACAGGAAATATCTCTAAAACGTACAAAGGAGTACACGAGGTATCTCTACAGCGTACAAAGAAGTACAGAAGGTATCTCTACAGCGCACAAAGGAGTACAGAAGGTATCTCTACAGCGCACAAAGGAGTACAGAAGGTATCTCTACAGCGCACAAAGGAGTAAAGAAGGTATCTCTACAGCGCACAAAGGAGTACAGAAGGTATCTCTACAGCGCACAAAGGAGTACAGAAGGTATCTCTACAGCGCACAAAGGAGTACAGAAGGTATCTCTACAGCGCACAAAGGAGTACAGAAGGTATCTCTACAGCGCACAAAGGAGTACAGAAGGTATCTCTACAGCGCTCAAAGGAGTACAGGAAATATCTCTAGAACGTACAAAGGAGTACACGAGGTATCTCTACAGCGTACAAAGGAGTACAGAAGGTATCTCTACAGCGCACAAAGGAGTACAGAAGGTATCTCTACAGCGCACAAAGGAGTACAGAAGGTATCTCTACAGCGCACAAAGGAGTACAGGAAATATTTCTAGAACGTACAAAGGAGTACACTAGGTATCTCTACAGCGTACAAAGGAGTACAGAAGGTATCTCTACAGCGCACAAAGGAGTACAGAAGGTATCTCTACAGCGCACAAAGGAGTACAGAAGGTATCTCTACAGCGCACAAAGGAGTACAGGAAATATCTCTAGAACGTACAAAGGAGTACACGAGGTATCTCTACAGCGCACAAAGGAGTACAGGAAATATCTCTAGAACGTACAAAGGAGTACACGAGGTATCTCTACAGCGTACAAAGGAGTACAGAAGGTATCTCTACAGCGCACAAAGGGGTACAGAAGGTATCTCTACAGCGCACAAAGGAGTACAGAAGGTATCTCTACAGCGCACAAAGGAGTACAGAAGGTATCTCTACAGCACACAAAGGAGTACAGAAGGTATCTCTACAGCGCACAAAGGAGTACAGAAGGTATCTCTACAGCGCACAAAGGAGTACAGAAGGTATCTCTACAGCGCACAAAGGAGTACAGAAGGTATCTCTACAGCGCACAAAGGAGTACAGAAGGTATCTCTACAGCGCACAAAGGAGTACAGAAGGTATCTCTAGAGCGTACAAAGGAGTACAGAAGGTATCTCTACAGCGCACAAAGGAGTACAGAAGGTATCTCTACAGCGCACAAAGGAGTACAGAAGGTATCTCTACAGCGCACAAAGGAGTACCGAAGGTATCTCTACAGCGCACAAAGGAGTACAGAAGGTATCTCTACAGCGCACAAAGGAGTACAGGAAATATCTCTAGAACGTACAAAGGAGTACACGAGGTATCTCTACAGCGTACAAAGGAGTACAGAAGGTATCTCTACAGCGCACAAAGGAGTACAGAAGGTATCTCTACAGCACACAAAGGAGTACAGAAGGTATCTCTACAGCGCACAAAGGAGTACAGAAGGTATCTCTACAGCGCACAAAGGAGTACAGAAGGTATCTCTACAGCGCACAAAGGAGTAAAGAAGGTATCTCTACAGCGCACAAAGGAGTACAGAAGGTATCTCTACAGCGCACAAAGGAGTACAGATGGTATCTCTACAGCGCACAAAGGAGTACAGAAGGTATCTCTACAGCGCACAAAGGAGTACAGAAGGTATCTCTACAGCGCACAAAGGAGTACAGAAGGTATCTCTACAGCGCACAAAGGAGTACAGAAGGTATCTCTACAGCGCACAAAGGAGTACAGAAGGTATCTCTACAGCGCACAAAGGAGTACAGGAAATATCTCTAGAACGTATAAAGGAGTACACGAGGTATCTCTACAGCGTACAAAGGAGTACAGAAGGTATCTCTACAGCGCACAAAGGAGTACAGAAGGTATCTCTACAGCGCACAAAGGAGTACAGAAGGTATCTCTACAGCGCACAAAGGAGTACAGGAAATATCTCTAGAACGTACAAAGGAGTACACGAGGTATCTCTACAGCGCACAAAGGAGTACAGGAAATATCTCTAGAACGTACAAAGGAGTACACGAGGTATCTCTACAGCGTACAAAGGAGTACAGAAGGTATCTCGACAGCGCACAAAGGAGTACAGAAGGTATCTCTACAGCGCACAAAGGAGTACAGAAGGTATCTCTACAGCGCACAAAGGAGTACAGAAGGTATCTCTACAGCGCACAAAGGAGTACAGGAAATATCTCTAGAACGTACAAAGGAGTACACGAGGTATCTCTACAGCGTACAAAGGAGTACAGAAGGTATCTCTACAGCGCACAAAGGAGTACAGAAGGTATCTCTACAGCGCACAAAGGAGTACAGAAGGTATCTCTACAGCGCACAAAGGAGTACAGAAGGTATCTCTACAGCGCACAAAGGAGTACAGAAGGTATCTCTACAGCGCACAAAGGAGTACAGAAGGTATCTCTACAGCGCACAAAGGAGTACAGGAAATATCTCTAGAACGTACAAAGGAGTACACGAGGTATCTCTACATCGTACAAAGGAGTACAGAAGGTATCTCTACAGCGCACAAAGGAGTACAGAAGGTTTCTCTACAGCGCACATAGGAGTACAGAAGGTATCTCTACAGCGCACAAAGGAGTACAGAAGGTATCTCTACAGCGCACAAAGGAGTACAGGAAATATCTCTAGAACGTACAAAGGAGTACACGAGGTATCTCTACAGCGCACAAAGGAGTACAGAAGGTATCTCTACAGCGCACAAAGGAGTACAGAAGGTATCTCTACAGCACACAAAGGAGTACAGAAGGTATCTCTACAGCGCACAAGAGAGTACAGAAGGTATCTCTACAGCGCACAAAAAAGTACAGAAGGTATCTCTACAGCGCACAAAGGAGTACAGAAGGTATCTCTACAGCGCACAAAGGAGTACAGGAAATATCTCTAGAACGTATAAAGGAGTACACGAGGTATCTCTACAGCGTACAAAGGAGTACAGAAGGTATCTCTACAGCGCACAAAGGAGTACAGAAGGTATCTCTACAGCGCACAAAGGAGTACAGAAGGTATCTCTACAGCGCACAAAGGAGTACAGGAAATATCTCTAGAACGTACAAAGGAGTACACGAGGTATCTCTACAGCGCACAAAGGAGTACAGGAAATATCTCTAGAACGTACAAAGGAGTACAGAAGGTATCTTTACAGCGAACAAAGGAGTACAGAAGGTATCTCTACAGCGCACAAAGGAGTACAGAGGGTATCTCTACAGCGCACAAAGGAGTACAGAAGGCATCTCTACATCGCACAAAGGAGTACAGAAGGTATCTCTACAGCGCACAAAGGAGTACAGAAGGTATCTCTACAGTGCACAAAGGAGTAAAGAAGGTATCTCTACAGCGCACAAAGGAGTACAGGAAATATCTCTAGAACGTACAAAGGAGTACACGAGGTATCTCTACAGCGCACAAAGGAGTACAGGAAATATCTCTAGAACGTACAAAGGAGTACACGAGGTATCTCTACAGCGTACAAAGGAGTACAGAAGATATCTCTACAGCGCACAAAGGAGTACAGAAGGTATCTCTACAGCGCACAAAGGAGTACAGAAGGTATCTCTACAGCGCACAAAGGAGTACAGAAGGTATCTCTACAGCGCACAAAGGAGTACAGGAAATATATCTAAAACGTACAAAGGAGTACACGAGGTATCTCTACAGCGTACAAAGGAGTACAGAAGGTATCTCTACAGCGCACAAAGGAGTACAGAAGGTATCTCTACAGCGCACAAAGGAGTACAGAAGGTATCTCTACAGCGCACAAAGGAGTACAGAAGGTATCTCTACAGCGCACAAAGGAGTACAGAAGGTATCTCTACAGCGCACAAAGGAGTACAGAAGGTATCTCTACAGCGCACAAAGGAGTACAGAAGGTATCTCTACAGCGCACAAAGATGTACAGGAAATATCTCTAGAACGTACAAAGGAGTACACGAGGTATCTCTACAGCGCACAAAGGAGTACAGAAGGTATCTCTACAGCGCACAAAGGAGTACAGAAGGTATCTCTACAGCGCACAAAGGAGTACAGGAAATATCTCTAGAACGTACAAAGGAGTACACGAGGTATCTCTACAGCGTACAAAGAAGTACAGAAGGTATCTCTACAGCGCACAAAGGAGTACAGAAGGTATCTCTACAGCGCACAAAGGAGTACAGAAGGTATCTCAACAGCGCACAAAGGAGTACAGAAGGTATCTCTACAGCGCACAAAGGAGTACAGGAAATATCTCTAGAACGTACAAAGGAGTACACGAGGTATCTCTACAGCGTACAAAGGAGTACAGAAGGTATCTCTACAGCGCACAAAGGAGTACAGAAGGTATCTCTACAGCGCACAAAGGAGTACAGAAGGTATCTCTACAGCGCACAAAGGAGTACAGAAGGTATCTCTACAGCGCACAAAGGAGTACAGAAGGTATCTCTACAGCGCACAAAGGAGTACAGGAAATATCTCTAGAACGTACAAAGGAGTACACGAGGTATCTCTACAGCGTACAAAGGAGTACAGAAGGTATCTCTACAGCGCACAAAGGAGTACAGAAGGTATCTCTACAGCGCACAAAGGAGTACAGAAGGTATCTCTACAGCGCACAAAGGAGTACAGAAGGTATCTCTACAGCGCACAAAGGAGTACAGAAGGTATCTCTACAGCGCACAAAGGAGTACAGAAGGTATCTCTACAGCGCACAAAGGAGTACAGGAAATATCTCTAGAACGTACAAAGGAGGACACGAGGTATCTCTACAGCGTACAAAGGAGTACAGAAGGTATCTCTACAGCGCACGAAGGAGTACAGAAGGTAACTCTACAGCGCACAAAGGAGTACAGAAGGTATCTCTACAGCGCACAAAGGAGTACAGGAAATATCTCTAGATCGTACAAAGGAGTACACGAGGTATCTCTACAGCGCACAGAGGAGTACAGGAAATATCTCTAGAACGTACAAAGAAGTACACGAGGTATCTCTACAGCGTACAAAGGAGTACAGAAGGTATCTCTACAGCGCACAAAGGAGTACAGAAGGTATCTCTACAGCGCACAAAGGAGTACAGAAGGTATCTCTACAGCGCACAAAGGAGTACAGAAGGTATCTCTACAGCGCACAAAGGAGTACAGAAGGTATCTCTACAGCGCACAAAGGAGTACAGAAGGTATCTCTACAGCGCACAAAGGAGTACAGAAGGTATCTCTACAGCGCACAAAGGAGTACAGAAGGTATCTCTACAGCGCACAAAGGAGTACAGAAGGTATCTCTACAGCGCACAAAGGAGTACAGAAGGTATCTCTAGAGCGTACAAAGGAGAACAGAAGGTATCTCTACAGCGCACAAAGGAGTACAGAAGGTATCTCTACAGCGCACAAAGGAGTACAGAAGGTATCTCTACAGCGCACAAAGGAGTACAGGAGGTATCTCTACAGCGCACAAAGGAGTACAGAAGGTATCTCTACAGCGCACACAGGAGTACAGAAGGTATCTCTACAGCGCACAAAGGAGTTCAGAAGGTATCTCTACAGCGCACCAAGGAGTACAGGAAATATCTCTACAGCGCACAAAGGAGTACAGAAGGTATCTCTACAGCGCACAAAGGAGTACAGAAGGTATCTCTACAGCGTACAAAGGATTACAGGAAATATCTCTAGAACGTACAAAGGAGTACACGAGGTATCTCTACAGCGTACAAAGGAGTACAGAAGGTATCTCTACAGCGCACAAAGGAGTACAGAAGGTATCTCTACAGCGCACAAAGGAGTACAGAAGGTATCTCTACAGCGCACAAAGGAGTACAGAAGGTATCTCTACAGCGCACAAAGGAGTACAGGAAATATCTCTAGAACGTACAAAGGAGTACACGAGGTATCTCTACAGCGTACAAAGGAGTACAGAAGGTATCTTTACAGCGCACAAAGGAGTACAGAAGGTATCTCTGCAGCGCACAAAGGAGTACAGAAGGTATCTCTACAGCGCACAAAGGAGTACAGAAGGTATCTCTACAGCGCACAAAGGAGTAGAGAAGGTATCTCTACAGCGCACAAAGGAGTAAAGAAGGTATCTCTACAGCGCACAAAGGAGTACAGAAGGTATCTCTACAGCGCACAAAGGAGTACAGAAGGTATCTCTACAGCACACAAAGGAGTACAGAAGGTATCTCTACAGCGCACAAAGGAGTACAGAAGGTATCTCTACAGCGCACAAAGGAGTACAGAAGGTATCTCTACAGCGCACAAAGGAGTACAGAAGGTATCTCTACAGCGCAAAAAGGAGTACAGAAGGTATCTCTACAGCGCACAAAGGAGTACAGGAAATATCTCTAGAACGTACAAAGGAGTACACGAGGTATCTCTACAGCGTACAAAGGAGTACAAAAGGTATCTCTACAGCGCACAAAGGAGTACAGAAGGTATCTCTACAGCGCACAAAGGAGTACAGAAGGTATCTCTACAGCGCACAAAGGAGTACAGAAGGTATCTCTACAGCGCACAAAGGAGTACAGAAGGTATCTCTACAGCGCACAAAGAAGTACAGAAGGCATCTCTACAGCGCACAAAGGAGTACAGAAGGTATCTCTACAGCGCACAAAGGAGTACAGAAGGTATCTCTACAGCGCACAAAGGAGTACAGAAGGTATCTCTACAGCGCACAAAGGAGTACAGAAGGTATCTCTACAGCGCACAAAGGAGTACAGGAAATATCTCTAGAACGTACAAAGGAGTACACGAGGTATCTCTACAGCGTACAAAGGAGTACAGAAGGTATCTCTACAGCGCACAAAGGAGTACAGAAGGTATCTCTACAGCGCACAAAGGAGTACAGAAGGTATCTCTACAGCGCACAAAGGAGTACAGGAAATATCTCTAGAACGTACAAAGGAGTACACGAGGTATCGCTACAGCGTACAAAGGAGTACAGAAGGTATCTCTACAGCGCACAAAGGAGTACAGAAAGTTTCTCTACAGTGCACAAAGGAGTACAGAAGGTATTTCTACAGCGCACAAAGGAGTACAGAAGGTATCTCTACAGCGCACAAAGGAGTACAGAAGGTATCTCTACAGAGCACAAAGGAGTACAGAAGGTATCTCTACAGCGCACAAAGGAGTACAGAAGGTATCTCTACAGCGCACAAAGGAGTACAGAAGGTATCTCTACAGCGCACAAAGGAGTACAGAAGGTATCTCTACAGCGCACAAAGGAGTACAGAAGGTATCTCTACAGCGCACAAAGGAGTACAGAAGGTATCTCTACAGCGCACAAAGGAGTACAGAAGGTATCTCTACAGCGCACAAAGGAGTACAGAAGGTATCTCTACAGCGCACAAAGGAGTACAGAAGGTATCTCTACAGCGCACAAAGATGTACAGGAAATATCTCTAGAACGTACAAAGGAGTACACGAGGTATCTCTACAGCGCACAAAGGAGTACAGAAGGTATCTCTACAGCGCACAAAGGAGTACAGAAGGTATCTCTACAGCGCACAAAGGAGTACAGGAAATATCTCTAGAACGTACAAAGGAGTACACGAGGTATCTCTACAGCGTACAAAGGAGTACAGAAGGTATCTCTACAGCGCACAAAGGAGTACAGAAGGTATCTCTACAGCGCACAAAGGAGTACAGAAGGTATCTCAACAGCGCACAAAGGAGTACAGAAGGTATCTCTACAGCGCACAAAGGAGTACAGAAGGTATCTCTACAGCGCACAAAGGAGTACAGGAAATATCTCTAGAACGTACAAAGGAGTACACGAGGTATCTCTACAGCGTACAAAGGAGTACAGAAGGTATCTCTACAGCGCACTAAGGAGTACAGAAGGTATCTCTACAGCGCACAAAGGAGTACAGAAGGTATCTCTACAGCGCACAAAGGAGTACAGAAGGTATCTCTACAGCGCACAAAGGAGTACAGAAGGTATCTCTACAGCGCACAAAGGAGTACAGGAAATATCTCTAGAACGTACAAAGGAGTACACGAGGTATCTCTACAGCGTACAAAGGAGTACAAAAGGTATCTCTACAGCGCACAAAGGAGTACAGAAGGTATCTCTACAGCGCACAAAGGAGTACAGAAGGTATCTCTACAGCGCACAAAGGAGTACAGAAGGTATCTCTACAGCGCACAAAGGAGTACAGAAGGTATCTCTACAGCGCACAAAGAAGTACAGAAGGCATCTCTACAGCGCACAAAGGAGTACAGAAGGTATCTCTACAGCGCACAAAGGAGTACAGAAGGTATCTCTACAGCGCACAAAGGAGTACAGAAGGTATCTCTACAGCGCACAAAGGAGTACAGAAGGTATCTCTACAGCGCACAAAGGAGTACAGGAAATATCTCTAGAACGTACAAAGGAGTACACGAGGTATCTCTACAGCGTACAAAGGAGTACAGAAGGTATCTCTACAGCGCACAAAGGAGTACAGAAGGTATCTCTACAGCGCACAAAGGAGTACAGAAGGTATCTCTACAGCGCACAAAGGAGTACAGGAAATATCTCTAGAACGTACAAAGGAGTACACGAGGTATCTCTACAGCGTACAAAGGAGTACAGAAGGTATCTCTACAGCGCACAAAGGAGTACAGAAAGTTTCTCTACAGTGCACAAAGGAGTACAGAAGGTATTTCTACAGCGCACAAAGGAGTACAGAAGGTATCTCTACAGCGCACAAAGGAGTACAGAAGGTATCTCTACAGAGCACAAAGGAGTACAGAAGGTATCTCTACAGCGCACAAAGGAGTACAGAAGGTATCTCTACAGCGCACAAAGGAGTACAGAAGGTATCTCTACAGCGCACAAAGGAGTACAGAAGGTATCTCTACAGCGCACAAAGGAGTACAGAAGGTATCTCTACAGCGCACAAAGGAGTACAGAAGGTATCTCTACAGCGCACAAAGGAGTACAGAAGGTATCTCTACAGCGCACAAAGGAGTACAGAAGGTATCTCTACAGCGCACAAAGGAGTACAGAAGGTATCTCTACAGCGCACAAAGATGTACAGGAAATATCTCTAGAACGTACAAAGGAGTACACGAGGTATCTCTACAGCGCACAAAGGAGTACAGAAGGTATCTCTACAGCGCACAAAGGAGTACAGAAGGTATCTCTACAGCGCACAAAGGAGTACAGGAAATATCTCTAGAACGTACAAAGGAGTACACGAGGTATCTCTACAGCGTACAAAGGAGTACAGAAGGTATCTCTACAGCGCACAAAGGAGTACAGAAGGTATCTCTACAGCGCACAAAGGAGTACAGAAGGTATCTCAACAGCGCACAAAGGAGTACAGAAGGTATCTCTACAGCGCACAAAGGAGTACAGAAGGTATCTCTACAGCGCACAAAGGAGTACAGGAAATATCTCTAGAACGTACAAAGGAGTACACGAGGTATCTCTACAGCGTACAAAGGAGTACAGAAGGTATCTCTACAGCGCACAAAGGAGTACAGAAGGTATTTCTACAGCGCACAAAGGAGTACAGAAGGTATCTCTACAGCGCACAAAGGAGTACAGAAGGTATCGCTACAGCGCACAAAGGAGTACAGAAGGTATCTCTACAGCGCACAAAGGAGTACAGGAAATATCTCTAGAACGTACAAAGGAGTACACGAGGTATCTCTACAGCGTACAAAGGAGTACAGAAGGTATCTCTACAGCGCACAAAGGAGTACAGAAGGTATCTCTACAGCGCACAAAGGAGTACAGAAGGTATCTCTACAGCGCACAAAGGAGTACAGAAGGTATCTCTACAGCGCACAAAGGAGTACAGAAGGTATCTCTACAGCGCACAAAGGAGTACAGAAGGTATCTCTACAGCGCACAAAGGAGTACAGGAAATATCTCTAGAACGTACAAAGGAGTACACGAGGTATCTCTACAGCGTACAAAGGAGTACAGAAGGTATCTCTACAGCGCACAAAGGAGTACAGAAGGTATCTCTACAGCGCACAAAGGAGTACAGAAGGTATCTCTACAGCGCACAAAGGAGTACAGGAAATATCTCTAGATCGTACAAAGGAGTACACGAGGTATCTCTACAGCGCACAAAGGAGTACAGGAAATATCTCTAGAACGTACAAAGAAGTACACGAGGTATCTCTACAGCGTACAAAGGAGTACAGAAGGTATCTCTACAGCGCACAAAGGAGTACAGAAGGTATCTCTACAGCGCACAAAGGAGTACAGAAGGTATCTCTACAGCGCACAAAGGAGTACAGAAGGTATCTCTACAGCGCACAAAGGAGTACAGAAGGTATCTCTACAGCGCACAAAGGAGTACAGAAGGTATCTCTACAGCGCACAAAGGAGTACAGAAGGTATCTCTACAGCGCACAAAGGAGTACAGAAGGTATCTCTACAGCGCACAAAGGAGTACAGAAGGTATCTCTACAGCGCACAAAGGAGTACAGAAGGTATCTCTACAGCGCACAAAGGAGTACAGAAGGTATCTCTAGAGCGTACAAAGGAGAACAGAAGGTATCTCTACAGCGCACAAAGGAGTACAGAAGGTATCTGTACAGCGCACAAAGGAGTACAGAAGGTATCTCTACAGCGCACAAAGGAGTACAGGAGGTATCTCTACAGCGCACAAAGGAGTACAGAAGGTATCTCTACAGCGCACAAAGGAGTACAGAAGGTATCTCTACAGCGCACAAAGGAGTACAGAAGGTATCTCTACAGCGCACCAAGGAGTACAGGAAATATCTCTACAGCGCACAAAGGAGTACAGAAGGTATCTCTACAGCGCACAAAGGAGTACAGAAGGTATCTCTACAGCGTACAAAGGATTACAGGAAATATCTCTAGAACGTACAAAGGAGTACACGAGGTATCTCTACAGCGTACAAAGGAGTACAGAAGGTATCTCTACAGCGCACAAAGGAGTACAGAAGGTATCTCTACAGCGCACAAAGGAGTACAGAAGGTATCTCTACAGCGCACAAAGGAGTACAGAAGGTATCTCTACAGCGCACAAAGGAGTACAGGAAATATCTCTAGAACGTACAAAGGAGTACACGAGGTATCTCTACAGCGTACAAAGGAGTACAGAAGGTATCTCTACAGCGCACAAAGGAGTACAGAAGGTATCTCTGCAGCGCACAAAGGAGTACAGAAGGTATCTCTACAGCGCACAAAGGAGTACAGAAGGTATCTCTACAGCGCACAAAGGAGTACAGAAGGTATCTCTACAGCGCACAAAGGAGTAAAGAAGGTATCTCTACAGCGCACAAAGGAGTACAGAAGGTATCTCTACAGCGCACAAAGGAGTACAGAAGGTATCTCTACAGCACACAAAGGAGTACAGAAGGTATCTCTACAGCGCACAAAGGAGTACAGAAGGTATCTCTACAGCGCACAAAGGAGTACAGAAGGTATCTCTACAGCGCACAAAGGAGTACAGAAGGTATCTCTACAGCGCACAAAGGAGTACAGAAGGTATCTCTACAGCGCACAAAGGAGTACAGAAGGTATCTCTACAGCGCACAAAGGAGTACAGAAGGTATCTCTACAGCGCACAAAGGAGTACAGAAGGTATCTCTACAGCGCACAAAGAAGTACAGAAGGCATCTCTACAGCGCACAAAGGAGTACAGAAGGTATCTCTACAGCGCACAAAGGAGTACAGAAGGTATCTCTACAGCGCACAAAGGAGTACAGAAGGTATCTCTACAGCGCACAAAGGAGTACAGAAGGTATCTCTACAGCGCACAAAGGAGTACAGGAAATATCTCTAGAACGTACAAAGGAGTACACGAGGTATCTCTACAGCGTACAAAGGAGTACAGAAGGTATCTCTACAGCGCACAAAGGAGTACAGAAGGTATCTCTACAGCGCACAAAGGAGTACAGAAGGTATCTCTACAGCGCACAAAGGAGTACAGGAAATATCTCTAGAACGTACAAAGGAGTACACGAGGTATCTCTACAGCGTACAAAGGAGTACAGAAGGTATCTCTACAGCGCACAAAGGAGTACAGAAAGTTTCTCTACAGTGCACAAAGGAGTACAGAAGGTATTTCTACAGCGCACAAAGGAGTACAGAAGGTATCTCTACAGCGCACAAAGGAGTACAGAAGGTATCTCTACAGAGCACAAAGGAGTACAGAAGGTATCTCTACAGCGCACAAAGGAGTACAGAAGGTATCTCTACAGCGCACAAAGGAGTACAGAAGGTATCTCTACAGCGCACAAAGGAGTACAGAAGGTATCTCTACAGCGCACAAAGGAGTACAGAAGGTATCTCTACAGCGCACAAAGGAGTAGAGAAGGTATCTCTACAGCGCACAAAGGAGTACAGAAGGTATCTCAACAGCGCCAAAGGAGTACAGCAGGTATCTCTACAGCGCACAAAGGAGTACAGGAAATATCTCTAGAACGTACAAAGGAGTACACGAGGTATCTCTACAGCGTACAAAGGAGTACAGAAGGTATCTCTACAGCGCACAAAGGAGTACAGAAGGTATCTCTACAGCGCACAAAGGAGTACAGAAGGTATCTCTACAGCGCACAAAGGAGTACAGGAAATATCTCTAGAACGTACAAAGGAGTACACGAGGTATCTCTACAGCGCACAAAGGAATACAGGAAATATCTCTAGAACGTACAAAGGAGTACACGAGGTATTTCTACAGCGTACAAAGGAGTACAGAAGGTATCTCTACAGCGCACAAAGGAGTACAGAAGGTATCTCTACAGCGCACAAAGGAGTACAGAAGGTATCTCTATAGTAGTGTGCTACTATTTTTGAATCCTTATTTTTGTTAGTTGCGTCTTGTTTGTTGATAGTTGCGTTCTGTATACTCGGGAAAGTGACATCCACGTGCGACCTGTGACGCGTAATAGCGAGAGCATGTGGAGGGTTGCCGAGGATAGGTTAGAGTGAGTTTTTGAAGCCAGTAGAGGTCGGTTGACTACCTTTGTACTCCTCCGTGTATACTTTCATCGGTGACTTCGTTGTGCGTGATATGGTGAGTCTGAGCAAGGACGAGTAATAAAGGCTGAAGTCCGGTGCTAGAAGACTCCGCCATAAGATAGTCGCCAATGTATGAAGCAGGATGGTATAGTTTCATGTAGCATAGTCAAGCCGACCGGTTTTATCGCAAGTGGTATGTTTTAAAGTGTAATATCCTGAATGTGGATACCAATAAACGTAAGTTCCGCATTTTGTTGTTTCCCATGAAAGCCGGATAGAGAATAGCGCCACAAGTTTGGGTCTAGAGGTAATAGGAAGCTGATACGAATTCAGAAGAAGAAGTTCGGTCGGAATTTGCGTTCAGGCGCATTTCGGTAAACCCTTTTGTTGGCGACTGTACCGAAGCCTGGGACGGCTCTGGAGCTTGTTGGCTGATTAGAGCCTTGGATGCTCTGGAGATAGGTTGATAGGTCGGCGGTTCTTGGAGGGCATTGAAAAGTAAGGTAGCAGCGCTACGACCCGTGCTTTGCGTTGGTTAGGCTGGTGAAGCGGTGGTCGCGCAGCCCAGTGTATATAAATTCCGCGACCCCGCGGCATCAGGACTACCACATTGGTGGCCAGTATGGGGAATTGAGACGAAGTTCTGGAGCTTTAAGGGGGCTGATACGAAGCTCGGAACAGTCTCAAATTTGAGAACCATTAGGTGTTAAAAACGGGTTGTGAGCTGTCTGCGGGTTTTGTTTTGTGTGCCAGTAAATTGAATTTGTGAAGTATGGCATCAGCATCGGATATGTCAGACGTAATGCTGCAGCTGGTGCAGGCTATAGGGAAACTTGGGAAAGAAGTACCTGAGCCCAGCATTTTTAAGGGGGGAATTGGTAATGTAAAAGAGTTGGATACGTGGCTACAAGGTTTTGAAAAATACTGTAAGGTGCAATATGGGGATGACACGGAAACATGGCTGGCTTGTTTACTCAAATATTTACAGGGAGATGCTAAGAAAATTGTGGAAGCCTGTGGTCCTGGTGCGAAGTATGAATTTGTGAAGAAAAGATTGGTGCAAGAGTTCGGGGCGAAATTATCATTAACTGATACGGAATTTGGGGCGTTCTTTTCCGCAGAACGTAGAACGGGCGAAAGCTTATTGTGTTATTCCATTCGCTTGGAAAGACTAGCGCGGGAAATGCTGCAGGAAAGTGACGAATTCAAAAGGGAAGGAATAGTAAAAAGCAAATTAATTAGTTCACTGCGGAAGGAGCTTGTGAATCGATTACGGGTACAGCTGCGGCATTTGGATGGTGTGACTTTGAAGCAAGTGGTTAATCTAGCTACCATGTTAGAGGAGCAGGAGGGTGAGGGAATGCGAAACGAATTTGTGTGTGCAAGTGAGGAGAGACGAGTGCGAGAGAATGGGCGAGAGGATGTGAATGAACAGTGGCGGATGAAGAGCGCGTGTTTCTATTGCCATGAGAGGGGGCATTTTGCGAGAGCCTGCCCTCGGAAAATGGAGGAGAGAAGTGCTCGCGCAAGAACGGAAGTATGTGCGTATTGTGGACGAATGGGGCATTTAATGTCAGCATGTGTTCGGTTTAAGAGTGAAGTGTGTGCATGTTTATGGTGTGGGGAGAGTAGCCATAAGAGTTTTCAGTGTCGAGAGAAGCCGGGGAAAATAGAAAGGACTGGTGCAGATGGGGACGCGCCAGCGGAAGTAAATTCCCCAAGGGTTCGAATGACCAAATTAGGAAGGAATGCCAGGAACGTGCTGGCTTATAAACTTAGCTCATGTGGGAAGAATAATATTGTCGCAGACTGCCTGTCTCGGGTGAATTATCCATGGAGCATGCCTGATGTACCCGAGGAGAACATTGGTGTTGTTGAGTATGAAGTCTTAGCTAATATACAGGGTGGTCCAGACTCCTTGTTTCAGGCTTTGTGTGTGTTGCTGGGTCGGAGTGACGCTGAGACCATTCGGAAACGCTGTTGTGATGTTGTTCTGCAGAAGCCGGAAAGGTATGGCTTGGGGAAGGCGGCTACACATAGGAAGTGGGCTACCACCTGGAGTAGTCCGGGGGTATTCCCGCCATGGGAGGCAGTTCAGGCGTTCTCTGATGGGTATGGGCTCAAAGTCGTAGTGTGTTTTCGGCCGGGAAGTCTTGTGGAAGTAGTTCCTGAAAAAGGGGCACAGGCGGTTGTCGCATAGGAATGTTTGGGTGGGGTACATTTTAACCCGGTCAAGCTGTCTCAGGATTACGGGAAGCACTCTGTCAATATGGCTATCGCTTCGGGAACTGAAAAATGTAGTATGTTGGGAGCTAGCTTACCGATTATTGCTGCAGGTCAGGACGCTGACCCAATTCTCGTTAATGTGAAGGAAAGTTTACGAACAGGACAGGCCAATTTGCACTTGGGAGCCTATAAAAAGTTGTTCAAGCGACTATGCTTACTGGATGGAGCAGTGTGCATAAGGAAAGGGAATCCTCGGGGAAAACCTGTTCCGGTTGTTCCAGAGAGGGACTTGCCAGCATTAGTGAAGGAGTATCATGAACATCTAGCTCATGTGGGAAGAGATAAACTCTGGAATGCTTTCAGGAGAAGTTATTTCGGGCTTGGCTTGGGAGTTGTGGTGCAAAAGACGGTGCGGGAATGCGTAGTTTGTCAGCAGCATAAGGGAGACGTTGTTAAGGATTTTCCGTTGCGTCGGCTGGATAAGAACTTGACGCGGCCGTATGAGGTGTATGCAGTGGATCTGTTGGAACTTCCCCGGAGTAAGAGAGGTTATGTGGGAGTCTTGGTCGGCATTGATCTGTATAGCAAATTCGGTCATGCAGTGCCGATACGTTCAAAGCAGGCCAGGGCTGTAGTGGGAGCCCTGGAGCGAAGCATTTTCACGAGCCTACCAAGGACGCCGGAAACAATCAGATCAGGTAATGGGCCAGAATTCACCTCAAGGGCGTTTCAGTCGCTGTTGAGTAGTTATGGGATCCGACATCAGACCATCGTACCTTATGCCGCCCACATGAATGGAGCTGTGGAAAGATTGAACAGGACTATTAGGGACAGGTTAGCAGCCACCTGTGCGAAAGTTCCCGGAGATTGGGATTTGGTCCTGTCAAGAGTCATGATGCAGTATAATCGGCTAATTCATCGAGAAACTGGAAAAGCGCGTGGTGAGTTCTTCGTGTCTGAAGAGGTTACACCAGATTTGCCCAAGGTAACTGAAAAGGAGAAACTCTGGCGACCTGGAGGTTCCCGCTTCCGGCATTTTGACGTGGGTGATTTCGTCTTACGAAGGATCATGCATTTGCCCGGGGCTGAACGCCACAAGCTCGCGCCCCGTTTCGAAGGACCCTACCAAGTAGTGCGATGTTACCCGGATGGAGTGAGCTACCAGCTGAAGATAGAAGGGCCTCGAGCACGATATTTGCGGGCTCATGTAGGGCAGTTGAAGCAGTTCCATGGGAAACCAGAGGTTGGTCCGAAGGTGGACGTGCCAGCAAAGGCACCGCCCTGGCAGGATGCGGCGCCGGCGCGGGGACGCCGGCCGCGGGAGAGGGGCCGACAGCTTGTCCTCGGGATCGACTGGGAGCACTTACGAGGAATCAGGGCAGGAACAGTGAGGACTCCTAGTGCAGAGAGGGAGGACGACGCCCCCTCTTCGGGCGGGGTGGAACCCGAGGTTTCGGATGGTACGGGGTACCACCTGGACGAGAACCGCCCTGACAGCGTGCTGAGTGGGCCTGGGGAGGTAAGTTACCCCGCGTCCGGTTCGAGCCCCTCAGGTATTTCGGATTTCCTGCACCAATACGACGCAGCGCTGGTCCCGAGGACGTCAACGCCGGGTGAGGAAAGCAACAAGGTTAAGCCGGACCAAGTTGGTAAGAAATATCCGCTCCGGGTGAGACCCAAAGTAAATTACAAAGTGTGAATATGTGAGAAGATGGGTCATTTGAGTACCGAGTTGTTGCGTCCCAGATCATGCTGATCTGTGTCGTGTAGTGAACTGATGTGAGTTTGTTTTAATAGAAGTTTTACTTGTAAAGTGCAATAATAGTTTAAGTCATGGACAAGAAATTGTCCTCTTTTTTTTAAAAAAAACTAGTCGTTATGGAAAATTTTCAAATAAAGATAGTGGGCAGTAAAGGCCTTGTTTTACATTTGGCACAGAATAAGGAGAGTCCCTAGACGAGGTGCGATGTACTAATACCCCCCTGTCCTCAGAGTCGGGTGCTGCTGCTAGTGGGTGATTCCCGTGCCAGAGATGCAACCTTGGCCGCCCCTCCTGGCTGGAGGCTGCGCCTGTGTGTGTGTCCGGGGGCTACATTGGCTCGGCTGACGGAAGCTGCACAGAACGAGCTCAGCGCTGGGGAACGGCCGGATGTGCTAGTCATGGTGGGTCTCCACTGTGACTTGACGTATCTGGCCACCTACGGCGTGGCGGCAGCTCGGGGCCTCATGAGACTGGTAGAACCGGCCCCACTACCTGAGATTCGTCTGGCCGTGACCTCGGCAGACCATGTGCTTCGCCATTATTACGGGGTCCCGGTTGTGTGGTGTCTGCCGGCTACCCCCGATTTCGCCCGCTTCAACACTTTCCAAGGTGTACGGACACGGCGCTGGTATGAGCTACCCGAGTTCCTCCGCCAGGAAGCGGAGTGGTCGGCCACCCGGTATAGATTGACGGTGCGGGAACTGGAAGGGTATTTTCAGCGGCAAGGGGTCCATACGATCATGTTGGATCGCTATTTGGGGTTACACCGGTACTTGGATAGCCAAGACGGGGTGCACCCCACACCCGAAGTGGGAGCCGGCGTTTGGAGGAGATCGCTAGAGGAAGCGGTGGCCCGCCTTCCCGCGATCGGTCCGTCGGTGGTCCGTGGCCGGGTGTTGTCTCTGGCGGAACGGTTCCGTCGCAGGGAGCGGCGCAGGCGGCAGAGCCGGTCGCGGCGGCTGAGGGCCACACTGCGGGCGGTCGGTCTCAGTACCGCGGACCGATGGCCGGGCTACCCCTTTTTGCAGGAGTCGGCGCACGGAAGGCGTCACCAGTAGTCTGGCCATTTTGTTCATTTTGTTGGGATTTCCCGTTGGGAGTCCCGAGTAGCTATTTGAGGGGGGAGGGGTATAGTAGTGTGCTACTATTTTTGAATCCTTATTTTTGTTAGTTGCGTCTTGTTTGTTGATAGTTGCGTTCTGTATACTCGGGAAAGTGACATCCACGTGCGACCTGTGACGCGTAATAGCGAGAGCATGTGGAGGGTTGCCGAGGATAGGTTAGAGTGAGTTTTTGAAGCCAGTAGAGGTCGGTTGACTACCTTTGTACTCCTCCGTGTATACTTTCATCGGTGACTTCGTTGTGCGTGATATGGTGAGTCTGAGCAAGGACGAGTAATAAAGGCTGAAGTCCGGTGCTAGAAGACTCCGCCATAAGATAGTCGCCAATGTATGAAGCAGGATGGTATAGTTTCATGTAGCATAGTCAAGCCGACCGGTTTTATCGCAAGTGGTATGTTTTAAAGTGTAATATCCTGAATGTGGATACCAATAAACGTAAGTTCCGCATTTTGTTGTTTCCCATGAAAGCCGGATAGAGAATAGCGCCACAAGTTTGGGTCTAGAGGTAATAGGAAGCTGATACGAATTCAGAAGAAGAAGTTCGGTCGGAATTTGCGTTCAGGCGCATTTCGGTAAACCCTTTTGTTGGCGACTGTACCGAAGCCTGGGACGGCTCTGGAGCTTGTTGGCTGATTAGAGCCTTGGATGCTCTGGAGATAGGTTGATAGGTCGGCGGTTCTTGGAGGGCATTGAAAAGTAAGGTAGCAGCGCTACGACCCGTGCTTTGCGTTGGTTAGGCTGGTGAAGCGGTGGTCGCGCAGCCCAGTGTATATAAATTCCGCGACCCCGCGGCATCAGGACTACCACATCTCTACAGCGCACAAAGGAGTACAGAAGGTATCTCTACAGCGCAAAAAGGAGTACAGAAGGTATCTCTACAGCGCACAAAGGAGTACAGAAGGTATCTCTACAGCGCAAAAAGGAGTACAAAAGGTATCTCTACAGCGCACAAAGGAGTACAGAAGGCATCTCTTCAGCGCACAAAGGAGTACAGGAAATATCTCTAGAACGTACAAAGGAGTACACGAGGTATCTCTACAGCGTACAAAGGAGTACAGAAGGTATCTCTACAGCGCACAAAGGAGTACAGAAGGTATCTCTACAGCGCACAAAGGAGTACAGAAGGTATCTCTACAGCGCACAAAGGAGTGCAGAAGGTATCTCTACAGCGCACAGAGGAGTACAGGAAATATCTCTAGAACGTACAAAGGAGTACACGAGGTATCTCTACAGCGTACAAAGGAGTACAGAAGGTATCTCTACAGCGCACAAAAGAGTACAGAAGGTATCTCTAAAGCGCACAAAGGAGTACAGAAGGTATCTCTACATCGCACAGAGGAGTACAGAAGGTATCTCTACAGCGCACAAAGGAGTACAGAAGGTATCTCTACAGCGCACAAAGGAGTACAGAAGGTATCTCTACAGCGCACAAATGAGAACAGAAGGTATCTCTACAGCGCACAAAGGAGTACAGAAGGTATCTCTACAGCGCACAAAGGAGTACAGAAGGTATCTCTACAGCGCACAAAGGAGTACAGGAAATATCTCTAGAACGTACAAAGGAGTACACGAGGTATCTCTACAGCGTACAAAGGAGTACAGAAGGTATCTCTACAGCGCACAAAGGAGTACAGAAGGTATCTCTACAGCGCACAAAGGAGTACAGAAGGTATCTCTACAGCGCACAAAGGAGTACAGAAGGTATCTCTACAGCGCACAAAGGAGTACAGAAGGTATCTCTACAGCGCACAAAGGAGTACAGGAAATATCTCTAGAACGTACAAAGGAGTACACGAGGTATCTCTACAGCGTACAAAGGAGTACAGGAAATATCTCTAGAACGTACAAAGGAGTACACGAGGTATCTCTACAGCGCACAAAGGAGTACAGAAGGTATCTCTACAGCGCACAAAGGAGTACAGAAGGTATCTCTACAGCGCACAAAGGAGTACAGAAGGTATCTCTACAGCGCACCAAGTTGTACAGGAAATATCTCTAGAACGTACAAAGGAGTACACGAGGTATCTCTACAGCGTACAAAGGAGTACAGAAGGTATCTCTACAGCGCACAAAGGAGTACAGAAGGTATCTCTACAGCGCACAAAGGAGTACAGAAGGTATCTCTACAGCGCACAAAGGAGTACAGAAGGTATCTCTACAGCGCACAAAGGAGTACAGGAAATATCTCTAGAACGTACAAAGGAGTACACGAGGTATCTCTACAGCGTACAAAGGAGTACAGAAGGTATCTCTACAGCACACAAAGGAGTACAGAAGGTATCTCTACAGCGCACAAAGGAGTACAGAAGGTATCTCTACAGCGCAGAAAGGAGTACAGAAGGTATCTCTACAGCGCACAAAGGAGTACTGAAGGTATCTCTACAGCGCACAAAGGAGTACAGAAGGTATCTCTACAGCGCACAAAGGAGTACAGAAGGTATCTCTACAGCGCACAAAGGAGTACAGGAAATATCTCTAGAACGTACAAAGGAGTACACGAGGTATCTCTACAGCGTACAAAGGAGTACAGAAGGTATCTCTACAGCGCACAAAGGAGTACAGAAGGTATCTCTACAGCGCACAAAGGAGTACAGAAGGTATCTCTATAGCGCACAAAGGAGTACAGAAGGTATCTCTACAGCGCACAAAGGAGTACAGAAGGTATCTCTACAGCGCACAAAGGAGTACAGAAGGTATCTCTACAGCGCACAAAGGAGTACAGAAGGTATCTCTACAGCGCACAGAGGAGTACAGGAAATATCTCTAGAACGTACAAAGGAGTACACGAGGTATCTCTATAGCGTACAAAGGAGTACAGAAGGTATCTTTACAGCGCACAAAGGAGTACAGAAGGTATCTCTACAGCGCACAAAGGAGTACAGGAAATATCTCTAGAACGTACAAAGGAGTACACGAGGTATCTCTACAGCGTACAAAGGAGTACAGAAGGTATCTCTACAGCGCACAAAGGAGTACAGAAGGTATCTCTACAGCGCACAAAGGAGTACAGAAGGTATCTCTACAGCGCACAAAGGAGTACAGAAGGTATCTCTACAGCGCACAAAGGAGTACAGAAGGTATCTCTTCAGCGCACAAAGGAGTACAGAAGGTATCTCTACAGCGCACAAAGGAGTACAGGGGAAATATCTCTAGAACGTACAAAGGAGTACACGAGGTATCTCTACAGCGTACAAAGGAGTACAGAAGGTATCTCTACAGCGCACAAAGGAGAACAGAAGGTATCTCTACAGCGCACAAAGGAGTACAGGAAATATCTCTAGAACGTACAAAGGAGTACAGAAGGTATCTCTACAGCGCACAAAGGAGTACAGAAGGTATCTCTACAGCGCACAAAGGAGTACAGAAGGTATCTCTACAGCGCACAAAGGAGTACAGAAGGTATCTCTACAGCGCACAAAGAAGTACAGGAAATATCTCTAGAACGTACAAAGGAGTACACGAGGTATCTCTACAGCGTACAAAGGAGTACAGAAGGTATCTCTACAGCGCACAAAGGAGTACAGAAGGTATCTCTACAGCGCACAAAGGAGTACAGAAGGTATCTCTACAGCGCACAAAGGAGTACAGGAAATATCTCTAGAACGTACAAAGGAGTACACGAGGTATCTCTACAGCGTACAAAGGAGTACAGAAGGTATCTCTACAGCGCACAAAGGAGTACAGAAGGTATCTCTACAGCGCACAAAGGAGTACAGAAGGTATCTCTACAGCGCACAAAGGAGTACAGAAGGTATCTCTACAGCGCACAAAGGAGTACAGAAGGTATCTCTACAGCACACAAAGGAGTACAGAAGGTATCTCTACAGCGCACAAAGGAGTACAAAAGCTATCTCTACAGCGCACAAAGGAGTACAGAAGGTATCTCTACAGCACACAAAGGAGTACAGAAGGTATCTCTACAGCGCACAAAGGAGTACAGGAAATATCTCTAGAACGTACAAACGAGTACACGAGGTATCTCTACAGCGTACAAAGGAGTACAGAAGGTATCTCTACAGCGCACAAAGGAGTACAGAAGGTATCTCTACAGCGCACAAAGGAGTACAGAAGGTATCTCTACAGCGCACAAAGGAGTACAGAAGGTATCTCTACAGCGCTCAAAGGAGTACAGGAAATATCTCTAGAACGTACAAAGGAGTACACGAGGTATCTCTACAGCGTACAAAGGAGTACAGAAGGTATCTCTACAGCGCACAAAGGAGTACAGAAGGTATCTCTACAGCGCACAAAGGAGTACAGAAGGTATCTCTACAGCGCACAAAGGAGTACAGAAGGTATCTCTACAGCGCGCAAAGGAGTACAGGAAATATCTCTAGAACGTACAAAGGAGTACACGAGGTATCTCTACAGCGTACAAAGGAGTACAGAAGGTATCTCTACAGCGCACAAAGGAGTACAGAAGGTATCTCTACAGCGCACAAAGGAGTACAGAAGGTATCTCTACAGCGCACAAAGGAGTACAGAAGGTATCTCTACAGCGCACAGAGGAGTACTGGAAATATCTCTAGAACGTACAAAGGAGTACACGAGGTATCTCTATAGCGTACAAAGGAGTACAGAAGGTATCTTTACAGTGCACAAAGGAGTACAGAAGGTATCTCTACAGCGCACAAAGGAGTACAGGAAATATCTCTAGAACGTACAAAGGAGTACACGAGGTATCTCTACAGCGTACAAAGGAGTACAGAAGGTATCTCTACAGCGCACAAAGGAGTACAGAAGGTATCTCTACAGCGCACAAAGGAGTACAGAAGGTATCTCTACAGCGCACAAAGGAGTACAGAAGGTATCTCTACAGCGCACAAAGGAGTACAGAAGGTATCTTTTCAGCGCACAAAGGAGTACAGAAGGTATCTCTACAGCGCACAAAGGAGTACAGGGGAAATATCTCTAGAACGTACAAAGGAGTACACGAGGTATCTCTACAGCGTACAAAGGAGTACAGAAGGTATCTCTACAGCGCACAAAGGAGAACAGAAGGTATCTCTACAGCGCACAAAGGAGTACAGGAAATATCTCTAGAACGTACAAAGGAGTACAGAAGTTTTCTCTACAGCGCACAAAGGAGTACAGAAGGTATCTCTACAGCGCACAAAGGAGTACAGAAGGTATCTCTACAGCGCACAAAGGAGTACAGAAGGTATCTCTACAGCGCACAAAGGAGTACAGGAAATATCTCTAGAACGTACAAAGGAGTACACGAGGTATCTCTACAGCGTACAAAGAAATACAGAAGGTATCTCTACAGCGCACATAGGAGGACAGAAGGTATCTCTACAGCGCACAAAGGAGTACAGAAGGTATCTCTACAGCGCACAAAGGAGTACAGGAAATATCTCTAGAACGTACAAAGGAGTACACGAGGTATCTCTACAGCGTGCAAAGGAGTACAGAAGGTATCTCTACAGCGCACAAAGGAGTACAGAAGGTATCTCTACTGCGCACAAAGGAGTACAGAAGGTATCTCTACAGCGCACAAAGGAGTACAGGAAATATCTCTAGAACGTACAAAGGAGTACACGAGGTATCTCTACAAAGGAGTACAGAAGGTATCTCTACAGCGCACAAAGGAGTACAGAAGGTATCTCTACAGCGCACAAAGGAGTACAGAAGGTATCTCTACAGCGCACAAAGGAGTACAGAAGGTATCTCTACAGCGCACAAAGGAGTACAGAAGGTATCTCTACAGCGCACAAAGATGTACAGGAAATATCTCTAGAACGTACAAAGGAGTACACGAGGTATCTCTACAGCGTACAAAGGAGAACAGAAGGTATCTCTACAGCGCACAAAGGAGTACAGAAGGTATCTCTACAGCGCACAAAGGAGTACAGGAAATATCTCTTGAACGTACAAAGGAGTACACGAGGTATCTCTACAGCGTACAAAGGAGTACAGAAGGTATCTCTACAGCGCACAAAGGAGTACAGAAGGTATCTCTACAGCGCACAAAGGAGTACAGAAGGTATCTCTACAGCGCACAAAGGAGTACAGAAGGTATCTCTACAGCGCACAAAGGAGTACAGAAGGTATCTTTTCAGCGCACAAAGGAGTACAGAAGGTATCTCTACAGCGCACAAAGGAGTACAGGGGAAATATCTCTAGAACGTACAAAGGAGTACACGAGGTATCTCTACAGCGTACAAAGGAGTACAGAAGGTATCTCTACAGCGCACAAAGGAGAACAGAAGGTATCTCTACAGCGCACAAAGGAGTACAGGAAATATCTCTAGAACGTACAAAGGAGTACAGAAGTTTTCTCTACAGCGCACAAAGGAGTACAGAAGGTATCTCTATAGCGCACAAAGGAGTACAGAAGGTATCTCTACAGCGCACAAAGGAGTACAGAAGGTATCTCTACAGCGCACAAAGGAGTACAGGAAATATCTCTAGAACGTACAAAGGAGTACACGAGGTATCTCTACAGCGTACAAAGGAGTACAGAAGGTATCTCTACAGCGCACATAGGAGGACAGAAGGTATCTCTACAGCGCACAAAGGAGTACAGAAGGTATCTCTACAGCGCACAAAGGAGTACAGGAAATATCTCTAGAACGTACAAAGGAGTACACGAGGTATCTCTACAGCGTGCAAAGGAGTACAGAAGGTATCTCTACAGCGCACAAAGGAGTACAGAAGGTATCTCTACAGCGCACAAAGGAGTACAGAAGGTATCTCTACAGCGCACAAAGGAGTACAGGAAATATCTCTAGAACGTACAAAGGAGTACACGAGGTATCTCTACAAAGGAGTACAGAAGGTATCTCTACAGCGCACAAAGGAGTACAGAAGGTATCTCTACAGCGCACAAAGGAGTACAGAAGGTATCTCTACAGCGCACAAAGGAGTACAGAAGGTATCTCTACAGCGCACAAAGATGTACAGGAAATATCTCTAGAACGTACAAAGGAGTACACGAGGTATCTCTACAGCGTACAAAGGAGTACAGAAGGTATCTCTACAGCGCACAAAGGAGTACAGAAGGTATCTCTACAGCGCACAAAGGAGTACAGAAGGTATCTCTACAGCGCACAAAGGAGTACAGAAGGTATCTCTACAGCGCACAAAGGAGTACAGAAGGTATCTTTTCAGCGCACAAAGGAGTACAGAAGGTATCTCTACAGCGCACAAAGGAGTACAGGGGAAATATCTCTAGAACGTACAAAGGAGTACACGAGGTATCTCTACAGCGTACAAAGGAGTACAGAAGGTATCTCTACAGCGCACAAAGGAGAACAGAAGGTATCTCTACAGCGCACAAAGGAGTACAGGAAATATCTCTAGAACGTACAAAGGAGTAAAGAAGTTATCTCTACAGCGCACAAAGGAGTACAGAAGGTATCTCTACAGCGCATAAAGGAGTACAGAAGGTATCTCTACAGCGCACAAAGGAGTACAGAAGGTATCTCTACAGCGCACAAAGGAGTACAGGAAATATCTCTAGAACGTACAAAGGAGTACACGAGGTATCTCTACAGCGTACAAAGGAGTACAGAAGGTATCTCTACAGCGCACAAAGGAGGACAGAAGGTATCTCTACAGCGCACAAAGGAGTACAGAAGGTATCTCTACAGCGCACAAAGGAGTACAGGAAATATCTCTAGAACGTACAAAGGAGTACACGAGGTATCTCTACAGCGTGCAAAGGAGTACAGAAGGTATCTCTACAGCGCACAAAGGAGTACAGAAGGTATCTCTACAGCGCACAAAGGAGTACAGAAGGTATCTCTACAGCGCACAAAGGAGTACAGGAAATATCTCTAGAACGTACAAAGGAGTACACGAGGTATCTCTACAAAGGAGTACAGAAGGTATCTCTACAGCGCACAAAGGAGTACAGAAGGTATCTCTACAGCGCACAAAGGAGTACAGAAGGTATCTCTACAGCGCACAAAGGAGTACACGAGGTATCTCTACAGCGTGCAAAGGAGTACAGAAGGTATCTCTACAGCGCACAAAGGAGTACAGAAGGTATCTCTACAGCGCACAAAGGAGTACAGAAGGTATCTCTACAGCGCACAAAGGAGTACAGGAAATATCTCTAGAACGTACAAAGGAGTACACGAGGTATCTCTACAAAGGAGTACAGAAGGTATCTCTACAGCGCACAAAGGAGTACAGAAGGTATCTCTACAGCGCACAAAGGAGTACAGAAGGTATCTCTACAGCGCACAAAGGAGTACAGAAGGTATCTCTACAGCGCACAAAGATGTACAGGAAATATCTCTAGAACGTACAAAGGAGTACACGAGGTATCTCTACAGCGTACAAAGGAGTACAGAAGGTATCTCTACAGCGCACAAAGGAGTACAGAAGGTATCTCTACAGCGCACAAAGGAGTACAGAAGGTATCTCTACAGCGCACAAAGGAGTACAGAAGGTATCTCTACAGCGCACAAAGGAGTACAGAAGGTATCTTTTCAGCGCACAAAGGAGTACAGAAGGTATCTCTACAGCGCACAAAGGAGTACAGGGGAAATATCTCTAGAACGTACAAAGGAGTACACGAGGTATCTCTACAGCGTACAAAGGAGTACAGAAGGTATCTCTACAGCGCACAAAGGAGAACAGAAGGTATCTCTACAGCGCACAAAGGAGTACAGGAAATATCTCTAGAACGTACAAAGGAGTAAAGAAGTTATCTCTACAGCGCACAAAGGAGTACAGAAGGTATCTCTACAGCGCATAAAGGAGTACAGAAGGTATCTCTACAGCGCACAAAGGAGTACAGAAGGTATCTCTACAGCGCACAAAGGAGTACAGGAAATATCTCTAGAACGTACAAAGGAGTACACGAGGTATCTCTACAGCGTACAAAGGAGTACAGAAGGTATCTCTACAGCGCACAAAGGAGGACAGAAGGTATCTCTACAGCGCACAAAGGAGTACAGAAGGTATCTCTACAGCGCACAAAGGAGTACAGGAAATATCTCTAGAACGTACAAAGGAGTACACGAGGTATCTCTACAGCGTGCAAAGGAGTACAGAAGGTATCTCTACAGCGCACAAAGGAGTACAGAAGGTATCTCTACAGCGCACAAAGGAGTACAGAAGGTATCTCTACAGCGCACAAAGGAGTACAGGAAATATCTCTAGAACGTACAAAGGAGTACACGAGGTATCTCTACAAAGGAGTACAGAAGGTATCTCTACAGCGCACAAAGGAGTACAGAAGGTATCTCTACAGCGCACAAAGGAGTACAGAAGGTATCTCTACAGCGCACAAAGGAGTACAGAAGGTATCTCTACAGCGTACAAAGGATTACAGGAAATATCTCTAGAACGTACAAAGGAGTACACGAGGTATCTCTACAGCGTACAAAGGAGTACAGAAGGTATCTCTACAGCGCACAAAGGAGTACAGAAGGTATCTCTACAGCGCACAAAGGAGTACAGAAGGTATCTCTACAGCGCGCAAAGGAGTACAGGAAATATCTCTAGAACGTACAAAGGAGTACACGAGGTATCTCTACAGCGTACAAAGGAGTACAGAAGGTATCTCTACAGCGCACAAAGGAGTACAGAAGGTATCTCTACAGCGCACAAAGGAGTACAGAAGGTATCTCTACAGCGCACAAAGGAGTACAGAAGGTATCTCTACAGCGCACAGAGGAGTACAGGAAATATCTCTAGAACGTACAAAGGAGTACACGAGGTATCTCTATAGCGTACAAAGGAGTACAGAAGGTATCTTTACAGTGCACAAAGGAGTACAGAAGGTATCTCTACAGCGCACAAAGGAGTACAGGAAATATCTCTAGAACGTACAAAGGAGTACACGAGGTATCTCTACAGCGTACAAAGGAGTACAGAAGGTATCTCTACAGCGCACAAAGGAGTACAGAAGGTATCTCTACAGCGCACAAAGGAGTACTGGAAATATCTCTAGAACGTACAAAGGAGTACACGAGGTATCTCTACAGCGTACAAAGGAGTACAGAAGGTATCTCTACAGCGCACAAAGGAGTACAGAAGGTATCTCTACAGCGCACAAAGGAGTACAGAAGGTATCTCTACAGCGCACAAAGAAGTACAGAAGGTATCTCTACAGCGCACAAAGGAGTACAGAAGGTATCTCTACAGCGCACAAAGGAGTACAGGAAATATCTCTAGAACGTACAAAGGAGTACACGAGGTATCTCTACAGCGTACAAAGGAGTACAGAAGGTATCTCTACAGCGCACAAAGGAGTACAGAAGGTATCTCTACAGCGCACAAAGGAGTACAGAAGGTATCTCTACAGCGCACAAAGGAGTACAGAAGGTATCTCTACAGCGCACAAAGGAGTACAGGAAATATCTCTAGAATGTACAAAGGAGTACACGAGGTATCTCTACAGCGTACAAAGGAGTACAGAAGGTATCTCTACAGCGCACAAAGGAGTACAGAAGGTATCTCTACAGCGCACAAAGGAGTACAGAAGGTATCTCTACAGCGCACAAAGGAGTACAGAAGGTATCTCTACAGCGCACAAAGGAGTACAGAAGGTATCTCTACAGCGCACAAAGGAGTACAGAAGGTATCTCCACAGCGCACAAAGGAGTACAGGAAATATCTCTAGAACGTACAAAGGAGTACACGAGGTATCTCTACAGCGTACAAAGGTGTACAGAAGGTATCTCTACAGCGCGCAAAGGAGTACAGAAGGTATCTCTACAGCGCACAAAGGAGTACAGAAGGTATCTCTACAGCGCACAAAGGAGCACAGGAAATATCTCTAGAACGTACAAAGGAGTACACGAGGTATCTCTACAGCGCACAAAGGAGTACAGGAAATATCTCTAGATCGTACAAAGGAGTACACGAGGTATCTCTACAGCGTACAAAGGAGTACAGAAGGTATCTCTACAGCGCACAAAGGAGTACAGAAGGTATCTCTACAGCGCACAAAGGAGTACAGAAGGTATCTCTACAGCGCACAAAGGAGTACAGAAGGTATCTCTACAGCGCACAAAGGAGTACAGAAGGTATCTCTACAGCGCACAAAGGAGTACAGAAGGTATCTCTACAGCGCACAAAGGAGTACAGAAGGTATCTCTACAGCGCACAAAGGAGTACAGAAGGTATCTCTACAGCGCACAAAGGAGTACAGAAGGTATCTCTACAGCGCACAAAGGAGTACAGAAGGTATCTCTACAGCGCACAAAGGAGTACAGAAGGTCTCTCTAGAGCGTACAAAGGAGTACAGAAAGTATCTCTACAGCGCACAAAGGAGTAAAGAAGGTATCTCTACAGCGCACAAAGGAGTACAGAAGGTATCTCTACAGCGCACAAAGGAGTACAGAAGGTATCTCTACAGCGCACAAAGGAGTACAGAAGGTATCTCTACAGCGCACAAAGGAAGACAGAAGGTATCTCTACAGCGCACAAAGGAGTACAGAAGGTATCTCTACAGCGCACCAAGGAGTACAGGAAATATCTCTACAGCGCACAAAGGAGTACAGAAGGTATCTCTACAGCGCACAAAGGAGTACAGAAGGTATCTCTACAGCGTACAAAGGATTACAGGAAATATCTCTAGAACGTACAAAGGAGTACACGAGGTATCTCTACAGCGTACAAAGGAGTACAGAAGGTATCTCTACAGCGCACAAAGGAGTACAGAAGGTATTTCTACAGCGCACAAAGGAGTATAGAAGGTATCTCTACAGCGCACAAAGGAGTACAGAAGGTATCTCTACAGCGCACAAAGGAGTACAGGAAATATCTCTAAAACGTACAAAGGAGTACACGAGGTATCTCTACAGCGTACAAAGGAGTACAGAAGGTATCTCTACAGCGCACAAAGGAGTACAGAAGGTATCTCTACAGCGCACAAAGGAGTACAGAAGGTATCTCTACAGCGCACAAAGGAGTACAGAAGGTATCTCTACAGCGCACAAAGGAGTACAGAAGGTATCTCTACAGCGTACAAAGGAGTAAAGAAGGTATCTCTACAGCGCACAAAGGAGTACAGAAGGTATCTCTACAGCGCACAAAGGAGTACAGAAGGTATCTGTACAGCGCACAAAGGAGTACAGAAGGTATCTCTACAGCGCACAAAGGAGTACAGAAGGTATCTCTACAGCGCACAAAGGAGTACAGAAGGTATCTCTACAGCGCACAAAGAAGTACAGAAAGTATCTCTACAGCGCACAAAGGAGTACAGAAGGTATCTCTACAGCGCACAAAGGAGTACAGGAAATATCTCTAGAACGTACAAAGGAGTACACGAGGTATCTCTACAGCGTACAAAGGAGTACAGAAGGTATCTCTACAGCGCACAAAGGAGTACAGAAGGTATCTCTACAGCGCACAAAGGAGTACAGAAGGTATCTCTACAGCGCACAAAGGAGTACAGAAGGTATCTCTACAGCGCACAAAGGAGTACAGAAGGTATCTCTACAGCGCACAAAGGAGTACAGAAGGTATCTCTACAGCGCACAAAGGAGTACAGAAGGTTTCTCTACAGCGCACAAAGGAGTACAGAAGGTATCTCTACAGCGCACAAAGGAGTACAGAAGGTATCTCTACAGCGCACAAAGGAGTACAAAAGGTATCTCTACAGCGCACAAAGGAGTACAGAAAATATCTCTAGAACGTACAAAGGAGTACACGAGGTATCTCTACAGCGCACAAAGGAGTACAGAAGGTATCTCTACAGCGCACAAAGGAGTACAGAAGGTATCTCTACAGCGCACAAAGGAGTACAGAAGGTATCTCTACAGCGCACAAAGGAGTACAGAAGGTATCTCTACAGCGCACAAAGGAGTACAGAAGGAATCTCTACAGCGCACAAAGGAGTACAGAAGGTATCTCTACAGCGCACAAAGGAGTACAGGAAATATCTCTAGAACGTACAAAGGAGTACACGAGGTATCTCTACAGCGTACAAAGGAGTACAGAAGGTATCTCTACAGCGCACAAAGGAGTACAGAAGGTATCTCTACAGCGCACAAAGGAGTACAGTAGGTATCTCTACAGCGCACAAAGGAGTACAGAAGGTATCTCTACAGCGCACAAAGGAGTACAGAAGGTATCTCTACAGCGCACAAAGGAGTACAGAAGGTATCTCTACAGCGCACAAAGGAGTACAGGAAATATCTCTAGAACGTACAAAGGAGTACACGAGGTATCTCTACAGCGTACAAAGGAGTACAGAAGGTATCTCTACAGCGCACAAAGGAGTACAGAAAGTATCTCTACAGCGCACAAAGGAGTACAGAAGGTATTTCTACAGCGCACAAAGGAGTACAGAAGGTATCTCTACAGCGCACAAAGGAGTACAGAAGGTATCTCTACAGCGCACAAAGGAGTACAGAAGGTATCTCTACAGCGCACAAAGGAGTACAGAAGGTATCTCTACAGCGCACAAAGGAGTACAGAAGGTATCTCTACAGCGCACAAAGGAGTACAGAAGGTATCTCTACAGCGCACAAAGGAGTAAAGAAGGTATCTCTACAGCGCACAAAGGAGTACAGAAGGTATCTCTACAGCGCACAAAGGAGTACAGAAGGTATCTCAACAGCGCACAAAGGAGTACAGAAGGTCTCTCTACAGCGCACAAAGGAGTACAGGAAATATCTCTAGAACGTACAAAGGAGTACACGAGGTATCTCTACAGCGTACAAAGGAGTACAGAAGGTATCTCTACAGCGCACAAAGGAGTACAGAAGGTATCTCTACAGCGCACAAAGGAGTACAGAAAATATCTCTAGAACGTACAAAGGAGTACACGAGGTATCTCTACAGCGTACAAAGGAGTGCAGAAGGTATCTCTACAGCGCACAAAGGAGTACAGAAGGTATCTCTACAGCGTACAAAGGAGTACAGAAGGTATCTCTACAGCGCACAAAGGAGTACAGGAAATATCTCTAGAACGTACAAAGGAGTACACGAGGTATCTCTACAGCGTACAAAGGAGTACAGAAGGTATCTCTACAGCGCACAAAGGAGTACAGAAAGTATCTCTACAGCGCACAAAGGAGTACAGAAGGTATTTCTACAGCGCACAAAGGAGTACAGAAGGTATCTCTACAGCGCACAAAGGAGTACAGAAGGTATCTCTACAGCGCACAAAGGAGTACAGAAGGTATCTCTACAGCGCACAAAGGAGTACAGAAGGTATCTCTACAGCGCACAAAGGAGTACAGAAGGTATCTCTACAGCGCACAAAGGAGTACAGAAGGTATCTCTACAGCGCACAAAGGAGTACAGAAGGTATCTCTACAGCGCACAAAGGAGTACAGAAGGTATCTCTACAGCGCACAAAGGAGTACAGAAGGTATCTCAACAGCGCACAAAGGAGTACAGAAGGTATCTCTACAGCGCACAAAGGAGTACAGGAAATATCTCTAGAACGTACAAAGGAGTACACGAGGTATCTCTACAGCGTACAAAGGAGTACAGATGGTATCTCTCCAGCGCACAAAGGAGTACAGAAGGTATCTCTACAGCGCACAAAGGAGTACAGAAGGTATCTCTACAGCGCACAAAGGAGTACAGGAAATATCTCTAGAACGTACAAAGGAGTACACGAGGTATCTCTACAGCGCACAAAGGAATACAGGAAATATCTCTAGAACGTACAAAGGAGTACACGAGGTATCTCTACAGCGTACAAAGGAGTACAGAAGGTATCTCTACAGCGCACAAAGGAGTACAGAAGGTATCTCTACAGCGCACAAAGGAGTACAGAAGGTATCTCTACAGCGCACAAAGGAGTACAGAAGGTATCTCTACAGCGCACAAAGGAGTACAGAAGGTATCTCTACAGCGCACAAAGGAGTACAGAAGGTATCTCTACAGCGCAAAAAGGAGTACAAAAGGTATCTCTACAGCGCACAAAGGAGTACAGAAGGTATCTCTTCAGCGCACAAAGGAGTACAGGAAATATCTCTAGAACGTACAAAGGAGTACACGAGGTATCTCTACAGCGTACAAAGGAGTACAGAAGGTATCTCTACAGCGCACAAAGGAGTACAGAAGGTATCTCTACAGCGCACAAAGGAGTACAGAAGGTATCTCTACAGCGCACAAAGGAGTACAGAAGGTATCTCTACAGCGCACAAAGGAGTACAGGAAATATCTCTAGAACGTACAAAGGAGTACACGAGGTATCTCTACAGCGTACAAAGGAGTACAGAAGGTATCTCTACAGCGCACAAAGGAGTACAGAAGGTATCTCTAAAGCGCACAAAGGAGTACAGAAGGTATCTCTACATCGCACAAAGGAGTACAGAAGGTATCTCTACAGCGCACAAAGGAGTACAGAAGGTATCTCTACAGCGCACAAAGGAGTACAGAAGGTATCTCTACAGCGCACAAATGAGAACAGAAGGTATCTCTACAGCGCACAAAGGAGTACAGAAGGTATCTCTACAGCGCACAAAGGAGTACAGAAGGTATCTCTACAGCGCACAAAGGAGTACAGGAAATATCTCTAGAACGTAAAAAGGAGTACACGAGGTATCTCTACAGCGTACAAAGGAGTACAGAAGGTATCTCTACAGCGCACAAAGGAGTACAGAAGGTATCTCTACAGCGCACAAAGGAGTACAGAAGGTATCTCTACAGCGCACAAAGGAGTACAGGAAATATCTCTAGAACGTACAAAGGAGTACACGAGGTATCTCTACAGCGCACAAAGGAATACAGGAAATATCTCTAGAACGTACAAAGGAGTACACGAGGTATCTCTACAGCGTACAAAGGAGTACAGAAGGTATCTCTACAGCGCACAAAGGAGTACAGAAGGTATCTCTACAGCGCACAAAGGAGTACAGAAGGTATCTCTACAGCGCACAAAGGAATACAGAAGGTATCTCTACAGCGCACAAAGGAGTACAGAAGGTATCTCTACAGCGCACAAAGGAGTACAGAAGGTATCTCTACAGCGCACAAAGGAGTACAGAAGGTATCTCTACAGCGCACAAAGGAGTACAGGAAATATCTCTAGAACGTACAAAGGAGTACACGAGGTATCTCTACAGCGTACAAAGGAGTACAGGAAATATCTCTAGAACGTACAAAGGAGTACACGAGGTATCTCTACAGCGCACAAAGGAGTACAGAAGGTATCTCTACAGCGCACAAAGGAGTACAGAAGGTATCTCTACAGCGCACAAAGGAGTACAGAAGGTATCTCTACAGCGCACAAAGGAGTACAGGAAATATCTCTAGAACGTACAAAGGAGTACACGAGGTATCTCTACAGCGTACAAAGGAGTACAGAAGGTATCTCTACAGCGCACAAAGAAGTACAGAAGGTATCTCTACAGCGCACAAAGGAGTACAGAAGGTATCTCTACAGCGCACAAAGGAGTACAGAAGGTATCTCTACAGCGCACAAAGGAGTACAGGAAATATCTCTAGAACGTACAAAGGAGTACACGAGGTATCTCTACAGCGTACAAAGGAGTACAGAAGGTATCTCTACAGCGCACAAAGGAGTACAGAAGGTATCTCTACAGCGCACAAAGGAGTACAGAAGGTATCTCTACAGCGCAGAAAGGAGTACAGAAGGTATCTCTACAGCGCACAAAGGTGTACAGAAGGTATCTCGACAGCGCACAAAGGAGTACAGAAGGTATCTCTACAGCGCACAAAGGAGTACAGGAAATATCTCTAGAACGTACAAAATAGTACACGAGGTATCTCTACAGCGTAAAAGGAGTACAGAAGGTATCTCTACAGCGCACAAAGGAGTACAGAAGGTATCTCTACAGCGCACAAAGGAGTACAGAAGGTATCTCTACAGCGCACAAAGGAGTACAGAAGGTATCTCTACAGCGCACAAAGGAGTACAGGAAATATCTCTAGAACGTACAAAGGAGTACACGAGGTATCTCTACAGCGTACAAAGGAGTACAGAAGGTATCTATACAGCGCACAAAGGAGTACAGAAGATATCTCTACAGCGCACAAAGGAGTACAGAAGGTATCTCTACAGCGCACAAAGGAGTACAGAAGGTATCTCTACAGCGCACAAAGGAGTACAGGAAATATCTCTAGAACGTAAAAAGGAGTACACGAGGTATCTCTACAGCGTACAAAGGAGTACAGAAGGTATCTCTACAGCGCACAAAGGAGTACAGAAGGTATCTCTACAGCGCACAAAGGAGTACAGAAGGTATCTCTACAGCGCACAAAGGAGTACAGGAAATATCTCTAGAACGTACAAAGGAGTACACGAGGTATCTCTACAGCGCACAAAGGAATACAGGAAATATCTCTAGAACGTACAAAGGAGTACACGAGGTATCTCTACAGCGTACAAAGGAGTACAGAAGGTATCTCTACAGCGCACAAAGGAGTACAGAAGGTATCTCTACAGCGCACAAAGGAGTACAGAAGGTATCTCTACAGCGCACAAAGGAATACAGAAGGTATCTCTACAGCGCACAAAGGAGTACAGAAGGTATCTCTACAGCGCACAAAGGAGTACAGAAGGTATCTCTACAGCGCACAAAGGAGTACAGAAGGTATCTCTACAGCGCACAAAGGAGTACAGGAAATATCTCTAGAACGTACAAAGGAGTACACGAGGTATCTCTACAGCGTACAAAGGAGTACAGGAAATATCTCTAGAACGTACAAAGGAGTACACGAGGTATCTCTACAGCGCACAAAGGAGTACAGAAGGTATCTCTACAGCGCACAAAGGAGTACAGAAGGTATCTCTACAGCGCACAAAGGAGTACAGAAGGTATCTCTACAGCGCACAAAGGAGTACAGGAAATATCTCTAGAACGTACAAAGGAGTACACGAGGTATCTCTACAGCGTACAAAGGAGTACAGAAGGTATCTCTACAGCGCACAAAGAAGTACAGAAGGTATCTCTACAGCGCACAAAGGAGTACAGAAGGTATCTCTACAGCGCACAAAGGAGTACAGAAGGTATCTCTACAGCGCACAAAGGAGTACAGGAAATATCTCTAGAACGTACAAAGGAGTACACGAGGTATCTCTACAGCGTACAAAGGAGTACAGAAGGTATCTCTACAGCGCACAAAGGAGTACAGAAGGTATCTCTACAGCGCACAAAGGAGTACAGAAGGTATCTCTACAGCGCAGAAAGGAGTACAGAAGGTATCTCTACAGCGCACAAAGGTGTACAGAAGGTATCTCGACAGCGCACAAAGGAGTACAGAAGGTATCTCTACAGCGCACAAAGGAGTACAGGAAATATCTCTAGAACGTACAAAGGAGTACACGAGGTATCTCTACAGCGTAAAAGGAGTACAGAAGGTATCTCTACAGCGCACAAAGGAGTACAGAAGGTATCTCTACAGCGCACAAAGGAGTACAGAAGGTATCTCTACAGCGCACAAAGGAGTACAGAAGGTATCTCTACAGCGCACAAAGGAGTACAGGAAATATCTCTAGAACGTACAAAGGAGTACACGAGGTATCTCTACAGCGTACAAAGGAGTACAGAAGGTATCTATACAGCGCACAAAGGAGTACAGAAGATATCTCTACAGCGCACAAAGGAGTACAGAAGGTATCTCTACAGCGCACAAAGGAGTACAGAAGGTATCTCTACAGCGCACAGAGGAGTACAGGAAATATCTCTACAACGTACAAAGGAGTACAGAAGGTATCTTCACAGCGCACAAAGGAGTACAGAAGGTATCTCTACAGCGCACAAAGAAGTACAGGAAATATCTCCAGAACGTACAAAGGAGTACACGAGGTATCTCTACAGCGTACAAAGGAGTACAGAAGGTATCTCTACAGCGCACAAAGGAGTACAGAAGGTATCTCTACAGCGCACAAAGGAGTACAGAAGGTATCTCTACAGCGCACAAAGGAGTACAGAAGGTATCTCTACAGCGCACAAAGGAGTACAGAAGGTATCTCTTCAGCGCACAAAGGAGTACAGAAGGTATCTCTACAGCGCACAAAGGAGTACAGGGGAAATATCTCTAGAACGTACAAAGGAGTACACGAGGTATCTCTACAGCGTACAAAGGAGTACAGAAGGTATCTCTACAGCGCACAAAGGAGAACAGAAGGTATCTCTACAGCGCACAAAGGAGTACAGGAAATATCTCTAGAACGTACAAAGGAGTACAGAAGGTATCTCTACAGCGCACAAAGGAGTACAGAAGGTATCTCTACAGCGCACAAAGGAGTACAGAAGGTATCTCTACAGCGCACAAAGGAGTACAGAAGGTATCTCTACAGCGCACAAAGGAGTACAGGAAATATCTCTAGAACGTACAAAGGAGTACACGAGGTATCTCTACAGCGTACAAAGGAGTACAGAAGGTATCTCTACAGCGCACAAAGGAGTACAGAAGGTATCTTTACAGCGCACAAAAGAGTACAGAAGGTATCTCTACAGCGCACAAAGGAGTACAGGAAATATCTCTAGAACGTACAAAGGAGTACACGAGGTATCTCTACAGCGTACAAAGGAGTACAGAAGGTATCTCTACAGCGCACAAAGGAGTACAGAAGGTATCTCTACAGCGCACAAAGGAGTACAGAAGGTATCTCTACAGCGCACAAAGGAGTACAGAAGGTATCTCTACAGCGCACAAAGGAGTACAGAAGGTATCTCTACAGCACACAAAGGAGTACAGAAGGTATCTCTACAGCGCACAAAGGAGTACAGAAGGTATCTCTACAGCGCACAAAGGAGTACAGAAGGTATCTCTACAGCACACAAAGGAGTACAGAAGGTATCTCTACAGCGCACAAAGGAGTACAGGAAATATCTCTAGAACGTACAAAGGAACACACGAGGTATCTCTACAGCGTACAAAGGAGTACAGAAGGTATCTCTACAGCGCACAAAGGAGTACAGAAGGTATCTCTACAGCGCACAAAGGAGTACAGAAGGTATCTCTACAGCGCACAAAGGAGTACAGAAGGTATCTCTACAGCGCTCAAAGGAGTACAGGAAATATCTCTAGAACGTACAAAGGAGTACACGAGGTATCTCTACAGCGTACAAAGGAGTACAGAAGGTATCTCTACAGCGCACAAAGGAGTACAGAAGGTATCTCTACAGCGCACAAAGGAGTACAGAAGGTATCTCTACAGCGCAGAAAGGAGTACAGAAGGTATCTCTACAGCGCACAAAGGAGTACAGAAGGTATCTCTACAGCGCACAAAGGAGTACAGAAGGTATCTCTACAGCGCACAAAGGAGTACAGGAAATATCTCTAGAACGTACAAAGGAGTACACGAGGTATCTCTACAGCGTACAAAGGAGTACAGAAGGTATCTCTACAGCGCACAAAGGAGTACAGAAGGTATCTCTACAGCGCACAAAGGAGTACAGAAGGTATCTCTACAGCGCACAAAGGAGTACAGAAGGTATCTCTACAGCGCACAAAGGAGTACAGAAGGTATCTCTACAGCGCACAAAGGAGTACAGAAGGTATCTCTACAGCGCACAAAGGAGTACAGGAAATATCTCTAGAACGTACAAAGGAGTACACGAGGTATCTCTACAGCGTACAAAGGAGTACAGAAGGTATTTCTACAGCGCACAAAGGAGTACAGAAGGTATCTCTACAGCGCACAAAGAAGAACAGAAGGTATCTCTACAGCGCACAAAGGAGTACAGAGGGTATCTCTACAGCGCACAAAGGAGTACAGAAGGTATCTCTACAGCGCACAAAGGAGTACAGGAAATATCTCTAGAACGTACAAAGGAGTACACGAGGTATCTCTACAGCGTACAAAGGAGTACAGAAGGTATCTCTACAGCGCACAAAGGAGTACAGAAGGTATCTCTACAGCGCACAAAGGAGTACAGAAGGTATCTCTACAGCGCACAAAGGAGTACAGAAGGTATCTCTATAGCGCACAAAGGAGTACAGAAGGTATCTCTACAGCGCACAAAGGAGTACAGAAGGTATCTCTACAGCGCACAAAGGAGTACAGAAGGTATCTCTACAGCTCACAAAGGAGTACAGAAGGTATCTCTACAGCGCACAAAGGAGTACAGAAGGTATCTCTACAGCGCACAAAGGAGTACAGAAGGTATTTCTACAGCGCACAAAGGAGTACAGGAAATATCTCTAGAACGTACAAAGGAGTACACGAGGTATCTCTACAGCGCACAAAGGAGTACAGAAGGTATCTCTACAGCGCACAAAGGAGTACAGAAGGTATCTCTACAGCGCACAAAGGAGTACAGAAGGTATCTCTACAGCGCACAAAGGAGTACAGGAAATATCTCTAGAACGTACAAAGGAGTACACGAGGTATCTCTACAGCGTACAAAGGAGTACAGAAGGTATCTCTACAGCACACAAAGGAGTAAAGAAGGTATCTCTATAGCGCACAAAGGAGTACAGAAGGTATCTCTACAGCGCACAAAGGAGTACAGAAGGTATCTCTACAGCGCACAAAGGAGTACTTAAGGTATCTCTACAGCGCACAAAGGAGTACAGGAAATATCTCTAGAACGTACAAAGGAGTACAGAAGGTATCTCTACAGCGCACAAAGGAGTACAGAAGGTATCTCTACAGCGCACAAAGGAGTACAGAATGTATCTCTACAGCGCACAAAGGAGTACAGAAGGTATCTCTACAGCGCACAAAGGAGTACAGGAAATATCTCTAGAACGTACAAAGGAGTACACGAGGTATCTCTACAGCGTACAAAGGAGTACAGAAGGTATCTCTACAGCACACAAAGGAGTAAAGAAGGTATCTCTATAGCGCACAAAGGAGTACAGAAGGTATCTCTACAGCGCACAAAGGAGTACAGAAGGTATCTCTACAGCGCACAAAGGAGTACAGGAAATATCTCTAGAACGTACAAAGGAGTACACGAGGTATCTCTACAGCGTACAAAGGAGTACAGAAGGTATATCTACAGCGCACAAAGGAGTACAGAAGGTATCTCTACAGCGCACAAAGGAGTACAGAAGGTATCTCTACAGCGCACAAAGGAGTACAGAAGGTATCTCTACAGCGCACAAAGGAGTACAGAAGGTATCTCTACAGCGCACAAAGGAGTACAGAAGGTATCTCTACAGCGCACAAAGGAGTAAAGGAAATATCTCTAGAACGTACAAAGGAGTACACGAGGTATCTCTACAGCGTACAAAGGAGTAGAGAAGGTATCTCTACAGCGCACAAAGGAGTACAGAAGGTATCTCTACAGCGCACAAAGGAGTACAGAAGGTATCTCTACAGCGCACAAAGGAGTACAGAAGGTATCTCTACAGCGCACAAAGGAGTACAGAAGGTATCTCTACAGCGCACATAGGAGTACAGAAGGTATCTCTACAGCGCACAAAGGAGTACAGGAAATATCTCTAGAACGTACAAAGGAGTACAGAAGGTATCTCTACAGCGCACAAAGGAGTACAGAAGGTATCTCTACAGCGCACAAAGGAGTACAGAATGTATCTCTACAGCGCACAAAGGAGTACAGAAGGTATCTCTACAGCGCACAAAGGAGTACAGGAAATATCTCTAGAACGTACAAAGGAGTACACGAGGTATCTCTACAGCGTACAAAGGAGTACAGAAGGTATCTCTACAGCACACAAAGGAGTAAAGAAGGTATCTCTATAGCGCACAAAGGAGTACAGAAGGTATCTCTACAGCGCACAAAGGAGTACAGAAGGTATCTCTACAGCGCACAAAGGAGTACAGGAAATATCTCTAGAACGTACAAAGGAGTACACGAGGTATCTCTACAGCGTACAAAGGAGTACAGAAGGTATATCTACAGCGCACAAAGGAGTACAGAAGGTATCTCTACAGCGCACAAAGGAGTACAGAAGGTATCTCTACAGCGCACAAAGGAGTACAGAAGGTATCTCTACAGCGCACAAAGGAGTACAGAAGGTATCTCTACAGCGCACAAAGGAGTACAGAAGGTATCTCTACAGCGCACAAAGGAGTAAAGGAAATATCTCTAGAACGTACAAAGGAGTACACGAGGTATCTCTACAGCGTACAAAGGAGTAGAGAAGGTATCTCTACAGCGCACAAAGGAGTACAGAAGGTATCTCTACAGCGCACAAAGGAGTACAGAAGGTATCTCTACAGCGCACAAAGGAGTACAGGAAATATCTCTAGAACGTACAAAGGAGTACACGAGGTATCTCTACAGCGTACAAAGGAGTACAGAAGGTATCTCTACAGCGCACAAAGGAGTACAGAAAGTTTCTCTACAGTGCACAAAGGAGTACAGAAGGTATTTCTACAGCGCACAAAGGAGTACAGAAGGTATCTCTACAGCGCACAAAGGAGTACAGAAGGTATCTCTACAGAGCACAAAGGAGTACAGAAGGTATCTCTACAGCGCACAAAGGAGTACAGAAGGTATCTCTACAGCGCACAAAGGAGTACAGAAGGTATCTCTACAGCGCACAAAGGAGTACAGAAGGTATCTCTACAGCGCACAAAGGAGTACAGAAGGTATCTCTACAGCGCACAAAGGAGTACAGAAGGTATCTCTACAGCGCACAAAGGAGTACAGAAGGTATCTCAACAGCGCACAAAGGAGTACAGCAGGTATCTCTACAGCGCACAAAGGAGTACAGGAAATATCTCTAGAACGTACAAAGGAGTACACGAGGTATCTCTACAGCGTACAAAGGAGTACAGAAGGTATCTCTACAGCGCACAAAGGAGTACAGAAGGTATCTCTACAGCGCACAAAGGAGTACAGAAGGTATCTCTACAGCGCACAAAGGAGTACAGGAAATATCTCTAGAACGTACAAAGGAGTACACGAGGTATCTCTACAGCGCACAAAGGAATACAGGAAATATCTCTAGAACGTACAAAGGAGTACACGAGGTATTTCTACAGCGTACAAAGGAGTACAGAAGGTATCTCTACAGCGCACAAAGGAGTACAGAAGGTATCTCTACAGCGCACAAAGGAGTACAGAAGGTATCTCTATAGTAGTGTGCTACTATTTTTGAATCCTTATTTTTGTTAGTTGCGTCTTGTTTGTTGATAGTTGCGTTCTGTATACTCGGGAAAGTGACATCCACGTGCGACCTGTGACGCGTAATAGCGAGAGCATGTGGAGGGTTGCCGAGGATAGGTTAGAGTGAGTTTTTGAAGCCAGTAGAGGTCGGTTGACTACCTTTGTACTCCTCCGTGTATACTTTCATCGGTGACTTCGTTGTGCGTGATATGGTGAGTCTGAGCAAGGACGAGTAATAAAGGCTGAAGTCCGGTGCTAGAAGACTCCGCCATAAGATAGTCGCCAATGTATGAAGCAGGATGGTATAGTTTCATGTAGCATAGTCAAGCCGACCGGTTTTATCGCAAGTGGTATGTTTTAAAGTGTAATATCCTGAATGTGGATACCAATAAACGTAAGTTCCGCATTTTGTTGTTTCCCATGAAAGCCGGATAGAGAATAGCGCCACAAGTTTGGGTCTAGAGGTAATAGGAAGCTGATACGAATTCAGAAGAAGAAGTTCGGTCGGAATTTGCGTTCAGGCGCATTTCGGTAAACCCTTTTGTTGGCGACTGTACCGAAGCCTGGGACGGCTCTGGAGCTTGTTGGCTGATTAGAGCCTTGGATGCTCTGGAGATAGGTTGATAGGTCGGCGGTTCTTGGAGGGCATTGAAAAGTAAGGTAGCAGCGCTACGACCCGTGCTTTGCGTTGGTTAGGCTGGTGAAGCGGTGGTCGCGCAGCCCAGTGTATATAAATTCCGCGACCCCGCGGCATCAGGACTACCACATTGGTGGCCAGTATGGGGAATTGAGACGAAGTTCTGGAGCTTTAAGGGGGCTGATACGAAGCTCGGAACAGTCTCAAATTTGAGAACCATTAGGTGTTAAAAACGGGTTGTGAGCTGTCTGCGGGTTTTGTTTTGTGTGCCAGTAAATTGAATTTGTGAAGTATGGCATCAGCATCGGATATGTCAGACGTAATGCTGCAGCTGGTGCAGGCTATAGGGAAACTTGGGAAAGAAGTACCTGAGCCCAGCATTTTTAAGGGGGGAATTGGTAATGTAAAAGAGTTGGATACGTGGCTACAAGGTTTTGAAAAATACTGTAAGGTGCAATATGGGGATGACACGGAAACATGGCTGGCTTGTTTACTCAAATATTTACAGGGAGATGCTAAGAAAATTGTGGAAGCCTGTGGTCCTGGTGCGAAGTATGAATTTGTGAAGAAAAGATTGGTGCAAGAGTTCGGGGCGAAATTATCATTAACTGATACGGAATTTGGGGCGTTCTTTTCCGCAGAACGTAGAACGGGCGAAAGCTTATTGTGTTATTCCATTCGCTTGGAAAGACTAGCGCGGGAAATGCTGCAGGAAAGTGACGAATTCAAAAGGGAAGGAATAGTAAAAAGCAAATTAATTAGTTCACTGCGGAAGGAGCTTGTGAATCGATTACGGGTACAGCTGCGGCATTTGGATGGTGTGACTTTGAAGCAAGTGGTTAATCTAGCTACCATGTTAGAGGAGCAGGAGGGTGAGGGAATGCGAAACGAATTTGTGTGTGCAAGTGAGGAGAGACGAGTGCGAGAGAATGGGCGAGAGGATGTGAATGAACAGTGGCGGATGAAGAGCGCGTGTTTCTATTGCCATGAGAGGGGGCATTTTGCGAGAGCCTGCCCTCGGAAAATGGAGGAGAGAAGTGCTCGCGCAAGAACGGAAGTATGTGCGTATTGTGGACGAATGGGGCATTTAATGTCAGCATGTGTTCGGTTTAAGAGTGAAGTGTGTGCATGTTTATGGTGTGGGGAGAGTAGCCATAAGAGTTTTCAGTGTCGAGAGAAGCCGGGGAAAATAGAAAGGACTGGTGCAGATGGGGACGCGCCAGCGGAAGTAAATTCCCCAAGGGTTCGAATGACCAAATTAGGAAGGAATGCCAGGAACGTGCTGGCTTATAAACTTAGCTCATGTGGGAAGAATAATATTGTCGCAGACTGCCTGTCTCGGGTGAATTATCCATGGAGCATGCCTGATGTACCCGAGGAGAACATTGGTGTTGTTGAGTATGAAGTCTTAGCTAATATACAGGGTGGTCCAGACTCCTTGTTTCAGGCTTTGTGTGTGTTGCTGGGTCGGAGTGACGCTGAGACCATTCGGAAACGCTGTTGTGATGTTGTTCTGCAGAAGCCGGAAAGGTATGGCTTGGGGAAGGCGGCTACACATAGGAAGTGGGCTACCACCTGGAGTAGTCCGGGGGTATTCCCGCCATGGGAGGCAGTTCAGGCGTTCTCTGATGGGTATGGGCTCAAAGTCGTAGTGTGTTTTCGGCCGGGAAGTCTTGTGGAAGTAGTTCCTGAAAAAGGGGCACAGGCGGTTGTCGCATTGGAATGTTTGGGTGGGGTACATTTTAACCCGGTCAAGCTGTCTCAGGATTACGGGAAGCACTCTGTCAATATGGCTATCGCTTCGGGAACTGAAAAATGTAGTATGTTGGGAGCTAGCTTACCGATTATTGCTGCAGGTCAGGACGCTGACCCAATTCTCGTTAATGTGAAGGAAAGTTTACGAACAGGACAGGCCAATTTGCACTTGGGAGCCTATAAAAAGTTGTTCAAGCGACTATGCTTACTGGATGGAGCAGTGTGCATAAGGAAAGGGAATCCTCGGGGAAAACCTGTTCCGGTTGTTCCAGAGAGGGACTTGCCAGCATTAGTGAAGGAGTATCATGAACATCTAGCTCATGTGGGAAGAGATAAACTCTGGAATGCTTTCAGGAGAAGTTATTTCGGGCTTGGCTTGGGAGTTGTGGTGCAAAAGACGGTGCGGGAATGCGTAGTTTGTCAGCAGCATAAGGGAGACGTTGTTAAGGATTTTCCGTTGCGTCGGCTGGATAAGAACTTGACGCGGCCGTATGAGGTGTATGCAGTGGATCTGTTGGAACTTCCCCGGAGTAAGAGAGGTTATGTGGGAGTCTTGGTCGGCATTGATCTGTATAGCAAATTCGGTCATGCAGTGCCGATACGTTCAAAGCAGGCCAGGGCTGTAGTGGGAGCCCTGGAGCGAAGCATTTTCACGAGCCTACCAAGGACGCCGGAAACAATCAGATCAGGTAATGGGCCAGAATTCACCTCAAGGGCGTTTCAGTCGCTGTTGAGTAGTTATGGGATCCGACATCAGACCATCGTACCTTATGCCGCCCACATGAATGGAGCTGTGGAAAGATTGAACAGGACTATTAGGGACAGGTTAGCAGCCACCTGTGCGAAAGTTCCCGGAGATTGGGATTTGGTCCTGTCAAGAGTCATGATGCAGTATAATCGGCTAATTCATCGAGAAACTGGAAAAGCGCGTGGTGAGTTCTTCGTGTCTGAAGAGGTTACACCAGATTTGCCCAAGGTAACTGAAAAGGAGAAACTCTGGCGACCTGGAGGTTCCCGCTTCCGGCATTTTGACGTGGGTGATTTCGTCTTACGAAGGATCATGCATTTGCCCGGGGCTGAACGCCACAAGCTCGCGCCCCGTTTCGAAGGACCCTACCAAGTAGTGCGATGTTACCCGGATGGAGTGAGCTACCAGCTGAAGATAGAAGGGCCTCGAGCACGATATTTGCGGGCTCATGTAGGGCAGTTGAAGCAGTTCCATGGGAAACCAGAGGTTGGTCCGAAGGTGGACGTGCCAGCAAAGGCGCCGCCCTGGCAGGATGCGGCGCCGGCGCGGGGACGCCGGCCGCGGGAGAGGGGCCGACAGCTTGTCCTCGGGATCGACTGGGAGCACTTACGAGGAATCAGGGCAGGAACAGTGAGGACTCCTAGTGCAGAGAGGGAGGACGACGCCCCCTCTTCGGGCGGGGTGGAACCCGAGGTTTCGGATGGTACGGGGTACCACCTGGACGAGAACCGCCCTGACAGCGTGCTGAGTGGGCCTGGGGAGGTAAGTTACCCCGCGTCCGGTTCGAGCCCCTCAGGTATTTCGGATTTCCTGCACCAATACGACGCAGCGCTGGTCCCGAGGACGTCAACGCCGGGTGAGGAAAGCAACAAGGTTGAGCCGGACCAAGTTGGTAAGAAATATCCGCTCCGGGTGAGACCCAAAGTAAATTACAAAGTGTGAATATGTGAGAAGATGGGTCATTTGAGTACCGAGTTGTTGCGTCCCAGATCATGCTGATCTGTGTCGTGTAGTGAACTGATGTGAGTTTGTTTTAATAGAAGTTTTACTTGTAAAGTGCAATAATAGTTTAAGTCATGGACAAGAAATTGTCCTCTTTTTTTTAAAAAAAACTAGTCGTTATGGAAAATTTTCAAATAAAGATAGTGGGCAGTAAAGGCCTTGTTTTACATTTGGCACAGAATAAGGAGAGTCCCTAGACGAGGTGCGATGTACTAATACCCCCCTGTCCTCAGAGTCGGGTGCTGCTGCTAGTGGGTGATTCCCGTGCCAGAGATGCAACCTTGGCCGCCCCTCCTGGCTGGAGGCTGCGCCTGTGTGTGTGTCCGGGGGCTACATTGGCTCGGCTGACGGAAGCTGCACAGAACGAGCTCAGCGCTGGGGAACGGCCGGATGTGCTAGTCATGGTGGGTCTCCACTGTGACTTGACGTATCTGGCCACCTACGGCGTGGCGGCAGCTCGGGGCCTCATGAGACTGGTAGAACCGGCCCCACTACCTGAGATTCGTCTGGCCGTGACCTCGGCAGACCATGTGCTTCGCCATTATTACGGGGTCCCGGTTGTGTGGTGTCTGCCGGCTACCCCCGATTTCGCCCGCTTCAACACTTTCCAAGGTGTACGGACACGGCGCTGGTATGAGCTACCCGAGTTCCTCCGCCAGGAAGCGGAGTGGTCGGCCACCCGGTATAGATTGACGGTGCGGGAACTGGAAGGGTATTTTCAGCGGCAAGGGGTCCATACGATCATGTTGGATCGCTATTTGGGGTTACACCGGTACTTGGATAGCCAAGACGGGGTGCACCCCACACCCGAAGTGGGAGCCGGCGTTTGGAGGAGATCGCTAGAGGAAGCGGTGGCCCGCCTTCCCGCGATCGGTCCGTCGGTGGTCCGTGGCCGGGTGTTGTCTCTGGCGGAACGGTTCCGTCGCAGGGAGCGGCGCAGGCGGCAGAGCCGGTCGCGGCGGCTGAGGGCCACACTGCGGGCGGTCGGTCTCAGTACCGCGGACCGATGGCCGGGCTACCCCTTTTTGCAGGAGTCGGCGCACGGAAGGCGTCACCAGTAGTCTGGCCATTTTGTTCATTTTGTTGGGATTTCCCGTTGGGAGTCCCGAGTAGCTATTTGAGGGGGGAGGGGTATAGTAGTGTGCTACTATTTTTGAATCCTTATTTTTGTTAGTTGCGTCTTGTTTGTTGATAGTTGCGTTCTGTATACTCGGGAAAGTGACATCCACGTGCGACCTGTGACGCGTAATAGCGAGAGCATGTGGAGGGTTGCCGAGGATAGGTTAGAGTGAGTTTTTGAAGCCAGTAGAGGTCGGTTGACTACCTTTGTACTCCTCCGTGTATACTTTCATCGGTGACTTCGTTGTGCGTGATATGGTGAGTCTGAGCAAGGACGAGTAATAAAGGCTGAAGTCCGGTGCTAGAAGACTCCGCCATAAGATAGTCGCCAATGTATGAAGCAGGATGGTATAGTTTCATGTAGCATAGTCAAGCCGACCGGTTTTATCGCAAGTGGTATGTTTTAAAGTGTAATATCCTGAATGTGGATACCAATAAACGTAAGTTCCGCATTTTGTTGTTTCCCATGAAAGCCGGATAGAGAATAGCGCCACAAGTTTGGGTCTAGAGGTAATAGGAAGCTGATACGAATTCAGAAGAAGAAGTTCGGTCGGAATTTGCGTTCAGGCGCATTTCGGTAAACCCTTTTGTTGGCGACTGTACCGAAGCCTGGGACGGCTCTGGAGCTTGTTGGCTGATTAGAGCCTTGGATGCTCTGGAGATAGGTTGATAGGTCGGCGGTTCTTGGAGGGCATTGAAAAGTAAGGTAGCAGCGCTACGACCCGTGCTTTGCGTTGGTTAGGCTGGTGAAGCGGTGGTCGCGCAGCCCAGTGTATATAAATTCCGCGACCCCGCGGCATCAGGACTACCACATCTCTACAGCGCACAAAGGAGTACAGAAGGTATCTCTACAGCGCAAAAAGGAGTACAGAAGGTATCTCTACAGCGCACAAAGGAGTACAGAAGGTATCTCTACAGCGCAAAAAGGAGTACAAAAGGTATCTCTACAGCGCACAAAGGAGTACAGAAGGTATCTCTTCAGCGCACAAAGGAGTACAGGAAATATCTCTAGAACGTACAAAGGAGTACACGAGGTATCTCTACAGCGTACAAAGGAGTACAGAAGGTATCTCTACAGCGCACAAAGGAGTACAGAAGGTATCTCTACAGCGCACAAAGGAGTACAGAAGGTATCTCTACAGCGCACAAAGGAGTGCAGAAGGTATCTCTACAGCGCACAGAGGAGTACAGGAAATATCTCTAGAACGTACAAAGGAGTACACGAGGTATCTCTACAGCGTACAAAGGAGTACAGAAGGTATCTCTACAGCGCACAAAAGAGTACAGAAGGTATCTCTAAAGCGCACAAAGGAGTACAGAAGGTATCTCTACATCGCACAGAGGAGTACAGAAGGTATCTCTACAGCGCACAAAGGAGTACAGAAGGTATCTCTACAGCGCACAAAGGAGTACAGAAGGTATCTCTACAGCGCACAAATGAGAACAGAAGGTATCTCTACAGCGCACAAAGGAGTACAGAAGGTATCTCTACAGCGCACAAAGGAGTACAGAAGGTATCTCTACAGCGCACAAAGGAGTACAGGAAATATCTCTAGAACGTACAAAGGAGTACACGAGGTATCTCTACAGCGTACAAAGGAGTACAGAAGGTATCTCTACAGCGCACAAAGGAGTACAGAAGGTATCTCTACAGCGCACAAAGGAGTACAGAAGGTATCTCTACAGCGCACAAAGGAGTACAGAAGGTATCTCTACAGCGCACAAAGGAGTACAGAAGGTATCTCTACAGCGCACAAAGGAGTACAGGAAATATCTCTAGAACGTACAAAGGAGTACACGAGGTATCTCTACAGCGTACAAAGGAGTACAGGAAATATCTCTAGAACGTACAAAGGAGTACACGAGGTATCTCTACAGCGCACAAAGGAGTACAGAAGGTATCTCTACAGCGCACAAAGGAGTACAGAAGGTATCTCTACAGCGCACAAAGGAGTACAGAAGGTATCTCTACAGCGCACCAAGTTGTACAGGAAATATCTCTAGAACGTACAAAGGAGTACACGAGGTATCTCTACAGCGTACAAAGGAGTACAGAAGGTATCTCTACAGCGCACAAAGGAGTACAGAAGGTATCTCTACAGCGCACAAAGGAGTACAGAAGGTATCTCTACAGCGCACAAAGGAGTACAGAAGGTATCTCTACAGCGCACAAAGGAGTACAGGAAATATCTCTAGAACGTACAAAGGAGTACACGAGGTATCTCTACAGCGTACAAAGGAGTACAGAAGGTATCTCTACAGCACACAAAGGAGTACAGAAGGTATCTCTACAGCGCACAAAGGAGTACAGAAGGTATCTCTACAGCGCAGAAAGGAGTACAGAAGGTATCTCTACAGCGCACAAAGGAGTACTGAAGGTATCTCTACAGCGCACAAAGGAGTACAGAAGGTATCTCTACAGCGCACAAAGGAGTACAGAAGGTATCTCTACAGCGCACAAAGGAGTACAGGAAATATCTCTAGAACGTACAAAGGAGTACACGAGGTATCTCTACAGCGTACAAAGGAGTACAGAAGGTATCTCTACAGCGCACAAAGGAGTACAGAAGGTATCTCTACAGCGCACAAAGGAGTACAGAAGGTATCTCTATAGCGCACAAAGGAGTACAGAAGGTATCTCTACAGCGCACAAAGGAGTACAGAAGGTATCTCTACAGCGCACAAAGGAGTACAGAAGGTATCTCTACAGCGCACAAAGGAGTACAGAAGGTATCTCTACAGCGCACAGAGGAGTACAGGAAATATCTCTAGAACGTACAAAGGAGTACACGAGGTATCTCTATAGCGTACAAAGGAGTACAGAAGGTATCTTTACAGCGCACAAAGGAGTACAGAAGGTATCTCTACAGCGCACAAAGGAGTACAGGAAATATCTCTAGAACGTACAAAGGAGTACACGAGGTATCTCTACAGCGTACAAAGGAGTACAGAAGGTATCTCTACAGCGCACAAAGGAGTACAGAAGGTATCTCTACAGCGCACAAAGGAGTACAGAAGGTATCTCTACAGCGCACAAAGGAGTACAGAAGGTATCTCTACAGCGCACAAAGGAGTACAGAAGGTATCTCTTCAGCGCACAAAGGAGTACAGAAGGTATCTCTACAGCGCACAAAGGAGTACAGGGGAAATATCTCTAGAACGTACAAAGGAGTACACGAGGTATCTCTACAGCGTACAAAGGAGTACAGAAGGTATCTCTACAGCGCACAAAGGAGAACAGAAGGTATCTCTACAGCGCACAAAGGAGTACAGGAAATATCTCTAGAACGTACAAAGGAGTACAGAAGGTATCTCTACAGCGCACAAAGGAGTACAGAAGGTATCTCTACAGCGCACAAAGGAGTACAGAAGGTATCTCTACAGCGCACAAAGGAGTACAGAAGGTATCTCTACAGCGCACAAAGGAGTACAGGAAATATCTCTAGAACGTACAAAGGAGTACACGAGGTATCTCTACAGCGTACAAAGGAGTACAGAAGGTATCTCTACAGCGCACAAAGGAGTACAGAAGGTATCTCTACAGCGCACAAAGGAGTACAGAAGGTATCTCTACAGCGCACAAAGGAGTACAGGAAATATCTCTAGAACGTACAAAGGAGTACACGAGGTATCTCTACAGCGTACAAAGGAGTACAGAAGGTATCTCTACAGCGCACAAAGGAGTACAGAAGGTATCTCTACAGCGCACAAAGGAGTACAGAAGGTATCTCTACAGCGCACAAAGGAGTACAGAAGGTATCTCTACAGCGCACAAAGGAGTACAGAAGGTATCTCTACAGCACACAAAGGAGTACAGAAGGTATCTCTACAGCGCACAAAGGAGTACAAAAGCTATCTCTACAGCGCACAAAGGAGTACAGAAGGTATCTCTACAGCACACAAAGGAGTACAGAAGGTATCTCTACAGCGCACAAAGGAGTACAGGAAATATCTCTAGAACGTACAAAGGAGTACACGAGGTATCTCTACAGCGTACAAAGGAGTACAGAAGGTATCTCTACAGCGCACAAAGGAGTACAGAAGGTATCTCTACAGCGCACAAAGGAGTACAGAAGGTATCTCTACAGCGCACAAAGGAGTACAGAAGGTATCTCTACAGCGCTCAAAGGAGTACAGGAAATATCTCTAGAACGTACAAAGGAGTACACGAGGTATCTCTACAGCGTACAAAGGAGTACAGAAGGTATCTCTACAGCGCACAAAGGAGTACAGAAGGTATCTCTACAGCGCACAAAGGAGTACAGAAGGTATCTCTACAGCGCACAAAGGAGTACAGAAGGTATCTCTACAGCGCGCAAAGGAGTACAGGAAATATCTCTAGAACGTACAAAGGAGTACACGAGGTATCTCTACAGCGTACAAAGGAGTACAGAAGGTATCTCTACAGCGCACAAAGGAGTACAGAAGGTATCTCTACAGCGCACAAAGGAGTACAGAAGGTATCTCTACAGCGCACAAAGGAGTACAGAAGGTATCTCTACAGCGCACAGAGGAGTACAGGAAATATCTCTAGAACGTACAAAGGAGTACACGAGGTATCTCTATAGCGTACAAAGGAGTACAGAAGGTATCTTTACAGTGCACAAAGGAGTACAGAAGGTATCTCTACAGCGCACAAAGGAGTACAGGAAATATCTCTAGAACGTACAAAGGAGTACACGAGGTATCTCTACAGCGTACAAAGGAGTACAGAAGGTATCTCTACAGCGCACAAAGGAGTACAGAAGGTATCTCTACAGCGCACAAAGGAGTACAGAAGGTATCTCTACAGCGCACAAAGGAGTACAGAAGGTATCTCTACAGCGCACAAAGGAGTACAGAAGGTATCTTTTCAGCGCACAAAGGAGTACAGAAGGTATCTCTACAGCGCACAAAGGAGTACAGGGGAAATATCTCTAGAACGTACAAAGGAGTACACGAGGTATCTCTACAGCGTACAAAGGAGTACAGAAGGTATCTCTACAGCGCACAAAGGAGAACAGAAGGTATCTCTACAGCGCACAAAGGAGTACAGGAAATATCTCTAGAACGTACAAAGGAGTACAGAAGTTTTCTCTACAGCGCACAAAGGAGTACAGAAGGTATCTCTACAGCGCACAAAGGAGTACAGAAGGTATCTCTACAGCGCACAAAGGAGTACAGAAGGTATCTCTACAGCGCACAAAGGAGTACAGGAAATATCTCTAGAACGTACAAAGGAGTACACGAGGTATCTCTACAGCGTACAAAGAAATACAGAAGGTATCTCTACAGCGCACATAGGAGGACAGAAGGTATCTCTACAGCGCACAAAGGAGTACAGAAGGTATCTCTACAGCGCACAAAGGAGTACAGGAAATATCTCTAGAACGTACAAAGGAGTACACGAGGTATCTCTACAGCGTGCAAAGGAGTACAGAAGGTATCTCTACAGCGCACAAAGGAGTACAGAAGGTATCTCTACAGCGCACAAAGGAGTACAGAAGGTATCTCTACAGCGCACAAAGGAGTACAGGAAATATCTCTAGAACGTACAAAGGAGTACACGAGGTATCTCTACAAAGGAGTACAGAAGGTATCTCTACAGCGCACAAAGGAGTACAGAAGGTATCTCTACAGCGCACAAAGGAGTACAGAAGGTATCTCTACAGCGCACAAAGGAGTACAGAAGGTATCTCTACAGCGCACAAAGGAGTACAGAAGGTATCTCTACAGCGCACAAAGATGTACAGGAAATATCTCTAGAACGTACAAAGGAGTACACGAGGTATCTCTACAGCGTACAAAGGAGAACAGAAGGTATCTCTACAGCGCACAAAGGAGTACAGAAGGTATCTCTACAGCGCACAAAGGAGTACAGGAAATATCTCTAGAACGTACAAAGGAGTACACGAGGTATCTCTACAGCGTACAAAGGAGTACAGAAGGTATCTCTACAGCGCACAAAGGAGTACAGAAGGTATCTCTACAGCGCACAAAGGAGTACAGAAGGTATCTCTACAGCGCACAAAGGAGTACAGAAGGTATCTCTACAGCGCACAAAGGAGTACAGAAGGTATCTTTTCAGCGCACAAAGGAGTACAGAAGGTATCTCTACAGCGCACAAAGGAGTACAGGGGAAATATCTCTAGAACGTACAAAGGAGTACACGAGGTATCTCTACAGCGTACAAAGGAGTACAGAAGGTATCTCTACAGCGCACAAAGGAGAACAGAAGGTATCTCTACAGCGCACAAAGGAGTACAGGAAATATCTCTAGAACGTACAAAGGAGTACAGAAGTTTTCTCTACAGCGCACAAAGGAGTACAGAAGGTATCTCTATAGCGCACAAAGGAGTACAGAAGGTATCTCTACAGCGCACAAAGGAGTGCAGAAGGTATCTCTACAGCGCACAAAGGAGTACAGGAAATATCTCTAGAACGTACAAAGGAGTACACGAGGTATCTCTACAGCGTACAAAGGAGTACAGAAGGTATCTCTACAGCGCACATAGGAGGACAGAAGGTATCTCTACAGCGCACAAAGGAGTACAGAAGGTATCTCTACAGCGCACAAAGGAGTACAGGAAATATCTCTAGAACGTACAAAGGAGTACACGAGGTATCTCTACAGCGTGCAAAGGAGTACAGAAGGTATCTCTACAGCGCACAAAGGAGTACAGAAGGTATCTCTACAGCGCACAAAGGAGTACAGAAGGTATCTCTACAGCGCACAAAGGAGTACAGGAAATATCTCTAGAACGTACAAAGGAGTACACGAGGTATCTCTACAAAGGAGTACAGAAGGTATCTCTACAGCGCACAAAGGAGTACAGAAGGTATCTCTACAGCGCACAAAGGAGTACAGAAGGTATCTCTACAGCGCACAAAGGAGTACAGAAGGTATCTCTACAGCGCACAAAGATGTACAGGAAATATCTCTAGAACGTACAAAGGAGTACACGAGGTATCTCTACAGCGTACAAAGGAGTACAGAAGGTATCTCTACAGCGCACAAAGGAGTACAGAAGGTATCTCTACAGCGCACAAAGGAGTACAGAAGGTATCTCTACAGCGCACAAAGGAGTACAGAAGGTATCTCTACAGCGCACAAAGGAGTACAGAAGGTATCTTTTCAGCGCACAAAGGAGTACAGAAGGTATCTCTACAGCGCACAAAGGAGTACAGGGGAAATATCTCTAGAACGTACAAAGGAGTACACGAGGTATCTCTACAGCGTACAAAGGAGTACAGAAGGTATCTCTACAGCGCACAAAGGAGAACAGAAGGTATCTCTACAGCGCACAAAGGAGTACAGGAAATATCTCTAGAACGTACAAAGGAGTAAAGAAGTTATCTCTACAGCGCACAAAGGAGTACAGAAGGTATCTCTACAGCGCATAAAGGAGTACAGAAGGTATCTCTACAGCGCACAAAGGAGTACAGAAGGTATCTCTACAGCGCACAAATGAGTACAGGAAATATCTCTAGAACGTACAAAGGAGTACACGAGGTATCTCTACAGCGTACAAAGGAGTACAGAAGGTATCTCTACAGCGCACAAAGGAGGACAGAAGGTATCTCTACAGCGCACAAAGGAGTACAGAAGGTATCTCTACAGCGCACAAAGGAGTACAGGAAATATCTCTAGAACGTACAAAGGAGTACACGAGGTATCTCTACAGCGTGCAAAGGAGTACAGAAGGTATCTCTACAGCGCACAAAGGAGTACAGAAGGTATCTCTACAGCGCACAAAGGAGTACAGAAGGTATCTCTACAGCGCACAAAGGAGTACAGGAAATATCTCTAGAACGTACAAAGGAGTACACGAGGTATCTCTACAAAGGAGTACAGAAGGTATCTCTACAGCGCACAAAGGAGTACAGAAGGTATCTCTACAGCGCACAAAGGAGTACAGAAGGTATCTCTACAGCGCACAAAGGAGTACAGAAGGTATCTCTACAGCGTACAAAGGATTACAGGAAATATCTCTAGAACGTACAAAGGAGTACACGAGGTATCTCTACAGCGTACAAAGGAGTACAGAAGGTATCTCTACAGCGCACAAAGGAGTACAGAAGGTATCTCTACAGCGCACAAAGGAGTACAGAAGGTATCTCTACAGCGCGCAAAGGAGTACAGGAAATATCTCTAGAACGTACAAAGGAGTACACGAGGTATCTCTACAGCGTACAAAGGAGTACAGAAGGTATCTCTACAGCGCACAAAGGAGTACAGAAGGTATCTCTACAGCGCACAAAGGAGTACAGAAGGTATCTCTACAGCGCACAAAGGAGTACAGAAGGTATCTCTACAGCGCACAGAGGAGTACAGGAAATATCTCTAGAACGTACAAAGGAGTACACGAGGTATCTCTACAGCGTACAAAGGAGTACAGAAGGTATCTCTACAGCGCACAAAGGAGTACAGAAGGTATCTCTACAGCGCACAAAGGAGTACTGGAAATATCTCTAGAACGTACAAAGGAGTACACGAGGTATCTCTACAGCGTACAAAGGAGTACAGAAGGTATCTCTACAGCGCACAAAGGAGTACAGAAGGTATCTCTACAGCGCACAAAGGAGTACAGAAGGTATCTCTACAGCGCACAAAGAAGTACAGAAGGTATCTCTACAGCGCACAAAGGAGTACAGAAGGTATCTCTACAGCGCACAAAGGAGTACAGGAAATATCTCTAGAACGTACAAAGGAGTACACGAGGTATCTCTACAGCGTACAAAGGAGTACAGAAGGTATCTCTACAGCGCACAAAGGAGTACAGAAGGTATCTCTACAGCGCACAAAGGAGTACAGAAGGTATCTCTACAGCGCACAAAGGAGTACAGAAGGTATCTCTACAGCGCACAAAGGAGTACAGGAAATATCTCTAGAATGTACAAAGGAGTACACGAGGTATCTCTACAGCGTACAAAGGAGTACAGAAGGTATCTCTACAGCGCACAAAGGAGTACAGAAGGTATCTCTACAGCGCACAAAGGAGTACAGAAGGTATCTCTACAGCGCACAAAGGAGTACAGAAGGTATCTCTACAGCGCACAAAGGAGTACAGAAGGTATCTCTACAGCGCACAAAGGAGTACAGAAGGTATCTCCACAGCGCACAAAGGAGTACAGGAAATATCTCTAGAACGTACAAAGGAGTACACGAGGTATCTCTACAGCGTACAAAGGTGTACAGAAGGTATCTCTACAGCGCGCAAAGGAGTACAGAAGGTATCTCTACAGCGCACAAAGGAGTACAGAAGGTATCTCTACAGCGCACAAAGGAGCACAGGAAATATCTCTAGAACGTACAAAGGAGTACACGAGGTATCTCTACAGCGCACAAAGGAGTACAGGAAATATCTCTAGATCGTACAAAGGAGTACACGAGGTATCTCTACAGCGTACAAAGGAGTACAGAAGGTATCTCTACAGCGCACAAAGGAGTACAGAAGGTATCTCTACAGCGCACAAAGGAGTACAGAAGGTATCTCTACAGCGCACAAAGGAGTACAGAAGGTATCTCTACAGCGCACAAAGGAGTACAGAAGGTATCTCTACAGCGCACTAAGGAGTACAGAAGGTATCTCTACAGCGCACAAAGGAGTACAGAAGGTATCTCTACAGCGCACAAAGGAGTACAGAAGGTATCTCTACAGCGCACAAAGGAGTACAGAAGGTATCTCTACAGCGCACAAAGGAGTACAGAAGGTATCTCTACAGCGCACAAAGGAGTACAGAAGGTCTCTCTAGAGCGTACAAAGGAGTACAGAAAGTATCTCTACAGCGCACAAAGGAGTAAAGAAGGTATCTCTACAGCGCACAAAGGAGTACAGAAGGTATCTCTACAGCGCACAAAGGAGTACAGAAGGTATCTCTACAGCGCACAAAGGAGTACAGAAGGTATCTCTACAGCGCACAAAGGAAGACAGAAGGTATCTCTACAGCGCACAAAGGAGTACAGAAGGTATCTCTACAGCGCACCAAGGAGTACAGGAAATATCTCTACAGCGCACAAAGGAGTACAGAAGGTATCTCTACAGCGCACAAAGGAGTACAGAAGGTATCTCTACAGCGTACAAAGGATTACAGGAAATATCTCTAGAACGTACAAAGGAGTACACGAGGTATCTCTACAGCGTACAAAGGAGTACAGAAGGTATCTCTACAGCGCACAAAGGAGTACAGAAGGTATTTCTACAGCGCACAAAGGAGTATAGAAGGTATCTCTACAGCGCACAAAGGAGTACAGAAGGTATCTCTACAGCGCACAAAGGAGTACAGGAAATATCTCTAGAACGTACAAAGGAGTACACGAGGTATCTCTACAGCGTACAAAGGAGTACAGAAGGTATCTCTACAGCGCACAAAGGAGTACAGAAGGTATCTCTACAGCGCACAAAGGAGTACAGAAGGTATCTCTACAGCGCACAAAGGAGTACAGAAGGTATCTCTACAGCGCACAAAGGAGTACAGAAGGTATCTCTACAGCGTACAAAGGAGTAAAGAAGGTATCTCTACAGCGCACAAAGGAGTACAGAAGGTATCTCTACAGCGCACAAAGGAGTACAGAAGGTATCTGTACAGCGCACAAAGGAGTACAGAAGGTATCTCTACAGCGCACAAAGGAGTACAGAAGGTATCTCTACAGCGCACAAAGGAGTACAGAAGGTATCTCTACAGCGCACAAAGAAGTACAGAAAGTATCTCTACAGCGCACAAAGGAGTACAGAAGGTATCTCTACAGCGCACAAAGGAGTACAGGAAATATCTCTAGAACGTACAAAGGAGTACACGAGGTATCTCTACAGCGTACAAAGGAGTACAGAAGGTATCTCTACAGCGCACAAAGGAGTACAGAAGGTATCTCTACAGCGCACAAAGGAGTACAGAAGGTATCTCTACAGCGCACAAAGGAGTACAGAAGGTATCTCTACAGCGCACAAAGGAGTACAGAAGGTATCTCTACAGCGCACAAAGGAGTACAGAAGGTATCTCTACAGCGCACAAAGGAGTACAGAAGGTTTCTCTACAGCGCACAAAGGAGTACAGAAGGTATCTCTACAGCGCACAAAGGAGTACAGAAGGTATCTCTACAGCGCACAAAGGAGTACAAAAGGTATCTCTACAGCGCACAAAGGAGTACAGAAAATATCTCTAGAACGTACAAAGGAGTACACGAGGTATCTCTACAGCGCACAAAGGAGTACAGAAGGTATCTCTACAGCGCACAAAGGAGTACAGAAGGTATCTCTACAGCGCACAAAGGAGTACAGAAGGTATCTCTACAGCGCACAAAGGAGTACAGAAGGTATCTCTACAGCGCACAAAGGAGTACAGAAGGAATCTCTACAGCGCACAAAGGAGTACAGAAGGTATCTCTACAGCGCACAAAGGAGTACAGGAAATATCTCTAGAACGTACAAAGGAGTACACGAGGTATCTCTACAGCGTACAAAGGAGTACAGAAGGTATCTCTACAGCGCACAAAGGAGTACAGAAGGTATCTCTACAGCGCACAAAGGAGTACAGTAGGTATCTCTACAGCGCACAAAGGAGTACAGAAGGTATCTCTACAGCGCACAAAGGAGTACAGAAGGTATCTCTACAGCGCACAAAGGAGTACAGAAGGTATCTCTACAGCGCACAAAGGAGTACAGGAAATATCTCTAGAACGTACAAAGGAGTACACGAGGTATCTCTACAGCGTACAAAGGAGTACAGAAGGTATCTCTACAGCGCACAAAGGAGTACAGAAAGTATCTCTACAGCGCACAAAGGAGTACAGAAGGTATTTCTACAGCGCACAAAGGAGTACAGAAGGTATCTCTACAGCGCACAAAGGAGTACAGAAGGTATCTCTACAGCGCACAAAGGAGTACAGAAGGTATCTCTACAGCGCACAAAGGAGTACAGAAGGTATCTCTACAGCGCACAAAGGAGTACAGAAGGTATCTCTACAGCGCACAAAGGAGTACAGAAGGTATCTCTACAGCGCACAAAGGAGTAAAGAAGGTATCTCTACAGCGCACAAAGGAGTACAGAAGGTATCTCTACAGCGCACAAAGGAGTACAGAAGGTATCTCAACAGCGCACAAAGGAGTACAGAAGGTCTCTCTACAGCGCACAAAGGAGTACAGGAAATATCTCTAGAACGTACAAAGGAGTACACGAGGTATCTCTACAGCGTACAAAGGAGTACAGAAGGTATCTCTACAGCGCACAAAGGAGTACAGAAGGTATCTCTACAGCGCACAAAGGAGTACAGAAAATATCTCTAGAACGTACAAAGGAGTACACGAGGTATCTCTACAGCGTACAAAGGAGTGCAGAAGGTATCTCTACAGCGCACAAAGGAGTACAGAAGGTATCTCTACAGCGTACAAAGGAGTACAGAAGGTATCTCTACAGCGCACAAAGGAGTACAGGAAATATCTCTAGAACGTACAAAGGAGTACACGAGGTATCTCTACAGCGTACAAAGGAGTACAGAAGGTATCTCTACAGCGCACAAAGGAGTACAGAAAGTATCTCTACAGCGCACAAAGGAGTACAGAAGGTATTTCTACAGCGCACAAAGGAGTACAGAAGGTATCTCTACAGCGCACAAAGGAGTACAGAAGGTATCTCTACAGCGCACAAAGGAGTACAGAAGGTATCTCTACAGCGCACAAAGGAGTACAGAAGGTATCTCTACAGCGCACAAAGGAGTACAGAAGGTATCTCTACAGCGCACAAAGGAGTACAGAAGGTATCTCTACAGCGCACAAAGGAGTACAGAAGGTATCTCTACAGCGCACAAAGGAGTACAGAAGGTATCTCTACAGCGCACAAAGGAGTACAGAAGGTATCTCAACAGCGCACAAAGGAGTACAGAAGGTATCTCTACAGCGCACAAAGGAGTACAGGAAATATCTCTAGAACGTACAAAGGAGTACACGAGGTATCTCTACAGCGTACAAAGGAGTACAGATGGTATCTCTCCAGCGCACAAAGGAGTACAGAAGGTATCTCTACAGCGCACAAAGGAGTACAGAAGGTATCTCTACAGCGCACAAAGGAGTACAGGAAATATCTCTAGAACGTACAAAGGAGTACACGAGGTATCTCTACAGCGCACAAAGGAATACAGGAAATATCTCTAGAACGTACAAAGGAGTACACGAGGTATCTCTACAGCGTACAAAGGAGTACAGAAGGTATCTCTACAGCGCACAAAGGAGTACAGAAGGTATCTCTACAGCGCACAAAGGAGTACAGAAGGTATCTCTACAGCGCACAAAGGAGTACAGAAGGTATCTCTACAGCGCACAAAGGAGTACAGAAGGTATCTCTTCAGCGCACAAAGGAGTACAGAAGGTATCTCTACAGCGCAAAAAGGAGTACAAAAGGTATCTCTACAGCGCACAAAGGAGTACAGAAGGTATCTCTTCAGCGCACAAAGGAGTACAGGAAATATCTCTAGAACGTACAAAGGAGTACACGAGGTATCTCTACAGCGTACAAAGGAGTACAGAAGGTATCTCTACAGCGCACAAAGGAGTACAGAAGGTATCTCTACAGCGCACAAAGGAGTACAGAAGGTATCTCTACAGCGCACAAAGGAGTACAGAAGGTATCTCTACAGCGCACAAAGGAGTACAGGAAATATCTCTAGAACGTACAAAGGAGTACACGAGGTATCTCTACAGCGTACAAAGGAGTACAGAAGGTATCTCTACAGCGCACAAAGGAGTACAGAAGGTATCTCTAAAGCGCACAAAGGAGTACAGAAGGTATCTCTACATCGCACAAAGGAGTACAGAAGGTATCTCTACAGCGCACAAAGGAGTACAGAAGGTATCTCTACAGCGCACAAAGGAGTACAGAAGGTATCTCTACAGCGCACAAATGAGAACAGAAGGTATCTCTACAGCGCACAAAGGAGTACAGAAGGTATCTCTACAGCGCACAAAGGAGTTTAGAAGGTATCTCTACAGCGCACAAAGGAGTACAGGAAATATCTCTAGAACGTAAAAAGGAGTACACGAGGTATCTCTACAGCGTACAAAGGAGTACAGAAGGTATCTCTACAGCGCACAAAGGAGTACAGAAGGTATCTCTACAGCGCACAAAGGAGTACAGAAGGTATCTCTACAGCGCACAAAGGAGTACAGGAAATATCTCTAGAACGTACAAAGGAGTACACGAGGTATCTCTACAGCGCACAAAGGAATACAGGAAATATCTCTAGAACGTACAAAGGAGTACACGAGGTATCTCTACAGCGTACAAAGGAGTACAGAAGGTATCTCTACAGCGCACAAAGGAGTACAGAAGGTATCTCTACAGCGCACAAAGGAGTACAGAAGGTATCTCTACAGCGCACAAAGGAATACAGAAGGTATCTCTACAGCGCACAAAGGAGTACAGAAGGTATCTCTACAGCGCACAAAGGAGTACAGAAGGTATCTCTACAGCGCACAAAGGAGTACAGAAGGTATCTCTACAGCGCACAAAGGAGTACAGGAAATATCTCTAGAACGTACAAAGGAGTACACGAGGTATCTCTACAGCGTACAAAGGAGTACAGGAAATATCTCTAGAACGTACAAAGGAGTACACGAGGTATCTCTACAGCGCACAAAGGAGTACAGAAGGTATCTCTACAGCGCACAAAGGAGTACAGAAGGTATCTCTACAGCGCACAAAGGAGTACAGAAGGTATCTCTACAGCGCACAAAGGAGTACAGGAAATATCTCTAGAACGTACAAAGGAGTACACGAGGTATCTCTACAGCGTACAAAGGAGTACAGAAGGTATCTCTACAGCGCACAAAGAAGTACAGAAGGTATCTCTACAGCGCACAAAGGAGTACAGAAGGTATCTCTACAGCGCACAAAGGAGTACAGAAGGTATCTCTACAGCGCACAAAGGAGTACAGGAAATATCTCTAGAACGTACAAAGGAGTACACGAGGTATCTCTACAGCGTACAAAGGAGTACAGAAGGTATCTCTACAGCGCACAAAGGAGTACAGAAGGTATCTCTACAGCGCACAAAGGAGTACAGAAGGTATCTCTACAGCGCAGAAAGGAGTACAGAAGGTATCTCTACAGCGCACAAAGGTGTACAGAAGGTATCTCGACAGCGCACAAAGGAGTACAGAAGGTATCTCTACAGCGCACAAAGGAGTACAGGAAATATCTCTAGAACGTACAAAGGAGTACACGAGGTATCTCTACAGCGTAAAAGGAGTACAGAAGGTATCTCTACAGCGCACAAAGGAGTACAGAAGGTATCTCTACAGCGCACAAAGGAGTACAGAAGGTATCTCTACAGCGCACAAAGGAGTACAGAAGGTATCTCTACAGCGCACAAAGGAGTACAGGAAATATCTCTAGAACGTACAAAGGAGTACACGAGGTATCTCTACAGCGTACAAAGGAGTACAGAAGGTATCTATACAGCGCACAAAGGAGTACAGAAGATATCTCTACAGCGCACAAAGGAGTACAGAAGGTATCTCTACAGCGCACAAAGGAGTACAGAAGGTATCTCTACAGCGCACAGAGGAGTACAGGAAATATCTCTACAACGTACAAAGGAGTACAGAAGGTATCTTCACAGCGCACAAAGGAGTACAGAAGGTATCTCTACAGCGCACAAAGAAGTACAGGAAATATCTCCAGAACGTACAAAGGAGTACACGAGGTATCTCTACAGCGTACAAAGGAGTACAGAAGGTATCTCTACAGCGCACAAAGGAGTACAGAAGGTATCTCTACAGCGCACAAAGGAGTACAGAAGGTATCTCTACAGCGCACAAAGGAGTACAGAAGGTATCTCTACAGCGCACAAAGGAGTACAGAAGGTATCTCTTCAGCGCACAAAGGAGTACAGAAGGTATCTCTACAGCGCACAGAGGAGTACAGGAAATATCTCTAGAACGTACAAAGGAGTACACGAGGTATCTCTATAGCGTACAAAGGAGTACAGAAGGTATCTTTACAGTGCACAAAGGAGTACAGAAGGTATCTCTACAGCGCACAAAGGAGTACAGGAAATATCTCTAGAACGTACAAAGGAGTACACGAGGTATCTCTACAGCGTACAAAGGAGTACAGAAGGTATCTCTACAGCGCACAAAGGAGTACAGAAGGTATCTCTACAGCGCACAAAGGAGTACAGAAGGTATCTCTACAGCGCACAAAGGAGTACAGAAGGTATCTCTACAGCGCACAAAGGAGTACAGAAGGTATCTTTTCAGCGCACAAAGGAGTACAGAAGGTATCTCTACAGCGCACAAAGGAGTACAGGGGAAATATCTCTAGAACGTACAAAGGAGTACACGAGGTATCTCTACAGCGTACAAAGGAGTACAGAAGGTATCTCTACAGCGCACAAAGGAGAACAGAAGGTATCTCTACAGCGCACAAAGGAGTACAGGAAATATCTCTAGAACGTACAAAGGAGTACAGAAGTTTTCTCTACAGCGCACAAAGGAGTACAGAAGGTATCTCTACAGCGCACAAAGGAGTACAGAAGGTATCTCTACAGCGCACAAAGGAGTACAGAAGGTATCTCTACAGCGCACAAAGGAGTACAGGAAATATCTCTAGAACGTACAAAGGAGTACACGAGGTATCTCTACAGCGTACAAAGAAATACAGAAGGTATCTCTACAGCGCACATAGGAGGACAGAAGGTATCTCTACAGCGCACAAAGGAGTACAGAAGGTATCTCTACAGCGCACAAAGGAGTACAGGAAATATCTCTAGAACGTACAAAGGAGTACACGAGGTATCTCTACAGCGTGCAAAGGAGTACAGAAGGTATCTCTACAGCGCACAAAGGAGTACAGAAGGTATCTCTACAGCGCACAAAGGAGTACAGAAGGTATCTCTACAGCGCACAAAGGAGTACAGGAAATATCTCTAGAACGTACAAAGGAGTACACGAGGTATCTCTACAAAGGAGTACAGAAGGTATCTCTACAGCGCACAAAGGAGTACAGAAGGTATCTCTACAGCGCACAAAGGAGTACAGAAGGTATCTCTACAGCGCACAAAGGAGTACAGAAGGTATCTCTACAGCGCACAAAGGAGTACAGAAGGTATCTCTACAGCGCACAAAGATGTACAGGAAATATCTCTAGAACGTACAAAGGAGTACACGAGGTATCTCTACAGCGTACAAAGGAGAACAGAAGGTATCTCTACAGCGCACAAAGGAGTACAGAAGGTATCTCTACAGCGCACAAAGGAGTACAGGAAATATCTCTAGAACGTACAAAGGAGTACACGAGGTATCTCTACAGCGTACAAAGGAGTACAGAAGGTATCTCTACAGCGCACAAAGGAGTACAGAAGGTATCTCTACAGCGCACAAAGGAGTACAGAAGGTATCTCTACAGCGCACAAAGGAGTACAGAAGGTATCTCTACAGCGCACAAAGGAGTACAGAAGGTATCTTTTCAGCGCACAAAGGAGTACAGAAGGTATCTCTACAGCGCACAAAGGAGTACAGGGGAAATATCTCTAGAACGTACAAAGGAGTACACGAGGTATCTCTACAGCGTACAAAGGAGTACAGAAGGTATCTCTACAGCGCACAAAGGAGAACAGAAGGTATCTCTACAGCGCACAAAGGAGTACAGGAAATATCTCTAGAACGTACAAAGGAGTACAGAAGTTTTCTCTACAGCGCACAAAGGAGTACAGAAGGTATCTCTATAGCGCACAAAGGAGTACAGAAGGTATCTCTACAGCGCACAAAGGAGTGCAGAAGGTATCTCTACAGCGCACAAAGGAGTACAGGAAATATCTCTAGAACGTACAAAGGAGTACACGAGGTATCTCTACAGCGTACAAAGGAGTACAGAAGGTATCTCTACAGCGCACATAGGAGGACAGAAGGTATCTCTACAGCGCACAAAGGAGTACAGAAGGTATCTCTACAGCGCACAAAGGAGTACAGGAAATATCTCTAGAACGTACAAAGGAGTACACGAGGTATCTCTACAGCGTGCAAAGGAGTACAGAAGGTATCTCTACAGCGCACAAAGGAGTACAGAAGGTATCTCTACAGCGCACAAAGGAGTACAGAAGGTATCTCTACAGCGCACAAAGGAGTACAGGAAATATCTCTAGAACGTACAAAGGAGTACACGAGGTATCTCTACAAAGGAGTACAGAAGGTATCTCTACAGCGCACAAAGGAGTACAGAAGGTATCTCTACAGCGCACAAAGGAGTACAGAAGGTATCTCTACAGCGCACAAAGGAGTACAGAAGGTATCTCTACAGCGCACAAAGATGTACAGGAAATATCTCTAGAACGTACAAAGGAGTACACGAGGTATCTCTACAGCGTACAAAGGAGTACAGAAGGTATCTCTACAGCGCACAAAGGAGTACAGAAGGTATCTCTACAGCGCACAAAGGAGTACAGAAGGTATCTCTACAGCGCACAAAGGAGTACAGAAGGTATCTCTACAGCGCACAAAGGAGTACAGAAGGTATCTTTTCAGCGCACAAAGGAGTACAGAAGGTATCTCTACAGCGCACAAAGGAGTACAGGGGAAATATCTCTAGAACGTACAAAGGAGTACACGAGGTATCTCTACAGCGTACAAAGGAGTACAGAAGGTATCTCTACAGCGCACAAAGGAGAACAGAAGGTATCTCTACAGCGCACAAAGGAGTACAGGAAATATCTCTAGAACGTACAAAGGAGTAAAGAAGTTATCTCTACAGCGCACAAAGGAGTACAGAAGGTATCTCTACAGCGCATAAAGGAGTACAGAAGGTATCTCTACAGCGCACAAAGGAGTACAGAAGGTATCTCTACAGCGCACAAATGAGTACAGGAAATATCTCTAGAACGTACAAAGGAGTACACGAGGTATCTCTACAGCGTACAAAGGAGTACAGAAGGTATCTCTACAGCGCACAAAGGAGGACAGAAGGTATCTCTACAGCGCACAAAGGAGTACAGAAGGTATCTCTACAGCGCACAAAGGAGTACAGGAAATATCTCTAGAACGTACAAAGGAGTACACGAGGTATCTCTACAGCGTGCAAAGGAGTACAGAAGGTATCTCTACAGCGCACAAAGGAGTACAGAAGGTATCTCTACAGCGCACAAAGGAGTACAGAAGGTATCTCTACAGCGCACAAAGGAGTACAGGAAATATCTCTAGAACGTACAAAGGAGTACACGAGGTATCTCTACAAAGGAGTACAGAAGGTATCTCTACAGCGCACAAAGGAGTACAGAAGGTATCTCTACAGCGCACAAAGGAGTACAGAAGGTATCTCTACAGCGCACAAAGGAGTACAGAAGGTATCTCTACAGCGTACAAAGGATTACAGGAAATATCTCTAGAACGTACAAAGGAGTACACGAGGTATCTCTACAGCGTACAAAGGAGTACAGAAGGTATCTCTACAGCGCACAAAGGAGTACAGAAGGTATCTCTACAGCGCACAAAGGAGTACAGAAGGTATCTCTACAGCGCGCAAAGGAGTACAGGAAATATCTCTAGAACGTACAAAGGAGTACACGAGGTATCTCTACAGCGTACAAAGGAGTACAGAAGGTATCTCTACAGCGCACAAAGGAGTACAGAAGGTATCTCTACAGCGCACAAAGGAGTACAGAAGGTATCTCTACAGCGCACAAAGGAGTACAGAAGGTATCTCTACAGCGCACAGAGGAGTACAGGAAATATCTCTAGAACGTACAAAGGAGTACACGAGGTATCTCTACAGCGTACAAAGGAGTACAGAAGGTATCTCTACAGCGCACAAAGGAGTACAGAAGGTATCTCTACAGCGCACAAAGGAGTACTGGAAATATCTCTAGAACGTACAAAGGAGTACACGAGGTATCTCTACAGCGTACAAAGGAGTACAGAAGGTATCTCTACAGCGCACAAAGGAGTACAGAAGGTATCTCTACAGCGCACAAAGGAGTACAGAAGGTATCTCTACAGCGCACAAAGAAGTACAGAAGGTATCTCTACAGCGCACAAAGGAGTACAGAAGGTATCTCTACAGCGCACAAAGGAGTACAGGAAATATCTCTAGAACGTACAAAGGAGTACACGAGGTATCTCTACAGCGTACAAAGGAGTACAGAAGGTATCTCTACAGCGCACAAAGGAGTACAGAAGGTATCTCTACAGCGCACAAAGGAGTACAGAAGGTATCTCTACAGCGCACAAAGGAGTACAGAAGGTATCTCTACAGCGCACAAAGGAGTACAGGAAATATCTCTAGAATGTACAAAGGAGTACACGAGGTATCTCTACAGCGTACAAAGGAGTACAGAAGGTATCTCTACAGCGCACAAAGGAGTACAGAAGGTATCTCTACAGCGCACAAAGGAGTACAGAAGGTATCTCTACAGCGCACAAAGGAGTACAGAAGGTATCTCTACAGCGCACAAAGGAGTACAGAAGGTATCTCTACAGCGCACAAAGGAGTACAGAAGGTATCTCCACAGCGCACAAAGGAGTACAGGAAATATCTCTAGAACGTACAAAGGAGTACACGAGGTATCTCTACAGCGTACAAAGGTGTACAGAAGGTATCTCTACAGCGCGCAAAGGAGTACAGAAGGTATCTCTACAGCGCACAAAGGAGTACAGAAGGTATCTCTACAGCGCACAAAGGAGCACAGGAAATATCTCTAGAACGTACAAAGGAGTACACGAGGTATCTCTACAGCGCACAAAGGAGTACAGGAAATATCTCTAGATCGTACAAAGGAGTACACGAGGTATCTCTACAGCGTACAAAGGAGTACAGAAGGTATCTCTACAGCGCACAAAGGAGTACAGAAGGTATCTCTACAGCGCACAAAGGAGTACAGAAGGTATCTCTACAGCGCACAAAGGAGTACAGAAGGTATCTCTACAGCGCACAAAGGAGTACAGAAGGTATCTCTACAGCGCACTAAGGAGTACAGAAGGTATCTCTACAGCGCACAAAGGAGTACAGAAGGTATCTCTACAGCGCACAAAGGAGTACAGAAGGTATCTCTACAGCGCACAAAGGAGTACAGAAGGTATCTCTACAGCGCACAAAGGAGTACAGAAGGTATCTCTACAGCGCACAAAGGAGTACAGAAGGTCTCTCTAGAGCGTACAAAGGAGTACAGAAAGTATCTCTACAGCGCACAAAGGAGTAAAGAAGGTATCTCTACAGCGCACAAAGGAGTACAGAAGGTATCTCTACAGCGCACAAAGGAGTACAGAAGGTATCTCTACAGCGCACAAAGGAGTACAGAAGGTATCTCTACAGCGCACAAAGGAAGACAGAAGGTATCTCTACAGCGCACAAAGGAGTACAGAAGGTATCTCTACAGCGCACCAAGGAGTACAGGAAATATCTCTACAGCGCACAAAGGAGTACAGAAGGTATCTCTACAGCGCACAAAGGAGTACAGAAGGTATCTCTACAGCGTACAAAGGATTACAGGAAATATCTCTAGAACGTACAAAGGAGTACACGAGGTATCTCTACAGCGTACAAAGGAGTACAGAAGGTATCTCTACAGCGCACAAAGGAGTACAGAAGGTATTTCTACAGCGCACAAAGGAGTATAGAAGGTATCTCTACAGCGCACAAAGGAGTACAGAAGGTATCTCTACAGCGCACAAAGGAGTACAGGAAATATCTCTAGAACGTACAAAGGAGTACACGAGGTATCTCTACAGCGTACAAAGGAGTACAGAAGGTATCTCTACAGCGCACAAAGGAGTACAGAAGGTATCTCTACAGCGCACAAAGGAGTACAGAAGGTATCTCTACAGCGCACAAAGGAGTACAGAAGGTATCTCTACAGCGCACAAAGGAGTACAGAAGGTATCTCTACAGCGTACAAAGGAGTAAAGAAGGTATCTCTACAGCGCACAAAGGAGTACAGAAGGTATCTCTACAGCGCACAAAGGAGTACAGAAGGTATCTGTACAGCGCACAAAGGAGTACAGAAGGTATCTCTACAGCGCACAAAGGAGTACAGAAGGTATCTCTACAGCGCACAAAGGAGTACAGAAGGTATCTCTACAGCGCACAAAGAAGTACAGAAAGTATCTCTACAGCGCACAAAGGAGTACAGAAGGTATCTCTACAGCGCACAAAGGAGTACAGGAAATATCTCTAGAACGTACAAAGGAGTACACGAGGTATCTCTACAGCGTACAAAGGAGTACAGAAGGTATCTCTACAGCGCACAAAGGAGTACAGAAGGTATCTCTACAGCGCACAAAGGAGTACAGAAGGTATCTCTACAGCGCACAAAGGAGTACAGAAGGTATCTCTACAGCGCACAAAGGAGTACAGAAGGTATCTCTACAGCGCACAAAGGAGTACAGAAGGTATCTCTACAGCGCACAAAGGAGTACAGAAGGTTTCTCTACAGCGCACAAAGGAGTACAGAAGGTATCTCTACAGCGCACAAAGGAGTACAGAAGGTATCTCTACAGCGCACAAAGGAGTACAAAAGGTATCTCTACAGCGCACAAAGGAGTACAGAAAATATCTCTAGAACGTACAAAGGAGTACACGAGGTATCTCTACAGCGCACAAAGGAGTACAGAAGGTATCTCTACAGCGCACAAAGGAGTACAGAAGGTATCTCTACAGCGCACAAAGGAGTACAGAAGGTATCTCTACAGCGCACAAAGGAGTACAGAAGGTATCTCTACAGCGCACAAAGGAGTACAGAAGGAATCTCTACAGCGCACAAAGGAGTACAGAAGGTATCTCTACAGCGCACAAAGGAGTACAGGAAATATCTCTAGAACGTACAAAGGAGTACACGAGGTATCTCTACAGCGTACAAAGGAGTACAGAAGGTATCTCTACAGCGCACAAAGGAGTACAGAAGGTATCTCTACAGCGCACAAAGGAGTACAGTAGGTATCTCTACAGCGCACAAAGGAGTACAGAAGGTATCTCTACAGCGCACAAAGGAGTACAGAAGGTATCTCTACAGCGCACAAAGGAGTACAGAAGGTATCTCTACAGCGCACAAAGGAGTACAGGAAATATCTCTAGAACGTACAAAGGAGTACACGAGGTATCTCTACAGCGTACAAAGGAGTACAGAAGGTATCTCTACAGCGCACAAAGGAGTACAGAAAGTATCTCTACAGCGCACAAAGGAGTACAGAAGGTATTTCTACAGCGCACAAAGGAGTACAGAAGGTATCTCTACAGCGCACAAAGGAGTACAGAAGGTATCTCTACAGCGCACAAAGGAGTACAGAAGGTATCTCTACAGCGCACAAAGGAGTACAGAAGGTATCTCTACAGCGCACAAAGGAGTACAGAAGGTATCTCTACAGCGCACAAAGGAGTACAGAAGGTATCTCTACAGCGCACAAAGGAGTAAAGAAGGTATCTCTACAGCGCACAAAGGAGTACAGAAGGTATCTCTACAGCGCACAAAGGAGTACAGAAGGTATCTCAACAGCGCACAAAGGAGTACAGAAGGTCTCTCTACAGCGCACAAAGGAGTACAGGAAATATCTCTAGAACGTACAAAGGAGTACACGAGGTATCTCTACAGCGTACAAAGGAGTACAGAAGGTATCTCTACAGCGCACAAAGGAGTACAGAAGGTATCTCTACAGCGCACAAAGGAGTACAGAAAATATCTCTAGAACGTACAAAGGAGTACACGAGGTATCTCTACAGCGTACAAAGGAGTGCAGAAGGTATCTCTACAGCGCACAAAGGAGTACAGAAGGTATCTCTACAGCGTACAAAGGAGTACAGAAGGTATCTCTACAGCGCACAAAGGAGTACAGGAAATATCTCTAGAACGTACAAAGGAGTACACGAGGTATCTCTACAGCGTACAAAGGAGTACAGAAGGTATCTCTACAGCGCACAAAGGAGTACAGAAAGTATCTCTACAGCGCACAAAGGAGTACAGAAGGTATTTCTACAGCGCACAAAGGAGTACAGAAGGTATCTCTACAGCGCACAAAGGAGTACAGAAGGTATCTCTACAGCGCACAAAGGAGTACAGAAGGTATCTCTACAGCGCACAAAGGAGTACAGAAGGTATCTCTACAGCGCACAAAGGAGTACAGAAGGTATCTCTACAGCGCACAAAGGAGTACAGAAGGTATCTCTACAGCGCACAAAGGAGTACAGAAGGTATCTCTACAGCGCACAAAGGAGTACAGAAGGTATCTCTACAGCGCACAAAGGAGTACAGAAGGTATCTCAACAGCGCACAAAGGAGTACAGAAGGTATCTCTACAGCGCACAAAGGAGTACAGGAAATATCTCTAGAACGTACAAAGGAGTACACGAGGTATCTCTACAGCGTACAAAGGAGTACAGATGGTATCTCTCCAGCGCACAAAGGAGTACAGAAGGTATCTCTACAGCGCACAAAGGAGTACAGAAGGTATCTCTACAGCGCACAAAGGAGTACAGGAAATATCTCTAGAACGTACAAAGGAGTACACGAGGTATCTCTACAGCGCACAAAGGAATACAGGAAATATCTCTAGAACGTACAAAGGAGTACACGAGGTATCTCTACAGCGTACAAAGGAGTACAGAAGGTATCTCTACAGCGCACAAAGGAGTACAGAAGGTATCTCTACAGCGCACAAAGGAGTACAGAAGGTATCTCTACAGCGCACAAAGGAGTACAGAAGGTATCTCTACAGCGCACAAAGGAGTACAGAAGGTATCTCTTCAGCGCACAAAGGAGTACAGAAGGTATCTCTACAGCGCAAAAAGGAGTACAAAAGGTATCTCTACAGCGCACAAAGGAGTACAGAAGGTATCTCTTCAGCGCACAAAGGAGTACAGGAAATATCTCTAGAACGTACAAAGGAGTACACGAGGTATCTCTACAGCGTACAAAGGAGTACAGAAGGTATCTCTACAGCGCACAAAGGAGTACAGAAGGTATCTCTACAGCGCACAAAGGAGTACAGAAGGTATCTCTACAGCGCACAAAGGAGTACAGAAGGTATCTCTACAGCGCACAAAGGAGTACAGGAAATATCTCTAGAACGTACAAAGGAGTACACGAGGTATCTCTACAGCGTACAAAGGAGTACAGAAGGTATCTCTACAGCGCACAAAGGAGTACAGAAGGTATCTCTAAAGCGCACAAAGGAGTACAGAAGGTATCTCTACATCGCACAAAGGAGTACAGAAGGTATCTCTACAGCGCACAAAGGAGTACAGAAGGTATCTCTACAGCGCACAAAGGAGTACAGAAGGTATCTCTACAGCGCACAAATGAGAACAGAAGGTATCTCTACAGCGCACAAAGGAGTACAGAAGGTATCTCTACAGCGCACAAAGGAGTTTAGAAGGTATCTCTACAGCGCACAAAGGAGTACAGGAAATATCTCTAGAACGTAAAAAGGAGTACACGAGGTATCTCTACAGCGTACAAAGGAGTACAGAAGGTATCTCTACAGCGCACAAAGGAGTACAGAAGGTATCTCTACAGCGCACAAAGGAGTACAGAAGGTATCTCTACAGCGCACAAAGGAGTACAGGAAATATCTCTAGAACGTACAAAGGAGTACACGAGGTATCTCTACAGCGCACAAAGGAATACAGGAAATATCTCTAGAACGTACAAAGGAGTACACGAGGTATCTCTACAGCGTACAAAGGAGTACAGAAGGTATCTCTACAGCGCACAAAGGAGTACAGAAGGTATCTCTACAGCGCACAAAGGAGTACAGAAGGTATCTCTACAGCGCACAAAGGAATACAGAAGGTATCTCTACAGCGCACAAAGGAGTACAGAAGGTATCTCTACAGCGCACAAAGGAGTACAGAAGGTATCTCTACAGCGCACAAAGGAGTACAGAAGGTATCTCTACAGCGCACAAAGGAGTACAGGAAATATCTCTAGAACGTACAAAGGAGTACACGAGGTATCTCTACAGCGTACAAAGGAGTACAGGAAATATCTCTAGAACGTACAAAGGAGTACACGAGGTATCTCTACAGCGCACAAAGGAGTACAGAAGGTATCTCTACAGCGCACAAAGGAGTACAGAAGGTATCTCTACAGCGCACAAAGGAGTACAGAAGGTATCTCTACAGCGCACAAAGGAGTACAGGAAATATCTCTAGAACGTACAAAGGAGTACACGAGGTATCTCTACAGCGTACAAAGGAGTACAGAAGGTATCTCTACAGCGCACAAAGAAGTACAGAAGGTATCTCTACAGCGCACAAAGGAGTACAGAAGGTATCTCTACAGCGCACAAAGGAGTACAGAAGGTATCTCTACAGCGCACAAAGGAGTACAGGAAATATCTCTAGAACGTACAAAGGAGTACACGAGGTATCTCTACAGCGTACAAAGGAGTACAGAAGGTATCTCTACAGCGCACAAAGGAGTACAGAAGGTATCTCTACAGCGCACAAAGGAGTACAGAAGGTATCTCTACAGCGCAGAAAGGAGTACAGAAGGTATCTCTACAGCGCACAAAGGTGTACAGAAGGTATCTCGACAGCGCACAAAGGAGTACAGAAGGTATCTCTACAGCGCACAAAGGAGTACAGGAAATATCTCTAGAACGTACAAAGGAGTACACGAGGTATCTCTACAGCGTAAAAGGAGTACAGAAGGTATCTCTACAGCGCACAAAGGAGTACAGAAGGTATCTCTACAGCGCACAAAGGAGTACAGAAGGTATCTCTACAGCGCACAAAGGAGTACAGAAGGTATCTCTACAGCGCACAAAGGAGTACAGGAAATATCTCTAGAACGTACAAAGGAGTACACGAGGTATCTCTACAGCGTACAAAGGAGTACAGAAGGTATCTATACAGCGCACAAAGGAGTACAGAAGATATCTCTACAGCGCACAAAGGAGTACAGAAGGTATCTCTACAGCGCACAAAGGAGTACAGAAGGTATCTCTACAGCGCACAGAGGAGTACAGGAAATATCTCTACAACGTACAAAGGAGTACAGAAGGTATCTTCACAGCGCACAAAGGAGTACAGAAGGTATCTCTACAGCGCACAAAGAAGTACAGGAAATATCTCCAGAACGTACAAAGGAGTACACGAGGTATCTCTACAGCGTACAAAGGAGTACAGAAGGTATCTCTACAGCGCACAAAGGAGTACAGAAGGTATCTCTACAGCGCACAAAGGAGTACAGAAGGTATCTCTACAGCGCACAAAGGAGTACAGAAGGTATCTCTACAGCGCACAAAGGAGTACAGAAGGTATCTCTTCAGCGCACAAAGGAGTACAGAAGGTATCTCTACAGCGCACAAAGGAGTACAGGGGAAATATCTCTAGAACGTACAAAGGAGTACACGAGGTATCTCTACAGCGTACAAAGGAGTACAGAAGGTATCTCTACAGCGCACAAAGGAGAACAGAAGGTATCTCTACAGCGCACAAAGGAGTACAGGAAATATCTCTAGAACGTACAAAGGAGTACAGAAGGTATCTCTACAGCGCACAAAGGAGTACAGAAGGTATCTCTACAGCGCACAAAGGAGTACTGAAGGTATCTCTACAGCGCACAAAGGAGTACAGAAGGTATCTCTACAGCGCACAAAGGAGTACAGGAAATATCTCTAGAACGTACAAAGGAGTACACGAGGTATCTCTACAGCGTACAAAGGAGTACAGAAGGTATCTCTACAGCGCACAAAGGAGTACAGAAGGTATCTTTACAGCGCACAAAAGAGTACAGAAGGTATCTCTACAGCGCACAAAGGAGTACAGGAAATATCTCTAGAACGTACAAAGGAGTACACGAGGTATCTCTACAGCGTACAAAGGAGTACAGAAGGTATCTCTACAGCGCACAAAGGAGTACAGAAGGTATCTCTACAGCGCACAAAGGAGTACAGAAGGTATCTCTACAGCGCACAAAGGAGTACAGAAGGTATCTCTACAGCGCACAAAGGAGTACAGAAGGTATCTCTACAGCACACAAAGGAGTACAGAAGGTATCTCTACAGCGCACAAAGGAGTACAGAAGGTATCTCTACAGCGCACAAAGGAGTACAGAAGGTATCTCTACAGCACACAAAGGAGTACAGAAGGTATCTCTACAGCGCACAAAGGAGTACAGGAAATATCTCTAGAACGTACAAAGGAACACACGAGTTATCTCTACAGCGTACAAAGGAGTACAGAAGGTATCTCTACAGCGCACAAAGGAGTACAGAAGGTATCTCTACAGCGCACAAAGGAGTACAGAAGGTATCTCTACAGCGCACAAAGGAGTACAGAAGGTATCTCTACAGCGCTCAAAGGAGTACAGGAAATATCTCTAGAACGTACAAAGGAGTACACGAGGTATCTCTACAGCGTACAAAGGAGTACAGAAGGTATCTCTACAGCGCACAAAGGAGTACAGAAGGTATCTCTACAGCGCACAAAGGAGTACAGAAGGTATCTCTACAGCGCAGAAAGGAGTACAGAAGGTATCTCTACAGCGCACAAAGGAGTACAGAAGGTATCTCTACAGCGCACAAAGGAGTACAGAAGGTATCTCTACAGCGCACAAAGGAGTACAGGAAATATCTCTAGAACGTACAAAGGAGTACACGAGGTATCTCTACAGCGTACAAAGGAGTACAGAAGGTATCTCTACAGCGCACAAAGGAGTACAGAAGGTATCTCTACAGCGCACAAAGGAGTACAGAAGGTATCTCTACAGCGCACAAAGGAGTACAGAAGGTATCTCTACAGCGCACAAAGGAGTACAGAAGGTATCTCTACAGCGCACAAAGGAGTACAGAAGGTATCTCTACAGCGCACAAAGGAGTACAGGAAATATCTCTAGAACGTACAAAGGAGTACACGAGGTATCTCTACAGCGTACAAAGGAGTACAGAAGGTATTTCTACAGCGCACAAAGGAGTACAGAAGGTATCTCTACAGCGCACAAAGAAGAACAGAAGGTATCTCTACAGCGCACAAAGGAGTACAGAGGGTATCTCTACAGCGCACAAAGGAGTACAGAAGGTATCTCTACAGCGCACAAAGGAGTACAGGAAATATCTCTAGAACGTACAAAGGAGTACACGAGGTATCTCTACAGCGTACAAAGGAGTACAGAAGGTATCTCTACAGCGCACAAAGGAGTACAGAAGGTATCTCTACAGCGCACAAAGGAGTACAGAAGGTATCTCTACAGCGCACAAAGGAGTACAGAAGGTATCTCTATAGCGCACAAAGGAGTACAGAAGGTATCTCTACAGCGCACAAAGGAGTACAGAAGGTATCTCTACAGCGCACAAAGGAGTACAGAAGGTATCTCTACAGCTCACAAAGGAGTACAGAAGGTATCTCTACAGCGCACAAAGGAGTACAGAAGGTATCTCTACAGCGCACAAAGGAGTACAGAAGGTATTTCTACAGCGCACAAAGGAGTACAGGAAATATCTCTAGAACGTACAAAGGAGTACACGAGGTATCTCTACAGCGCACAAAGGAGTACAGAAGGTATCTCTACAGCGCACAAAGGAGTACAGAAGGTATCTCTACAGCGCACAAAGGAGTACAGAAGGTATCTCTACAGCGCACAAAGGAGTACAGGAAATATCTCTAGAACGTACAAAGGAGTACACGAGGTATCTCTACAGCGTACAAAGGAGTACAGAAGGTATCTCTACAGCACACAAAGGAGTAAAGAAGGTATCTCTATAGCGCACAAAGGAGTACAGAAGGTATCTCTACAGCGCACAAAGGAGTACAGAAGGTATCTCTACAGCGCACAAAGGAGTACTTAAGGTATCTCTACAGCGCACAAAGGAGTACAGGAAATATCTCTAGAACGTACAAAGGAGTACAGAAGGTATCTCTACAGCGCACAAAGGAGTACAGAAGGTATCTCTACAGCGCACAAAGGAGTACAGAATGTATCTCTACAGCGCACAAAGGAGTACAGAAGGTATCTCTACAGCGCACAAAGGAGTACAGGAAATATCTCTAGAACGTACAAAGGAGTACACGAGGTATCTCTACAGCGTACAAAGGAGTACAGAAGGTATCTCTACAGCACACAAAGGAGTAAAGAAGGTATCTCTATAGCGCACAAAGGAGTACAGAAGGTATCTCTACAGCGCACAAAGGAGTACAGAAGGTATCTCTACAGCGCACAAAGGAGTACAGGAAATATCTCTAGAACGTACAAAGGAGTACACGAGGTATCTCTACAGCGTACAAAGGAGTACAGAAGGTATATCTACAGCGCACAAAGGAGTACAGAAGGTATCTCTACAGCGCACAAAGGAGTACAGAAGGTATCTCTACAGCGCACAAAGGAGTACAGAAGGTATCTCTACAGCGCACAAAGGAGTACAGAAGGTATCTCTACAGCGCACAAAGGAGTACAGAAGGTATCTCTACAGCGCACAAAGGAGTAAAGGAAATATCTCTAGAACGTACAAAGGAGTACACGAGGTATCTCTACAGCGTACAAAGGAGTAGAGAAGGTATCTCTACAGCGCACAAAGGAGTACAGAAGGTATCTCTACAGCGCACAAAGGAGTACAGAAGGTATCTCTACAGCGCACAAAGGAGTACAGAAGGTATCTCTACAGCGCACAAAGGAGTACAGAAGGTATCTCTACAGCGCACATAGGAGTACAGAAGGTATCTCTACAGCGCACAAAGGAGTACAGGAAATATCTCTAGAACGTACAAAGGAGTACAGAAGGTATCTCTACAGCGCACAAAGGAGTACAGAAGGTATCTCTACAGCGCACAAAGGAGTACAGAATGTATCTCTACAGCGCACAAAGGAGTACAGAAGGTATCTCTACAGCGCACAAAGGAGTACAGGAAATATCTCTAGAACGTACAAAGGAGTACACGAGGTATCTCTACAGCGTACAAAGGAGTACAGAAGGTATCTCTACAGCACACAAAGGAGTAAAGAAGGTATCTCTATAGCGCACAAAGGAGTACAGAAGGTATCTCTACAGCGCACAAAGGAGTACAGAAGGTATCTCTACAGCGCACAAAGGAGTACAGGAAATATCTCTAGAACGTACAAAGGAGTACACGAGGTATCTCTACAGCGTACAAAGGAGTACAGAAGGTATATCTACAGCGCACAAAGGAGTACAGAAGGTATCTCTACAGCGCACAAAGGAGTACAGAAGGTATCTCTACAGCGCACAAAGGAGTACAGAAGGTATCTCTACAGCGCACAAAGGAGTACAGAAGGTATCTCTACAGCGCACAAAGGAGTACAGAAGGTATCTCTACAGCGCACAAAGGAGTAAAGGAAATATCTCTAGAACGTACAAAGGAGTACACGAGGTATCTCTACAGCGTACAAAGGAGTAGAGAAGGTATCTCTACAGCGCACAAAGGAGTACAGAAGGTATCTCTACAGCGCACAAAGGAGTACAGAAGGTATCTCTACAGCGCACAAAGGAGTACAGAAGGTATCTCTACAGCGCACAAAGGAGTACAGAAGGTATCTCTACAGCGCACATAGGAGTACAGAAGGTATCTCTACAGCGCACAAAGGAGTACAGAAGGTATCTCTACAGCGCACAAAGGAGTACAGAAGGTATCTCTACAGCGCACAAAGGAGTACAGAAGGTATCTCTACAGCGCACAAAGCAGTACAGAAGGTATCTCTACAGCGCACAAAGGAGTACAGAAGGTATCTCTACAGCGCACAAAGGAGTACAGGAAATATCTCTAGAACGTACATAGGAGTACACGAGGTATCTCTACAGCGTACAAAGGAGTACAGAAGGTATCTCTACAGCGCACAAAGGAGTACAGAAGGTATCTCCACAGCGCACAAAGGAGTACAGAAGGTATCTCTACAGCGCACAAAGGAGTACAGAAGGTATCTCTACAGCGCACAAAGGAGTACAGAAGGTATCTCTACAGCGCACAAAGGAGTACAGAAGGTATCTCTACAGCGCACAAAGGAGTACAGAAAGTATCTCTACAGCGCACAAAGGAGTACAGGAAATATCTCTAGAACGTACAAAGGAGTACACGAGGTATCTCTACAGCGCACAAAGGAGTACAGAAGGTATCTCTACAGCGCACAAAGGAGTACAGAAGGTATCTCTAAAGCGCACAGAGGAGTACAGAAGGTATCTCTACAGCGCACAAAGGAGTACAGGAAATATCTCTAGAACGTACAAAGGAGTACACGAGGTATCTCTACAGCGTACAAAGGAGTACAGAAGGTATCTCTACAGCGCACAAAAGAGTACAGAAGGTATCTCTACAGCGCACAAAGGAGTACAGAAGGTATCTCTACAGCGCACAAAGGAGTGCAGAAGGTATCTCTACAGCGCACAAAGGAGTACAGGAAATATCTCTAGAACGTACAAAGGAGTACACGAGGTATCTCTACAGCGTACAAAGGAGTACAGAAGGTATCTCAACAGCGCACAAAGGAGTACAGAAGGTATCTCTTCAGCTCACAAAGGAGTACAGGAAATATCTCTAGAACGTACAAAGGAGTACACGAGGTATCTCTACAGCGTACAAAGGAGTACAGAAGGTATCTCTACAGCGCACAAAGGAGTACAGAAGGTATCTCTACAGCGCACAAAGGAGTACAAAAGGTATCTCTACAGCGCACAAAGGAGTACACGAGGTATCTCTACAGCGTACAAAGGAGTACAGAAGGTATCTCTACAGCGCACAAAGGAGTACAGGAAATATCTCTAGAACGTACAAAGGAGTACACGAGGTATCTCTACAGCGAACAAAGGAGTACAGAAGGTATCTCTACAGCGCACAAAGGAGTACAGAAGGTATCTCTACAGCGCACAAAGGAGTACAGAAGGTATCTCTACAGCGCACAAAGGAGTACAGAAGGTATCTCTATAGCGCACAAAGGAGTACAGAAGGTATCTCTACAGCGCACAAAGGAGTACAGAAGGTATCTCTACAGCGCACAAAGGAGTACAGAAGGTATCTCTACAGCGCACAAAGGAGTACAGAAGGTATCTCTACAGCGCACAAAGGAGTACAGAAGGTATCTCTACAGCGCACAAAGGAGTACAGAAGGTATCTCTACAGCGCAGAAAGGAGTACAGAAGGTATCTCTACAGCGCACAAAGGAGTACAGAAGGTATCTCTACAGCGCACAAAGGAGTACAGAAGGTATCTCTACAGCGCACAAAGGAGTACAGGAAATATCTCTAGAACGTACAAAGGAGTACACGAGGTATCTCTACAGCGTACAAAGGAGTACAGAAGGTATCTCTACAGCGCACAAAGGAGTACAGAAGGTATCTCTACAGCGCACAAAGGAGTACAGAAGGTATCTCTACAGCGCACAAAGGAGTACAGAAGGTATCTCTACAGCGCACAAAGGAGTACAGAAGGTATCTCTACAGCGCACAAAGGAGAACAGAAGGTATCTCTACAGCGCACAAAGGAGTACAGGAAATATCTCTAGAACGTACAAAGGAGAACACGAGGTATCTCTACAGCGTACAAAGGAGTACAGAAGGTATTTCTACAGCGCACAAAGGAGTACAGAAGGTATCTCTACAGCGCACAAAGAAGAACAGAAGGTATCTCTACAGCGCACAAAGGAGTACAGAGGGTATCTCTACAGCGCACAAAGGAGTACAGAAGGTATCTCTACAGCGCACAAAGGAGTACAGGAAATATCTCTAGAACGTACAAAGGAGTACACGAGGTATCTCTACAGCGTACAAAGGAGTACAGAAGGTATCTCTACAGCGCACAAAGGAGTACAGAAGGTATCTCTACAGCGCACAAAGGAGTACAGAAGGTATCTCTACAGCGCACAAAGGAGTACAGAAGGTATCTCTATAGCGCACAAAGGAGTACAGAAGGTATCTCTACAGCGCACAAAGGAGTACAGAAGGTATCTCTACAGCGCACAAAGGAGTACAGAAGGTATCTCTACAGCGCACAAAGGAGTACAGAAGGTATCTCTACAGCGCACAAAGGAGTACAGAAGGTATCTCTACAGCGCACAAAGGAGTACAGAAGGTATTTCTACAGCGCACAAAGGAGTACAGGAAATATCTCTAGAACGTACAAAGGAGTACACGAGGTATCTCTACAGCGTACAAAGGAGTACAGAAGGTATCTCTACAGCGCACAAAGGAGTACTTAAGGTATCTCTACAGCGCACAAAGGAGTACAGGAAATATCTCTAGAACGTACAAAGGAGTACAGAAGGTATCTCTACAGCGCACAAAGGAGTACAGAAGGTATCTCTACAGCGCACAAAGGAGTACAGAAGGTATCTCTACAGCGCACAAAGGAGTACAGAAGGTATCTCTACAGCGCACAAAGGAGTACAGGAAATATCTCTAGAACGTACAAAGGAGTACACGAGGTATCTCTACAGCGTACAAAGGAGTACAGAAGGTATCTCTACAGCACACAAAGGAGTAAAGAAGGTATCTCTATAGCGCACAAAGGAGTACAGAAGGTATCTCTACAGCGCACAAAGGAGTACAGAAGGTATCTCTACAGCGCACAAAGGAGTACAGGAAATATCTCTAGAACGTACAAAGGAGTACACGAGGTATCTCTACAGCGTACAAAGGAGTACAGAAGGTATATCTAGAGCGCACAAAGGAGTACAGAAGGTATCTCTACAGCGCACAAAGGAGTACAGAAGGTATCTCTACAGCGCACAAAGGAGTACAGAAGGTATCTCTACAGCGCACAAAGGAGTACAGAAGGTATCTCTACAGCGCACAAAGGAGTACAGAAGGTATCTCTACAGCGCACAAAGGAGTAAAGGAAATATCTCTAGAACGTACAAAAGAGTACACGAGGTATCTCTACAGCGTACAAAGGAGTAGAGAAGGTATCTCTACAGCGCACAAAGGAGTACAGAAGGTATCTCTACAGCGCACAAAGGAGTACAGAAGGTATCTCTACAGCGCACAAAGGAGTACAGAAGGTATCTCTACAGCGCACAAAGGAGTACAGAAGGTATCTCTACAGCGCACATAGGAGTACAGAAGGTATCTCTACAGCGCACAAAGGAGTACAGAAGGTATCTCTACAGCGCACAAAGGAGTACAGAAGGTATCTCTACAGCGCACAAAGGAGTACAGAAGGTATCTCTACAGCGCACAAAGGAGTACAGAAGGTATCTCTACAGCGCACAAAGGAGTACAGAAGGTATCTCTACAGCGCACAAAGGAGTACAGGAAATATCTCTAGAACGTACATAGGAGTACACGAGGTATCTCTACAGCGTACAAAGGAGTACAGAAGGTATCTCTACAGCGCACAAAGGAGTACAGAAGGTATCTCCACAGCGCACAAAGGAGTACAGAAGGTATCTCTACAGCGCACAAAGGAGTACAGAAGGTATCTCTACAGCGCACAAAGGAGTACAGAAGGTATCTCTACAGCGCACAAAGGAGTACAAAAGGTATCTCTACAGCGCACAAAGGAGTACAGAAGGTATCTCTACAGCGCACAAAGGAGTACAGGAAATATCTCTAGAACGTACAAAGGAGTACACGAGGTATCTCTACAGCGCACAAAGGAGTACAGAAGGTATCTCTACAGCGCACAAAGGAGTACAGAAGGTATCTCTAAAGCGCACAGAGGAGTACAGAAGGTATCTCTACAGCGCACAAAGGAGTACAGGAAATATCTCTAGAACGTACAAAGGAGTACACGAGGTATCTCTACAGCGTACATAGGAGTACAGAAGGTATCTCTACAGCGCACAAAAGAGTACAGAAGGTATCTCTACAGCGCACAAAGGAGTACAGAAGGTATCTCTACAGCGCACAAAGGAGTGCAGAAGGTATCTCTACAGCGCACAAAGGAGTACAGGAAATATCTCTAGAACGTACAAAGGAGTACACGAGGTATCTCTACAGCGTACAAAGGAGTACAGAAGGTATCTCAACAGCGCACAAAGGAGTACAGAAGGTATCTCTACAGCTCACAAAGGAGTACAGGAAATATCTCTAGAACGTACAAAGGAGTACACGAGGTATCTCTACAGCGTACAAAGGAGTACAGAAGGTATCTCTACAGCGCACAAAGGAGTACAGAAGGTATCTCTACAGCGCACAAAGGAGTACAGAAGGTATCTCTACAGCGCACAAAGGAGTACACGAGGTATCTCTACAGCGTACAAAGGAGTACAGAAGGTATCTCTACAGCGCACAAAGGAGTACAGGAAATATCTCTAGAACGTACAAAGGAGTACACGAGGTATCTCTACAGCGAACAAAGGAGTACAGAAGGTATCTCTACAGCGCACAAAGGAGTACAGAAGGTATCTCTACAGCGCACAAAGGAGTACAGAAGGTATCTCTACAGCGCACAATGGAGTACAGAATGTATCTCTATAGCGCACAAAGGAGTACAGAAGGTATCTCTACAGCGCACAAAGGAGTACAGAAGGTATCTCTACAGCGCACAAAGGAGTACAGAAGGTATCTCTACAGCGCACAAAGGAGTACAGAAGGTATCTCTACAGCGCACAAAGGAGTACAGAAGGTATCTCTACAGCGCACAAAGGAGTACAGAAGGTATCTCTACAGCGCACAAAGGAGTACAGGAAATATCTCTAGAACGTACAAAGAAGTACACGAGGTATCTCTACAGCGTACAAAGGAGTACAGAAGGTATCTCTACAGCGCACAAAGGAGTACTTAAGGTATCTCTACAGCGCACAAAGGAGTACAGGAAATATCTCTACAGCGTACAAAGGAGTACAGAAGGTATCTCTACAGCGCACAAAGGAGTACAGAAGGTATCTCTACAGCGCACAAAGGAGTACAGAAGGTATCTCTACAGCGCACAAAGGAGTACAGAAGGTATCTCTACAGCGCACAAAGGAGTACAAGAAATATCTCTAGAACGTACAAAGGAGTACACGAGGTATCTCTACAGCGTACAAAGGAGTACAGAAGGTATCTCTACAGCGCACAAAGAAGTACAGAAGGTATCTCTACAGCGCACAAAGGAGTACAGAAGGTATCTCTACAGCGCACAAAGGAGTACAGAAGGTATCTCTACAGCGCACAAAGGAGTACAGAAGGTATCTCTACAGCGCACAAAGGAGTACAGAAGGTATCTCTACAGCGCACAAAGGAGTAAAGGAAATATCTCTAGAACGTACAAAGGAGTACACGAGGTATCTCTACAGCGTACAAAGGAGTACAGAAGGTATCTCTACAGCGCACAAAGGAGTACAGAAGGTATCTCTACAGCGCACAAAGGAGTACAGAAGGTATCTCTACAGCGCACAAAGGAGTACAGAAGGTATCTCTACAGCGCACAAAGGAGTACAGGAAATATCTCTAGAACGTACAAAGGAGTACACGAGGTATCTCTACAGCGTACAAAGGAGTACAGAAGGTATCTCTACAGCACACAAAGGAGTAAAGAAGGTATCTCTATAGCGCACAAAGGAGTACAGAAGGTATCTCTACAGCGCACAAAGGAGTACAGAAGGTATCTCTACAGCGCACAAAGGAGTACAGGAAATATCTCTAGAACGTACAAAGGAGTACACGAGGTATCTCTACAGCGTACAAAGGAGTACAGAAGGTATATCTAGAGCGCACAAAGGAGTACAGAAGGTATCTCTACAGCGCACAAAGGAGTACAGAAGGTATCTCTACAGCGCACAAAGGAGTACAGAAGGTATCTCTACAGCGCACAAAGGAGTACAGAAGGTATCTCTACAGCGCACAAAGGAGTACAGAAGGTATCTCTACAGCGCACAAAGGAGTAAAGGAAATATCTCTAGAACGTACAAAGGAGTACACGAGGTATCTCTACAGCGTACAAAGGAGTAGAGAAGGTATCTCTACAGCGCACAAAGGAGTACAGAAGGTATCTCTACAGCGCACAAAGGAGTACAGAAGGTATCTCTACAGCGCACAAAGGAGTACAGAAGGTATCTCTACAGCGCACAAAGGAGTACAGAAGGTATCTCTACAGTGCACATAGGAGTACAGAAGGTATCTCTACAGCGCACAAAGGAGTACAGAAGGTATCTCTACAGCGCACAAAGGAGTACAGAAGGTATCTCTACAGCGCACAAAGGAGTACAGAAGGTATCTCTACAGCGCACAAAGGAGTACAGAAGGTATCTCTACAGCGCACAAAGGAGTACAGAAGGTATCTCTACAGCGCACAAAGGAGTACAGGAAATATCTCTAGAACGTACATAGGAGTACACGAGGTATCTCTACAGCGTACAAAGGAGTACAGAAGGTATCTCTACAGCGCACAAAGGAGTACAGAAGGTATCTCCACAGCGCACAAAGGAGTACAGAAGGTATCTCTACAGCGCACAAAGGAGTACAGAAGGTATCTCTACAGCGCACAAAGGAGTACAGAAGGTATCTCTACAGCGCACAAAGGAGTACAAAAGGTATCTCTACAGCGCACAAAGGAGTACAGAAGGTATCTCTACAGCGCACAAAGGAGTACAGGAAATATCTCTAGAACGTACAAAGGAGTACACGAGGTATCTCTACAGCGCACAAAGGAGTACAGAAGGTATCTCTACAGCGCACAAAGGAGTACAGAAGGTATCTCTAAAGCGCACAGAGGAGTACAGAAGGTATCTCTACAGCGCACAAAGGAGTACAGGAAATATCTCTAGAACGTACAAAGGAGTACACGAGGTATCTCTACAGCGTACAAAGGAGTACAGAAGGTATCTCTACAGCGCACAAAAGAGTACAGAAGGTATCTCTACAGCGCACAAAGGAGTACAGAAGGTATCTCTACAGCGCACAAAGGAGTGCAGAAGGTATCTCTACAGCGCACAAAGGAGTACAGGAAATATCTCTAGAACGTACAAAGGAGTACACGAGGTATCTCTACAGCGTACAAAGGAGTACAGAAGGTATCTCAACAGCGCACAAAGGAGTACAGAAGGTATCTCTACAGCTCACAAAGGAGTACAGGAAATATCTCTAGAACGTACAAAGGAGTACACGAGGTATCTCTACAGCGTACAAAGGAGTACAGAAGGTATCTCTACAGCGCACAAAGGAGTACAGAAGGTATCTCTACAGCGCACAAAGGAGTACAGAAGGTATCTCTACAGCGCACAAAGGAGTACACGAGGTATCTCTACAGCGTACAAAGGAGTACAGAAGGTATCTCTACAGCGCACAAAGGAGTACAGGAAATATCTCTAGAACGTACAAAGGAGTACACGAGGTATCTCTACAGCGAACAAAGGAGTACAGAAGGTATCTCTACAGCGCACAAAGGAGTACAGAAGGTATCTCTACAGCGCACAAAGGAGTACAGAAGGTATCTCTACAGCGCACAATGGAGTACAGAATGTATCTCTATAGCGCACAAAGGAGTACAGAAGGTATCTCTACAGCGCACAAAGGAGTACAGAAGGTATCTCTACAGCGCACAAAGGAGTACAGAAGGTATCTCTACAGCGCACAAAGGAGTACAGAAGGTATCTCTACAGCGCACAAAGGAGTACAGAAGGTATCTCTACAGCGCACAAAGGAGTACAGAAGGTATCTCTACAGCGCACAAAGGAGTACAGGAAATATCTCTAGAACGTACAAAGAAGTACACGAGGTATCTCTACAGCGTACAAAGGAGTACAGAAGGTATCTCTACAGCGCACAAAGGAGTACTTAAGGTATCTCTACAGCGCACAAAGGAGTACAGGAAATATCTCTAGAACGTACAAAGGAGTACAGAAGGTATCTCTACAGCGCACAAAGGAGTACAGAAGGTATCTCTACAGCGCACAAAGGAGTACAGAAGGTATCTCTACAGCGCACAAAGGAGTACAGAAGGTATCTCTACAGCGCACAAAGGAGTACAGGAAATATCTCTAGAACGTACAAAGGAGTACACGAGGTATCTCTACAGCGTACAAAGGAGTACAGAAGGTATCTCTACAGCGCACAAAGGAGTACAGAAGGTATCTCTACAGCGCACAAAGGAGTACAGAAGGTATCTCTACAGCGCACAAAGGAGTACAGAAGGTATCTCTACAGCGCACAAAGGAGTACAAGAAATATCTCTAGAACGTACAAAGGAGTACACGAGGTATCTCTACAGCGTACAAAGGAGTACAGAAGGTATCTCTACAGCGCACAAAGAAGTACAGAAGGTATCTCTACAGCGCACAAAGGAGTACAGAAGGTATCTCTACAGCGCACAAAGGAGTACAGAAGGTATCTCTACAGCGCACAAAGGAGTACAGAAGGTATCTCTACAGCGCACAAAGGAGTACAGAAGGTATCTCTACAGCGCACAAAGGAGTAAAGGAAATATCTCTAGAACGTACAAAGGAGTACACGAGGTATCTCTACAGCGTACAAAGGAGTAGAGAAGGTATCTCTACAGCGCACAAAGGAGTACAGAAGGTATCTCTACAGCGCACAAAGGAGTACAGAAGGTATCTCTACAGCGCACAAAGGAGTACAGAAGGTATCTCTACAGCGCACAAAGGAGTACAGGAAATATCTCTAGAACGTACAACGGAGTACACGAGGTATCTCTACAGCGTACAAAGGAGTACAGAAGGTATCTCTACAGCGCACATAGGAGTACAGAAGGTATCTCTACAGCGCACAAAGGAGTACAGAAAGTATCTCTACAGCGCACAAAAGAGTACAGAAGGTATCTCTACAGCGCACAAAGGAGTACAGAAGGTATCTCTACAGCGCACAAAGGAGTACAGAAGGTATCTCTACAGCGCACAAAAGAGTACAGAAGGTATCTCTACAGCGCACAAAGGAGTACAGAAGGTATCTCTACAGCGCACAAAGGAGTACAGAAGGTATCTCTACAGCGCACAAAGGAGTACAGGAAATATCTCTAGAACGTTCAAAGGAGTACACGAGGTATCTCTACAGCGTACAAAGGAGTACAGAAGGTATCTCTACAGCGCACAAAGGAGTACAGAAGGTATCTCTACAGCGCACAAAGGAGTACAGAAGGTATCTCTACAGCGCACAAAGGAGTACAGAAGGTATCTCTACAGCGCACGAAGGAGTACAGGAAATATCTCTAGAACGTACAGAGGAGTACACGAGGTATCTCTACAGCGTACAAAGGAGTACAGAAGGTATCTCTACAGCGCACAAAGGAGTACAGAAGGTATCTCTACAGCGCACAAAGGAGTACAGAAGGTATCTCCACAGCGCACAAAGGAGTACAGAAGGTATCTCTACAGCGCACAAAGGAGTACAGAAGGTATCTCTACAGCGCACAAAGGAGTACAGAAGGTATCTCTACAGCGCACAAAGGAGTACAGAAGGTATCTCTACAGCGCACAAAGGAGTACAGGAAATATCTCTAGAATGTACAAAGGAGTACACGAGGTATCTCTACAGCGTACAAAGGAGTACAGAAGGTATCTCTACAGCGCACAAAGGAGTACAGAAGGTATCTCTACAGCGCAAAAAAGGAGTACAGGAAATATCTCTAGAACGTACATAGAAGTACACGAGGTATCTCTACAGCGCACAAAGGAATACAGGAAATATCTCTAGAACGTACAAAGGAGTACACGAGGTATCTCTACAGCGTACAAAGGAGTACAGAAGGTATCTCTACAGCGCACAAAGGAGTACAGAAGGTATCTCTACAGCGCACAAAGGAGTACAGAAGGTATCTCTACAGCGCACAAAGGAGTACAGAAGGTATCTCTACAGCGCACAAAGGAGTACAGAAGGTATCTCTACAGCGCACAAAGGAGTACAGAAGGTATCTCTACAGCGCAAAAAGGAGTACAAAAGGTATCTCTACAGCGCACAAAGGAGTACAGAAGGTATCTCTTCAGCGCACAAAGGAGTACAGGAAATATCTCTAGAACGTACAAAGGAGTACACGAGGTATCTCTACAGCGTACAAAGGAGTACAGAAGGTATCTCTACAGCGCACAAAGGAGTACAGAAGGTATCTCTACAGCGCACAAAGGAGTACAGACGGTATCTCTACAGCGCACAAAGGAGTACAGAAGGTATCTCTACAGCGCACAAAGGAGTACAGGAAATATCTCTAGAACGTACAAAGGAGTACACGAGGTATCTCTACAGCGTACAAAGGAGTACAGAAGGTATCTCTACAGCGCACAAAGGAGTACAGAAGGTATCTCTGAAGCGCACAAAGGAGTACAGAAGGTATCTCTACATCGCACAAAGGAGTACAGAAGGTATCTCTAGAGCGCACAAAGGAGTACAGAAGGTATCTCTACAGCGCACAAAGGAGTACAGAAGGTATCTCTACAGCGCACAAATGAGAACAGAAGGTATCTCTACAGCGCACAAAGGAGTACAGAAGGTATCTCTACAGCGCACAAAGGAGTACAGAAGGTATCTCTACAGCGCACAAAGGAGTACAGGAAATATCTATAGAACGTACAAAGGAGTACACGAGGTATCTCTACAGCGTACAAAGAAGTACAGAAGGTATCTCTACAGCGCACAAAGGAGTACAGAAGGTATCTCTACAGCGCACAAAGGAGTACAAAAGGTATCTCTACAGCGCACAAAGGAGTACAGAAGGTATCTCTTCAGCGCACAAAGGAGTACAGGAAATATCTCTAGAACGTACAAAGGAGTACACGAGGTATCTCTACAGCGTACAAAGGAGTACAGAAGGTATCTCTACAGCGCACAAAGGAGTACAGAAGGTATCTCTACAGCGCACAAAGGAGTACAGACGGTATCTCTACAGCGCACAAAGGAGTACAGAAGGTATCTCTACAGCGCACAAAGGAGTACAGGAAATATCTCTAGAACGTACAAAGGAGTACACGAGGTATCTCTACAGCGTACAAAGGAGTACAGAAGGTATCTCTACAGCGCACAAAGGAGTACAGAAGGTATCTCTGAAGCGCACAAAGGAGTACAGAAGGTATCTCTACATCGCACAAAGGAGTACAGAAGGTATCTCTAGAGCGCACAAAGGAGTACAGAAGGTATCTCTACAGCGCACAAAGGAGTACAGAAGGTATCTCTACAGCGCACAAATGAGAACAGAAGGTATCTCTACAGCGCACAAAGGAGTACAGAAGGTATCTCTACAGCGCACAAAGGAGTACAGAAGGTATCTCTACAGCGCACAAAGGAGTACAGGAAATATCTATAGAACGTACAAAGGAGTACACGAGGTATCTCTACAGCGTACAAAGAAGTACAGAAGGTATCTCTACAGCGCACAAAGGAGTACAGAAGGTATCTCTACAGCGCACAAAGGAGTACAGAAGGTATCTCTACAGCGCACAAAGGAGTACAGAAGGTATCTCTACAGCGCACAAAGGAGTACAGAAGGTATCTCTACAGCGCACAAAGGAGTTCAGGAAATATCTCTAGAACGTACAAAGGAGTACACGAGGTATCTCTACAGCGTACCAAGGAGTACAGAAGGTATCTCTACAGCGCACAAAGGAGTACAGAAGGTATCTCTACAGCGCACAAAGGAGTACAGAAGGTATCTCTACAGCGCACAAAGGAGTACAGAAGGTATCTCTACAGCGCACAAAGGAGTACAGAGGGTATCTCTACAGCGCACAAAGGAGTACAGAAGGTATCTCTACAGCGCACAAAGGAGTACAGAAGGTATCTCTACAGCGCACAAAGGAGTACAGGAAATATCTCTAGAGCGTACAAAGGAGTACACGAGGTATCTCTACAGCGTACAAAGGAGTACAGGAAATATCTCTAGAACGTACAAAGGAGTACACGAGGTATCTATACAGCGCACAAAGGAGTACAGAAGGTATCTCTACAGCGCACAAAGGAGTACAGAAGGTATCTCTACAGCGCACAAAGGAGTACAGAAGGTGTCTCTACAGCGCACAAAGGAGTACAGGAAATATCTCTAGAACGTACAAAGGAGTACACGAGGTATCTCTACAGCGTACAAAGGAGTACAGAAGGTATCTCTACAGCGCACAAAGAAGTACAGAAGGTATCTCTACAGCGCTCAAAGGAGTACAGAAGTTATCTCTACAGCGCACAAAGGAGTACAGAAGGTATCTCTACAGCGCACAAAGGAGTACAGGAAATATCTCTAGAACGTACAAAGGAGTACACGAGGTATCTCTACAGCGTACAAAGGAGTACAGAAGGTATCTCTACAGCGCACGAAGGAGTACATAAGGTATCTCTACAGCGCACAAAGGAGTACAGAAGGTATCTCTACAGCGCAGAAAGGAGTACAGAAGGTATCTCTACAGCGCACAAAGGAGTACAGAAGGTATCTCTACAGCGCACAAAGGAGTACAGAAGGTATCTCTACAGCGCACAAAGGAGTACAGAAGGTATCTCTACAGCGCACAAAGGAGTACAGGAAATATCTCTAGAACGTACAAAGGAGTACACGAGGTATCTCTACAGCGTACAAAGGAGTACAGAAGGTATCTCTACAGCGCACAAAGGAGTACAGAAGGTATCTCTACAGCGCACAAACGAGTACAGAAGGTATCTCTACAGCGCACAAAGGATTACAGAAGGTATCTCTACAGCGCACAAAGGAGTACAGGAAATATCTCTAGAACGTACAAAGGAGTACACGAGGTATCTCTACAGCGTACAAAGGAGTACAGAAGGTATCTCTACAGCGCACAAAGGAGTACAGAAGGTATCTCTACAGCGCACAAAGAAGTACAGAAGGTATCTCTACAGCGCACAAAGGAGTACAGAAGGTATCTCTACAGCGCACAGAGGAGTACAGGAAATATTTCTAGAACGTACAAAAGAGTACACGAAGTATCTCTATAGCGTACAAAGGAGTACAGAAGGTATCTTTACAGCGCACAAAGAAGTACAGAAGGTATCTCTACAGCGCACAAAGGAGTACAGGAAATATCTCTAGAACGTACACAGGAGTACAAGAGGTATCTCTACAGCGTACAAAGGAGTACAGAAGGTATCTCTACAGCGCACAAAGGAGTACAGAAGGTATCTCTACAGCGCACAAAGGAGTACAGAAGGTATCTCTACAGCGCACAAAGGAGTACAGAAGGTATCTCTACAGCGCACAAAGGAGTACAGAAGGTATCTCTACAGCGCACAAAGGAGTACAGAAGGTATCTCTACAGCGCAAAAAGGAGTACAAAAGGTATCTCTACAGCGCACAAAGGAGTACAGAAGGTATCTCTTCAGCGCACAAAGGAGTACAGGAAATATCTCTAGAACGTACAAAGGAGTACACGAGGTATCTCTACAGCGTACAAAGGAGTACAGAAGGTATCTCTACAGCGCACAAAGGAGTACAGAAGGTATCTCTACAGCGCACAAAGGAGTACAGACGGTATCTCTACAGCGCACAAAGGAGTACAGAAGGTATCTCTACAGCGCACAAAGGAGTACAGGAAATATCTCTAGAACGTACAAAGGAGTACACGAGGTATCTCTACAGCGTACAAAGGAGTACAGAAGGTATCTCTACAGCGCACAAAGGAGTACAGAAGGTATCTCTACAGCGCACAAAGGAGTACAGAAGGTATCTCTACAGCGCACAAAGGAGTACAGAAGGTATCTCTACAGCGCACAAAGGAGTACAGGAAATATCTCTAGAACGTACAAAGGAGTACACGAGGTATCTCTACAGCGTACAAAGGAGTACAGAAGGTATCTCTACAGCGCACAAAGGAGTACAGAAGGTATCTCTACAGCGCACAAAGGAGTACAGAAGGTATCTCTACAGCGCACAAAGGAGTACAGAAGGTATCTCTACAGCGCACAAAGGAGTACAGAAGGTATCTCTACAGCGCACAAAGGAGTTCAGGAAATATCTCTAGAACGTACAAAGGAGTACACGAGGTATCTCTACAGCGTACAAAGGAGTACAGAAGGTATCTCTACAGCGCACAAAGGAGTACAGAAGGTATCTCTACAGCGCACAAAGGAGTACAGAAGGTATCTCTACAGCGCACAAAGGAGTACAGAAGGTATCTCTACAGCGCACAAAGGAGTACAGGAAATATCTCTAGAACGTACAAAGGAGTACACGAGGTATCTCTACAGCGTACAAAGGAGTACAGGAAATATCTCTAGAACGTACAAAGGAGTACACGAGGTATCTCTACAGCGCACAAAGGAGTACAGAAGGTATCTCTACAGCGCACAAAGGAGTACAGAAGGTATCTCTACAGCGCACAAAGGAGTACAGAAGGTATCTCTACAGCGCACAAAGGAGTACAGGAAATATCTCTAGAACGTACAAAGGAGTACACGAGGTATCTCTACAGCGTACAAAGGAGTACAGAAGGCATCTCTACAGCGCACAAAGAAGTACAGAAGGTATCTCTACAGCGCACAAAGGAGTACAGAAGGTATCTCTACAGCGCACAAAGGAATACAGAAGGTATCTCTACAGCGCACAAAGGAGTACAGAAGGTATCTCTACAGCGCACAAAGGAGTACAGAAGGTATCTCTACAGCGCACAAAGGAGTACAGAAGGTATCTCTACAGCGCACAAAGGAGTACGGAAGGTATCTCTACAGCGCACAAAGGAGTACAGAAGGTATCTCTACAGCGCACAAAGGAGTACAGGAAATATCTCTAGAACGTACAAAGGAGTACACGAGGTATCTCTACAGCGTACAAAGGAGTACAGAAGGTATCTCTACAGCGCACTAAGGAGTACAGAAGGTATCTCTACAGCGCACAAAGGAGTACAGAAGGTATCTCTACAGCGCACAAAGGAGTACAGAAGGTATCTCTACAGCGCACAAAGGAGTACAGAAGGTATCTCTACAGCGCACAAAGGAGTACAGAAGGTATCTCTACAGCGCAAAAAGGAGTACAAAAGGTATCTCTACAGCGCACAAAGGAGTACAGAAGGTATCTCTTCAGCGCACAAAGGAGTACAGGAAATATCTCTAGAACGTACAAAGGAGTACACGAGGTATCTCTACAGCGTACAAAGGAGTACAGAAGGTATCTCTACAGCACACAAAGGAGTACAGAAGGTATCTCTACAGCGCACAAAGGAGTACAGACGGTATCTCTACAGCGCACAAAGGAGTACAGAAGGTATCTCTACAGCGCACAAAGGAGTACAGGAAATATCTCTAGAACGTACAAAGGAGTACACGAGGTATCTCTACAGCGTACAAAGGAGTACAGAAGGTATCTCTACAGCGCACAAAGGAGTACAGAAGGTATCTCTGAAGCGCACATAGGAGTACAGAAGGTATCTCTACATCGCACAAAGGAGTACAGAAGGTATCTCTACAGCGCACAAAGGAGTACAGAAGGTATCTCTACAGCGCACAAAGGAGTACAGAAGGTATCTCTACAGCGCACAAATGAGAACAGAAGGTATCTCTACAGCGCACAAAGGAGTACAGAAGGTATCTCTACAGCGCACAAAGGAGTACAGAAGGTATCTCTACAGCGCACAAAGGAGTACAGGAAATATCTCTAGAACGTACAAAGGAGTACACGAGGTATCTCTACAGCGTACAAAGGAGTACAGAAGGTATCTCTACAGCGCACAAAGGAGTACAGAAGGTATCTCTACAGCGCACAAAGGAGTACAGAAGGTATCTCTACAGCGCACAAAGGAGTACAGAAGGTATCTCTACAGCGCACAAAGGAGTACAGAAGGTATCTCTACAGCGCACAAAGGAGTTCAGGAAATATCTCTAGAACGTACAAAGGAGTACACGAGGTATCTCTACAGCGTACAGAGGAGTACAGAAGGTATCTCTACAGCGCACAAAGGAGTACAGAAGGTATCTCTACAGCGCACAAAGGAGTACAGAAGGTATCTCTACAGCGCACAAAGGAGTACAGAAGGTATCTCTACAGCGCACAAAGGAGTACAGGAAATATCTCTAGAACGTACAAAGGAGTACACGAGGTATCTCTACAGCGTACAAAGGAGTACAGGAAATATCTCTAGAACGTACAAAGGAGTACACGAGGTATCTCTACAGCGCACAAAGGAGTACAGAAGGTATCTCTACAGCGCACAAAGGAGTACAGAAGGTATCTCTACAGCGCACAAAGGAGTACAGAAGGTATCTCTACAGCGCACAAAGGAGTACAGGAAATATCTCTAGAACGTACAAAGGAGTACACGAGGTATCTCTACAGCGTACAAAGGAGTACAGAAGGTATCTCTACAGCGCACAAAGAAGTACAGAAGGTATCTCTACAGCGCACAAAGGAGTACAGAAGGTATCTCTACAGCGCACAAAGGAATACAGAAGGTATCTCTACAGCGCACAAAGGAGTACAGAAGGTATCTCTACAGCGCACAAAGGAGTACAGAAGGTATCTCTACAGCGCACAAAGGAGTACAGAAGGTATCTCTACAGCGCACAAAGGAGTACAGAAGGTATCTCTACAGCGCACAAAGGAGTACAGGAAATATCTCTAGAACGTACAAAGGAGTACACGAGGTATCTCTACAGCGTACAAAGGAGTACAGAAGGTATCTCTACAGCGCACTAAGGAGTACAGAAGGTATCTCTACAGCGCACAAAGGAGTACAGAAGGTATCTCTACAGCGCACAAAGGAGTACAGAAGGTATCTCTACAGCGCACAAAGGAGTACAGAAGGTATCTCTACAGCGCACAAAGGAGTACAGAAGGTATCTCTACAGCGCAAAAAGGAGTTCAAAAGGTATCTCTACAGCGCACAAAGGAGTACAGAAGGTATCTCTTCAGCGCACAAAGGAGTACAGGAAATATCTCTAGAACGTACAAAGGAGTACACGAGGTATCTCTACAGCGTACAAAGGAGTACAGAAGGTATCTCTACAGCGCACAAAGGAGTACAGAAGGTATCTCTACAGCGCACAAAGGAGTACAGACGGTATCTCTACAGCGCACAAAGGAGTACAGAAGGTATCTCTACAGCGCACAAAGGAGTACAGGAAATATCTCTAGAACGTACAAAGGAGTACACGAGGTATCTCTACAGCGTACAAAGGAGTACAGAAGGTATCTCTACAGCGCACAAAGGAGTACAGAAGGTATCTCTGAAGTGCACAAAGGAGTACAGAAGGTATCTCTACATCGCACAAAGGAGTACAGAAGGTATCTCTACAGCGCACAAAGGAGTACAGAAGGTATCTCTACAGCGCACAAAGGAGTACAGAAGGTATCTCTACAGCGCACAAATGAGAACAGAAGGTATCTCTACAGCGCACAAAGGAGTACAGAAGGTATCTCTACAGCGCACAAAGGAGTACAGAAGGTATCTCTACAGCGCACAAAGGAGTACAGGAAATATCTCTAGAACGTACAAAGGAGTACACGAGGTATCTCTACAGCGTACAAAGGAGTACAGAAGGTATCTCTACAGCGCACAAAGAAGTACAGAAGGTATCTCTACAGCGCACAAAGGAGTACAGAAGGTATCTCTACAGCGCACAAAGGAATACAGAAGGTATCTCTACAGCGCACAAAGGAGTACAGAAGGTATCTCTACAGCGCACAAAGGAGTACAGAAGGTATCTCTACAGCGCACAAATGAGAACAGAAGGTATCTCTACAGCGCACAAAGGAGTACAGAAGGTATCTCTACAGCGCACAAAGGAGTACAGAAGGTATCTCTACAGCGCACAAAGGAGTACAGGAAATATCTCTAGAACGTACAAAGGAGTACACGAGGTATCTCTACAGCGTACAAAGGAGTACAGAAGGTATCTCTACAGCGCACAAAGAAATACAGAAGGTATCTCTACAGCGCACAAAGGAGTACAGAAGGTATCTCTACAGCGCACAAAGGAATACAGAAGGTATCTCTACAGCGCACAAAGGAGTACAGAAGGTATCTCTACAGCGCACAAAGGAGTACAGAAGGTATCTCTACAGCGCACAAAGGAGTACAGAAGGTATCTCTACAGCGCACAAAGGAGTACAGAAGGTATCTCTACAGCGCACAAAGGAGTACAGGAAATATCTCTAGAACGTACAAAGGAGTACACGAGGTATCTCTACAGCGTACAAAGGAGTACAGAAGGTATCTCTACAGCGCACTAAGGAGTACAGAAGGTATCTCTACAGCGCACAAAGGAGTACAGAAGGTATCTCTACAGCGCACAAAGGAGTACAGAAGGTATCTCTACAGCGCACAAAGGAGTACAGAAGGTATCTCTACAGCGCACAAAGGAGTACAGAAGGTATCTCTACAGCGCAAAAAGGAGTTCAAAAGGTATCTCTACAGCGCACAAAGGAGTACAGAAGGTATCTCTTCAGCGCACAAAGGAGTACAGGAAATATCTCTAGAACGTACAAAGGAGTACACGAGGTATCTCTACAGCGTACAAAGGAGTACAGAAGGTATCTCTACAGCGCACAAAGGAGTACAGAAGGTATCTCTACAGCGCACAAAGGAGTACAGACGGTATCTCTACAGCGCACAAAGGAGTACAGAAGGTATCTCTACAGCGCACAAAGGAGTACAGGAAATATCTCTAGAACGTACAAAGGAGTACACGAGGTATCTCTACAGCGTACAAAGGAGTACAGAAGGTATCTCTACAGCGCACAAAGGAGTACAGAAGGTATCTCTGAAGCGCACAAAGGAGTACAGAAGGTATCTCTACATCGCACAAAGGAGTACAGAAGGTATCTCTACAGCGCACAAAGGAGTACAGAAGGTATCTCTACAGCGCACAAAGGAGTACAGAAGGTATCTCTACAGCGCACAAATGAGAACAGAAGGTATCTCTACAGCGCACAAAGGAGTACAGAAGGTATCTCTACAGCGCACAAAGGAGTTCAGGAAATATCTCTAGAACGTACAAAGGAGTACACGAGGTATCTCTACAGCGTACAGAGGAGTACAGAAGGTATCTCTACAGCGCACAAAGGAGTACAGAAGGTATCTCTACAGCGCACAAAGGAGTACAGAAGGTATCTCTACAGCGCACAAAGGAGTACAGAAGGTATCTCTACAGCGCACAAAGGAGTACAGGAAATATCTCTAGAACGTACAAAGGAGTACACGAGGTATCTCTACAGCGTACAAAGGAGTACAGGAAATATCTCTAGAACGTACAAAGGAGTACACGAGGTATCTCTACAGCGCACAAAGGAGTACAGAAGGTATCTCTACAGCGCACAAAGGAGTACAGAAGGTATCTCTACAGCGCACAAAGGAGTACAGAAGGTATCTCTACAGCGCACAAAGGAGTACAGGAAATATCTCTAGAACGTACAAAGGAGTACACGAGGTATCTCTACAGCGTACAAAGGAGTACAGAAGGTATCTCTACAGCGCACAAAGAAGTACAGAAGGTATCTCTACAGCGCACAAAGGAGTACAGAAGGTATCTCTACAGCGCACAAAGGAATACAGAAGGTATCTCTACAGCGCACAAAGGAGTACAGAAGGTATCTCTACAGCGCACAAAGGAGTACAGAAGGTATCTCTACAGCGCACAAAGGAGTACAGAAGGTATCTCTACAGCGCACAAAGGAGTACAGAAGGTATCTCTACAGCGCACAAAGGAGTACAGGAAATATCTCTAGAACGTACAAAGGAGTACACGAGGTATCTCTACAGCGTACAAAGGAGTACAGAAGGTATCTCTACAGCGCACTAAGGAGTACAGAAGGTATCTCTACAGCGCACAAAGGAGTACAGAAGGTATCTCTTCAGCGCACAAAGGAGTACAGAAGGTATCTCTACAGCGCACAAAGGAGTACAGAAGGTATCTCTACAGCGCACAAAGGAGTACAGAAGGTATCTCTACAGCGCAAAAAGGAGTTCAAAAGGTATCTCTACAGCGCACAAAGGAGTACAGAAGGTATCTCTTCAGCGCACAAAGGAGTACAGGAAATATCTCTAGAACGTACAAAGGAGTACACGAGGTATCTCTACAGCGTACAAAGGAGTACAGAAGGTATCTCTACAGCGCACAAAGGAGTACAGAAGGTATCTCTACAGCGCACAAAGGAGTACAGACGGTATCTCTACAGCGCACAAAGGAGTACAGAAGGTATCTCTACAGCGCACAAAGGAGTACAGGAAATATCTCTAGAACGTACAAAGGAGTACACGAGGTATCTCTACAGCGTACAAAGGAGTACAGAAGGTATCTCTACAGCGCACAAAGGAGTACAGAAGGTATCTCTGAAGCGCACAAAGGAGTACAGAAGGTATCTCTACATCGCACAAAGGAGTACAGAAGGTATCTCTACAGCGCACAAAGGAGTACAGAAGGTATCTCTACAGCGCACAAAGGAGTACAGAAGGTATCTCTACAGCGCACAAATGAGAACAGAAGGTATCTCTACAGCGCACAAAGGAGTACAGAAGGTATCTCTACAGCGCACAAAGGAGTACAGAAGGTATCTCTACAGCGCACAAAGGAGTACAGGAAATATCTCTAGAACGTACAAAGGAGTACACGAGGTATCTCTACAGCGTACAAAGGAGTACAGAAGGTATCTCTACAGCGCACAAAGAAGTACAGAAGGTATCTCTACAGCGCACAAAGGAGTACAGAAGGTATCTCTACAGCGCACAAAGGAATACAGAAGGTATCTCTACAGCGCACAAAGGAGTACAGAAGGTATCTCTACAGCGCACAAAGGAGTACAGAAGGTATCTCTACAGCGCACAAATGAGAACAGAAGGTATCTCTACAGCGCACAAAGGAGTACAGAAGGTATCTCTACAGCGCACAAAGGAGTACAGAAGGTATCTCTACAGCGCACAAAGGAGTACAGGAAATATCTCTAGAACGTACAAAGGAGTACACGAGGTATCTCTACAGCGTACAAAGGAGTACAGAAGGTATCTCTACAGCGCACAAAGAAATACAGAAGGTATCTCTACAGCGCACAAAGGAGTACAGAAGGTATCTCTACAGCGCACAAAGGAATACAGAAGGTATCTCTACAGCGCACAAAGGAGTACAGAAGGTATCTCTACAGCGCACAAAGGAGTACAGAAGGTATCTCTACAGCGCACAAAGGAGTACAGAAGGTATCTCTACAGCGCACAAAGGAGTACAGAAGGTATCTCTACAGCGCACAAAGGAGTACAGGAAATATCTCTAGAACGTACAAAGGAGTACACGAGGTATCTCTACAGCGTACAAAGGAGTACAGAAGGTATCTCTACAGCGCACTAAGGAGTACAGAAGGTATCTCTACAGCGCACAAAGGAGTACAGAAGGTATCTCTACAGCGCACAAAGGAGTACAGAAGGTATCTCTACAGCGCACAAAGGAGTACAGAAGGTATCTCTACAGCGCACAAAGGAGTACAGAAGGTATCTCTACAGCGCAAAAAGGAGTTCAAAAGGTATCTCTACAGCGCACAAAGGAGTACAGAAGGTATCTCTTCAGCGCACAAAGGAGTACAGGAAATATCTCTAGAACGTACAAAGGAGTACACGAGGTATCTCTACAGCGTACAAAGGAGTACAGAAGGTATCTCTACAGCGCACAAAGGAGTACAGAAGGTATCTCTACAGCGCACAAAGGAGTACAGACGGTATCTCTACAGCGCACAAAGGAGTACAGAAGGTATCTCTACAGCGCACAAAGGAGTACAGGAAATATCTCTAGAACGTACAAAGGAGTACACGAGGTATCTCTACAGCGTACAAAGGAGTACAGAAGGTATCTCTACAGCGCACAAAGGAGTACAGAAGGTATCTCTGAAGCGCACAAAGGAGTACAGAAGGTATCTCTACATCGCACAAAGGAGTACAGAAGGTATCTCTACAGCGCACAAAGGAGTACAGAAGGTATCTCTACAGCGCACAAAGGAGTACAGAAGGTATCTCTACAGCGCACAAATGAGAACAGAAGGTATCTCTACAGCGCACAAAGGAGTACAGAAGGTATCTCTACAGCGCACAAAGGAGTACAGAAGGTATCTCTACAGCGCACAAAGGAGTACAGGAAATATCTCTAGAACGTACAAAGGAGTACACGAGGTATCTCTACAGCGTACAAAGGAGTACAGAAGGTATCTCTACAGCGCACAAAGGAGTACAGAAGGTATCTCTACAGCGCACAAAGGAGTACAGAAGGTATCTCTACAGCGCACAAAGGAGTACAGAAGGTATCTCTACAGCGCACAAAGGAGTACAGAAGGTATCTCTACAGCGCACAAAGGAGTTCAGGAAATATCTCTAGAACGTACAAAGGAGTACACGAGGTATCTCTACAGCGTACAAAGGAGTACAGAAGGTATCTCTACAGCGCACAAAGGAGTACAGAAGGTATCTCTACAGCGCACAAAGGAGTACAGAAGGTATCTCTACAGCGCACAAAGGAGTACAGAAGGTATCTCTACAGCGCACAAAGGAGTACAGAGGGTATCTCTACAGCGCACAAAGGAGTACAGAAGGTATCTCTACAGCGCACAAAGGAGTACAGAAGGTATCTCTACAGCGCACAAAGGAGTACAGGAAATATCTCTAGAACGTACAAAGGAGTACACGAGGTATCTCTACAGCGTACAAAGGAGTACAGGAAATATCTCTAGAACGTACAAAGGAGTACACGAGGTATCTTTACAGCGCAGAAAGGAGTACAGAAGGTATCTCTACAGCGCACAAAGGAGTACAGAAGGTATCTCTACAGCGCACAAAGGAGTACAGAAGGTATCTCTACAGCGCACAAAGGAGTACAGAAGGTATCTCTACAGCGCACAAAGGAGTACAGGAAATATCTCTAGAACGTACAAAGGAGTACACGAGGTATCTCTACAGCGTACAAAGGAGTACAGAAGGTATCTCGACAGCGCACAAAGGAGTACAGAAGGTATCTCTACAGCGCACAAAGGAGTACAGAAGGTATCTCTACAGCGCACAAAGGATTACAGAAGGTATCTCTACAGCGCACAAAGGAGTACAGGAAATATCTCTAGAACGTACAAAGGAGTACACGAGGTATCTCTACAGCGTACAAAGGAGTACAGAAGGTATCTCTACAGCGCACAAAGGAGTACAGAAGGTATCTCTACAGCGCACAAAGGAGTACAGAAGGTATCTCTACAGCGCACAAAGGAGTACAGAAGGTATCTCTACAGCGCACAGAGGAGTACAGGAAATATCTCTAGAACGTACAAAGGAGTACACGAGGTATCTCTATAGCGTACAAAGGAGTACAGAAGGTATCTTTACAGCGCACAAAGGAGTACAGAAGGTATCTCTACAGCGCAAAAAGGAGTACAGGAAATATCTCTAGAACGTACAAAGGAGTACAAGAGGTATCTCTACAGCGTACAAAGGAGTACAGAAGGTATCTCTACAGCGCACAAAGGAGTACAGAAGGTATCTCTACAGCGCACAAAGGAGTACAGAAGGTATCTCTACAGCGCACAAAGGAGTACAGAAGGTATCTCTACAGCGCACAAAGGAGTACAGAAGGTATCTCTTCAGCGCACAAAGGAGTACAGAAGGTATCTCTACAGCGCACAAAGGAGTACAGGGGAAATATCTCTAGAACGTACAAAGGAGTACACGAGGTATCTCTACAGCGTACAAAGGAGTACAGAAGGTATCTCTACAGCGCACAAAGGAGAACAGAAGGTATCTCTACAGCGCACAAAAGAGTACAGGAAATATCTCTAGAACGTACAAAGGAGTACAGAAGGTATCTCTACAGCGCACAAAGGAGTACAGAAGGTATCTCTACAGCGCACAAAGGAGTACAGAAGGTATCTCTACAGCGCACAAAGGAGTACAGAAGGTATCTCTACAGCGCACAAAGGAGTACAGGAAATATCTCTAGAACGTACAAAGGAGTACACGAGGTATCTCTACATCGTACATAGGAGTACAGAAGGTATATCTACAGCGCACAAAGGAGTACAGAAGGTATCTTTACAGCGCACAAAGGAGTACAGAAGGTATCTCTACAGCGCACAAAGGAGTACAGGAAATATCTCTAGAACGTACAAAGGAGTATCCGAGGTATCTCTACAGCGTACAAAGGAGTACTGAAGGTATCTCTACAGCGCACAAAGGAGTACAGAAGGTATCTCTACAGCGCACAAAGGAGTACAGAAGGTATCTCTACAGCGCACAAAGGAGTACAGAAGGTATCTCTACAGCGCACATAGGAGTATAGAAGGTATCTCTACAGCACACAAAGGAGTACAGAAGGTATCTCTACAGCGCACAAAGGAGTACAGAAGGTATCTCTACAGCGCACAAAGGAGTACAGAAGGTATCTCTACAGCATACAAAGGAGTACAGAAGGTATCTCTACAGCGCACAAAGGAGTACAGGAAATATCTCTAGAACGTACAAAGGAGTACACGAGGTATCTCTACAGCGTACAAAGGAGTACAGAAGGTATCTCTACAGCGCACAAAGGAGTACAGAAGGTATCTCTACAGCGCACAAAGGAGTACAGAAGGTATCTCTACAGCGCACAAAGGAGTACAGAAGGTATCTCTACAGCGCTCAAAGGAGTACAGAAAATATCTCTAGAACGTACAAAGGAGTACACGAGGTATCTCTACAGCGTACAAAGAAGTACAGAAGGTATCTCTACAGCGCACAAAGGAGTACAGAAGGTATCTCTACAGCGCACAAAGGAGTACAGAAGGTATCTCTACAGCGCACAAAGGAGTACAGAAGGTTTCTCTACAGCGCACAAAGGAGTACAGGAAATATCTCTAGAACGTACAAAGGAGTACACGAGGTATCTCTACAGCGTACAAAGGAGTACAGAAGGTATCTCTACAGCGCACAAAGGAGGACAGAAGGTATTTCTACAGCGCACAAAGGAGTACAGGAAATATCTCTAGAACGTACAAAGGAGTACACGAGGTATCTCTACAGCGTACAAAGGAGTACAGAAGGTATCTCTACAGCGCACAAAGGAGTACAGAAGGTATCTCTACAGCGCACAAAGGAGTACAGAAGGTATCTCTACAGCGCACAAAGGAGTACAGGAAATATCTCTAGAATGTTCAAAGGAGTACACGAGGTATCTCTACCGCGTACAAAGGAGTACAGAAGGTATCTCAAGAGCGCACAAAGGAATACAGAAGGTATCTCTACAGCGCACAAAGGAGTACAGAAGGTATCTCTACAGCGCACAAAGGAGTACAGAAGGTATCTCTACAGCGCACAAAGGAGTACAGAAGGTATCTCTACAGCGCCCAAAGGAGTACAGAAGGTATCTCTACAGCGCACAAAGGAGTACAGGAAATAACTCTAGAACGTACAAAGGAGTACACGAGGTATCTCTACAGCGTACAAAGGAGTACAGAAGGTATCTCTACAGCGCACAAAGGAGTACAGGAAATATCTCTAGAACGTACAAAGGAGTACACGAGGTATCTCTACAGCGTACAAAGGAGTACAGAAGGTATCTCTACAGCGCACAAAGGAGTACAGAAGGTATCTCTACAGCGCACAAAGGAGTACAGAAGGTATCTCTACAGCGCACAAATGAGTACAGGAAATATCTCTAGAACGTACAAAGGAGTACACGAGGTATCCCTACAGCGTACAAAGGAGTACAGAAGGTATCTCTACAGCGCACAAAGGAGTACAGGAAATATCTCTAGAACGTACAAAGGAGTACAGAAGGTATCTCTACAGCGCACAAAGGAGTACAGAAGGTATCTCTACAGCGCACAAAGGAGTACAGAAGGTATCTCTACAGCGCACAAAGGAGTACAGAAGGTATCTCTACAGCGCACAAAGGAGTACAGAAGGTATCTCTACAGCGCACAAAATGGTACAGGAAATATCTCTAGAACGTACAAAGGAGTACACGAGGTATCTCTACAGCGTACAAAGGAGTACAGAAGGTATCTCTACAGCGCACAAAGGAGTACAGAAGGTATCTCTACAGCGCACAAAGGAGTACAGAAGGTATCTCTACAGCGCACAAAGGAGTACAGAAGGTATCTCTACAGCGCACAAAGGAGTACAGGAAATATCTCTAGAACGTACAAAGGAGTACACGAGGTATCTCTACAGCGTACAAAGGAGCACAGAAGGTATCTCAACAGCGCACAAAGGAGTACAGACGGTATCTCTACAGCGCACAAAGGAGTACAGAAGGTATCTCTACAGCGCGCAAAGGAGTACAGAAGGTATCTCTACAGCGCACAAAGGAGTACAGAAAATATCTCTAGAACGTACAAAGGAGTACACGAGGTATCTCTACAGCGTACAAAGGAGTACAGAAGGTATCTCTACAGCGCACAAAGGAGTACAGAAGGTATCTCTACAGCGCACAAAGGAGTACAGAAGGTATCTCTACAGCGCACAAAGGAGTACAGAAGGTATCTCTACAGCGCACAAAGGAGTACAGGAAATATCTCTAGAACGTACAAAGGAGTACACGAGGTATCTCTACAGCGTACAAAGGAGTACAGAAGGTATCTCTACAGCGCACAAAGGAGTACAGAAAGTATCTCTACAGCGCACAAAGGAGTACAGAAGGTATCTCTACAGCGCACAAAGGAGTACAGAAGGTATCTCTACAGCGCACAAAGGAGTACAGAAGGTATCTCTACAGCGCACAAAGGAGTACAGAAGGTATCTCTACAGCGCACAAAGGAGTACAGGAAATATCTCTAGAACGTACAAAGGAGTACACGAGGTATCTCTACAGCGTACGAAGGAGTACAGAAGGTATCTCTACAGCGCACAAAGGAGTACAGAAGGTATCTCTACAGCGCACAAAGGAGTACAGAAGGTATCTCTACAGCGCACAAAGGAGTACAGGAAATATCTCTAGAACGTACAAAGGAGTACAGAAGGTATCTCTACAGCGCACAAAGGAGTACAGGAAATATCTCTAGAACGTACAAAGGAGTACACGAGGTATCTCTACAGCGTACAAAGGAGTACAGAAGGTATCTCTACAGCGCACAAAGGAGTACAGAAGGTATCTCTACAGCGCACAAAGGAGTACAGAAGGTATCTCTACAGCGCACAAAGGAGTACAGAAGGTATCTCTTCAGCGCACAAAGGAGTACAGGAAATATCTCTAGAACGTACAAAGGAGTACACGAGGTATCTCTACCGCGTACAAAGGAGTACAGAAGGTATCTCAAGAGCGCACAAAGGAATACAGAAGGTATCTCTACAGCGCACAAAGGAGTACAGAAGGTATCTCTACAGCGCACAAAGGAGTACAGAAGGTATCTCTACAGCGCACAAAGGAGTACAGAAGGTATCTCTACAGCGCACAAAGGAGTACAGAAGGTATCTCTACAGCGCACAAAGGAGTACAGGAAATATCTCTAGAACGCACAAAGGAGTACACGAGGTATCTCTACAGCGTACAAAGGAGTACAGAAGGTATCTCTACAGCGCACAAAGGAGTACAGGAAATATCTCTAGAACGTACAAAGGAGTACACGAGGTATCTCTACAGCGTACAAAGGAGTACAGAAGGTATCTCTACAGCGCACAAAGGAGTACAGAAGGTATCTCTACAGCGCACAAAGGAGTACAGAAGGTATCTCTACAGCGCACAAAGGAGTGCAGGAAATATCTCTAGAACGTACAAAGGAGTACACGAGGTATCCCCACAGCGTACAAAGGAGTTCAGAAGGTATCTCTACAGCGCACAAAGGAGTACAGGAAATATCTCTAGAACGTACAAAGGAGTACAGAAGGTATCTCTACAGCGCACAAAGGAGTACAGAAGGTATCTCTACAGCGCACAAAGGAGTACAGAAGGTATCTCTACAGCGCACAAAGGAGTACAGAAGGTATCTCTACAGCGCACAAAGGAGTACAGGAGGTATCTCTACAGCGCACAAAGGAGTACAGAAGGTATCTCTACAGCGCACAAAGGAGTACAGGTAATATCTCTAGAATGTACAAAGGAGTACACGAGGTATCTCTACAGCGTACAAAGGAGTAGAGAAGGTATCTCTACAGCGCACATAGGAGTACAGAAGGTATCTCTACAGCGCACAAAGGAGTACAGAAGGTATCTCTACAGCGCACAAAGGAGTACAGGAAATATCTCTAGAACGTACAAAGGAGTACACGAGGTATCTCTACAGCGTACAAAGGAGTACAGAAGGTATCTCTACAGCGCACAAAGGAGTACAGAAGGTATCTCTACAGCGCACAAAGGAGTACAGAAGGTATCTCTACAGCGCACAAAGGAGTACAGAAGGTATCTCTACAGCGCACAAAGGAGTACAGGAAATATCTCTAGAACGTACAAAGGAGTACACGAGGTATCTCTACAGCGTACAAAGGAGAACAGAAGGTATCTCTACAGCGCACAAAGGAGTACAGAAGGTATCTCTACAGCGCACAAAGGAGTACAGAAGGTATCTCTACAGCGCACAAAGGAGTACAGAAGGTATCTCTACAGCGCACAAAGGAGTACAGGAAATATCTCTAGAACGTACAAAGGAGTACACGAGGTATCTCTACAGCGTACAAAGGAGTACAGAAGGTATCTCTACAGCGCACAAAGGAGTACAGAAGGTATCTCTACAGCGCACAAAGGAGTACAGAAGGTATCTCTACAGCGCACAAAGGAGTACAGAAGGTATCTCTACAGCGCACAAAGGAGTACAGGAAATATCTCTAGAACGTACAAAGGAGTACACGAGGTATCTCTACAGCGTACAAAGGAGCACAGAAGGTATCTCAACAGCGCACAAAGGAGTACAGACGGTATCTCTACAGCGCACAAAGGAGTACAGAAGGTATCTCTACAGCGCGCAAAGGAGTACAGAAGGTATCTCTACAGCGCACAAAGGAGTACAGAAAATATCTCTAGAACGTACAAAGGAGTACACGAGGTATCTCTACAGCGTACAAAGGAGTACAGAAGGTATCTCTACAGCGCACAAAGGAGTACAGAAGGTATCTCTACAGCGCACAAAGGAGTACAGAAGGTATCTCTACAGCGCACAAAGGAGTACAGAAGGTATCTCTACAGCGCACAAAGGAGTACAGGAAATATCTCTAGAACGTACAAAGGAGTACACGAGGTATCTCTACAGCGTACAAAGGAGTACAGAAGGTATCTCTACAGCGCACAAAGGAGTACAGAAAGTATCTCTACAGCGCACAAAGGAGTACAGAAGGTATCTCTACAGCGCACAAAGGAGTACAGAAGGTATCTCTACAGCGCACAAAGGAGTACAGAAGGTATCTCTACAGCGCACAAAGGAGTACAGAAGGTATCTCTACAGCGCACAAAGGAGTACAGGAAATATCTCTAGAACGTACAAAGGAGTACACGAGGTATCTCTACAGCGTACGAAGGAGTACAGAAGGTATCTCTACAGCGCACAAAGGAGTACAGAAGGTATCTCTACAGCGCACAAAGGAGTACAGAAGGTATCTCTACAGCGCACAAAGGAGTACAGAAGGTATCTCTACAGCGCACAAAGGAGTACAGGAAATATCTCTAGAACGTACAAAGGAGTACACGAGGTATCTCTACAGCGTACAAAGGAGTACAGAAGGTATCTCTACAGCGCACAAAGGAGTACAGAAGGTATCTCTACAGCGCACAAAGGAGTACAGAAGGTATCTCTACAGCGCACAAAGGAGTACAGAAGGTATCTCTTCAGCGCACAAAGGAGTACAGGAAATATCTCTAGAACGTACAAAGGAGTACACGAGGTATCTCTACCGCGTACAAAGGAGTACAGAAGGTATCTCAAGAGCGCACAAAGGAATACAGAAGGTATCTCTACAGCGCACAAAGGAGTACAGAAGGTATCTCTACAGCGCACAAAGGAGTACAGAAGGTATCTCTACAGCGCACAAAGGAGTACAGAAGGTATCTCTACAGCGCACAAAGGAGTACAGAAGGTATTTCTACAGCGCACAAAGGAGTACAGGAAATATCTCTAGAACGCACAAAGGAGTACACGAGGTATCTCTACAGCGTACAAAGGAGTACAGAAGGTATCTCTACAGCGCACAAAGGAGTACAGGAAATATCTCTAGAACGTACAAAGGAGTACACGAGGTATCTCTACAGCGTACAAAGGAGTACAGAAGGTATCTCTACAGCGCACAAAGGAGTACAGAAGGTATCTCTACAGCCCACAAAGGAGTACAGAAGGTATCTCTACAGCGCACAAAGGAGTGCAGGAAATATCTCTAGAACGTACAAAGGAGTACACGAGGTATCCCCACAGCGTACAAAGGAGTTCAGAAGGTATCTCTACAGCGCACAAAGGAGTACAGGAAATATCTCTAGAACGTACAAAGGAGTACAGAAGGTATCTCTACAGCGCACAAAGGAGTACAGAAGGTATCTCTACAGCGCACAAAGGAGTACAGAAGGTATCTCTACAGCGCACAAAGGAGTACAGAAGGTATCTCTACAGCGCACAAAGGAGTACAGGAGGTATCTCTACAGCGCACAAAGGAGTACAGAAGGTATCTCTACAGCGCACAAAGGAGTACAGGTAATATCTCTAGAATGTACAAAGGAGTACACGAGGTATCTCTACAGCGTACAAAGGAGTAGAGAAGGTATCTCTACAGCGCACATAGGAGTACAGAAGGTATCTCTACAGCGCACAAAGGAGTACAGAAGGTATCTCTACAGCGCACAAAGGAGTACAGGAAATATCTCTAGAACGTACAAAGGAGTACACGAGGTATCTCTACAGCGTACAAAGGAGTACAGAAGGTATCTCTACAGCGCACAAAGGAGTACAGAAGGTATCTCTACAGCGCACAAAGGAGTACAGAAGGTATCTCTACAGCGCACAAAGGAGTACAGAAGGTATCTCTACAGCGCACAAAGGAGTACAGGAAATATCTCTAGAACGTACAAAGGAGTACACGAGGTATCTCTACAGCGTACAAAGGAGTACAGAAGGTATCTCTACAGCGCACAAAGGAGTACAGAAGGTATCTCTACAGCGCACAAAGGAGTACAGAAGGTATCTCTACAGCGCACAAAGGAGTACAGAAGGTATCTCTACAGCGCACAAAGGAGTACAGGAAATATCTCTAGAACGTACAAAGGAGTACACGAGGTATCTCTACAGCGTACAAAGGAGTACAGAAGGTATCTCTACAGCGCACAAAGGAGTACAGAAGGTATCTCTACAGCGCACAAAGGAGTACAGAAGGTATCTCTACAGCGCACAAAGGAGTACAGAAGGTATCTCTACAGCGCACAAAGGAGTACAGGAAATATCTCTAGAACGTACAAAGGAGTACACGAGGTATCTCTACAGCGTACAAAGGAGTACAGAAGGTATCTCTACAGCGCACAACGGAGTACAGAAGGTATCTCTACAGCGCACAAAGGAGTACAGAAGGTATCTCTACAGCGCACAAAGGAGTACAGAAGGTATCTCTACAGCGCACAAAGGAGTACAGAAGGTATCTCTACAGCGCACAAAGGAGTACAGAAGGTATCTCTACAGCGCACAAAGGAGTACAGGTAATATCTCTAGAATGTACAAAGGAGTACACGAGGTATCTCTACAGCGTACAAAGGAGTAGAGAAGGTATCTCTACAGCGCACATAGGAGTACAGAAGGTATCTCTACAGCGCACAAAGGAGTACAGAAGGTATCTCTACAGCGCACAAAGGAGTACAGGAAATATCTCTAGAACGTACAAAGGAGTACACGAGGTATCTCTACAGCGTACAAAGGAGTACAGAAGGTATCTCTACAGCGCACAAAGGAGTACAGAAGGTATCTCTACAGCGCACAAAGGAGTACAGAAGGTATCTCTACAGCGCACAAAGGAGTACAGAAGGTATCTCTACAGCGCACAAAGGAGTACAGGAAATATCTCTAGAACGTACAAAGGAGTACACGAGGTATCTCTACAGCGTACAAAGGAGAACAGAAGGTATCTCTACAGCGCACAAAGGAGTACAGAAGGTATCTCTACAGCGCACAAAGGAGTACAGAAGGTATCTCTACAGCGCACAAAGGAGTACAGAAGGTATCTCTACAGCGCACAAAGGAGTACAGGAAATATCTCTAGAACGTACAAAGGAGTACACGAGGTATCTCTACAGCGTACAAAGGAGTACAGAAGGTATCTCTACAGCGCACAAAGGAGTACAGAAGGTATCTCTACAGCGCACAAAGGAGTACAGAAGGTATCTCTACAGCGCACAAAGGAGTACAGAAGGTATCTCTACAGCGCACAAAGGAGTACAGGAAATATCTCTAGAACGTACAAAGGAGTACACGAGGTATCTCTACAGCGTACAAAGGAGCACAGAAGGTATCTCAACAGCGCACAAAGGAGTACAGACGGTATCTCTACAGCGCACAAAGGAGTACAGAAGGTATCTCTACAGCGCGCAAAGGAGTACAGAAGGTATCTCTACAGCGCACAAAGGAGTACAGAAAATATCTCTAGAACGTACAAAGGAGTACACGAGGTATCTCTACAGCGTACAAAGGAGTACAGAAGGTATCTCTACAGCGCACAAAGGAGTACAGAAGGTATCTCTACAGCGCACAAAGGAGTACAGAAGGTATCTCTACAGCGCACAAAGGAGTACAGAAGGTATCTCTACAGCGCACAAAGGAGTACAGGAAATATCTCTAGAACGTACAAAGGAGTACACGAGGTATCTCTACAGCGTACAAAGGAGTACAGAAGGTATCTCTACAGCGCACAAAGGAGTACAGAAAGTATCTCTACAGCGCACAAAGGAGTACAGAAGGTATCTCTACAGCGCACAAAGGAGTACAGAAGGTATCTCTACAGCGCACAAAGGAGTACAGAAGGTATCTCTACAGCGCACAAAGGAGTACAGAAGGTATCTCTACAGCGCACAAAGGAGTACAGGAAATATCTCTTGAACGTACAAAGGAGTACACGAGGTATCTCTACAGCGTACGAAGGAGTACAGAAGGTATCTCTACAGCGCACAAAGGAGTACAGAAGGTATCTCTACAGCGCACAAAGGAGTACAGAAGGTATCTCTACAGCGCACAAAGGAGTACAGAAGGTATCTCTACAGCGCACAAAGGAGTACAGGAAATATCTCTAGAACGTACAAAGGAGTACACGAGGTATCTCTACAGCGTACAAAGGAGTACAGAAGGTATCTCTACAGCGCACAAAGGAGTACAGAAGGTATCTCTACAGCGCACAAAGGAGTACAGAAGGTATCTCTACAGCGCACAAAGGAGTACAGAAGGTATCTCTTCAGCGCACAAAGGAGTACAGGAAATATCTCTAGAACGTACAAAGGAGTACACGAGGTATCTCTACCGCGTACAAAGGAGTACAGAAGGTATCTCAAGAGCGCACAAAGGAATACAGAAGGTATCTCTACAGCGCACAAAGGAGTACAGAAGGTATCTCTACAGCGCACAAAGGAGTACAGAAGGTATCTCTACAGCGCACAAAGGAGTACAGAAGGTATCTCTACAGCGCACAAAGGAGTACAGAAGGTATTTCTACAGCGCACAAAGGAGTACAGGAAATATCTCTAGAACGCACAAAGGAGTACACGAGGTATCTCTACAGCGTACAAAGGAGTACAGAAGGTATCTCTACAGCGCACAAAGGAGTACAGGAAATATCTCTAGAACGTACAAAGGAGTACACGAGGTATCTCTACAGCGTACAAAGGAGTACAGAAGGTATCTCTACAGCGCACAAAGGAGTACAGAAGGTATCTCTACAGCCCACAAAGGAGTACAGAAGGTATCTCTACAGCGCACAAAGGAGTGCAGGAAATATCTCTAGAACGTACAAAGGAGTACACGAGGTATCCCCACAGCGTACAAAGGAGTTCAGAAGGTATCTCTACAGCGCACAAAGGAGTACAGGAAATATCTCTAGAACGTACAAAGGAGTACAGAAGGTATCTCTACAGCGCACAAAGGAGTACAGAAGGTATCTCTACAGCGCACAAAGGAGTACAGAAGGTATCTCTACAGCGCACAAAGGAGTACAGAAGGTATCTCTACAGCGCACAAAGGAGTACAGGAGGTATCTCTACAGCGCACAAAGGAGTACAGAAGGTATCTCTACAGCGCACAAAGGAGTACAGGTAATATCTCTAGAATGTACAAAGGAGTACACGAGGTATCTCTACAGCGTACAAAGGAGTAGAGAAGGTATCTCTACAGCGCACATAGGAGTACAGAAGGTATCTCTACAGCGCACAAAGGAGTACAGAAGGTATCTCTACAGCGCACAAAGGAGTACAGGAAATATCTCTAGAACGTACAAAGGAGTACACGAGGTATCTCTACAGCGTACAAAGGAGTACAGAAGGTATCTCTACAGCGCACAAAGGAGTACAGAAGGTATCTCTACAGCGCACAAAGGAGTACAGAAGGTATCTCTACAGCGCACAAAGGAGTACAGAAGGTATCTCTACAGCGCACAAAGGAGTACAGGAAATATCTCTAGAACGTACAAAGGAGTACACGAGGTATCTCTACAGCGTACAAAGGAGTACAGAAGGTATCTCTACAGCGCACAAAGGAGTACAGAAGGTATCTCTACAGCGCACAAAGGAGTACAGAAGGTATCTCTACAGCGCACAAAGGAGTACAGAAGGTATCTCTACAGCGCACAAAGGAGTACAGGAAATATCTCTAGAACGTACAAAGGAGTACACGAGGTATCTCTACAGCGTACAAAGGAGTACAGAAGGTATCTCTACAGCGCACAAAGGAGTACAGAAGGTATCTCTACAGCGCACAAAGGAGTACAGAAGGTATCTCTACAGCGCACAAAGGAGTACAGAAGGTATCTCTACAGCGCACAAAGGAGTACAGGAAATATCTCTAGAACGTACAAAGGAGTACACGAGGTATCTCTACAGCGTACAAAGGAGTACAGAAGGTATCTCTACAGCGCACAACGGAGTACAGAAGGTATCTCTACAGCGCACAAAGGAGTACAGAAGGTATCTCTACAGCGCACAAAGGAGTACAGAAGGTATCTCTACAGCGCACAAAGGAGTACAGAAGGTATCTCTACAGCGCACAAAGGAGTACAGAAGGTATCTCTACAGCGCACAAAGGAGTACAGGAAATATCTCTAGAACGTACAAAGGAGTACACGAGGTATCTCTACAGCGTACAAAGGAGTACAGAAGGTATCTCTACAGCGCACAAAGGAGTACAGAAGGTATCTCTACAGCGTACAAAGGAGTACAGAAGGTATCTCTACAGCGCACAAAGGAGTACAGAAGGTATCTCTACAGCGACCAAAGGAGTACAGAAGGTATCTCTACAGCGCACAAAGGAGTACAGGAAATATCTCTAGAACGTACAAAGGAGTACACGAGGTATCTCTACAGCGTACAAAGGAGTATAGAAGGTATCTCTACAGCGCACAAAGGAGTACCGAAGGTATCTCTACAGCGCACAAAGGAGTACAGAAGGCATCTCTAGAGCGCACAAAGGAGTTCAGGAAATATCTCTAGAACGTACAAAGGAGTACACGAGGTATCTCTACAGCGTACAAAGGAGTACAGAAGGTATCTCTACAGCGCACAAAGGAGTACAGGAAATATCTCTAGAACGTACGAAGGAGTACACGAGGTATCTCTACAGCGTACAAAGGAGTACAGAAGGTATCTCTACAGCGCACAAAGGAGTACAGAAGGTATCTCTACAGCGTACAATGGAGTACAGAAGGTATCTCTTCAGCGCACAAAGGAGTACAGAAGGTATCTCTACAGCGCACAAAGGAGTACAGAAGGTATCTCTACAGCGAACAAAGGAGTACAGAAGGTATCTCTACAGCGCACAAAGGAGTACAGGAAAAATCTCTAGAACGTACAAAGGAGTACACGAGGTATCTCTACAGCGTACAAAGGAGTACAGAAGGTATCTCTACAGCGCACAAAGGAGTACAGAAGGTATCTCTACAGCGCACAAAGGAGTACAGAAGGTATCTCTACAGCGCACAAAGGAGTACAGAAGGTATCTCTACAGCGCACAAAGGAGTACAGGAAATATCTCTAGAACGTACAAAGAAGTACACGAGGTATCTCTACAGCGTACAAAGGAGTACAGAAGGTATCTTTACAGCGTACAAAGGAGTACAGAAGGTATCTCTACAGCGCACAAAGGAGTACAGAAGGTGTCTCTACAGCGCACAAAGGAGTACAGAAGGTATCTCTACAGCGCACAAAGGAGTACAGAAGGTATCTCTACAGCGCACAAAGGAGTACAGAAGGTATCCACAACGCACAAAGGAGTGCAGGAAATATCTCTAGAACGTACAAAGTTGTACACGAGGTATCTCTACAGCGTACAAAGAAGTACAGAAGGTATCTCTACAGCGCACAAAGGAGTACAGAAGGTATCTCTACAGCGCACAAAGGAGTACAGAAGGTATCTCTACAGCGCACAAAGAAGTACAGGAAATATCTCTAGAACGTACAAAGGAGTACACGAGGTATCTCTACAGCGTACAAAGGAGTACAGAAGGTATCTCTTCAGCGCACAAAGGAGTACAGAAGGTATCTCTACAGCGCACAAAGGAGTACAGGAAATATCTCTCAAACGTACAAAGGAGTACACGAGGTATCTCTGCAGCGTACAAAGGAGTGCAGAAGGTATCTCTACAGCGCACAAAGGAGTACAGAAGGTATCTCTACAGCGCACAAAGGAGTACAGAAGGTATCTCTACAGCGCACAAAGGAGTACAGAAGGTATCTCTTCAGCGCACAAAGGAGTACAGGAAATATCTCTAGAACGTACAAAGGAGTACACGAGGTATCTCTACCGCGTACAAAGGAGTACAGAAGGTATCTCAAGAGCGCACAAAGGAATACAGAAGGTATCTCTACAGCGCACAAAGGAGTACAGAAGGTATCTCTACAGCGCACAAAGGAGTACAGAAGGTATCTCTACAGCGCACAAAGGAGTACAGAAGGTATCTCTACAGCGCACAAAGGAGTACAGAAGGTATCTCTACAGCGCACAAAGGAGTACAGGAAATATCTCTAGAACGTACAAAGGAGTACACGAGGTATCTCTACAGCGTACAAAGGAGTACAGAAGGTATCTCTACAGCGCACAAAGGAGTACAGGAAATATCTCTAGAACGTACAAAGGAGTACACCAGGTATCTCTACAGCGTACAAAGGAGTACAGAAGGTATCTCTACAGCGCACAAAGAAGTACAGAAGGTATCTCTACAGCGCACAAAGGAGTACAGAAGGTATCCCTACAGCGCACAAAGGAGTACAGGAAATATCTCTAGAACGTACGAAGGAGTACACGAGGTATCTCTACAGCGAACAAAGGAGTACAGAAGGCATCTCTACAGCGCACAAAGGAGTACAGGATATATCTCTAGAACGTACAAAGGAGTAGACGAGGTATCTCTACAGCGTACAAAGGAGTACAGAAGGTATCTCTACAGCGCACAAAGGAGTACAGATGGTATCTCTACAGCGCACAAAGGAGTACAGAAGGTATCTCTACAGCGAACAAAGGAGTACAGAAGGTATCTCTACAGCGCACAAAGGAGTACAGGATATATCTCTAGAACGTACAAAGGAGTAGACGAGGTATCTCTACAGCGTACAAAGGAGTACAGAAGGTATCTCTACAGCGCACAAAGGAGTACATAAGGTATCTCTACAGCGCACAAAGGAGTACAGAAGGTATCTCTACAGCGCACAAAGGAGTACAGAAGGTATCTCTACAGCGCACAAAGGAGTACAGAAGGTATCTCCACAGCGCACAAAGGAGTGCAGGAAATATCTCTAGAACGTACAAAGTTGTACACGAGGTATCTCCACAGCGTACAAAGGAGTACAGAAGGTATCTCTACAGCGCACAAAGGAGTACAGAAGGTATCTCTACAGCGCACAAAGGAGTACAGACGGTATCTCTACAGCGCACAAAGGAGTACAGAAGGTATCTCTACAGCGCACAAAGGAGTACAGGAAATATCTCTAGAACGTACAAAGGAGTACACGAGGTATCTCTACAGCGTACAAAGGAGTACAGAAGGTATCTCTACAGCGCACAAAGGAGTACAGAAGGTATCTCTACAGCGCACAAAGGAGTACAGGAAATATCTTTAGAACGTACAAAGGAGTACACGAGGTATCTCTACAGCGTACAAAGGAGTGCAGAAGGTATCTCTACAGCGCACAAAGGAGTACAGAAGGTATCTCTACAGCGCACAAAGGAGTACAGAAGGTATCTCTACAGCGCACAAAGGAGTACAGAAGGTATCTCTTCAGCGCACAAAGGAGTACAGGAAATATCTCTAGAACGTACAGAGGAGTACACGAGGTATCTCTACCGCGTACAAAGGAGTACAGAAGGTGTCTCAAGAGCGCACAAAGGAATATAGAAGGTATCTCTACAGCGCACAAAGGAGTACAGGAAATATCTCTAGAACGTACAAAGGAGTACAGAAGGTATCTCTACAGCGCACAAAGGAGTACAGAAGGTATCTCTACAGCGCACAAAGGAGTACAGAAGGTATCTCTACAGCGCACAAAGGAGTACAGAAGGTATCTCTACAGCGCACAAAGGAGTACAGAAGGTATCTCTACAGCGCACAAAGGAGTACAGAAGGTATCTCTACAGCGCACAAAGGAGTACAGGAAATATCTCTAGAACGTACAAAGGAGTACACGAGGTATCTCTACAGCGTACAAAAGAGTACAGAAGGTATCTCTACAGCGCACAAAGGAGTACAGAAGGTATCTCTACAGCGCACAAAGGAGTACAGAAGGTATCTCTACAGCGCACAAAGGAGTACAGAAGGTATCTCTACAGCGCACAAAGGAGTACAGGAAATATCTCTAGAACGTACAAAGGAGTACACGAGGTATCTCTACAGCGTACAAAGGAGTACAGAAGGTATCTCTACAGCGCACAAAGGAGTACAGAAGGTATCTCTACAGCGCACAAAGGAGTACAGAAGGTATCTCTAAAGCGCACAAAGGAGTACAGAAGTTATCTCTACAGCGCACAAAGGAGTACAGGAAATGTCTCTAGAACGTACAAAGGAGTACACGAGGTATCTCTACAGCGTACAAAGGAGTACAGAAGGTATCTCTACAGCGCACAAAGGAGTACAGAAGGTATCTCTACAGCGCACAAAGGAGTACAGAAGGTATCTCTACAGCGCATAAAGGAGTACAGAAGGTATCTCTACAGCGCACAAAGGAGTACAGGAAATATCTCTAGAACGTACAAAGGAGTACACGAGGTATCTCTACAGCGTACAAAGGAGTACAGAAGGTATCTCTACAGCGCACAAAGGAGTACAGAAGGTATCTCTACAGCGCACAAAGGAGTACAGAAGGTATCTCTACAGCGCACAAAGGAGTACAGAAGGTATCTCTACAGCGCACAAAGGAGTACAGGAAATATCTCTAGAACGTACAAAGGAGTACACGAGGTATCTCTACAGCGTACAAAGGAGTACAGAAGGTATATCTACAGCGCACAAAGGAGTACAGAAGGTATCTCTACAGCGCACAAAGGAGTACAGAAGGTATCTCTACAGCGCACAAAGAAGTACAGGAAATATCTCTAGAACGTACAAAGGAGTACACGAGGTATCTCTACAGCGTACAAAGGAGTACAGAAGGTATCTCTTCAGCGCACAAAGGAGTACAGAAGGTATCTCTACAGCGCACAAAGGAGTACAGGAAATATCTCTCAAACGTACAAAGGAGTACACGAGGTATCTCTGCAGCGTACAAAGGAGTGCAGAAGGTATCTCTACAGCGCACAAAGGAGTACAGAAGGTATCTCTACAGCGCACAAAGGAGTACAGAAGGTATCTCTACAGCGCACAAAGGAGTACAGAAGGTATCTCTTCAGCGCACAAAGGAGTACAGGAAATATCTCTAGAACGTACAAAGGAGTACACGAGGTATCTCTACCGCGTACAAAGGAGTACAGAAGGTATCTCAAGAGCGCACAAAGGAATACAGAAGGTATCTCTACAGCGCACAAAGGAGTACAGATGGTATCTCTACAGCGCACAAAGGAGTACAGAAGGTATCTCTACAGCGCACAAAGGAGTACAGAAGGTATCTCTACAGCGCACAAAGGAGTACAGAAGGTATCTCTACAGCGCACAAAGGAGTACAGGAAATATCTCTAGAACGTACAAAGGAGTACACGAGGTATCTCTACAGCGTACAAAGGAGTACAGAAGGTATCTCTACAGCGCACAAAGGAGTACAGGAAATATCTCTAGAACGTACAAAGGAGTACACCAGGTATCTCTACAGCGTACAAAGGAGTACAGAAGGTATCTCTACAGCGCACAAAGAAGTACAGAAGGTATCTCTACAGCGCACAAAGGAGTACAGAAGGTATCCCTACAGCGCACAAAGGAGTACAGGAAATATCTCTAGAACGTACAAAGGAGTACACGAGGTATCTCTACAGCGAACAAAGGAGTACAGAAGGTATCTCTACAGCGCACAAAGGAGTACAGGATATATCTCTAGAACGTACAAAGGAGTAGACGAGGTATCTCTACAGCGTACAAAGGAGTACAGAAGGTATCTCTACAGCGCACAAAGGAGTACAGATGGTATCTCTACAGCGCACAAAGGAGTACAGAAGGTATCTCTACAGCGAACAAAGGAGTACAGAAGGTATCTCTACAGCGCACAAAGGAGTACAGGATATATCTCTAGAACGTACAAAGGAGTAGACGAGGTATCTCTACAGCGTACAAAGGAGTACAGAAGGTATCTCTACAGCGCACAAAGGAGTACAGAAGGTATCTCTACAGCGCACAAAGGAGTACAGAAGGTATCTCTACAGCGCACAAAGGAGTACAGAAGGTATCTCTACAGCGCACAAAGGAGTACAGAAGGTATCTCCACAGCGCACAAAGGAGTGCAGGAAATATCTCTAGAACGTACAAAGTTGTACACGAGGTATCTCCACAGCGTACAAAGGAGTACAGAAGGTATCTCTACAGCGCACAAAGGAGTACAGAAGGTATCTCTACAGCGCACAAAGGAGTACAGACGGTATCTCTACAGCGCACAAAGGAGTACAGAAGGTATCTCTACAGCGCACAAAGGAGTACAGGAAATATCTCTAGAACGTACAAAGGAGTACACGAGGTATCTCTACAGCGTACAAAGGAGTACAGAAGGTATCTCTACAGCGCACAAAGGAGTACAGAAGGTATCTCTACAGCGCACAAAGGAGTACAGGAAATATCTCTAGAACGTACAAAGGAGTACACGAGGTATCTCTACAGCGTACAAAGGAGTGCAGAAGGTATCTCTACAGCGCACAAAGGAGTACAGAAGGTATCTCTACAGCGCACAAAGGAGTACAGAAGGTATCTCTACAGCGCACAAAGGAGTACAGAAGGTATCTCTTCAGCGCACAAAGGAGTACAGGAAATATCTCTAGAACGTACAGAGGAGTACACGAGGTATCTCTACCGCGTACAAAGGAGTACAGAAGGTGTCTCAAGAGCGCACAAAGGAATACAAAAGGTATCTCTACAGCGCACAAAGGAGTACAGGAAATATCTCTAGAACGTACAAAGGAGTACAGAAGGTATCTCTACAGCGCACAAAGGAGTACAGAAGGTATCTCTACAGCGCACAAAGGAGTACAGAAGGTATCTCTACAGCGCACAAAGGAGTACAGAAGGTATCTCTACAGCGCACAAAGGAGTACAGAAGGTATCTCTACAGCGCACAAAGGAGTACAGAAGGTATCTCTACAGCGCACAAAGGAGTACAGGAAATATCTCTAGAACGTACAAAGGAGTACACGAGGTATCTCTACAGCGTACAAAAGAGTACAGAAGGTATCTCTACAGCGCACAAAGGAGTACAGAAGGTATCTCTACAGCGCACAAAGGAGTACAGAAGGTATCTCTACAGCGCACAAAGGAGTACAGAAGGTATCTCTACAGCGCACAAAGGAGTACAGGAAATATCTCTAGAACGTACAAAGGAGTACACGAGGTATCTCTACAGCGTACAAAGGAGTACAGAAGGTATCTCTACAGCGCACAAAGGAGTACAGAAGGTATCTCTACAGCGCACAAAGGAGTACAGAAGGTATCTCTACAGCGCACAAAGGAGTACAGAAGTTATCTCTACAGCGCACAAAGGAGTACAGGAAATGTCTCTAGAACGTACAAAGGAGTACACGAGGTATCTCTACAGCGTACAAAGGACAACAGAAGGTATCTCTACAGCGCACAAAGGAGTACAGGAAATAGCTCTAGAACGTACAAAGGAGTACACGAGGTATCTCTACAGCGTACAAAGGAGTACAGAAGGTATCTCTACAGCGCACAAAGGAGTACAGAAGGTATCTCTACAGCGCACAAAGGAGTACAGAAGGTATCTCTACAGCGCACAAAGGAGTACAGAAGGTATCTCTACAGCGCACAAAGGAGTACAGGAAATATCTCTAGAACGTACAAAGGAGTACACGAGGTATCTCTACAGCGTACAAAGGAGTACAGAAGGTATATCTACAGCGCACAAAGGAGTACAGAAGGTATCTCTACAGCGCACAAAGGAGTACAGAAGGTATCTCTACAGCGCACAAAGGAGTACAGAAGGTATCTCTACAGCGCACAAAGGAGTACAGAAGGTATCTCTACAGCGCACAAAGGAGTACAGAAGGTATCTCTACAGCGCACAAAGGAGTACAGAAGGTATCTCTACAGCGTACAAAGGAGTACGGAAGGTATCTCTACAGCGCACAAAGGAGTACAGAAGGTATCTCTACAGCGCACAAAGGAGTACAGAAGGTATCTCTACAGCGCACAAAGGAGTACAGGAAATATCTCTAGAACGTACAAAGGAGTACACGAGGTATCTCTACAGCGTACAAAGGAGTACAGAAGGTATCTCTACAGCGCACAAAGGAGTACAGAAGGTATCTCTACAGCGCACAAAGGAGTACAGAAGGTATCTCTACAGCGCACAAAGGAGTACAGGAAATATCTCTAGAACGTACAAAGGAGTACACGAGGTATCTCTACAGCGTACAAAGGAGTACAGAAGGTATCTCTACAGCGCACAAAGGAGTACAGGAAATATCTCTAGAACGTACGAAGGAGTACACGAGGTATCTCTACAGCGTACGAAGGAGTACAGAAGGTATCTCTACAGCGCACAAAGTAGTACAGAAGGTATCTCTACAGCGTACAAAGGAGTACAGAAGGTATCTCTACAGCGCACAAAGGAGTACAGAAGGCATCTGTACAGCGCACAAAGGAGTACAGAAGGTATCTCTACAGCGCACAAAGGAGTACAGAAGGTATCTCTACAGCGCACAAAGGAGTACAGGAAATATCTCTAGAACGTACAAAGGAGTACACGAGGTATCTCTACAGCGTACAAAGGAGTACAGAAGGTATCTCTACAGCGCACAAAGGAGTACAGAAGGTATCTCTACAGCGCACATAGGAGTACAGAAGGTATCTCTACAGCGCACAAAGGAGTACAGAAGGTATCTCTACAGCGCACAAAGGAGTACAGGAAATATCTCTAGAACGTACAAAGGAGTACACGAGGTATCTCTACAGCGTACAAAGGAGTACAGAAGGTATCTCTACAGCGCACAAAGGAGTACAGAAGGTATCTCTACAGCGCACAAAGGAGTACAGAAGGTATCTCTACAGCACACAAAGGAGTACAGAAGGTATCTCTACAGCGCACAAAGGAGTACAGAAGGTATCTCTACAGCGCACAAAGGAGTACAGAAGGTATCTCTACAGCGCACAAAGGAGTACAGGAAATATCTCTAGAACGTACAAAGGAGTACACGAGGTATCTCTACAGCGTACAAAGGAGTACAGAAGGTATCTCTACAGCGCACAAAGGAGTACAGAAGGTATCTCTACAGCGTACAAAGGAGTACAGAAGGTATCTCTACAGCGCACAAAGGAGTACAGAAGGTATCTCTACAGCGCACAAAGGAGTACAGAAGGTATCTCTACAGCCCACAAAGGAGTACAGGAAATATCTCTAGAACGTACAAAGGAGTACACGAGGTATCTCTACAGCGTACAAAGGAGTACAGAAGGTATCTCTACAGCGCACAAAGGAGTACAGAAGGTATCTCTACAGCGCACAAAGGAGTACAGAAGGTATCTCTACAGCGCACAAAGGAGTACAGGAAATATCTCTAGAACGTACAAAGGAGTACACGAGGTATCTCTACAGCGTACAAAGGAGTACAGAAGGCATCTCTACAGCGCACAAAGGAGTACAGGAAATATCTCTAGAACGTACGAAGGAGTACACGAGGTATCTCTACAGCGTACAAAGGAGTACAGAAGGTATCTCTACAGCGCACAAAGTAGTACAGAAGGTATCTCTACAGCGTACAAAGGAGTACAGAAGGTATCTCTACAGCGCACAAAGGAGTACAGAAGGTATCTCTACAGCGCACAAAGGAGTACAGAAGGTATCTCTACAGCGCACAAAGGAGTACAGAAGGTATCTCTACAGCGCACAAAGGAGTACAGGAAATATCTCTAGAACGTACAAAGGAGTACACGAGGTATCTCTACAGCGTACATAGGAGTACAGAAGGTATCTCTACAGCGCACAAAGGAGTACAGAAGGTATCTCTACAGCGCACAAAGGAGTACAGAAGGTATCTCTACAGCGCACAAAGGAGTACAGAAGGTATCTCTACAGCGCACAAAGGAGTACAGGAAATATCTCTAGAACGTACAAAGGAGTACACGAGGTATCTCTACAGCGTACAAAGGAGTACAGAAGGTATCTCTACAGCGTACAAAGGTGTACAGAAGGTATCTCTACAGCGCACAAAGGAGTACAGAAGGTATCTCTACAGCGCACAAAGGAGTACAGAGGGTATCTCTACAGCGCACAAATGAGTACAGAAGGTATCTCTACAGCGCACAAAGGAGTACAGAAGGTATCTCCACAGCGCACAAAGGAGTACAGGAAATATCTCTAGAACGTACAAAGTTGTACACGAGGTATCTCTACAGCGTACAAAGGAGTACAGAAGGTATCTCTACAGCGCACAAAGGAGTACAGAAGGTATCTCTACAGCGCACAAAGGAGTACAGAAGGTATCTCTACAGCGCACAAAGGAGTACAGGAAATATCTCTAGAACGTACAAAGGAGTACACGAGGTATCTCTACAGCGTACAAAGGAGTACAGAAGGTATCTCTACAGCGCACAAAGGAGTACAGGAAATATCTCTAGAACGTACGAAGGAGTACACGAGGTATCTCTACAGCGTACGAAGGAGTACAGAAGGTATCTCTACAGCGCACAAAGTAGTACAGAAGGTATCTCTACAGCGTACAAAGGAGTACAGAAGGTATCTCTACAGCGCACAAAGGAGTACAGAAGGTATCTGTACAGCGCACAAAGGAGTACAGAAGGTATCTCTACAGCGCACAAAGGAGTACAGAAGGTATCTCTACAGCGCACAAAGGAGTACAGGAAATATCTCTAGAACGTACAAAGGAGTACACGAGGTATCTCTACAGCGTACAAAGGAGTACAGAAGGTATCTCTACAGCGCACAAAGGAGTACAGAAGGTATCTCTACAGCGCACATAGGAGTACAGAAGGTATCTCTACAGCGCACAAAGGAGTACAGAAGGTATCTCTACAGCGCACAGAGGAGTACAGGAAATATCTCTAGAACGTACAAAGGAGTACACGAGGTATCTCTACAGCGTAGAAAGGAGTACAGAAGGTATCTCTACAGCGCACAAAGGAGTACAGAAGGTATCTCTACAGCGCACAAAGGAGTACAGAAGGTATCTCTACAGCACACAAAGGAGTACAGAAGGTATCTCTACAGCGCACAAAGGAGTACAGAAGGTATCTCTACAGCGCACAAAGGAGTACAGAAGGTATCTCTACAGCGCACAAAGGAGTACAGGAAATATCTCTAGAACGTACAAAGGAGTACACGAGGTATCTCTACAGCGTACAAAGGAGTACAGAAGGTATCTCTACAGCGCACAAAGGAGTACAGAAGGTATCTCTACAGCGTACAAAGGAGTACAGAAGGTATCTCTACAGCGCACAAAGGAGTACAGAAGGTATCTCTACAGCGCACAAAGGAGTACAGAAGGTATCTCTACAGCCCACAAAGGAGTACAGGAAATATCTCTAGAACGTACAAAGGAGTACACGAGGTATCTCTACAGCGTACAAAGGAGTACAGAAGGTATCTCTACAGCGCACAAAGGAGTACAGAAGGTATCTCTACAGCGCACAAAGGAGTACAGAAGGTATCTCTACAGCGCACAAAGGAGTACAGGAAATATCTCTAGAACGTACAAAGGAGTACACGAGGTATCTCTACAGCGTACAAAGGAGTACAGAAGGCATCTCTACAGCGCACAAAGGAGTACAGGAAATATCTCTAGAACGTACGAAGGAGTACACGAGGTATCTCTACAGCGTACAAAGGAGTACAGAAGGTATCTCTACAGCGCACAAAGTAGTACAGAAGGTATCTCTACAGCGTACAAAGGAGTACAGAAGGTATCTCTACAGCGCACAAAGGAGTACAGAAGGTATCTCTACAGCGCACAAAGGAGTACAGAAGGTATCTCTACAGCGCACAAAGGAGTACAGAAGGTATATCTACAGCGCACAAAGGAGTACAGGAAATATCTCTAGAACGTACAAAGGAGTACACGAGGTATCTCTACAGCGTACATAGGAGTACAGAAGGTATCTCTACAGCGCACAAAGGAGTACAGAAGGTATCTCTACAGCGCACAAAGGAGTACAGAAGGTATCTCTACAGCGCACAAAGGAGTACAGAAGGTATCTCTACAGCGCACAAAGGAGTACAGGAAATATCTCTAGAACGTACAAAGGAGTACACGAGGTATCTCTACAGCGTACAAAGGAGTACAGAAGGTATCTCTACAGCGTACAAAGGAGTACAGAAGGTATCTCTACAGCGCACAAAGGAGTACAGAAGGTATCTCTACAGCGCACAAAGGAGTACAGAGGGTATCTCTACAGCGCACAAATGAGTACAGAAGGTATCTCTACAGCGCACAAAGGAGTACAGAAGGTATCTCCACAGCGCACAAAGGAGTACAGGAAATATCTCTAGAACGTACAAAGTTGTACACGAGGTATCTCTACAGCGTACAAAGGAGTACAGAAGGTATCTCTACAGCGCACAAAGGAGTACAGAAGGTATCTTTACAGCGCACAAAGGAGTACATAAGGTATCTCTACAGCGCACAAAGGAGTTCAGAAGGTATCTCTACAGCGCACAAAGGAGTACAGGAAATATCTCTAGAACGTACAAAGGAGTACACGAGGTATCTCTACAGCGTACAAAGGAGTACAGAAGGTATCTCTACAGCGCACAAAGGAGTACAGGAAATATCTCTAGAACGTACAAAGGAGTACACGAGGAATCTCTACAGCGTACAAAGGAGTACAGAAGGTATCTCTACAGCGCACAAAGGAGTACAGAAGGTATCTCTACAGCGCACAAAGGAGTACAGGAAATATCTCTAGAACGTACGAAGGAGTACACGAGGTATCTCTACAGCGTACAAAGGAGTACAGAAGGTATCTCTACAGCGCACAAAGGAGTACAGAAGGTATCGCTACAGCGCACAAAGGAGTACAGAAGGTATCTCTACAGCGCATAAAGGAGTACAGAAGGTATCTCTACAGCGCACAAAGGAGTACAGAAGGTATCTCTACAGCGCACAAAGGAGTACAGAAGGTATCTCTACAGCGCACAAAGGAGTACAGAAGGTATCTCTACAGCGCACAAAGGAGTACAGAAGGTATCTCTACAGCGCACAAAGGAGTACAGAAGGTATCTCTACAGCGCACAAAGGAGTACAGAAGGTATCTCCACAGCGCACACAGGAGTACAAGAAATATCTCTAGAACGTACAAAGGAGTACACGAGGTATTTCTACAGCGTACAAAGGAGTACAGAAGGTATCTCTACAGCGCACAAAGGAGTACAGAAGGTATCTCTACAGCGCACAAAGGAGTACAGAAGGTATCTCTACAGCGCACAAAGGAGTACAGAAGGTATCTCTACAGCGCACAAAGGAGTACAGGAAATATCTCTAGAACGTACAAAGGAGTACACGAGGTATCTCTAAAGCGTACAAAGGAGTACAGAAGGTATCTCTACAGCGCACAAAGGAGTACAGAAGGTATCTCTACAGCGCACAAAGGAGTACAGAAGGTATGTCTACAGCGCACAAAGGAGTACAGAAGGTATCTCTACAGCGCACAAAGGAATACAGAAGGTATCTCTACAGCGCACAAAGGAGTACAGAAGGTATCTCTACAGCGCACAAAGGAGTACAGAAGGTATCTCTTCAGCGCACAAAGGAGTACAGAAGGTATCTCTACAGCGCACAAAGGAGTACAGAAGGTATCTCTACAGCGCACAAAGGAGTACAGGAAATATCTCTAGAACGTACAAAGGAGTACACGAGGTATCTCTACAGCGAACAAAGGAGTACAGAAGGTATCTCTACAGCGCACAAAGGAGTACAGAAGGTATCTCTACAGCGTACAAAGGAGTACAGAAGGTATCTCTACAGCGCACAAAGGAGTACAGAAGGTATCTCTACAGCGCACAAAGGAGTACAGAAGGTATCTCTACAGCGCATAAAGGAGTACAGAAGGTATCTCTACAGCGCACAAAGGAGTACAGAAGGTATCTCTACAGCGCACAAAGAAGTACAGGAAATATCTCTAGAACGTACAAAGGAGTACACGAGGTATCTCTACAGCGCACAAAGGAGTACACGAGGTATCTCTACAGCGTACAAAGGAGTACAGAAGGTATCTATACAGCGTACAAAGGAGTACAGAAGGTATCTCTATAGCGCACAAAGGAGTACAGAAGGTAGCTCTACAGCGCACAAAGGAGTACAGAAGGTATCTCTACAGCGCACAAAGGAGTACAGAAGGTATCTCTACAGCGCACAAAGGAGTACAGAAGGTATCTCCACAGCGCACAAAGGAGTACAGGAAATATCTCTAGAACGTACAAAGGAGTACACGAGGTATCTCTACAGCGTACAAAGGAGTACAGAAGGTATCTCTACAGCGCACAAAGGAGTACAGAAGGTATCTCTACAGCGCACAAAGGAGTACAGAAGGTATCTCTACAGCGCACAAAGGAGTACAGAAGGTATCTCTACAGCGCACAAAGGAGTACAGGAAATATCTCTAGAACGAACAAAGGAGTACACGAGGTATCTCTACAGCGTACAAAGGAGTACAGAAGGTATCTCTACAGCGCACAAAGGAGTACAGGAAATATCTCTAGAACGTACAAAGGAGTACACGAGGTATCTCTACAGCGTACAAAGGAGTACAGAAGGTATCTCTACAGCGCACAAAGGAGTACAGAAGGTATCTCTACAGCGCACAAAGGAGTACAGGAAATATCTCTAGAACGTACAAAGGAGTACACGAGGTATCTCTACAGCGTACAAAGGAGTACAGAAGGTATCTCTACAGCGCACAAAGGAGTACAGAAGGTATCTCTACAGCGCACAAAGGAGTACAGAAGGTATCTCTACAGCGCACAAAGGAGTACAGAAGGTATCTCTACAGCGCACAAAGGAGTACAGAAGGTATCTCTACAGCGCACAAAGGAGTACAGAAGGTATCTCTACAGCGCACAAAGGAGTACAGAAGGTATCTCTACAGCGCACAAAGGAGTACAGAAGGTATCTCTACAGCGCACAAAGGAGTACAGAAAGTATCTCTACAGCGCACAAAGGAGTACAGGAAATATCTCTAGAACGTACAAAGGAGTACACGAGGTATCTCTACAGCGTACAAAGGAGTACAGAAGGTATCTCTACAGCGCACAAAGGAGTACAGAAGGTATCTCTACAACGTACAAAGGAGTACAGAAGGTATCTCTACAGCGCACAAAGGAGTACAGAAGGTATCTCTACAGCGCACAAAGGAGTACAGAAGGTATCTCTACAGCGCACAAAGGAGTACAGAAGGTATCTCTACAGCGCACAAAGGAGTACAGAAGGTATCTCTACAGCGCACAAAGGAGTACAGGAAATATCTCTAGAACGTACAAAGGAGTACACGAGGTATCTCTACAGCGCACAAAGGAGTACAGAAGGTATCTCTACAGCGCACAAAGGAGTACAGAAGGTATCTCTACAGCGCACAAAGGAGTACAGAAGGTATCTCTACAGCAGACAAAGGAGTACAGGAAATATCTCTAGAACGTACAAAGGAGTACACGAGGTATCTCTACAGCGTACAAAGGAGTACAGAAGGTATCTCTACAGCGCACAAAGGAGTACAGAAGGTATCTCTACAGCGCACAAAGGAGTACAGAAGGTATCTCTACAGCGCACAAAGGAGTAAAGAAGGTATCTCTACAGCGCACAAAGGAGTACAGGAAATATCTCTAGAACGTACAAAGGAGTACACGAGGTATCTCTACAGCGTACAAAGGAGTACAGAAGGTATCTCTACAGCGCACAAAGAAGTACAGAAGGTATCTCTACAGCGCACAAAGGAGTACAGAAGGTATCTCTACAGCGCACAAAGGAGTACAGGAAATATCTCTAGAACGTACAAAGGAGTACACGAGGTATCTCTACAGCGTACAAAGGAGTACAGAAGGTATCTCTACAGCGCACAAAGGAGTACAGAAGGTATCTCTACAGCGCACAAAGGAGTACAGAAGGTATCTCTACAGCGCACAAAGGAGTACAGGAAATATCTCTAGAACGTACAAAGGAGTACACGAGGTATCTCAACAGCGTACAAAGGAGTACAGAAGGTATCTCTACAGCGCACAAAGGAGTACAGAAGGTATCTCTACAGCGCACAAAGGAGTACAGAAGGTATCTCTACAGCGCACAAAGGAGTACAGAAGGTATCTCTACAGCGCACAAAGGAGTACAGGAAATATCTCTAGAACGTAGAAAGGAGTACACGAGGTATCTCTACAGCGTACAAAGGAGTACAGAAGGTATCTCTACAGCGCACATAGGAGTACAGAAGGTATCTCTACAGCGCACAAAGGAGTACAGAAGGTATCCCTATAGCGCACAAAGGAGTACAGGAAATATCTCTAGAACGTACAAAGGAGTACACGAGGTATCTCTACAGCGTACAAAGGAGTACAGAAGGTATCTCTACAGCGTAAAAAGGAGTACAGAAGGTATCTCTACAGCGCACAAAGGAGTACAGAAGGTATCTCTACAGCGCACAAAGGAGTACAGAAGGTATCTCTACAGCGCACAAAGGAGTACAGAAGGTATCTCTACAGCGCACAAAGGAGTACAGGAAATATCTCTAGAACGTACAAAGGAGTAAACGAGGTATCTCTACAGCGTACAAAGGAGTACAGAAGGTATCTCTACAGCGCACAAAGGAGTACAGAAGGTATCTCTACAGCGCACAAAGGAGTACAGAAGGTATCTCTACAGCGCAAAAAGGAGTACAGAAGGTATCTCTACAGCGTACAAAGGAGTACACGAGGTATCTCTACAGCGCACAAAGGAGTACAGAAGGTATCTCTACAGCGCACAAAGGAGTACAGAAGGTATCTCTACAGCGCACAAAGGAGTACAGGAAATATCTCTAGAACGTACAAAGGAGTACACGAGGTATCTCTACAGCGCACAAAGGAGTACAGGAGGTATCTCTACAGCGCACAAAGGAGTACAGAAGGTATCCCTACAGCGCACAAAGGAGTACAGAAGGTATCTCTACAGCGTACAAAGGAGTACACGAGGTATCTCTACAGCGCACAAAGGAGTACAGAAGGTATCTCTACAGCGCACAAAGGAGTACAGAAGGTATCTCTACAGCACACAAAGGAGTACAGAAGGTATCTCTACAGCGCACAAAGGAGTACAGAAGGTATCTCTACAGCGCACAAAGGAGTACAGAAGGTATCTCTACAGCGCACAAAGGAGTACAGAAGGTATTTCTACAGCGCACAAAGGAGTACAGAAGGTATCTCTACAGCGCACAAAGGAGTACAGAAGGTATCTCTACAGCGCACAAAGGAGTACAGAAGGTATCTCTACAGCGCACAAAGGAGTACAGGAAATATCTCTAGAACGTACAAAGGAGTACACGAGGTATCTCTACAGCGTACAAAGGAGTACAGAAGGTATCTCTACAGCGCAAAAAGGAGTACAGAAGGTATCTCTACAGCGCACAAAGGAGTACAGAAGGTATCTCTACAGCGCACAAAGGAGTACAGAAGGTATCTCTACAGTGCACAAAGGAGTACAGGAAATATCTCTAGAACGTACAAAGGAGTACACGAGGTATCTCTACAGCGTACAAAGGAGTACAGAAGGTATCTCTACAGCGCACAAAGAAGTACAGAAGGTATCTCTACAGCGCACAAAGGAGTACAGAAGGTATCCCTACAGCGCACAAAGGAGTACAGGAAATATCTCTAGAACGTACAAAGGAGTACACGAGGTATCTCTACAGCGAACAAAGGAGTACAGAAGGTATCTCTACAGCGCACAAAGGAGTACAGGAAATATCTCTAGAACGTACAAAGGAGTAGACGAGGTATCTCTACAGCGTACAAAGGAGTACAGAAGGTATCTCTACAGCGCACAAAGGAGTACAGATGGTATCTCTACAGCGCACAAAGGAGTACAGAAGGTATCTCTTCAGCGCACAAAGGAGTACAGGAAATATCTCTAGAACGTACAAAGGAGTACACGAGGTATCTCTACAGCGTACAAAGGAGTACAGAAGGTATCTCTACAGCGCACAAAGGAGTACAGAAGGTATCTCTACAGCGCACAAAGGAGTACAGAAGGTATCTCTACAGCGCACAAAGGAGTACAGAAGGTATCTCAACAGCGCACAAAGGAGTACAGAAGGTATCTCTACAGCGCACAAAGGAGTACAGAAGGTATCTCTACAGCGCACAAAGGAGTACAGGAAATATCTCTAGAACGTACAAAGGAGTACACGAGGTATCTCTACAGCGTACAAAGGAGTACAGAAGGTATCTCTACAGCGCACAAAGGAGTACAGGAAATATCTCTAGAACGTACAAAGGAGTACACGAGGTATCTCTACAGCGTACAAAGGAGTACAGAAGGTATCTCTACAGCGCACAAAGGAGTACAGAAGGTATCTCTACAGCGCACAAAGGAGTACAGGAAATATCTCTAGAACGTACAAAGGAGTACACGAGGTATCTCTACAGCGTACAAAGGAGTACAGAAGGTATCTCTACAGCGCACAAAGGAGTACAGAAGGTATCTCTACAGCGCACAAAGGAGTACAGAAGGTATCTCTACAGCGCACAAAGGAGTACAGAAGGTATCTCTACAGCGCACAAAGGAGTACAGAAGGTATCTCTACAGCGCACAAAGGAGTACAGAAGGTATCTCTACAGCGCACAAAGGAGTACAGAAGGTATCTCTACAGCGCACAAAGGAGTACAGAAGGTATCTCTACAGCGCACAAAGGAGTACAGAAAGTATCTCTACAGCGCACAAAGGAGTACAGGAAATATCTCTAGAACGTACAAAGGAGTACACGAGGTATCTCTACAGCGTACAAAGGAGTACAGAAGGTATCTCTACAGCGCACAAAGGAGTACAGAAGGTATCTCTACAACGTACAAAGGAGTACAGAAGGTATCTCTACAGCGCACAAAGGAGTACAGAAGGTATCTCTACAGCGCACAAAGGAGTACAGAAGGTATCTCTACAGCGCACAAAGGAGTACAGAAGGTATCTCTACAGCGCACAAAGGAGTACAGAAGGTATCTCTACAGCGCACAAAGGAGTACAGGAAATATCTCTAGAACGTACAAAGGAGTACACGAGGTATCTCTACAGCGCACAAAGGAGTACAGAAGGTATCTCTACAGCGCACAAAGGAGTACAGAAGGTATCTCTACAGCGCACAAAGGAGTACAGAAGGTATCTCTACAGCAGACAAAGGAGTACAGGAAATATCTCTAGAACGTACAAAGGAGTACACGAGGTATCTCTACAGCGTACAAAGGAGTACAGAAGGTATCTCTACAGCGCACAAAGGAGTACAGAAGGTATCTCTACAGCGCACAAAGGAGTACAGAAGGTATCTCTACAGCGCACAAAGGAGTAAAGAAAGTATCTCTACAGCGCACAAAGGAGTACAGGAAATATCTCTAGAACGTACAAAGGAGTACACGAGGTATCTCTACAGCGTACAAAGGAGTACAGAAGGTATCTCTACAGCGCACAAAGGAGTACAGAAGGTATCTCTACAGCGCACAAAGGAGTACAGAAGGTATCTCTACAGCGCACAAAGGAGTACAGGAAATATCTCTAGAACGTACAAAGGAGTACACGAGGTATCTCTACAGCGTACAAAGGAGTACAGAAGGTATCTCTACAGCGCACAAAGGAGTACAGAAGGTATCTCTACAGCGCACAAAGGAGTACAGAAGGTATCTCTACAGCGCACAAAGGAGTACAGGAAATATCTCTAGAACGTACAAAGGAGTACACGAGGTATCTCAACAGCGTACAAAGGAGTACAGAAGGTATCTCTACAGCGCACAAAGGAGTACAGAAGGTATCTCTACAGCGCACAAAGGAGTACAGAAGGTATCTCTACAGCGCACAAAGGAGTACAGAAGGTATCTCTACAGCGCACAAAGGAGTACAGGAAATATCTCTAGAACGTAGAAAGGAGTACACGAGGTATCTCTACAGCGTACAAAGGAGTACAGAAGGTATCTCTACAGCGCACATAGGAGTACAGAAGGTATCTCTACAGCGCACAAAGGAGTACAGAAGGTATCCCTATAACGCACAAAGGAGTACAGGAAATATCTCTAGAACGTACAAAGGAGTACACGAGGTATCTCTACAGCGTACAAAGGAGTACAGAAGGTATCTCTACAGCGTAAAAAGGAGTACAGAAGGTATCTCTACAGCGCACAAAGGAGTACAGAAGGTATCTCTACAGCGCACAAAGGAGTACAGAAGGTATCTCTACAGCGCACAAAGGAGTACAGAAGGTATCTCTACAGCGCACAAAGGAGTACAGGAAATATCTCTAGAACGTACAAAGGAGTAAACGAGGTATCTCTACAGCGTACAAAGGAGTACAGAAGGTATCTCTACAGCGCACAAAGGAGTACAGAAGGTATCTCTACAGCGCACAAAGGAGTACAGAAGGTATCTCTACAGCGCAAAAAGGAGTACAGAAGGTATCTCTACAGCGTACAAAGGAGTACACGAGGTATCTCTACAGCGCACAAAGGAGTACAGAAGGTATCTCTACAGCGCACAAAGGAGTACAGAAGGTATCTCTACAGCGCACAAAGGAGTACAGGAAATATCTCTAGAACGTACAAAGGAGTACACGAGGTATCTCTACAGCGCACAAAGGAGTACAGGAGGTATCTCTACAGCGCACAAAGGAGTACAGAAGGTATCCCTACAGCGCACAAAGGAGTACAGAAGGTATCTCTACAGCGTACAAAGGAGTACACGAGGTATCTCTACAGCGCACAAAGGAGTACAGAAGGTATCTCTACAGCGCACAAAGGAGTACAGAAGGTATCTCTACAGCACACAAAGGAGTACAGAAGGTATCTCTACAGCGCACAAAGGAGTACAGAAGGTATCTCTACAGCGCACAAAGGAGTACAGAAGGTATCTCTACAGCGCACAAAGGAGTCCAGAAGGTATTTCTACAGCGCACAAAGGAGTACAGAAGGTATCTCTACAGCGCACAAAGGAGTACAGAAGGTATCTCTACAGCGCACAAAGGAGTACAGAAGGTATCTCTACAGCGCACAAAGGAGTACAGGAAATATCTCTAGAACGTACAAAGGAGTACACGAGGTATCTCTACAGCGTACAAAGGAGTACAGAAGGTATCTCTACAGCGCAAAAAGGAGTACAGAAGGTATCTCTACAGCGCACAAAGGAGTACAGAAGGTATCTCTACAGCGCACAAAGGAGTTCAGAAGGTATCTCTACAGCGCACAAAGGAGTACAGGAAATATCTCTAGAACGTACAAAGGAGTACACGAGGTATCTCTACAGCGTACAAAGGAGTACAGAAGGTATCTCTACAGCGCACAAAGAAGTACAGAAGGTATCTCTACAGCGCACAAAGGAGTACAGAAGGTATCCCTACAGCGCACAAAGGAGTACAGGAAATATCTCTAGAACGTACAAAGGAGTACACGAGGTATCTCTACAGCGAACAAAGGAGTACAGAAGGTATCTCTACAGCGCACAAAGGATTACAGGAAATATCTCTAGAACGTACAAAGGAGTAGACGAGGTATCTCTACAGCGTACAAAGGAGTACAGAAGGTATCTCTACAGCGCACAAAGGAGTACAGATGGTATCTCTACAGCGCACAAAGGAGTACAGAAGGTATCTCTTCAGCGCACAAAGGAGTACAGGAAATATCTCTAGAACGTACAAAGGAGTACACGAGGTATCTCTACAGCGTACAAAGGAGTACAGAAGGTATCTCTACAGCGCACAAAGGAGTACAGAAGGTATCTCTACAGCGCACAAAGGAGTACAGAAGGTATCTCTACAGCGCACAAAGGAGTACAGAAGGTATCTCAACAGCGCACAAAGGAGTACAGAAGGTATTTCTACAGCGCACAAAGGAGTACAGAAGGTATCTCTACAGCGCACAAAGGAGTACAGGAAATATCTCTAGAACGTACAAAGGAGTACACGAGGTATCTCTACAGCGTACAAAGGAGTACAGAAGGTATCTCTACAGCGCACAAAGGAGTACAGAAGGTATCTCTACAGCGTACAAAGGAGTACGGAAGGTATCTCTACAGCGCACAAAGGAGTACAGAAGGTATCTCTACAGCGCACAAAGGAGTACAGAAGGTATCTCTACAGCGCACAAAGGAGTACAGGAAATATCTCTAGAACGTACAAAGGAGTACACGAGGTATCTCTACAGCGTACAAAGGAGTACAGAAGGTATCTCTACAGCGCACAAAGGAGTACAGAAGGTATCTCTACAGCGCACAAAGGAGTACAGAAGGTATCTCTACAGCGCACAAAGGAGTACAGGAAATATCTCTAGAACGTACAAAGGAGTACACGAGGTATCTCTACAGCGTACAAAGGAGTACAGAAGGTATCTCTACAGCGCACAAAGGAGTACAGGAAATATCTCTAGAACGTACGAAGGAGTACACGAGGTATCTCTACAGCGTACAAAGGAGTACAGAAGGTATCTCTACAGCGCACAAAGTAGTACAGAAGGTATCTCTACAGCGTACAAAGGAGTACAGAAGGTATCTCTACAGCGCACAAAGGAGTACAGAAGGTATCTCTACAGCGCACAAAGGAGTACAGGAAATATCTCTAGAACGTACAAAGGAGTACACGAGGTATCTCTACAGCGTACAAAGGAGTACAGAAGGTATCTCTACAGCGCACAAAGGAGTACAGAAGGTATCTCTACAGCGCACAAAGGAGTACAGGAAATATCTCTAGAACGTACAAAGGAGTACACGAGGTATCTCTACAGCGTACAAAGGAGTACAGAAGGTATCTCTACAGCGCACAAAGGAGTACAGAAGGTATCTCTACAGCGCACAAAGGAGTACAGAAGGTATCTCTACAGCGCACAAAGGAGTACAGGAAATATCTCTAGAACGTACAAAGGAGTACACGAGGTATCTCTACAGCGTACAAAGGAGTACAGAAGGTATCTCTACAGCGCACAAAGGAGTACAGGAAATATCTCTAGAACGTACGAAGGAGTTTACGAGGTATCTCTACAGCGTACAAAGGAGTACAGAAGGTATCTCTACAGCGCACAAAGAAGTACAGAAGGTATCTCTACAGCGTACAAAGGAGTACAGAAGGTATCTCTACAGCGCACAAAGGAGTACAGAAGGTATCTCTACAGCGCACATAGGAGTACAGAAGGTATCTCTACAGCGCACAAAGGAGTACAGAAGGTATCTCTACAGCGAACAAAGGAGTACAGGAAATATCTCTAGAACGTACAAAGGAGTACACGAGGTATCTCTACAGCGTACAAAGGAGTACAGAAGGTATCTCTACAGCGCACAAAGGAGTACAGAAGGTATCTCTACAGCGCACAAAGGAGTACAGAAGGTATCTCTACAGCGCACAAAGGAGTACAGAAGGTATCTCTACAGCGCACAAAGGAGTACAGAAGGTATCTCTACAGCGCACAAAGGAGTACAGGAAATATCTCTAGAACGTACAAAGGAGTACACGAGGTATCTCTACAGCGTACAAAGGAGTACAGAAGGTATCTCTACAGCGCACAAAGGAGTACAGAAGGTATCTCTACAGCGTACAAAGGAGTACAGAAGGTATCTCTACAGCGCACAAAGAAGTACAGAAGGTATCTCTACAGCGCACAAAGGAGTACAGAAGGTATCTCTACAGCCCACAAAGGAGTACAGGAAATATCTCTAGAACGCACAAAGGAGTACACGAGGTATCTCTACAGCGTACAAAGGAGTACAGAAGGTATCTCTACAGCGCACAAAGGAGTACAGAAGGTATCTCTACAGCGCACAAAGGAGTACAGAAGGTATCTCTACAGCGCACAAAGGAGTACAGGAAATATCTCTAGAACGTACAAAGGAGTACACGAGGTATCTCTACAGCGTACAAAGGAGTACAGAAGGTATCTCTACAGCGCACAAAGGAGTACAGGAAATATCTCTAGAACGTACGAAGGAGTACACGAGGTATCTCTACAGCGTACAAAGGAGTACAGAAGGTATCTCTACAGCGCACAAAGTAGTACAGAAGGTATCTCTACAGCGTACAAAGGAGTACAGAAGGTATCTCTACAGCGCACAAAGGAGTACAGAAGGTATCTCTACAGCGCACAAAGGAGTACAGAAGGTATCTCTACAGCGCACAAAGGAGTACAGAAGGTATCTCTACAGCGCACAAAGGAGTACAGGAAATATCTCTAGAACGTACAAAGGAGTACACGAGGTATCTCTACAGCGTACATAGGAGTACAGAAGGTATCTCTACAGCGCACAAAGGAGTACAGAAGGTATCTCTACAGCGCACAAAGGAGTACAGAAGGTATCTCTACAGCGCACAAAGGAGTACAGAAGGTATCTCCACAGCGCACAAAGGAGTACAGGAAATATCTCTAGAACGTACAAATCAGTACACGAGGTATCTCTACAGCGTACAAAGGAGTACAGAAGGTATCTCTAAAGCGTACAAAGGAGTACAGAAGGTATCTCTACAGCGCACAAAGGAGTACAGAAGGTATCTCTACAGCGCACAAAGGAGTACAGAAGGTATCTCTACAGCGCACAAAGGAGTACAGAAGGTATCTCTACAGCGCACAAAGGAGTACAGAAGGTATCTCCACAGCGCACAAAGGAGTACGGGAAATATCTCTAGAACGTACAAAGTTGTACACGAGGTATCTCTACAGCGTACAAAGGAGTACAGAAGGTATCTCTACAGCGCACAAAGGAGTACAGAAGGTATCTTTACAGCGCACAGGGAGTACATAAGGTATCTCTACAGCGCAAAAAGGAGTTCAGAAGGTATCTCTACAGCGCACAAAGGAGTACAGGAAATATCTCTAGAACGTACAAAGGAGTACACGAGGTATCTCTACAGCGTACAAAGGAGTACAGAAGGTATCTCTACAGCGCACAAAGGAGTACAGGAAATATCTCTAGAACGTACAAAGGAGTACACGAGGAATCTCTACAGCGTACAAAGGAGTACAGAAGGTATCTCTACAGCGCACAAAGGAGTACAGAAGGTATCTCTACAGCGCACAAAGGAGTACAGGAAATATCTCTAGAACGTACAAAGAAGTACACGAGGTATCTCTACAGCGTACAAAGGAGTACAGAAGGTATCTCTACAGCGCCCAAAGGAGTACAGAAGGTATCTCTACAGCGCACAAAGGAGTACAGAAGGTATCTCTACAGCGCACAAAGGAGTACAGAAGGTATCTCTACAGCGCACAAAGGAGTACAGAAGGTATCTCTACAGCGCACAAAGGAGTACAGAAGGTATCTCTACAGCGCACAAAGGAGTACAGAAGGTATCTCTACAGCGCACAAAGGAGTACAGAAGGTATCTCTACAGCGCACAAAGGAGTACAGGAAATATCTCTAGAACGTACAAAGGAGTACACGAGGTATCTCTACAGCGTACAAAGGAGTACATAAGGTATCTCTACAGCGCACAAAGGAGTACAGAAGGTATCTCTACAGCGTACAAAGGAGTACAGAAGGTATCTCTACAGCGCACAAAGGAGTAAAGAAGGTATCTCTACAGCGCACAATGGAGTACAGAAGGTATCTCTACAGCGCACAAAGGAGTACAGAATGTATCTCTACAGCGCACAAAGGAGTACAGGAAATATCTCTAGAACGTACAAAGGAGTACACGAGGTATCTCTAAAGCGTACAAAGGAGTACAGAAGGTATCTCTACAGCGCACAAAGGAGTACAGAAGGTATCTCTACAGCGCACAAAGGAGTACAGAAGGTATCTCTACAGCGCACAAAGGAGTACAGAAGGTATCTCTACAGCGCACAAAGGAATACAGAAGGTATCTCTACAGCGCACAAAGGAGTACAGAAGGTATCTCTACAGCGCACAAAGGAGTACAGAAGGTATCTCTTCAGCGCACAAAGGAGTACAGAAGGTATCTCTACAGCGCACAAAGGAGTACAGAAGGTATCTCTACAGCGCACAAAGGTGTACAGGAAATATCTCTAGAACGTACAAAGGAGTACACGAGGTATCTCTACAGCGTACAAAGGAGTACAGAAGGTATCTCTACAGCGCACAAAGGAGTACAGAAGGTATCTCTACAGCGTACAAAGGAGTACAGAAGGTATCTCTACAGCGCACAAAGGAGTACAGAAGGTATCTCTACAGCGCACAAAGGAGTACAGAAGGTATCTCTACAGCGCACAAAGGAGTACAGAAGGTATCTCTACAGCGCACAAAGGAGTACAGAAGGTATCTCTACAGCGCACAAAGAAGTACAGGAAATATCTCTAGAACGTACAAAGGAGTACACGAGGTATCTCTACAGCGCACAAAGGAGTAAACGAGGTATCTCTACAGCGTACAAAGGAGTACAGAAGGTATCTCTACAGCGTACAAAGGAGTACAGAAGGTATCTCTACAGCGCACAAAGGAGTACAGAAGGTATCTCTACAGCGCACAAAGGAGTACAGAAGGTATCTCTACAGCGCACAAAGGAGTACAGAAGGTATCTCTACAGCGCACAAAGGAGTACAGAAGGTATCTCCACAGCGCACAAAGGAGTACAGGAAATATCTCTAGAACGTACAAAGGAGTACACGAGGTATCTCTACAGCGTACAAAGGAGTACAGAAGGTATCTCTACAGCGCACAAAGGAGTACAGAAGGTATCTCTACAGCGCACAAAGGAGTACAGAAGGTATCTCTACAGCGCACAAAGGAGTACAGAAGGTATCTCTACAGCGCACAAAGGAGTACAGGAAATATCTCTAGAACGAACAAAGGAGTACACGAGGTATCTCTACAGCGTACAAAGGAGTACAGAAGGTATCTCTACAGCGCACAAAGGAGTACAGGAAATATCTCTAGAACGTACAAAGGAGTACACGAGGTATCTCTACAGTGTACAAAGGAGTACAGAAGGTATCTCTACAGCGCACAAAGGAGTACAGAAGGTATCTCTACAGCGCACAAAGGAGTACAGGAAATATCTCTAGAACGTACAAAGGAGTACACGAGGTATCTCTACAGCGTACAAAGGAGTACAGAAGGTATCTCTACAGCGCACAAAGGAGTACAGAAGGTATCTCTACAGCGCACAAAGGAGTACAGAAGGTATCTCTACAGCGCACAAAGGAGTACAGAAGGTATCTCTACAGCGCACAAAGGAGTACAGAAGGTATCTCTACAGCGCACAAAGGAGTACAGAAGGTATCTCTACAGCGCACAAAGGAGTACAGGAAATATCTCTAGAACGTACAAAGGAGTACACGAGGTATCTCTACAGCGTACATAGGAGTACAGAAGGTATCTCTACAGAGCACAAAGGAGTACAGAAGGTATCTCTACAGCGCACAAAGGAGTACAGAAGGTATCTCTACAGCGCACAAAGGAGTACAGAAGGTATCTCTACAGCGCACAAAGGAGTACAGGAAATATCTCTAGAACGTACAAAGGAGTACACGAGGTATCTCTACAGCGTACAAAGGAGTACAGAAGGTATCTCTACAGCGTACAAAGGAGTACAGAAGGTATCTCTACAGCGCACAAAGGAGTACAGAAGGTATCTCTACAGCGCACAAAGGAGTACAGAAGGTATCTCTACAGCGCACAAAGGAGTACAGAAGGTATCTCTACAGCGCACAAAGGAGTACAGAAGGTATCTCCACAGCGCACAAAGGAGTACGGGAAATATCTCTAGAACGTACAAAGTTGTACACGAGGTATCTCTACAGCGTACAAAGGAGTACAGAAGGTATCTCTACAGCGCACAAAGGAGTACAGAAGGTATCTTTACAGCGCACAGGGAGTACATAAGGTATCTCTACAGCGCACAAAGGAGTTCAGAAGGTATCTCTACAGCGCACAAAGGAGTACAGGAAATATCTCTAGAACGTACAAAGGAGTACACGAGGTATCTCTACAGCGTACAAAGGAGTACAGAAGGTATCTCTACAGCGCACAAAGGAGTACAGGAAATATCTCTAGAACGTACAAAGGAGTACAAGAGGAATCTCTACAGCGTACAAAGGAGTACAGAAGGTATCTCTACAGCGCACAAAGGAGTACAGAAGGTATCTCTACAGCGCACAAAGGAGTATAGGAAATATCTCTAGAACGTACAAAGAAGTACACGAGGTATCTCTACAGCGTACAAAGGAGTACAGAAGGTATCTCTACAGCGCCCAAAGGAGTACAGAAGGTATCTCTACAGCGCACAAAGGAGTACAGAAGGTATCTCTACAGCGCACAAAGGAGTACAGAAGGTATCTCTACAGCGCACAAAGGAGTACAGAAGGTATCTCTACAGCGCACAAAGGAGTACAGAAGGTATCTCTACAGCGCACAAAGGAGTACAGAAGGTATCTCTACAGCGCACAAAGGAGTACAGAAGGTATCTCTACAGCGCACAAAGGAGTACAGGAAATATCTCTAGAACGTACAAAGGAGTACACGAGGTATCTCTACAGCGTACAAAGGAGTACATAAGGTATCTCTACAGCGCACAAAGGAGTACAGAAGGTATCTCTACAGCGTACAAAGGAGTACAGAAGGTATCTCTACAGCGCACAAAGGAGTACAGAAGGTATCTCTACAGCGCACAAAGGAGTACAGAAAGTATCTCTACAGCGCACAAAGGAGTACAGAATGTATCTCTACAGCGCACAAAGGAGTACAGGAAATATCTCTAGAACGTACAAAGGAGTACACGAGGTATCTCTAAAGCGTACAAAGGAGTACAGAAGGTATCTCTACAGCGCACAAAGGAGTACAGAAGGTATCTCTACAGCGCACAAAGGAGTACAGAAGGTATCTCTACAGCGCACAAAGGAGTACAGAAGGTATCTCTACAGCGCACAAAGGAATACAGAAGGTATCTCTACAGCGCACAAAGGAGTACAGAAGGTATCTCTACAGCGCACAAAGGAGTACAGAAGGTATCTCTTCAGCGCACAAAGGAGTACAGAAGGTATCTCTACAGCGCACAAAGGAGTACAGAAGGTATCTCTACAGCGCACAAAGGTGTACAGGAAATATCTCTAGAACGTACAAAGGAGTACACGAGGTATCGCTACAGCGTACAAAGGAGTACAGAAGGTATCTCTACAGCGCACAAAGGAGTACAGAAGGTATCTCTACAGCGTACAAAGGAGTACAGAAGGTATCTCTACAGCGCACAAAGGAGTACAGAAGGTATCTCTACAGCGCACAAAGGAGTACAGAAGGTATCTCTACAGCGCACAAAGGAGTACAGAAGGTATCTCTACAGCGCACAAAGGAGTACAGAAGGTATCTCTACAGCGCACAAAGAAGTTCAGGAAATATCTCTAGAACGTACAAAGGAGTACACGAGGTATCTCTACAGCGCACAAAGGAGTACACGAGGTATCTCTACAGCGTACAAAGGAGTACAGAAGGTATCTCTACAGCGTACAAAGGAGTACAGAAGGTATCTCTACAGCGCACAAAGGAGTACAGAAGGTATCTCTACAGCGCACAAAGGAGTACAGAAGGTATCTCTACAGCGCACAAAGGAGTACAGAAGGTATCTCTACAGCGCACAAAGGAGTACAGAAGGTATCTCCACAGCGCACAAAGGAGTACAGGAAATATCTCTAGAACGTACAAAGGAGTACACGAGGTATCTCTACAGCGTACAAAGGAGTACAGAAGGTATCTCTACAGCGCACAAAGGAGTACAGAAGGTATCTCTACAGCGCACAAAGGAGTACAGAAGGTATCTCTACAGCGCACAAAGGAGTACAGAAGGTATCTCTACAGCGCACAAAGGAGTACAGGAAATATCTCTAGAACGAACAAAGGAGTACACGAGGTATCTCTACAGCGTACAAAGGAGTACAGAAGGTATCTCTACAGCGCACAAAGGAGTACAGGAAATATCTCTAGAACGTACAAAGGAGTACACGAGGTATCTCTACAGCGTACAAAGGAGTACAGAAGGTATCTCTACAGCGCACAAAGGAGTACAGAAGGTATCTCTACAGCGCACAAAGGAGTACAGGAAATATCTCTAGAACGTACAAAGGAGTACACGAGGTATCTCTACAGCGTACAAAGGAGTACAGAAGGTATCTCTACAGCGCACAAAGGAGTACAGAAGGTATCTCTACAGCGCACAAAGGAGTACAGAAGGTATCTCTACAGCGCACAAAGGAGTACAGAAGGTATCTCTACAGCGCACAAAGGAGTACAGAAGGTATCTCTACAGCGCACAAAGGAGTACAGAAGGTATCTCTACAGCGCACAAAGGAGTACAGAAGGTATCTCTACAGCGCACAAAGGAGTACAGAAGGTATCTCTACAGCGCACAAAGGAGTACAGAAAGTATCTCTACAGCGCACAAAGGAGTACAGGAAATATCTCTAGAACGTACAAAGGAGTACACGAGGTATCTCTACAGCGTACAAAGGAGTACAGAATGTATCTCTACAGCGCACAAAGGAGTACAGAAGGTATCTCTACAACGTACAAAGGAGTACAGAAGGTATCTCTACAGCGCACAAAGGAGTACAGAAGGTATCTCTACAGCGCACAAAGGAGTACAGAAGGTATCTCTACAGCGCACAAAGGAGTACAGAAGGTATCTCTACAGCGCACAAAGGAGTACAGAAGGTATCTCTACAGCGCACAAAGGAGTACAGGAAATATCTCTAGAACGTACAAAGGAGTACACGAGGTATCTCTACAGCGCACAAAGGAGTACAGAAGGTATCTCTACAGCGCACAAAGGAGTACAGAAGGTATCTCTACAGCGCACAAAGGAGTACAGAAGGTATCTCTACAGCAGACAAAGGAGTACAGGAAATATCTCTAGAACGTACAAAGGAGTACACGAGGTATCTCTACAGCGTACAAAGGAGTACAGAAGGTATCTCTACAGCGCACAAAGGAGTACAGAAGGTATCTCTACAGCGCACAAAGGAGTACAGAAGGTATCTCTACAGCGCACAAAGGAGTAAAGAAGGTATCTCTACAGCGCACAAAGGAGTACAGGAAATATCTCTAGAACGTACAAAGGAGTACACGAGGTATCTCTACAGCGTACAAAGGAGTACAGAAGGTATCTCTACAGCGCACAAAGGAGTACAGAAGGTATCTCTACAGCGCACAAAGGAGTACAGAAGGTATCTCTACAGCGCACAAAGGAGTACAGGAAATATCTCTAGAACGTACAAAGGAGTACACGAGGTATCTCTACAGCGTACAAAGGAGTACAGAAGGTATCTCTACAGCGCACAAAGGAGTACAGAAGGTATCTCTACAGCGCACAAAGGAGTTTCAGAAGGTATCTCTACAGCGCACAAAGGAGTACAGGAAATATCTCTAGAACGTAGAAAGGAGTACACGAGGTATCTCAACAGCGTACAAAGGAGTACAGAAGGTATCTCTACAGCGCACAAAGGAGTACAGAAGGTATCTCTACAGCGCACAAAGGAGTACAGAAGGTATCTCTACAGCGCACAAAGGAGTACAGAAGGTATCTCTACAGCGCACAAAGGAGTACAGGAAATATCTCTAGAACGTAGAAAGGAGTACACGAGGTATCTCTACAGCGTACAAAGGAGTACAGAAGGTATCTCTACAGCGCACAAAGGAGTACAGAAGGTATCTCTACAGCGCACAAAGGAGTACAGAAGGTATCTCTACAGCGCACAAAGGAGTACAGGAAATATCTCTAGAACGTACAAAGGAGTACACGAGGTATCTCTACAGCGTACAAAGGAGTACAGAAGGTATCTCTACAGCGTAAAAAGGAGTACAGAAGGTATCTCTACAGCGCACAAAGGAGTACAGAAGGTATCTCTACAGCGCACAAAGGAGTACAGAAGGTATCTCTACAGCGCACAAAGGAGTACAGAAGGTATCTCTACAGCGCACAAAGGAGTACGGGAAATATCTCTAGAACGTACAAAGGAGTAAACGAGGTATCTCTACAGCGTACAAAGGAGTACAGAAGGTATCTCTACAGCGCACAAAGGAGTACAGAAGGTATCTCTACAGCGCACAAAGGAGTACAGAAGGTATCTCTACAGCGCAAAAAGGAGTACAGAAGGTATCTCTACAGCGTACAAAGGAGTACACGAGGTATCTCTACAGCGCACAAAGGAGTACAGAAGGTATCTCTACAGCGCACAAAGGAGTACAGAAGGTATCTCTACAGCGCACAAAGGAGTACAGGAAATATCTCTAGAACGTACAAAGGAGTACACGAGGTATCTCTACAGCGCACAAAGGAGTACAGGAGGTATCTCTACAGCGCACAAAGGAGTACAGAAGGTATCTCTACAGCGCACAAAGGAGTACAGAAGGTATCTCTACAGCGTACAAAGGAGTACACGAGGTATCTCTACAGCGCACAAAGGAGTATAGAAGGTATCTTTACAGCGCACAAAGGAGTACAGAAGGTATCTCTACAGCACACAAAGGAGTACAGAAGGTATCTCTACAGCGCACAAAGGAGTACAGAAGGTATCTCTACAGCGCACAAAGGAGTACAGAAGGTATCTCTACAGCGCACAAAGGAGTACAGAAGGTATTTCTACAGCGCACAAAGGAGTACAGAAAGTATCTCTACAGCGCACAAAGGAGTACAGAAGGTATCTCTACAGCGCACAAAGGAGTACAGAAGGTATCTCTACAGCGCACAAAGGAGTACAGGAAATATCTCTAGAACGTACAAAGGAGTACACGAGGTATCTCTACAGCGTACAAAGGAGTACAGAAGGTATCTCTACAGCGCACAAAGGAGTACAGAAGGTATCTCTACAGCGCACAAAGGAGTACAGAAGGTATCTCTACAGCGCACAAAGGAGTACAGAAGGTATCTCTACAGCGCACAAAGGAGTACAGGAAATATCTCTAGAACGTACAAAGGAGTACACGAGGTATCTCTACAGCGTACAAAGGAGTACAGAAGGTATCTCTACAGCACACAAAGGAGTACAGAAGGTATCTCTACAGCGCACAAAGGAGTACAGAAGGTATCTCTACAGCGCACAAAGGAGTACAGAAGGTATCTCTACAGCGCACAAAGGAGTACAGAAGGTATCTCTACAGCGCACAAAGGAGTACAGGAAATATCTCTAGAACGTACAAAGGAGTACACGAGGTATCTCTACAGCGCACAAAGGAGTACAGAAGGTATCTCTACAGCGCACAAAGGAGTACAGAAGGTATCTCTACAGCACACAAAGGGGTACAGGAAATATCTCTAGAACGTACAAAGGAGTGCACGAGGTATCTCTACAGCGCACAAAGGAGTACAGAAGGTATTTCTACAGCGCACAAAGGAGTACAGAAGGTATCTCTACAGCGCACAAAGGAGTACAGAAGGTATCTCTACAGCGCACAAAGGAGTACAGAAGTTATCTCTACAGCGCACAAAGGAGTACAGAAGGTATCTCTACAGCGCACAAAGGAGTACAGGAAATATCTCTAGAACGTACAAAGGAGTACACGAGGTATCTCTACAGCGCACAAAGGAGTACAGAAGGTATCTCTACAGCGCACAAAGGAGTACAGAAGGTATCTCTACAGCGCACAAAGGAGTACAGAAGGTATCTCTACAGCGCACAAAGGAGTACACGAGGTATCTCTACAGCGCACAAAGGAGTACAGAAGGTATCTCTACAGCGCACAAAGGAGTACAGAAGGTATCTCTACAGCGCAAAAAGGAGTACAGGAAATATCTCTAGAACGTACAAAGGAGTACACGAGGTATCTCTACAGCGCACAAAGGAGTACAGAAGGTATCTCTACAGCGCAAAAGGAGTACAGAAGGTATCTCTAAAACGCACAAAGGAGTACAGAAGGTATCTCTACAGCGCACAAAAGAGTACAGAAGGTATCTCTACAGCGCACAAAGGAGTACAGAAGGTATCTCTACAGCGCACAAAGGAGTACAGAAGGTATCTCTACAGCGCACAAAGGAGTACAGGAAATATCTCTAGAACGTACAAAGGAGTACACGAGGTATCTCTACAGCGTACAAAGGAGTACAGAAGGTATCTCTACAGCGCACAAAGGAGTACAGAAGGTATCTCTACAGCGCACAAAGGAGTACAGAAGGTATCTCTACAGCGCACAAAGGAGTACAGAAGGTATCTCTACAGCGCACAAAGGAGTACAGGAAATATCTCTAGAACGAACAAAGGAGTACACGAGGTATCTCTACAGCGTACAAAGGAGTACAGAAGGTATCTCTACAGCGCACAAAGGAGTACAGGAAATATCTCTAGAACGTACAAAGGAGTACACGAGGTATCTCTACAGCGTACAAAGGAGTACAGAAGGTATCTCTACAGCGCACAAAGGAGTACAGAAGGTATCTCTACAGCGCACAAAGGAGTACAGGAAATATCTCTAGAACGTACAAAGGAGTACACGAGGTATCTCTACAGCGTACAAAGGAGTACAGAAGGTATCTCTACAGCGCACAAAGGAGTACAGAAGGTATCTCTACAGCGCACAAAGGAGTACAGAAGGTATCTCTACAGCGCACAAAGGAGTACAGAAGGTATCTCTACAGCGCACAAAGGAGTACAGAAGGTATCTCTACAGCGCACAAAGGAGTACAGAAGGTATCTCTACAGCGCACAAAGGAGTACAGAAGGTATCTCTACAGCGCACAAAGGAGTACAGAAGGTATCTCTACAGCGCACAAAGGAGTACAGAAAGTATCTCTACAGCGCACAAAGGAGTACAGGAAATATCTCTAGAACGTACAAAGGAGTACACGAGGTATCTCTACAGCGTACAAAGGAGTACAGAATGTATCTCTACAGCGCACAAAGGAGTACAGAAGGTATCTCTACAACGTACAAAGGAGTACAGAAGGTATCTCTACAGCGCACAAAGGAGTACAGAAGGTATCTCTACAGCGCACAAAGGAGTACAGAAGGTATCTCTACAGCGCACAAAGGAGTACAGAAGGTATCTCTACAGCGCACAAAGGAGTACAGAAGGTATCTCTACAGCGCACAAAGGAGTACAGGAAATATCTCTAGAACGTACAAAGGAGTACACGAGGTATCTCTACAGCGCACAAAGGAGTACAGAAGGTATCTCTACAGCGCACAAAGGAGTACAGAAGGTATCTCTACAGCGCACAAAGGAGTACAGAAGGTATCTCTACAGCAGACAAAGGAGTACAGGAAATATCTCTAGAACGTACAAAGGAGTACACGAGGTATCTCTACAGCGTACAAAGGAGTACAGAAGGTATCTCTACAGCGCACAAAGGAGTACAGAAGGTATCTCTACAGCGCACAAAGGAGTACAGAAGGTATCTCTACAGCGCACAAAGGAGTAAAGAAGGTATCTCTACAGCGCACAAAGGAGTACAGGAAATATCTCTAGAACGTACAAAGGAGTACACGAGGTATCTCTACAGCGTACAAAGGAGTACAGAAGGTATCTCTACAGCGCACAAAGGAGTACAGAAGGTATCTCTACAGCGCACAAAGGAGTACAGAAGGTATCTCTACAGCGCACAAAGGAGTACAGGAAATATCTCTAGAACGTACAAAGGAGTACACGAGGTATCTCTACAGCGTACAAAGGAGTACAGAAGGTATCTCTACAGCGCACAAAGGAGTACAGAAGGTATCTCTACAGCGCACAAAGGAGTTTCAGAAGGTATCTCTACAGCGCACAAAGGAGTACAGGAAATATCTCTAGAACGTAGAAAGGAGTACACGAGGTATCTCAACAGCGTACAAAGGAGTACAGAAGGTATCTCTACAGCGCACAAAGGAGTACAGAAGGTATCTCTACAGCGCACAAAGGAGTACAGAAGGTATCTCTACAGCGCACAAAGGAGTACAGAAGGTATCTCTACAGCGCACAAAGGAGTACAGGAAATATCTCTAGAACGTAGAAAGGAGTACACGAGGTATCTCTACAGCGTACAAAGGAGTACAGAAGGTATCTCTACAGCGCACAAAGGAGTACAGAAGGTATCTCTACAGCGCACAAAGGAGTACAGAAGGTATCTCTACAGCGCACAAAGGAGTACAGGAAATATCTCTAGAACGTACAAAGGAGTACACGAGGTATCTCTACAGCGTACAAAGGAGTACAGAAGGTATCTCTACAGCGTAAAAAGGAGTACAGAAGGTATCTCTACAGCGCACAAAGGAGTACAGAAGGTATCTCTACAGCGCACAAAGGAGTACAGAAGGTATCTCTACAGCGCACAAAGGAGTACAGAAGGTATCTCTACAGCGCACAAAGGAGTACAGGAAATATCTCTAGAACGTACAAAGGAGTAAACGAGGTATCTCTACAGCGTACAAAGGAGTACAGAAGGTATCTCTACAGCGCACAAAGGAGTACAGAAGGTATCTCTACAGCGCACAAAGGAGTACAGAAGGTATCTCTACAGCGCAAAAAGGAGTACAGAAGGTATCTCTACAGCGTACAAAGGAGTACACGAGGTATCTCTACAGCGCACAAAGGAGTACAGAAGGTATCTCTACAGCGCACAAAGGAGTACAGAAGGTATCTCTACAGCGCACAAAGGAGTACAGGAAATATCTCTAGAACGTACAAAGGAGTACACGAGGTATCTCTACAGCGCACAAAGGAGTACAGGAGGTATCTCTACAGCGCACAAAGGAGTACAGAAGGTATCTCTACAGCGCACAAAGGAGTACAGAAGGTATCTCTACAGCGTACAAAGGAGTACACGAGGTATCTCTACAGCGCACAAAGGAGTATAGAAGGTATCTCTACAGCGCACAAAGGAGTACAGAAGGTATCTCTACAGCACACAAAGGAGTACAGAAGGTATCTCTACAGCGCACAAAGGAGTACAGAAGGTATCTCTACAGCGCACAAAGGAGTACAGAAGGTATCTCTACAGCGCACAAAGGAGTACAGAAGGTATTTCTACAGCGCACAAAGGAGTACAGAAAGTATCTCTACAGCGCACAAAGGAGTACAGAAGGTATCTCTACAGCGCACAAAGGAGTACAGAAGGTATCTCTACAGCGCACAAAGGAGTACAGGAAATATCTCTAGAACGTACAAAGGAGTACACGAGGTATCTCTACAGCGTACAAAGGAGTACAGAAGGTATCTCTACAGCGCACAAAGGAGTACAGAAGGTATCTCTACAGCGCACAAAGGAGTACAGAAGGTATCTCTACAGCGCACAAAGGAGTACAGAAGGTATCTCTACAGCGCACAAAGGAGTACAGGAAATATCTCTAGAACGTACAAAGGAGTACACGAGGTATCTCTACAGCGTACAAAGGAGTACAGAAGGTATCTCTACAGCACACAAAGGAGTACAGAAGGTATCTCTACAGCGCACAAAGGAGTACAGAAGGTATCTCTACAGCGCACAAAGGAGTACAGAAGGTATCTCTACAGCGCACAAAGGAGTACAGAAGGTATCTCTACAGCGCACAAAGGAGTACAGGAAATATCTCTAGAACGTACAAAGGAGTACACGAGGTATCTCTACAGCGCACAAAGGAGTACAGAAGGTATCTCTACAGCGCACAAAGGAGTACAGAAGGTATGTCTACAGCGCACAAAGGGGTACAGGAAATATCTCTAGAACGTACAAAGGAGTGCACGAGGTATCTCTACAGCGCACAAAGGAGTACAGAAGGTATTTCTACAGCGCACAAAGGAGTACAGAAGGTATCTCTACAGCGCACAAAGGAGTACAGAAGGTATCTCTACAGCGCACAAAGGAGTACAGAAGTTATCTCTACAGCGCACAAAGGAGTACAGAAGGTATCTCTACAGCGCACAAAGGAGTACAGGAAATATCTCTAGAACGTACAAAGGAGTACACGAGGTATCTCTACAGCGCACAAAGGAGTACAGAAGGTATCTCTACAGCGCACAAAGGAGTACAGAAGGTATCTCTACAGCGCACAAAGGAGTACAGAAGGTATCTCTACAGCGCACAAAGGAGTACACGAGGTATCTCTACAGCGCACAAAGGAGTACAGAAGGTATCTCTACAGCGCACAAAGGAGTACAGAAGGTATCTCTACAGCGCAAAAAGGAGTACAGGAAATATCTCTAGAACGTACAAAGGAGTACACGAGGTATCTCTACAGCGCACAAAGGAGTACAGAAGGTATCTCTACAGCGCACAAAGGAGTACAGAAGGTATCTCTACAGCGCAAAAGGAGTACAGAAGGTATCTCTAAAACGCACAAAGGAGTACAGAAGGTATCTCTACAGCGCACAAAAGAGTACAGAAGGTATCTCTACAGCGCACAAAGGAGTACAGAAGGTATCTCTACAGCGCACAAAGGAGTACAGAAGGTATCTCTACAGCGCACAAAGGAGTACAGGAAATATCTCTAGAACGTACAAAGGAGTACACGAGGTATCTCTACAGCGTACAAAGGAGTACAGAAGGTATCTCTACAGCGCACAAAGGAGTACAGAATGTATCTCTACAGCGCACAAAGGAGTACAGAAGGTATCTCTACAGCGCACAAAGGAGTACAGAAGGTATCTCTACAGCGAAACAAAGGAGTACAGGAAATATCTCTAGAACGTACAAAGGAGTACACGAGGAATCTCTACAGCGTACAAAGGAGTGCAGAAGGTATCTCTACAGCGCACAAAGGAGTACAGAAGGTATCTCTACAGCGCACAAAGGAGTACAGAAGGTATCTCTACAGCGCACAAAGGAGTACAGAAGGTATCTCTACAGCGCACAAAGGAGTACAGGAAATATCTCTAGAACGTACAAAGGAGTACACGAGGTATCTCTACAGCGCACAAAGGAATACAGAAGGTATCTCTACAGCGCACAAAGGAGTACAGAAGGTATCTCTACAGCGCACAAAGGAGTACAGGAAATATCTCTAGAACGTACATAGGAGTACACGAGGTATCTCTATAGCGCACAAAGGAGTACAGAAGGTATCTCTACAGCGCACATAGGAGTACAGAAGATATCTCTACAGCGCACAAAGGAGTACAGAAGGTATCTCTACAGCGCACAAAGGAGTACAGAAGGTATCTCTACAGCGCACAAAGGAGTACACAAGGTATCTCTACAGCGCACAAAGGAGTACAGAAGGTATCTCTACAGCGCACAAAGGAGTACAGAAGGTATCTCTACAGCGCACAAAGGAGTACAGGAAATTTCTCTAGAACGTACAAAGGAGTACACGAGGTATCTCTACAGCGTACAAAGGAGTACAGAAGGTATCTCTACAGCGCACAAAGGAGTACAGAAGGTATCTCTACAGCGTACAAAGGAGTACAGAAGGTATCTCTACAGCGCACAAAGGAGTACAGAAGGTATCTCTACAGCGCACAAAGGAGTACAGAAGGTATCTCTACAGCGCACAGAGGAGTACAGAAGGTATCTCTACAGCGCACAAAGGAGTACAGAAGGTATCTCCACAGCGCACAAAGGAGTACAGGAAATATCTCTACAGCGTACAAAGGAGTACAGAAGGTATCTCTACAGCGTACAAAGGAGTACAAAAGGTATCTCTACAGCGCACAAAGGAGTACAGAAGGTATCTCTACAGCGCACAAAGGAGTACAGAAGGTATCTCTACAGCGCACAAAGGAGTACAGGAAATATCTCTAGAACGTACAAAGGAGTACACGAGGTATCTCTACAGCGCACAAAGGAGTACAGAAGGTATCTCTACAGCGCACAAAGGAGTACAGAAGGTATCTCTACAGCGCACAAAGGAGTACAGGAAATATCTCTAGAACGTACAAAGGAGTACACGAGGTATCTCTACAGCGTACAAAGGAGTTCAGAAGGTATCTCTACAGCGCACAAAGGTGTACAGAAGGTATCTCTACAGCGCACAAAGGAGTACAGAAGGTATCTCTACAGCGCACAAAGGAGTACAGAAGGTATCTCTACAGCGCACAAAGGAGTACAGGAAATATCTCTAGAACGTACAAAGGAGTACACGAGGTATCTCTACAGCGAACAAAGGAGTACAGAAGGTATCTCTACAGCGCACAAAGGAGTACAGAAGGTATCTCTACAGCGCTCAAAGGAGTACAGAAGGTATCTCTAGAGCGCACAAAGGAGTACAGAAGGTATCTCTACAGCGCACAAAGGAGTACAGAAGGTATCTCTACAGCGCACAAAGGAGTACAGGAAATATCTCTAGAACGTACAAAGGAGTACACGAGGTATCTCTACAGCGTACAAAGGAGTACAGAAGGTATCTCTACAGCGCACAAAGGAGTACAGAAGGTATCTCTACAGCGCACAAAGGAGTACAGAAGGTATCTCTACAGCGCACAAAGGAGTACAGGAAATATCTCTAGAACGTACAAAGGAGTACACGAGGTATCTCTACAGCGGACAAAGGAGTACAGAAGGTATCTCTACAGCGTACAAAGGAGTACAGAAGGTATCTCTACAGTGCACAAAGGAGTACAGAAGGTATCTCTACAGCGCACAAAGGAGTACAGGAAATATCTCTAGAACGTATAAAGGAGTACACGAGGTATCTCTACAGCGTACAAAGGAGTACAGAAGGTATCTCTACAGCGCACAAAGGAGTACAGAAGGTATCTCTACAGCGCACAAAGGAGTACAGAAGGTATCTCTACAGCGCACAAAGGAGTACAGATGGTATCTCTACAGCGCACAAAGGAGTACAGGAAATATCTCTAGAACGTACAAAGGAGTACACGAGGTATCTCTACAGCGTACAAAGGAGTACAGAAGGTATCTCTACAGCGCACAAAGGAGTACAGAAGGTATCTCTACAGCGCACAAAGGAGTACAGGAAATATCTCTAGAACGTACAAAGGAGTACACGAGGTATCTCTACAGCGTAAAGGAGTACAGAAGGTATCTCTACAGCGCACAAAGGAGAACATAAGGTATCTCTACAGCGCACAAAGGAGTACAGAAGGTATCTCTACAGCGCACAAAGGAGTACAGAAGGTATCTCTACAGCGCACAAAGGAGTACAGGAAATATCTCTAGAACGTACAAAGGAGTACACGATGTATCTCTACAGCGTACAAAGGAGTACAGAAGGTATCTCTACAGCGCACAAAGGAGTACAGAAGGTATCTCTACAGCGCACAAAGGAGTACAGAAGGTATCTCTACAGCGCACAAAGGAGTACAGAAGGTATCTCTACAGCGCACAAAGGAGTACAGAAGGTATCTCTACAGCGCACAAAGGAGTACAGAAGGTATCTCTACAGCGCACAAAGGAGTACAGAAGGTATCTCTACAGCGCACAAAGGTGTACAGGAAATATCTCTAGAACGTACAAAGGAGTACACGAGGTATCTCTACAGCGCACAAAGGAGTACAGAAGGTATCTCTACAGCGCACAAAGGAGTACAGAAGGTATCTCTACAGCGTACAAAGGAGTACAGAAGGTATCTCTACAGCGCACAAAGGAGTACAGAAGGTATCTCTACAGCGCACAAAGGAGTACAGAAGGTATCTCTACAGCGCACAGAGGAGTACAGGAGGTATCTCTACAGCGCACAAAGGAGTACAGAAGGTATCTCCACAGCGCACAAAGGAGTACAGGAAATATCTCTACAGCGTACAAAGGAGTACAGAAGGTATCTCTACAGCGTACAAAGGAGTACAAAAGGTATCTCTACAGCGCACAAAGGAGTACAGAAGGTATCTCTACAGCGCACAAAGGAGTACAGAAGGTATCTCTACAGCGCACAAAGGAGTACAGGAAATATCTCTAGAACGTACAAAGGAGTACACGAGGTATCTCTACAGCGCACAAAGGAGTACAGAAGGTATCTCTACAGCGCACAAAGGAGTACAGAAGGTATCTCTACAGCGCACAAAGGAGTACAGGAAATATTTCTAGAACGTACAAAGGAGTACACGAGGTATCTCTACAGCGTACAAAGGAGTTCAGAAGGTATCTCTACAGCGCACAAAGGTGTACAGAAGGTATCTCTACAGCGCACAAAGGAGTACAGAAGGTATCTCTACAGCGCACAAAGGAGTACAGAAGGTATCTCTACAGCGCACAAAGGAGTACAGGAAATATCTCTAGAACGTACAAAGGAGTACACGAGGTATCTCTACAGCGAACAAAGGAGTACAGAAGGTATCTCTACAGCGCACAAACGAGTACAGAAGGTATCTCTACAGCGCTCAAAGGAGTACAGAAGGTATCTCTAGAGCGCACAAAGGAGTACAGAAGTTATCTCTTCAGCGCACAAAGGAGTACAGAAGGTATCTCTACAGCGCACAAAGGAGTAGAGGAAATATCTCTAGAACGTACAAAGGAGTACACGAGGTATCTCTACAGCGTACAAAGGAGTACAGAAGGTATCTCTACAGCGCACAAAGGAGTACAGAAGGTATCTCTACAGCGCACAAAGGAGTACAGGAAATATCTCTAGAACGTACAAAGGAGTACACGAGGTATCTCTACAGCGTAAAGGAGTACAGAAGGTATCTCTACAGCGCACAAAGGAGAACATAAGGTATCTCTACAGCGCACAAAGGAGTACAGAAGGTATCTCTACAGCGCACAAAGGAGTACAGAAGGTATCTCTACAGCGCACAAAGGAGTACAGGAAATATCTCTAGAACGTACAAAGGAGTACACGATGTATCTCTACAGCGTACAAAGGAGTACAGAAGGTATCTCTACAGCGCACAAAGGAGTACAGAAGGTATCTCTACAGCGCACAAAGGAGTACAGAAGGTATCTCTACAGCGCACAAAGGAGTACAGAAGGTATCTCTACAGCGCACAAAGGAGTACAGAAGGTATCTCTACAGCGCACAAAGGAGTACAGAAGGTATCTCTACAGCGCACAAAGGAGTACAGAAGGTATCTCTACAGCGCACAAAGGTGTACAGGAAATATCTCTAGAACGTACAAAGGAGTACACGAGGTATCTCTACAGCGCACAAAGGAGTACAGAAGGTATCTCTACAGCGCACAAAGGAGTACAGAAGGTATCTCTACAGCGTACAAAGGAGTACAGAAGGTATCTCTACAGCGCACAAAGGAGTACAGAAGGTATCTCTACAGCGCACAAAGGAGTACAGAAGGTATCTCTACAGCGCACAGAGGAGTACAGAAGGTATCTCTACAGCGCACAAAGGAGTACAGAAGGTATCTCCACAGCGCACAAAGGAGTACAGGAAATATCTCTACAGCGTACAAAGGAGTACAGAAGGTATCTCTACAGCGTACAAAGGAGTACAAAAGGTATCTCTACAGCGCACAAAGGAGTACAGAAGGTATCTCTACAGCGCACAAAGGAGTACAGAAGGTATCTCTACAGCGCACAAAGGAGTACAGGAAATATCTCTAGAACGTACAAAGGAGTACACGAGGTATCTCTACAGCGCACAAAGGAGTACAGAAGGTATCTCTACAGCGCACAAAGGAGTACAGAAGGTATCTCTACAGCGCACAAAGGAGTACAGGAAATATTTCTAGAACGTACAAAGGAGTACACGAGGTATCTCTACAGCGTACAAAGGAGTTCAGAAGGTATCTCTACAGCGCACAAAGGTGTACAGAAGGTATCTCTACAGCGCACAAAGGAGTACAGAAGGTATCTCTACAGCGCACAAAGGAGTACAGAAGGTATCTCTACAGCGCACAAAGGAGTACAGGAAATATCTCTAGAACGTACAAAGGAGTACACGAGGTATCTCTACAGCGAACAAAGGAGTACAGAAGGTATCTCTACAGCGCACAAAGGAGTACAGAAGGTATCTCTACAGCGCTCAAAGGAGTACAGAAGGTATCTCTAGAGCGCACAAAGGAGTACAGAAGGTATCTCTACAGCGCACAAAGGAGTACAGAAGGTATCTCTACAGCGCACAAAGGAGTACAGGAAATATCTCTAGAACGTACAAAGGAGTACACGAGGTATCTCTACAGCGTACAAAGGAGTACAGAAGGTATCTCTACAGCGCACAAAGGAGTACAGAAGGTATCTCTACAGTGCACAAAGGAGTACAGAAGGTATCTCTACAGCGCACAAAGGAGTACAGGAAATATCTCTAGAACGTACAAAGGAGTACACGAGGTATCTCTACAGCGTACAAAGGAGTACAGAAGGTATCTCTACAGCGTACAAAGGAGTACAGAAGGTATCTCTACAGTGCACAAAGGAGTACAGAAGGTATCTCTACAGCGCACAAAGGAGTACAGGAAATATCTCTAGAACGTATAAAGGAGTACACGAGGTATCTCTACAGCGTACAAAGGAGTACAGAAGGTATCTCTACAGCGCACAAAGGAGTACAGAAGGTATCTCTACAGCGCACAAAGGAGTACAGAAGGTATCTCTACAGCGCACAAAGGAGTACAGATGGTATCTCTACAGCGCACAAAGGAGTACAGGAAATATCTATAGAACGTACAAAGGAGTACACGAGGTATCTCTACAGCGTACAAAGGAGTACAGAAGGTATCTCTACAGCGCACAAAGGAGTACAGAAGGTATCTCTACAGCGCACAAAGGAGTACAGGAAATATCTCTAGAACGTACAAAGGAGTACACGAGGTATCTCTACAGCGTAAAGGAGTACAGAAGGTATCTATACAGCGCACAAAGGAGAACATAAGGTATCTCTACAGCGCACAAAGGAGTACAGAAGGTATCTCTACAGCGCACAAAGGAGTACAGAAGGTATTTCTACAGCGCACAAAGGAGTACAGGAAATATCTCTAGAACGTACAAAGGAGTACACGATGTATCTCTACAGCGTACAAAGGAGTACAGAAGGTATCTCTACAGCGCACAAAGGAGTACAGAAGGTATCTCTACAGCGCACAAAGGAGTACAGAAGGTATCTCTACAGCGCACAAAGGAGTACAGAAGGTATCTCTACAGCGCACAAAGGAGTACAGAAGGTATCTCTACAGCGCACAAAGGAGTACAGAAGGTATCTCTACAGCGCACAAAGGAGTACAGAAGGTATCTCTACAGCGCACAAAGGTGTACAGGAAATATCTCTAGAACGTACAAAGGAGTACACGAGGTATCTCTACAGCGTACAAAGGAGTACAGAAGGTATCTCTACAGCGTACAAAGGAGTACAGAAGGTATCTCTACAGCGCACAAAGGAGTACAGAAGGTATCTCTACAGCGCACAAAGGAGTACAGAAGGTATCTCTACAGCGCACAAAGGAATACAGGAAATATCTCTAGAACGTACAAAGGAGTACACGAGGTATCTCTACAGCGTACAAAGGAGTACAGAAGGTATCTCTACAGCGCACAAAGGAGTACAGAAGGTATCTCTACAGCGCACGAAGGAGTACAGAAGGTATCTCTACAGCGCACAAAGGAGTACAGGAAATATCTCTAGAACGTACAAAGGAGTACACGAGGTATCTCTACAGCGTACAAAGGAGTACAGAAGGTATCTCTACAGCGTACAAAGGAGTACAGAAGGTATCTCTACAGCGCACAAAGGAGTACAGAAGGTATCTCTACAGCGCACAAAGGAGTACAGAAGGTATCTCTACAGCGCACAAAGGAGTACAGAAGGTATCTCTACAGCGCACAAAGGAGTACAGGAAATATCTCTAGAACGTACAAAGGAGTACACGAGGTATCTCTTCAGCGTACAAAGAAGTACAGAAGGTATCTCTACAGCGCACAAAGGAGTACAGAAGGTATCTCTACAGCGCACAAAGGAGTACAGCAGGTATCTCTACAGCGCACAAAGGAGTACAGAAGGTATCTCTACAGCGTACAAAGGAGTACACGAGGTATCTCTACAGCGCACAAAGGAGTACAGAAGGTATCTCTACAGCGCACAAAGGAGTACAGAAGGTATCTCTACAGCGCACAAAGGAGTACAGAAGGTATCTCTACAGCGCACAAAGGAGTACAGAAGGTATCTCTACAGCGTACAAAGGAGTACACGAGGTATCTCTACAGCGCAAAAAGGAGTACAGGAAATATCTCTAGAACGTACAAAGGAGTACACGAGGTATCTCTACAGCGCACAAAGGAGTACAGAAGGTATCTCTACAGCGCACAAAGGAGTACAGAAGGTATCTCTACAGCGCACAAAGGAGTACAGAAGGTATCTCTACAGCGTACAAAGGAGTACACGAGGTATCTCTACAGCGCACAAAGGAGTACAGAAGGTATCTCTACAGCGCACAAAGGAGTACAGAAGGTATCTCTACAGCGCAAAAAGGAGTACAGGAAATATCTCTAGAACGTACAAAGGAGTACACGAGGTATCTCTACAGCGTACAAAGGAGTACAGAAGGTATCTCTACAGCGTACAAAGGAGTACAGAAGGTATCTCTACAGCGCACAAAGGAGTACAGAAGGTATCTCTACAGCGCACAAAGGAGTACAGGAAATATCTCTAGAACGTACAAAGGAGTACACGAGGTATTTCTACAGCGTACAAAGGAGTACAGAAGGTATCTCTACAGCGCACAAAGGAGTACAGAAGGTATCTCTACAGCGCACAAAGGAGTACAGAAGGTATCTCTACAGCGCACAAAGGAGTACAGATGGTATCTCTACAGCGCACAAAGGAGTACAGGAAATATCTCTAGAACGTACAAAGGAGTACACGAGGTATCTCTACAGCGTACAAATGAGTACAGAAGGTATCTCTACAGCGCACAAAGGAGTACAGAAGGTATCTCTACAGCGCACAAAGGAGTACAGGAAATATCTCTAGAACGTACAAAGGAGTACACGAGGTATCTCTACAGCGTAAAGGAGTACAGAAGGTATCTCTACAGCGCACAAAGGAGTACAGAAGGTATCTCTACAGCGCACAAAGGAGTACAGAAGGTATCCCTACAGCGCACAAAGGAGTACAGAAGGTTTCTCTACAGCGCACAAAGGAGTACAGGAAATATCTCTAGAACGAACAAAGGAGTACACGAGGTATCTCTACAGCGTACAAAGGAGTACAGAAGGTATCTCTACAGCGCACAAAGGAGTACAGAAGGTATCTCTACAGCGCACAAAGGAGTATAGAAGGTATCTCTACAGCGCACAAAGGAGTACAGAAGGTATCTCTACAGCGCACAAAGGAGTACAGAAGGTATCTCTACAGCGCACAAAGGAGTACAGAAGGTATCTCTACAGCGCACAAAGGAGTACAGAAGGTATCTCTACAGCGCACAAAGGTGTACAGGAAATATCTCTAGAACGTACAAAGGAGTACACGAGGTATCTCTACAGCGTACAAAGGAGTACAGAAGGTATCTCTACAGCGTACAAAGGAGTACAGAAGGTGTCTCTACAGCGCACAAAGGAGTACAGAAGGTATCTCTACAGCGCACAAAGGAGTACAGAAGGTATCTCTACAGCGCACAAAGGAGAACAGGAAATATCTCTAGAACGTACAAAGGAGTACACGAGGTATCTCTACAGCGTACAAAGGAGTACAGAAGATATCTCTACAGCGCACAAAGGAGTACAGAAGGTATCTCTACAGCGCACAAAGGAGTATTGAAGGTATCTCTACAGCGCACAAAGGAGTACAGGAAATATCTCTAGAACGTACAAAGGAGAACACGAGGTATCTCTACAGCGCACAAAGGAGTACACGAGGTATCTCTACAGCGCACAAAGGAGTACAGAAGGTATCTCTACAGCGCACAAAGGAGTACAGAAGGTATCTCTACAGCGCACAAAGGAGTACAGGAAATATCTCTAGAACGTACAAAGGAGTACACGAGGTATCTCTACAGCGCACAAAGGAGTTCAGAAGGTATCTCTACAGCGCACAAAGGAGTACAGAAGGTATCTCTACAGCGCACAAAGGAGTACAGAAGGTATCTCTACAGCGCACAAAGGAGTACAGAAGGTATCTCTACAGCGCACAAAGGAGTACAGAAGGTATCTCTACAGCGCACAAAGGAGTACAGAAAGTATCTCTACAGCGCACAAAGAAGAACAGAAGGTATCTCTACAACGCACATAGGAGTACAGGAAATATCTCTCTAGAACGTACAAAGGAGTACACGAGGTATCTCTACAGCGTACAAAGGAGTACAGAAGGTATCTCTACAGCGCACAAAGGAGTACACGAGGTATCTCTACAGCGCACAAAGGAGTACAGAAGGTATCTCTACAGCGCACAAAGGAGTACAGAAGGTATCTCTACAGCGCACAAAGGAGTACAGAAGGTATCTCTACAGCGCACAAAGGAGCACAGAAGGTATCTCTACAGCGTACAAAGGAGTACACGAGGTATCTCTACAGCGCACAAAGGAGTACAGAAGGTATCTCTACAGCGCACAAAGGAGTACAGGAAATATCTCTAGAACGTACAAAGGAGTACACGAGGTATCTCTACAGCGCACAAAGGAAAACAGAAGGTATCTCTACAGCGCACAAAGGAGTACAGAAGGTATCTCTACAGCGCACAAAGGAGTACAGAAAATATCTCTAGAACGTACAACGGAGTACACGAGGTATCTCTACAGCGCACAAAGGAGTACAGAAGGTATCTCTACAGCGCACAAAGGAGTACAGAAGGTATCTCTACAGCGCACAAAGGAGTACAGAAGGTATCTCTACAGCGCACAAAGGAGTACAGAAGGTATCTCTACAGCGCACAAAGGAGTACAGAAGGTATCTCTACTGCGCACAGAGGAGTACAGAAGGTATCTCTACAGCGCACAAAGGAGTACAGAAGGTATCTCTACAGCGCACAAAGGAGTACAGGAAATATCTCTAGAACGTACAAAGGAGTACACGAGGTATCTCTACAGCGTACAAAGGAGTACATAAGGTATCTCTACAGCGCCAAAAGGAGTACAGAAGGTATCTCTACAGCGTACAAAGGAGTACAGAAGGTATCTCTACAGCGCACAAAAGAGTACAGAAGGTATCTCTACAGCGCACAAAGGAGTACAGAAGGTATCTCTACAGCGCACAAAGGAGTAAAGAAGGTATCTCTACAGCGCACAAAGGAGTACAGAAGGTATCTCTACAGCGCACAAAGGAGTACAGGAAATATCTCTACAGCGTACAAAGGAGTACAGAAGGTATCTCTACAGCGCACAAAGGAGTACAGAAGGTATCTCTACAGCGCACAAAGGAGTACAGAAGGTATCTCTACAGCGCACAAAGGAGTACAGAAGGTATCTCTACAGCGCACAAAGGAGTACAGGAAATATCTCTAGAACGTACAAAGGAGTACACGAGGTATCTCTACAGCGCACAAAGGAGTACAGAAGGTATCTCTACAGCGCACAAAGGAGTACAGAAGGTATCTCTACAGCGCACAAAGGTGTACAGGAAATATCTCTAGAACGTACAAAGGAGTACACGAGGTATCTCTACAGCGTACAAAGGAGTACAGAAGGTATCTCTACAGCGCACAAAGGAGTACAGAAGGTATCTCTACAGCGCACAAAGGAGTACAGAAGGTATCTCTACAGCGCACAAAGGAGTACAGAAGGTATCTCTACAGCGCACAAAGGAGTACATGAAATATCTCTAGAACGTACTAAGGAGTACACGAGGTATCTCTACAGCGTACAAAGGAGTACAGAAGGTATCTCTACAGCGCACAAAGGAGTACAGAAGGTATCTCTACAGCGCACAAAGGAGTACAGAAGGTATCTCTACAGCGCACAAAGGAGTACAGAAGGTATCTCTACAGCGCACAAAGGAGTACAGAAGGTATCTCTACAGCGCACAAAAGAGTACAGGAAATATCTCTAGAACGTACAAAGGAGTACACGAGGTATCTCTACAGCGTACAAAAGAGTACAGAAGGTATCTCTACAGCGTACAAAGGAGTACAGAAGGTATCTCTACAGCGCACAAAGGAGTACAGAAGGTATCTCTACAGCGCACAAAGGAGTACAGAAGGTATCTCTACAGCGCACAAAGGAGTACAGGAAATATCTCTAGAACGTACAAAGGAGTACACGAGGTATCTCTACAGCGCACAAAGGAAAACAAAAGGTATCTCTACAGCGCACAAAGAAGTACAGGAAATATCTCTAGAACGTACAAAGGAGTACACGAGGTATCTCTACAGCGTACAAAGGAGTACAGAAGGTATCTCTACAGCGCACAAAGGAGTACAGAAGGTATCTCTACAGCGCACAAAGGGGTACAGAAGGTATCTCTACAGCGCACAAAGGAGTACAGGAAATATCCCTAGAACGTACAAAGGAGTACACGAGGTATCTCTACAGCGTACAAAGGAGTACAGAAAGTATCTCTACAGCGCACAAAGGAGTACAGAAGGTATCTCTACAGCGCACAAAGGAGGTCTGAAAATATCTCTAGAACGTACAAAGGAGTACACGAGGTATCTCTACAGCGTACAAAGGAGTACAGAAGGTATCTCTACAGCGCACAAAGGAGTACAGGAAATATCTCTAGAACGTACAAAGGAGTACACGAGGTATCTCTACAGCGTACAAAGGAGTACAGAAGGTATCTCTACAGCGCACAAAGGAGTACAGAAGGTATCTCTACAGCGCACAAAGGAGTACAGAAGGTATCTCTACAGCGCACAAAGGAGTACAGGAAATATCTCTAGAACGTACAAAGGAGTACACGAGGTATCTCTACAGCGTACAAAGGAGTACAGAAGGTATCTCTACAGCGCACAAAGGAGTACAGGAAATATCTCTAGAACGTACAAAGGAGTACAGAAGGTATCTCTACAGCGCACAAAGGAGTACAGAAGGTATCTCTACAGCGCACAAAGGAGTACAGAAGGTATCTCTACAGCGCACAAAGGAATACAGAAGGTATCTCTACAGCGCACAAAGGAGTACAGAAGGTATCTCTACAGCGCACAAAGGAGTACAGGAAATATCTCTAGAACGTACAAAGGAGTACACGAGGTATCTCTACAGCGTACAAAGGAGTACATAAGGTATCTCTACAGCGCACAAAGGAGTACAGAAGGTATCTCTACAGCGTACAAAGGAGTACAGAAGGTATCTCTACAGCGCACAAAAGAGTACAGAAGGTATCTCTACAGCGCACAAAGGAGTACAGAAGGTATCTCTACAGCGCACAAAGGAGTAAAGAAGGTATCTCTACAGCGCACAAAGGAGTACAGAAGGTATCTCTACAGCGCACAAAGGAGTACAGGAAATATCTCTACAGCGTACAAAGGAGTACAGAAGGTATCTCTACAGCGCACAAAGGAGTACAGAAGGTATCTCTACAGCGCACAAAGGAGTACAGAAGGTATCTCTACAGCGCACAAAGAAGTACAGAAGGTATCTCTACAGCGCACAAAGGAGTACAGGAAATATCTCTAGAACGTACAAAGGAGTACACGAGGTATCTCTACAGCGCACAAAGGAGTACAGAAGGTATCTCTACAGCGTGCAAAGGAGTACAGAAGGTATCTCTACAGCGCACAAAGGTGTACAGGAAATATCTCTAGAACGTACAAAGGAGTACACGAGGTATCTCTACAGCGCACAAAGGAGTACAGAAGGTATCTCTACAGCGCACAAAGGAGTACAGAAGGTATCTCTACAGCGCACAAAGGAGTACAGAAGGTATCTCTACAGCGTACAAAGGAGTACACGAGGTATCTCTACAGCGCACAAAGGAGTACAGAAGGTATCTCTACAGCGCACAAAGGAGTACAGGAAATATCTCTAGAACGTACAAAGGAGTACACGAGGTATCTCTACAGCGCACAAAGGAAAACAGAAGGTATCTCTACAGCGCACAAAGGAGTACAGAAGGTATCTCTACAGCGCACAAAGGAGTACAGAAAATATCTCTAGAACGTACAACGGAGTACACGAGGTATCTCTACAGCGCACAAAGGAGTACAGAAGGTATCTCTACAGCGCACAAAGGAGTACAGAAGGTATCTCTACAGCGCACAAAGGAGTACAGAAGGTATCTCTACAGCGCACAAAGGAGTACAGAAGGTATCTCTACAGCGCACAAAGGAGTACAGAAGGTATCTCTACAGCGCACAGAGGAGTACAGAAGGTATCTCTACAGCGCACAAAGGAGTACAGAAGGTATCTCTACAGCGCACAAAGGAGTACAGGAAATATCTCTAGAACGTACAAAGGAGTACACGAGGTATCTCTACAGCGTACAAAGGAGTACATAAGGTATCTCTACAGCGCACAAAGGAGTACAGAAGGTATCTCTACAGCGTACAAAGGAGTACAGAAGGTATCTCTACAGCGCACAAAAGAGTACAGAAGGTATCTCTACAGCGCACAAAGGAGTACAGAAGGTATCTCTACAGCGCACAAAGGAGTAAAGAAGGTATCTCTACAGCGCACAAAGGAGTACAGAAGGTATCTCTACAGCGCACAAAGGAGTACAGGAAATATCTCTACAGCGTACAAAGGAGTACAGAAGGTATCTCTACAGCGCACAAAGGAGTACAGAAGGTATCTCTACAGCGCACAAAGGAGTACAGAAGGTATCTCTACAGCGCACAAAGGAGTACAGAAGGTATCTCTACAGCGCACAAAGGAGTACAGGAAATATCTCTAGAACGTACAAAGGAGTACACGAGGTATCTCTACAGCGCACAAAGGAGTACAGAAGGTATCTCTACAGCGCACAAAGGAGTACAGAAGGTATCTCTACAGCGCACAAAGGTGTACAGGAAATATCTCTAGAACGTACAAAGGAGTACACGAGGTATCTCTACAGCGTACAAAGGAGTACAGAAGGTATCTCTACAGCGCACAAAGGAGTACAGAAGGTATCTCTACAGCGCACAAAGGAGTACAGAAGGTATCTCTACAGCGCACAAAGGAGTACAGAAGGTATCTCTACAGCGCACAAAGGAGTACATGAAATATCTCTAGAACGTACTAAGGAGTACACGAGGTATCTCTACAGCGTACAAAGGAGTACAGAAGGTATCTCTACAGCGCACAAAGGAGTACAGAAGGTATCTCTACAGCGCACAAAGGAGTACAGAAGGTATCTCTACAGCGCACAAAGGAGTACAGAAGGTATCTCTACAGCGCACAAAGGAGTACAGAAGGTATCTCTACAGCGCACAAAAGAGTACAGGAAATATCTCTAGAACGTACAAAGGAGTACACGAGGTATCTCTACAGCGTACAAAGGAGTACAGAAGGTATCTCTACAGCGTACAAAGGAGTACAGAAGGTATCTCTACAGCGCACAAAGGAGTACAGAAGGTATCTCTACAGCGCACAAAGGAGTACAGAAGGTATCTCTACAGCGCACAAAGGAGTACAGGAAATATCTCTAGAACGTACAAAGGAGTACACGAGGTATCTCTACAGCGCACAAAGGAAAACAGAAGGTATCTCTACAGCGCACAAAGAAGTACAGGAAATATCTCTAGAACGTACAAAGGAGTACACGAGGTATCTCTACAGCGTACAAAGGAGTACAGAAGGTATCTCTACAGCGCACAAAGGAGTACAGAAGGTATCTCTACAGCGCACAAAGGGGTACAGAAGGTATCTCTACAGCGCACAAAGGAGTACAGGAAATATCCCTAGAACGTACAAAGGAGTACACGAGGTATCTCTACAGCGTACAAAGGAGTACAGAAGGTATCTCTACAGCGCACAAAGGTGTACAGAAGGTATCTCTACAGCGCACAAAGGAGGTCTGAAAATATCTCTAGAACGTACAAAGGAGTACACGAGGTATCTCTACAGCGTACAAAGGAGTACAGAAGGTATCTCTACAGCGCACAAAGGAGTACAGGAAATATCTCTAGAACGTACAAAGGAGTACACGAGGTATCTCTACAGCGTACAAAGGAGTACAGAAGGTATCTCTACAGCGCACAAAGGAGTACAGAAGGTATCTCTACAGCGCACAAAGGAGTACAGAAGGTATCTCTACAGCGCACAAAGGAGTACAGGAAATATCTCTAGAACGTACAAAGGAGTACACGAGGTATCTCTACAGCGTACAAAGGAGTACAGAAGGTATCTCTACAGCGCACAAAGGAGTACAGGAAATATCTCTAGAACGTACAAAGGAGTACAGAAGGTATCTCTACAGCGCACAAAGGAGTACAGAAGGTATCTCTACAGCGCACAAAGGAGTACAGAAGATATCTCTACAGCGCACAAAGGAGTACAGAAGGTATCTCTACAGCGCACAAAGGAGTACAGAAGGTATCTCTACAGCGCACAAAGGAGTACAGGAAATATCTCTAGAACGTACAAAGGAGTACACGAGGTATCTCTACAGCGTACAAAGGAGTACATAAGGTATCTCTACAGCGCACAAAGGAGTACAGAAGGTATCTCTACAGCGTACAAAGGAGTACAGAAGGTATCTCTACAGTGCACAAAAGAGTACAGAAGGTATCTCTACAGCGCACAAAGGAGTACAGAAGGTATCTCTACAGCGCACAAAGGAGTAAAGAAGGTATCTCTACAGCGCACAAAGGAGTACAGAAGGTATCTCTACAGCGCACAAAGGAGTACAGGAAATATCTCTACAGCGTACAAAGGAGTACAGAAGGTATCTCTACAGCGCACAAAGGAGTACAGAAGGTATCTCTACAGCGCACAAAGGAGTACAGAAGGTATCTCTACAGCGCACAAAGGAGTACAGAAGGTATCTCTACAGCGCACAAAGGAGTACAGGAAATATCTCTAGAACGTACAAAGGAGTACACGAGGTATCTCTACAGCGCACAAAGGAGTACAGAAGGTATCTCTACAGCGCGCAAAGGAGTACAGAAGGTATCTCTACAGCGCACAAAGGTGTACAGGAAATATCTCTAGAACGTACAAAGGAGTACACGAGGTATCTCTACAGCGTACAAAGGAGTACAGAAGGTATCTCTACAGCGCACAAAGGAGTACAGAAGGTATCTCTACAGCGCACAAAGGAGTACAGAAGGTATCTCTACAGCGCACAAAGGAGTACAGAAGGTATCTCTACAGCGCACAAAGGAGTACAGAAGGTATCTCTACAGCGCACAAAAGAGTACAGGAAATATCTCTAGAACGTACAAAGGAGTACACGAGGTATCTCTACAGCGTACAAAGGAGTACAGAAGGTATCTCTACAGCGTACAAAGGAGTACAGAAGGTATCTCTACAGCGCACAAAGGAGTACAGAAGGTATCTCTACAGCGCACAAAGGAGTACAGAAGGTATCTCTACAGCGCACAAAGGAGTACAGGAAATATCTCTAGAACGTACAAAGGAGTACACGAGGTATCTCTACAGCGCACAAAGGAAAACAGAAGGTATCTCTACAGCGCACAAAGAAGTACAGGAAATATCTCTAGAACGTACAAAGGAGTACACGAGGTATCTCTACAGCGTACAAAGGAGTACAGAAGGTATCTCTACAGCGCACAAAGGAGTACAGAAGGTATCTCTACAGCGCACAAAGGGGTACAGAAGGTATCTCTACAGCGCACAAAGGAGTACAGGAAATATCCCTAGAACGTACAAAGGAGTACACGAGGTATCTCTACAGCGTACAAAGGAGTACAGAAGGTATCTCTACAGCGCACAAAGGAGTACAGAAGGTATCTCTACAGCGCACAAAGGAGGTCTGAAAATATCTCTAGAACGTACAAAGGAGTACACGAGGTATCTCTACAGCGTACAAAGGAGTACAGAAGGTATCTCTACAGCGCACAAAAGAGTACAGGAAATATCTCTAGAACGTACAAAGGAGTACACGAGGTATCTCTACAGCGTACAAAGGAGTACAGAAGGTATCTCTACAGCGCACAAAGGAGTACAGAAGGTATCTCTACAGCGCACAAAGGAGTACAGAAGGTATCTCTACAGCGCACAAAGGAGTACAGGAAATATCTCTAGAACGTACAAAGGAGTACACGAGGTATCTCTACAGCGTACAAAGGAGTACAGAAGGTATCTCTACAGCGCACAAAGGAGTACAGGAAATATCTCTAGAACGTACAAAGGAGTACAGAAGGTATCTCTACCGCGCACAAAGGAGTACAGAAGGTATCTCTACAGCGCACAAAGGAGTACAGAAGGTATCTCTACAGCGCACAAAGGAGTACAGAAGGTATCTCTACAGCGCACAAAGGAGTACAGAAGGTATTTCTACAGCGCACAAAGGAGTACAGGAAATATCTCTAGAACGTACAAAGGAGTACACGAGGTATCTCTACAGCGTACAAAGGAGTACAGAAGGTATCTCTACAGCGCACAAAGGAGTACAGAAGGTATCTCTACAGCGCACAAAGGAGTACAGAAGGTATCTCTACAGCGCACAAAGGAGTACAGAAGGTATCTCTACAGCGCACAAAGGAGTAGAGGAAATATCTCTAGAACGTACAAAGGAGTACACGAGGTATCTCTACAGCGTACAAAGGAGTACAGAAGGTATCTCTACAGCGCACAAAGGAGTACAAAAGGTATCTCTACAGCGCACAAAGGAGTACAGAAGGTATTTCTACAGCGCACAAAGGAGTACAGAAGGTATCTCTACAGCGCACAAAGGAGTACAGAAGGTATCTCTACAGCGCACAAAGGAGTACAGAAGGTATCTCTACAGCGCACAAAGGAGTACAGGAAATATCTCTAGAACGTACAAAGGAGTACACGAGGTATCTCTACAGCGTACGAAGGAGTACAGAAGGTATCTCTACAGCGCACAAAGGAGTACAGAAGGTATCTCTACAGCGCACAAAGGAGTACAGAAGGTATCTCTACAGCGCACAAAGGAGTACAGAAGGTATCTCTACAGCGCACAAAGGAGTACAGGAAATATCTCTAGAACGTACAAAGGAGTACACGAGGTATCTCTACAGCGTACAAAGGAGTACAGAAGGTATCTCTACAGCTCACAAAGGAGTACAGAAGGTATCTCTACAGCGCACAAAGGAGTACAGAAGGTATCTCTACAGCGCACAAAGGAGTACAGAAGGTATCTCTACAGCGCACAAAGGAGTACAGGAAATATCTCTAGAACGTACAAAGGAGTACACGAGGTATCTCTACAGCGTACAAAGGAGTACAGAAGGTATCTCTACAGCGCACAAAGGAGTACAGGAAATATCTCTAGAACGTACAAAGGAGTACACGAGGTATCTCTACAGCGTACAAAGGAGTACAGAAGGTATCTCTACAGCGCACAAAGGAGTACAGAAGGTATCTCTACAGCGCACAAAGGAGTACAGAAGGTATCTCTACAGCGCACAAAGGAGTACAGGAAATATCTCCAGAACGTACAAAGAAGTACACGAGGTATCCCTACAGCGTACAAAGGAGTACAGAAGGTATCTCTACAGCGCACAAAGGAGTACAGGAAATATCTCTAGAACGTACAAAGGAGTACAGAAGGTATCTCTACAGCGCGCAAAGGAGTACAGAAGGTATCTCTACAGCCCACAAAGGAGTACAGAAGGTATCTCTACAGCGCACAAAGGAGTACAGAAGGTATCTCTACAGCGCACAAAGGAGTACAGAAGGTATCTCTACAGCGCACAAAGGAGTACAGAAGGTATCTCTACAGCGCACAAAGGAGTACAGGAAATATCTCTAGAACGTACAAAGGAGTACACGAGGTATCTCTACAGCGTACAAAGGAGTACAGAAGGTATCTCTACAGCGCACAAAGGAGTACAGAAGGTATCTCTACAGCGCACAAAGGAGTACAGAAGGTATCTCTACAGCGCACAAAGGAGTACAGAAGGTATCTCTACATCGCACAAAGGAGTACAGGAAATATCTCTAGAACGTACAAAGGAGTACACGAGGTATCTCTACAGCGTACAAAGGAGTACAGAAGGTATCTCTACAGCGCACAAAGGAGTACAGGAAATATCTCTAGAACGTACAAAGGAGTACAGAAGGTATCTCTACAGCGCACAATGGAGTACAGAAGGTATCTCTACAGCGCACGAAGGAGTACAGGAAATATCTCTAGAACGTACGAAGGAGTACACGAGGTATCTCTACAGCGTACAATGGAGTACAGAAGGTATCTCTACTCCGCACAAAGGAGTACAGAAGGTATCTCTACAGCGTAAAAAGGAGTACAGAAGGTATCTCTACAGCGCACAAAGGAGTACAGAAGGTATCTCTACAGCGCACAAAGGAGTACAGAAGGTATCTCTACAGCGAACAAAGGAGTACAGAAGGTATCTGTACAGCGCACAAAGGAGTACAGGAAATATCTCTAGAACGTACAAAGGAGTACACGAGGTATCTCTACAGCTTACAAAGGAGTACAGAAGGTATCTCTACAGCGTACAAAGGAGTACAGAAGGTATCTCTACAGCGCACAAAGGAGTACAGAAGGTATCTCTACAGCGCACAAAGGAGTACAGAAGGTATCTCTACAGCGTACAAAGGAGTACAGAAGGTATCTCTACAGCGCACAAAGGAGTACAGAAGGTATCTCTACAGCGCACAAAGGAGTACAGAAGGTATCTCTACAGCGCACAAAGGAGTACAGGAAATATCTCTAGAACGTACAAAGGAGTACAGAAGGTATCTCTACAGCGCACAATGGAGTACAGAAGGTATCTCTACAGCGCACGAAGGAGTACAGGAAATATCTCTAGAACGTACGAAGGAGTACACGAGGTATCTCTACAGCGTACAATGGAGTACAGAAGGTACCTCTACTCCGCACAAAGGAGTACAGAAGGTATCTCTACAGCGTACAAAGGAGTACAGAAGGTATCTCTACAGCGCACAAAGGAGTACAGGAAATATCTCTAGAACGTACAAAGGAGTACACGAGGTATCTCTACAGCGTACAAAGGAGTACAGAAGGTATCTCTACAGCGCACAAAGGAGTACAGAAGGTATCTCTACAGCGTACAAAGGAGTACAGAAGGTATCTCTACAGCGCACAAAGGAGTACAGAAGGTATCTCTACAGCGCACAAAGGAGTACAGAAGGTATCTCTACAGCGCACAAAGGAATACAGAAGGTATCTCTACAGCGCACAAAGGAGTACAGAAGGTATCTCTACAGCGCACAAAGGAGTACAGAAGGTATCTCAAGAGCGCACAAAGGAATACAGAAGGTATCTCTACAGCGCACAAAGGAGTACAGAAGGTATCTCTACAGCGCACAAAGGAGTACAGAAGGTATCTCTACAGCGCACAAAGGAGTACAGGAAATATCTCTAGAACGTACAAAGGAGTACACGAGGTATCTCTACAGCGTACAAAGGAGTACAGAAGGTATCTCTACAGCGCACAAAGGAGTACAGAAGGTATCTCTACAGCGCACAAAGGAGTACAGGAAATATCTCTAGAACGTACAAAGGAGTACACGAGGTATCTCTACAGCGTACAAAGGAGTACAGAAGGTATCTCTACAGCGCACAAAGGAGTACAGAAGGTATCTCTACAGCGCACAAAGGAGTACAGAAGGTATCTCTACAGCGCACAAAGGAGTACAGGAAATATCTCTAGAACGTACGAAGGAGTACACGAGGTATCTCTACAGCGTACAAAGGAGTACAGAAGGTATCTCTACAGCGCACAAAGGAGTACAGAAGGTATCTCTACAGCGCACAAAGGAGTACAGAAGGTATCTCTACAGCGCACAAAGGAGTACAGAAGGTATCTCTACAGCGCACAAAGGAGTACAGAAGGTATCTCTACAGCGCACAAAGGAGTACAGAAGGTATCTCTACAGCGCACAAAGGAGTACAGGAAATATCTCTAGAACGTACAAAGGAGTACACGAGGTATCTCTACAGCGTACAAAGGAGTACAGAAGGTATCTCTACAGCGCACAAAGGAGTACAGAAGGTATCTCTACAGCGTACAAAGGAGTACAGAAGGTATCTCTACAGCGCACAAAGGAGTACAGGAAATATCTCTAGAACGTACAAAGGAGTACACGAGGTATCTCTACAGCGTACAAAGGAGTACAGAAGGTATCTCTACAGCGCACAAAGGAGTACAGAAGGTATCTCTACAGCGTACAAAGGAGTACAGAAGGTATCTCTACAGCGCACAAAGGAGTACAGAAGGTATCTCTACAGCGCACAAAGGAGTACAGAAGGTATCTCTACAGCGCACAAAGGAGTACAGGAAATATCTCTAGAACGTACAAAGGAGTACAGAAGGTATCTCTACAGCGCACAATGGAGTACAGAAGGTATCTCTACAGCGCACGAAGGAGTACAGGAAATATCTCTAGAACGTACGAAGGAGTACACGAGGTATCTCTACAGCGTACAATGGAGTACAGAAGGTATCTCTACTCCGCACAAAGGAGTACAGAAGGTATCTCTACAGCGTACAAAGGAGTACAGAAGGTATCTCTACAGCGCACAAAGGAGTACAGAAGGTATCTCTACAGCGCACAAAGGAGTACAGAAGGTATCTCTACAGCGAACAAAGGAGTACAGAAGGTATCTGTACAGCGCACAAAGGAGTACAGGAAATATCTCTAGAACGTACAAAGGAGTACACGAGGTATCTCTACAGCTTACAAAGGAGTACAGAAGGTATCTCTACAGCGTACAAAGGAGTACAGAAGGTTTCTCTACAGCGCACAAAGGAGTACAGAAGGTATCTCTACAGCGCACAAAGGAGTACAGAAGGTATCTCTACAGCGCACAAAGGAGTACAGAAGGAATCTCTACAGCGCACAAAGGAGTACAGAAGGTATCTCCACAGCGCACAAAGGAGTACAGGAAATATCTCTAGAACGTACAAAGTTGTACACGAGGTATCTCTATAGCGTGCAAAGGAGTACAGAAGGTATCTCTACAGCGCACAAAGGAGTACAGAAGGTATCTCTACAGCGCACAAAGGAGTACAGAAGGTATCTCTACAGCGCACAAAGGAGTACAGGAAATATCTCTAGAACGTACAAAGGAGTACACGAGGTATCTCTACAGCGTACAAAGGAGTACAGAAGGTATCTCTACAGCGCACAAAGGAGTACAGAAGGTATCTCTACAGCGCACAAAGGAGTACAGGAAATATCTCTAGAACGTACAAAGGAGTACACGAGGTATCTCTACAGCGTACAAAGGAGTACAGGAAATATCTCTAGAACGTACAAAGGAGTACAGAAGGTATCTCTACAGCGCACAAAGGAGTACAGAAGGTATCTCTACAGCGCACAAAGGAGTACAGAAGGTATCTCTTCAGCGCACAAAGGAGTACAGGAAATATCTCTAGAACGTACAAAGGAGTACACGAGGTATCTCTACCGCGTACAAAGGAGTACAGAAGGTATCTCAAGAGCGCACAAAGGAATACAGAAGGTATCTCTACAGCGCACAAAGGAGTACAGAAGGTATCTCTACAGCGCACAAAGGAGTACAGAAGGTATCTCTACAGCGCACAAAGGAATACAGAAGGTATCTCTACAGCGCACAAAGGAGTACAGAAGGTATCTCTACAGCGCACAAAGGAGTACAGAAGGTATCTCTACAGCGCACAAAGGAATACAGAAGGTATCTCTACAGCGCACAAAGGAGTACAGAAGGTATCTCTACAGCGCACAAAGGAGTACAGAAGGTATCTCAAGAGCGCACAAAGGAATACAGAAGGTATCTCTACAGCGCACAAAGGAGTACAGAAGGTATCTCTACAGCGCACAAAGGAGTACAGAAGGTATCTCTACAGCGCACAAAGGAGTACAGGAAATATCTCTAGAACGTACAAAGGAGTACACGAGGTATCTCTACAGCGTACAAAGGAGTACAGAAGGTATCTCTACAGCGCACAAAGGAGTACAGAAGGTATCTCTACAGCGCACAAAGGAGTACAGAAGGTATCTCTACAGCGCACAAAGGAGTACAGAAGGTATCTCTACATCGCACAAAGGAGTACAGGAAATATCTCTAGAACGTACAAAGGAGTACACGAGGTATCTCTACAGCGTACAAAGGAGTACAGAAGGTATCTCTACAGCGCACAAAGGAGTACAGAAGGTATCTCTACAGCGCACAAAGGAGTACAGAAGGTATCTCTACAGCGCACAAAGGAGTACAGAAGGTATCTCTACAGCGCACAAAGGAGTACAGGAAATATCTCTAGAACGTACAAAGGAGTACACGAGGTATCTCTACAGCGTACAAAGGAGTACAGAAGGTATCTCTACAGCGCACAAAGGAGTACAGAAGGTATCTCTACAGCGCACAAAGGAGTACAGAAGGTATCTCTACAGCGCACAAAGGAGTACAGAAGGTATCTCTACAGCGCACAAAGGAGTACAGGAAATATCTCTAGAACGTACAAAGGAGTATACGAGGTATCTCTACAGCGTACAAAGGAGTACAGAAGGTATCTCTACAGCGCACAAAGGAGTACAGAAGGTATCTCTACAGCGCACAAAAGAGTACAGAAGGTATCTCTACAGCGCACAAAGGAGTACAGAAGGTATCTCTACAGCGCACAAAGGAGTACAGGAAATATCTCTAGAACGTACAAAGGAGTACACGAGGTATCTCTACAGCGTACAAAGGAGTACAGAAGGTATCTCTACAGCGCACAAAGGAGTACAGAAGGTATCTCTACAGCGCACAAAGGAGTACAGAAGGTATCTCTACAGCGAACAAAGGAGTACAGAAGGTATCTGTACAGCGCACAAAGGAGTACAGGAAATATCTCTAGAACGTACAAAGGAGTACACGAGGTATCTCTACAGCTTACAAAGGAGTACAGAAGGTATCTCTACAGCGTACAAAGGAGTACAGAAGGTATCTCTACAGCGCACAAAGGAGTACAGAAGGTATCTCTACAGCGCACAAAGGAGTACAGAAGGTATCTCTACAGCGCACAAAGGAGTACAGAAGGAATCTCTAGAGCGCACAAAGGAGTACAGAAGGTATCTCCACAGCGCACAAAGGAGTACAGGAAATATCTCTAGAACGTACAAAGTTGTACACGAGGTATCTCTATAGCGTGCAAAGGAGTACAGAAGGTATCTCTACAGCGCACAAAGGAGTACAGAAGGTATCTCTACAGCGCACAAAGGAGTACAGAAGGTATCTCTACAGCGCACAAAGAAGTACAGGAAATATCTCTAGAACGTACAAAGGAGTACACGAGGTATCTCTACAGCGTACAAAGGAGTACAGAAGGTACCTCTACAGCGCACAAAGGAGTACAGAAGGTATCTCTACAGCGCACAAAGGAGTACAGGAAATATCTCTAGAACGTACAAAGGAGTACACGAGGTATCTCTACAGCGTACAAAGGAGTACAGAAGGTATCTCTACAGCGCACAAAGGAGTACAGAAGGTATCTCTACAGCGCACAAAGGAGTACAGGAAATATCTCTAGAACGTATAAAGGAGTACACGAGGTATCTCTACAGCGTACAAAGGAGTACAGAAGGTATCTCTACAGCGCACAAAGGAGTACAGAAGGTATCTCTACAGCGCACAAAGGAGTACAGAAGGTATCTCTACAGCGCACAAAGGAGTACAGATGGTATCTCTACAGCGCACAAAGGAGTACAGGAAATATCTATAGAACGTACAAAGGAGTACACGAGGTATCTCTACAGCGTACAAAGGAGTACAGAAGGTATCTCTACAGCGCACAAAGGAGTACAGAAGGTATCTCTACAGCGCACAAAGGAGTACAGGAAATATCTCTAGAACGTACAAAGGAGTACACGAGGTATCTCTACAGCGTAAAGGAGTACAGAAGGTATCTCTACAGCGCACAAAGGAGAACATAAGGTATCTCTACAGCGCACAAAGGAGTACAGAAGGTATCTCTACAGCGCACAAAGGAGTACAGAAGGTATTTCTACAGCGCACAAAGGAGTACAGGAAATATCTCTAGAACGTACAAAGGAGTACACGATGTATCTCTACAGCGTACAAAGGAGTACAGAAGGTATCTCTACAGCGCACAAAGGAGTACAGAAGGTATCTCTACAGCGCACAAAGGAGTACAGAAGGTATCTCTACAGCGCACAAAGGAGTACAGAAGGTATCTCTACAGCGCACAAAGGAGTACAGAAGGTATCTCTACAGCGCACAAAGGAGTACAGAAGGTATCTCTACAGCGCACAAAGGAGTACAGAAGGTATCTCTACAGCGCACAAAGGTGTACAGGAAATATCTCTAGAACGTACAAAGGAGTACACGAGGTATCTCTACAGCGTACAAAGGAGTACAGAAGGTATCTCTACAGCGTACAAAGGAGTACAGAAGGTATCTCTACAGCGCACAAAGGAGTACAGAAGGTATCTCTACAGCGCACAAAGGAGTACAGAAGGTATCTCTACAGCGCACAAAGGAATACAGGAAATATCTCTAGAACGTACAAAGGAGTACACGAGGTATCTCTACAGCGTACAAAGGAGTACAGAAGGTATCTCTACAGCGCACAAAGGAGTACAGAAGGTATCTCTACAGCGCACAAAGGAGTACAGAAGGTATCTCTACAGCGCACAAAGGAGTACAGGAAATATCTCTAGAACGTACAAAGGAGTACACGAGGTATCTCTACAGCGTACAAAGGAGTACAGAAGGTATCTCTACAGCGTACAAAGGAGTACAGAAGGTATCTCTACAGCGCACAAAGGAGTACAGAAGGTATCTCTACAGCGCACAAAGGAGTACAGAAGGTATCTCTACAGCGCACAAAGGAGTACAGAAGGTATCTCTACAGCGCACAAAGGAGTACAGGAAATATCTCTAGAACGTACAAAGGAGTACACGAGGTATCTCTTCAGCGTACAAAGAAGTACAGAAGGTATCTCTACAGCGCACAAAGGAGTACAGAAGGTATCTCTACAGCGCACAAAGGAGTACAGCAGGTATCTCTACAGCGCACAAAGGAGTACAGAAGGTATCTCTACAGCGTACAAAGGAGTACACGAGGTATCTCTACAGCGCACAAAGGAGTACAGAAGGTATCTCTACAGCGCACAAAGGAGTACAGAAGGTATCTCTACAGCGCACAAAGGAGTACAGAAGGTATCTCTACAGCGCACAAAGGAGTACAGAAGGTATCTCTACAGCGTACAAAGGAGTACACGAGGTATCTCTACAGCGCAAAAAGGAGTACAGGAAATATCTCTAGAACGTACAAAGGAGTACACGAGGTATCTCTACAGCGCACAAAGGAGTACAGAAGGTATCTCTACAGCGCACAAAGGAGTACAGAAGGTATCTCTACAGCGCACAAAGGAGTACAGAAGGTATCTCTACAGCGTACAAAGGAGTACACGAGGTATCTCTACAGCGCACAAAGGAGTACAGAAGGTATCTCTACAGCGCACAAAGGAGTACAGAAGGTATCTCTACAGCGCAAAAAGGAGTACAGGAAATATCTCTAGAACGTACAAAGGAGTACACGAGGTATCTCTACAGCGTACAAAGGAGTACAGAAGGTATCTCTACAGCGTACAAAGGAGTACAGAAGGTATCTCTACAGCGCACAAAGGAGTACAGAAGGTATCTCTACAGCGCACAAAGGAGTACAGGAAATATCTCTAGAACGTACAAAGGAGTACACGAGGTATTTCTACAGCGTACAAAGGAGTACAGAAGGTATCTCTACAGCGCACAAAGGAGTACAGAAGGTATCTCTACAGCGCACAAAGGAGTACAGAAGGTATCTCTACAGCGCACAAAGGAGTACAGATGGTATCTCTACAGCGCACAAAGGAGTACAGGAAATATCTCTAGAACGTACAAAGGAGTACACGAGGTATCTCTACAGCGTACAAATGAGTACAGAAGGTATCTCTACAGCGCACAAAGGAGTACAGAAGGTATCTCTACAGCGCACAAAGGAGTACAGGAAATATCTCTAGAACGTACAAAGGAGTACACGAGGTATCTCTACAGCGTAAAGGAGTACAGAAGGTATCTCTACAGCGCACAAAGGAGTACAGAAGGTATCTCTACAGCGCACAAAGGAGTACAGAAGGTATCCCTACAGCGCACAAAGGAGTACAGAAGGTTTCTCTACAGCGCACAAAGGAGTACAGGAAATATCTCTAGAACGAACAAAGGAGTACACGAGGTATCTCTACAGCGTACAAAGGAGTACAGAAGGTATCTCTACAGCGCACAAAGGAGTACAGAAGGTATCTCTACAGCGCACAAAGGAGTATAGAAGGTATCTCTACAGCGCACAAAGGAGTACAGAAGGTATCTCTACAGCGCACAAAGGAGTACAGAAGGTATCTCTACAGCGCACAAAGGAGTACAGAAGGTATCTCTACAGCGCACAAAGGAGTACAGAAGGTATCTCTACAGCGCACAAAGGTGTACAGGAAATATCTCTAGAACGTACAAAGGAGTACACGAGGTATCTCTACAGCGTACAAAGGAGTACAGAAGGTATCTCTACAGCGTACAAAGGAGTACAGAAGGTGTCTCTACAGCGCACAAAGGAGTACAGAAGGTATCTCTACAGCGCACAAAGGAGTACAGAAGGTATCTCTACAGCGCACAAAGGAGAACAGGAAATATCTCTAGAACGTACAAAGGAGTACACGAGGTATCTCTACAGCGTACAAAGGAGTACAGAAGATATCTCTACAGCGCACAAAGGAGTACAGAAGGTATCTCTACAGCGCACAAAGGAGTATTGAAGGTATCTCTACAGCGCACAAAGGAGTACAGGAAATATCTCTAGAACGTACAAAGGAGAACACGAGGTATCTCTACAGCGCACAAAGGAGTACACGAGGTATCTCTACAGCGCACAAAGGAGTACAGAAGGTATCTCTACAGCGCACAAAGGAGTACAGAAGGTATCTCTACAGCGCACAAAGGAGTACAGGAAATATCTCTAGAACGTACAAAGGAGTACACGAGGTATCTCTACAGCGCACAAAGGAGTTCAGAAGGTATCTCTACAGCGCACAAAGGAGTACAGAAGGTATCTCTACAGCGCACAAAGGAGTACAGAAGGTATCTCTACAGCGCACAAAGGAGTACAGAAGGTATCTCTACAGCGCACAAAGGAGTACAGAAGGTATCTCTACAGCGCACAAAGGAGTACAGAAAGTATCTCTACAGCGCACAAAGAAGAACAGAAGGTATCTCTACAGCGCACATAGGAGTACAGGAAATATCTCTCTAGAACGTACAAAGGAGTACACGAGGTATCTCTACAGCGTACAAAGGAGTACAGAAGGTATCTCTACAGCGCACAAAGGAGTACACGAGGTATCTCTACAGCGCACAAAGGAGTACAGAAGGTATCTCTACAGCGCACAAAGGAGTACAGAAGGTATCTCTACAGCGCACAAAGGAGTACAGAAGGTATCTCTACAGCGCACAAAGGAGCACAGAAGGTATCTCTACAGCGTACAAAGGAGTACACGAGGTATCTCTACAGCGCACAAAGGAGTACAGAAGGTATCTCTACAGCGCACAAAGGAGTACAGGAAATATCTCTAGAACGTACAAAGGAGTACACGAGGTATCTCTACAGCGCACAAAGGAAAACAGAAGGTATCTCTACAGCGCACAAAGGAGTACAGAAGGTATCTCTACAGCGCACAAAGGAGTACAGAAAATATCTCTAGAACGTACAACGGAGTACACGAGGTATCTCTACAGCGCACAAAGGAGTACAGAAGGTATCTCTACAGCGCACAAAGGAGTACAGAAGGTATCTCTACAGCGCACAAAGGAGTACAGAAGGTATCTCTACAGCGCACAAAGGAGTACAGAAGGTATCTCTACAGCGCACAAAGGAGTACAGAAGGTATCTCTACAGCGCACAGAGGAGTACAGAAGGTATCTCTACAGCGCACAAAGGAGTACAGAAGGTATCTCTACAGCGCACAAAGGAGTACAGGAAATATCTCTAGAACGTACAAAGGAGTACACGAGGTATCTCTACAGCGTACAAAGGAGTACATAAGGTATCTCTACAGCGCCAAAAGGAGTACAGAAGGTATCTCTACAGCGTACAAAGGAGTACAGAAGGTATCTCTACAGCGCACAAAAGAGTACAGAAGGTATCTCTACAGCGCACAAAGGAGTACAGAAGGTATCTCTACAGCGCACAAAGGAGTAAAGAAGGTATCTCTACAGCGCACAAAGGAGTACAGAAGGTATCTCTACAGCGCACAAAGGAGTACAGGAAATATCTCTACAGCGTACAAAGGAGTACAGAAGGTATCTCTACAGCGCACAAAGGAGTACAGAAGGTATCTCTACAGCGCACAAAGGAGTACAGAAGGTATCTCTACAGCGCACAAAGGAGTACAGAAGGTATCTCTACAGCGCACAAAGGAGTACAGGAAATATCTCTAGAACGTACAAAGGAGTACACGAGGTATCTCTACAGCGCACAAAGGAGTACAGAAGGTATCTCTACAGCGCACAAAGGAGTACAGAAGGTATCTCTACAGCGCACAAAGGTGTACAGGAAATATCTCTAGAACGTACAAAGGAGTACACGAGGTATCTCTACAGCGTACAAAGGAGTACAGAAGGTATCTCTACAGCGCACAAAGGAGTACAGAAGGTATCTCTACAGCGCACAAAGGAGTACAGAAGGTATCTCTACAGCGCACAAAGGAGTACAGAAGGTATCTCTACAGCGCACAAAGGAGTACATGAAATATCTCTAGAACGTACTAAGGAGTACACGAGGTATCTCTACAGCGTACAAAGGAGTACAGAAGGTATCTCTACAGCGCACAAAGGAGTACAGAAGGTATCTCTACAGCGCACAAAGGAGTACAGAAGGTATCTCTACAGCGCACAAAGGAGTACAGAAGGTATCTCTACAGCGCACAAAGGAGTACAGAAGGTATCTCTACAGCGCACAAAAGAGTACAGGAAATATCTCTAGAACGTACAAAGGAGTACACGAGGTATCTCTACAGCGTACAAAGGAGTACAGAAGGTATCTCTACAGCGTACAAAGGAGTACAGAAGGTATCTCTACAGCGCACAAAGGAGTACAGAAGGTATCTCTACAGCGCACAAAGGAGTACAGAAGGTATCTCTACAGCGCACAAAGGAGTACAGGAAATATCTCTAGAACGTACAAAGGAGTACACGAGGTATCTCTACAGCGCACAAAGGAAAACAAAAGGTATCTCTACAGCGCACAAAGAAGTACAGGAAATATCTCTAGAACGTACAAAGGAGTACACGAGGTATCTCTACAGCGTACAAAGGAGTACAGAAGGTATCTCTACAGCGCACAAAGGAGTACAGAAGGTATCTCTACAGCGCACAAAGGGGTACAGAAGGTATCTCTACAGCGCACAAAGGAGTACAGGAAATATCCCTAGAACGTACAAAGGAGTACACGAGGTATCTCTACAGCGTACAAAGGAGTACAGAAAGTATCTCTACAGCGCACAAAGGAGTACAGAAGGTATCTCTACAGCGCACAAAGGAGGTCTGAAAATATCTCTAGAACGTACAAAGGAGTACACGAGGTATCTCTACAGCGTACAAAGGAGTACAGAAGGTATCTCTACAGCGCACAAAGGAGTACAGGAAATATCTCTAGAACGTACAAAGGAGTACACGAGGTATCTCTACAGCGTACAAAGGAGTACAGAAGGTATCTCTACAGCGCACAAAGGAGTACAGAAGGTATCTCTACAGCGCACAAAGGAGTACAGAAGGTATCTCTACAGCGCACAAAGGAGTACAGGAAATATCTCTAGAACGTACAAAGGAGTACACGAGGTATCTCTACAGCGTACAAAGGAGTACAGAAGGTATCTCTACAGCGCACAAAGGAGTACAGGAAATATCTCTAGAACGTACAAAGGAGTACAGAAGGTATCTCTACAGCGCACAAAGGAGTACAGAAGGTATCTCTACAGCGCACAAAGGAGTACAGAAGGTATCTCTACAGCGCACAAAGGAATACAGAAGGTATCTCTACAGCGCACAAAGGAGTACAGAAGGTATCTCTACAGCGCACAAAGGAGTACAGGAAATATCTCTAGAACGTTCAAAGGAGTACACGAGGTATCTCTACAGCGAACAAAGGAGTACATAAGGTATCTCTACAGCGCACAAAGGAGTACAGAAGGTATCTCTACAGCGTACAAAGGAGTACAGAAGGTATCTCTACAGCGCACAAAAGAGTACAGAAGGTATCTCTACAGCGCACAAAGGAGTACAGAAGGTATCTCTACAGCGCACAAAGGAGTAAAGAAGGTATCTCTACAGCGCACAAAGGAGTACAGAAGGTATCTCTACAGCGCACAAAGGAGTACAGGAAATATCTCTACAGCGTACAAAGGAGTACAGAAGGTATCTCTACAGCGCACAAAGGAGTACAGAAGGTATCTCTACAGCGCACAAAGGAGTACAGAAGGTATCTCTACAGCGCACAAAGAAGTACAGAAGGTATCTCTACAGCGCACAAAGGAGTACAGGAAATATCTCTAGAACGTACAAAGGAGTACACGAGGTATCTCTACAGCGCACAAAGGAGTACAGAAGGTATCTCTACAGCGTGCAAAGGAGTACAGAAGGTATCTCTACAGCGCACAAAGGTGTACAGGAAATTTCTCTAGAACGTACAAAGGAGTACACGAGGTATCTCTACAGCGCACAAAGGAGTACAGAAGGTATCTCTACAGCGCACAAAGGAGTACAGAAGGTATCTCTACAGCGCACAAAGGAGTACAGAAGGTATCTCTACAGCGTACAAAGGAGTACACGAGGTATCTCTACAGCGCACAAAGGAGTACAGAAGGTATCTCTACAGCGCACAAAGGAGTACAGGAAATATCTCTAGAACGTACAAAGGAGTACACGAGGTATCTCTACAGCGCACAAAGGAAAACAGAAGGTATCTCTACAGCGCACAAAGGAGTACAGAAGGTATCTCTACAGCGCACAAAGGAGTACAGAAAATATCTCTAGAACGTACAACGGAGTACACGAGGTATCTCTACAGCGCACAAAGGAGTACAGAAGGTATCTCTACAGCGCACAAAGGAGTACAGAAGGTATCTCTACAGCGCACAAAGGAGTACAGAAGGTATCTCTACAGCGCACAAAGGAGTACAGAAGGTATCTCTACAGCGCACAAAGGAGTACAGAAGGTATCTCTACAGCGCACAGAGGAGTACAGAAGGTATCTCTACAGCGCACAAAGGAGTACAGAAGGTATCTCTACAGCGCACAAAGGAGTACAGGAAATATCTCTAGAACGTACAAAGGAGTACACGAGGTATCTCTACAGCGTACAAAGGAGTACATAAGGTATCTCTACAGCGCACAAAGGAGTACAGAAGGTATCTCTACAGCGTACAAAGGAGTACAGAAGGTATCTCTACAGCGCACAAAAGAGTACAGAAGGTATCTCTACAGCGCACAAAGGAGTACAGAAGGTATCTCTACAGCGCACAAAGGAGTAAAGAAGGTATCTCTACAGCGCACAAAGGAGTACAGAAGGTATCTCTACAGCGCACAAAGGAGTACAGGAAATATCTCTACAGCGTACAAAGGAGTACAGAAGGTATCTCTACAGCGCACAAAGGAGTACAGAAGGTATCTCTACAGCGCACAAAGGAGTACAGAAGGTATCTCTACAGCGCACAAAGGAGTACAGAAGGTATCTCTACAGCGCACAAAGGAGTACAGGAAATATCTCTAGAACGTACAAAGGAGTACACGAGGTATCTCTACAGCGCACAAAGGAGTACAGAAGGTATCTCTACAGCGCACAAAGGAGTACAGAAGGTATCTCTACAGCGCACAAAGGTGTACAGGAAATATCTCTAGAACGTACAAAGGAGTACACGAGGTATCTCTACAGCGTACAAAGGAGTACAGAAGGTATCTCTACAGCGCACAAAGGAGTACAGAAGGTATCTCTACAGCGCACAAAGGAGTACAGAAGGTATCTCTACAGCGCACAAAGGAGTACAGAAGGTATCTCTACAGCGCACAAAGGAGTACATGAAATATCTCTAGAACGTACTAAGGAGTACACGAGGTATCTCTACAGCGTACAAAGGAGTACAGAAGGTATCTCTACAGCGCACAAAGGAGTACAGAAGGTATCTCTACAGCGCACAAAGGAGTACAGAAGGTATCTCTACAGCGCACAAAGGAGTACAGAAGGTATCTCTACAGCGCACAAAGGAGTACAGAAGGTATCTCTACAGCGCACAAAAGAGTACAGGAAATATCTCTAGAACGTACAAAGGAGTACACGAGGTATCTCTACAGCGTACAAAGGAGTACAGAAGGTATCTCTACAGCGTACAAAGGAGTACAGAAGGTATCTCTACAGCGCACAAAGGAGTACAGAAGGTATCTCTACAGCGCACAAAGGAGTACAGAAGGTATCTCTACAGCGCACAAAGGAGTACAGGAAATATCTCTAGAACGTACAAAGGAGTACACGAGGTATCTCTACAGCGCACAAAGGAAAACAGAAGGTATCTCTACAGCGCACAAAGAAGTACAGGAAATATCTCTAGAACGTACAAAGGAGTACACGAGGTATCTCTACAGCGTACAAAGGAGTACAGAAGGTATCTCTACAGCGCACAAAGGAGTACAGAAGGGTCTCTACAGCGCACAAAGGGGTACAGAAGGTATCTCTACAGCGCACAAAGGAGTACAGGAAATATCCCTAGAACGTACAAAGGAGTACACGAGGTATCTCTACAGCGTACAAAGGAGTACAGAAGGTATCTCTACAGCGCACAAAGGTGTACAGAAGGTATCTCTACAGCGCACAAAGGAGGTCTGAAAATATCTCTAGAACGTACAAAGGAGTACACGAGGTATCTCTACAGCGTACAAAGGAGTACAGAAGGTATCTCTACAGCGCACAAAGGAGTACAGGAAATATCTCTAGAACGTACAAAGGAGTACACGAGGTATCTCTACAGCGTACAAAGGAGTACAGAAGGTATCTCTACAGCGCACAAAGGAGTACAGAAGGTATCTCTACAGCGCACAAAGGAGTACAGAAGGTATCTCTACAGCGCACAAAGGAGTACAGGAAATATCTCTAGAACGTACAAAGGAGTACACGAGGTATCTCTACAGCGTACAAAGGAGTACAGAAGGTATCTCTACAGCGCACAAAGGAGTACAGGAAATATCTCTAGAACGTACAAAGGAGTACAGAAGGTATCTCTACAGCGCACAAAGGAGTACAGAAGGTATCTCTACAGCGCACAAAGGAGTACAGAAGATATCTCTACAGCGCACAAAGGAGTACAGAAGGTATCTCTACAGCGCACAAAGGAGTACAGAAGGTATCTCTACAGCGCACAAAGGAGTACAGGAAATATCTCTAGAACGTACAAAGGAGTACACGAGGTATCTCTACAGCGTACAAAGGAGTACATAAGGTATCTCTACAGCGCACAAAGGAGTACAGAAGGTATCTCTACAGCGTACAAAGGAGTACAGAAGGTATCTCTACAGTGCACAAAAGAGTACAGAAGGTATCTCTACAGCGCACAAAGGAGTACAGAAGGTATCTCTACAGCGCACAAAGGAGTAAAGAAGGTATCTCTACAGCGCACAAAGGAGTACAGAAGGTATCTCTACAGCGCACAAAGGAGTACAGGAAATATCTCTACAGCGTACAAAGGAGTACAGAAGGTATCTCTACAGCGCACAAAGGAGTACAGAAGGTATCTCTACAGCGCACAAAGGAGTACAGAAGGTATCTCTACAGCGCACAAAGGAGTACAGAAGGTATCTCTACAGCGCACAAAGGAGTACAGGAAATATCTCTAGAACGTACAAAGGAGTACACGAGGTATCTCTACAGCGCACAAAGGAGTACAGAAGGTATCTCTACAGCGCGCAAAGGAGTACAGAAGGTATCTCTACAGCGCACAAAGGTGTACAGGAAATATCTCTAGAACGTACAAAGGAGTACACGAGGTATCTCTACAGCGTACAAAGGAGTACAGAAGGTATCTCTACAGCGCACAAAGGAGTACAGAAGGTATCTCTACAGCGCACAAAGGAGTACAGAAGGTATCTCTACAGCGCACAAAGGAGTACAGAAGGTATCTCTACAGCGCACAAAGGAGTACAGAAGGTATCTCTACAGCGCACAAAAGAGTACAGGAAATATCTCTAGAACGTACAAAGGAGTACACGAGGTATCTCTACAGCGTACAAAGGAGTACAGAAGGTATCTCTACAGCGTACAAAGGAGTACAGAAGGTATCTCTACAGCGCACAAAGGAGTACAGAAGGTATCTCTACAGCGCACAAAGGAGTACAGAAGGTATCTCTACAGCGCACAAAGGAGTACAGGAAATATCTCTAGAACGTACAAAGGAGTACACGAGGTATCTCTACAGCGCACAAAGGAAAACAGAAGGTATCTCTACAGCGCACAAAGAAGTACAGGAAATATCTCTAGAACGTACAAAGGAGTACACGAGGTATCTCTACAGCGTACAAAGGAGTACAGAAGGTATCTCTACAGCGCACAAAGGAGTACAGAAGGTATCTCTACAGCGCACAAAGGGGTACAGAAGGTATCTCTACAGCGCACAAAGGAGTACAGGAAATATCCCTAGAACGTACAAAGGAGTACACGAGGTATCTCTACAGCGTACAAAGGAGTACAGAAGGTATCTCTACAGCGCACAAAGGAGTACAGAAGGTATCTCTACAGCGCACAAAGGAGGTCTGAAAATATCTCTAGAACGTACAAAGGAGTACACGAGGTATCTCTACAGCGTACAAAGGAGTACAGAAGGTATCTCTACAGCGCACAAAAGAGTACAGGAAATATCTCTAGAACGTACAAAGGAGTACACGAGGTATCTCTACAGCGTACAAAGGAGTACAGAAGGTATCTCTACAGCGCACAAAGGAGTACAGAAGGTATCTCTACAGCGCACAAAGGAGTACAGAAGGTATCTCTACAGCGCACAAAGGAGTACAGGAAATATCTCTAGAACGTACAAAGGAGTACACGAGGTATCTCTACAGCGTACAAAGGAGTACAGAAGGTATCTCTACAGCGCACAAAGGAGTACAGGAAATATCTCTAGAACGTACAAAGGAGTACAGAAGGTATCTCTACCGCGCACAAAGGAGTACAGAAGGTATCTCTACAGCGCACAAAGGAGTACAGAAGGTATCTCTACAGCGCACAAAGGAGTACAGAAGGTATCTCTACAGCGCACAAAGGAGTACAGAAGGTATCTCTACAGCGCACAAAGGAGTACAGGAAATATCTCTAGAACGTACAAAGGAGTACACGAGGTATCTCTACAGCGTACAAAGGAGTACAGAAGGTATCTCTACAGCGCACAAAGGAGTACAGAAGGTATCTCTACAGCGCACAAAGGAGTACAGAAGGTATCTCTACAGCGCACAAAGGAGTACAGAAGGTATCTCTACAGCGCACAAAGGAGTAGAGGAAATATCTCTAGAACGTACAAAGGAGTACACGAGGTATCTCTACAGCGTACAAAGGAGTACAGAAGGTATCTCTACAGCGCACAAAGGAGTACAAAAGGTATCTCTACAGCGCACAAAGGAGTACAGAAGGTATTTCTACAGCGCACAAAGGAGTACAGAAGGTATCTCTACAGCGCACAAAGGAGTACAGAAGGTATCTCTACAGCGCACAAAGGAGTACAGAAGGTATCTCTACAGCGCACAAAGGAGTACAGGAAATATCTCTAGAACGTACAAAGGAGTACACGAGGTATCTCTACAGCGTACGAAGGAGTACAGAAGGTATCTCTACAGCGCACAAAGGAGTACAGAAGGTATCTCTACAGCGCACAAAGGAGTACAGAAGGTATCTCTACAGCGCACAAAGGAGTACAGAAGGTATCTCTACAGCGCACAAAGGAGTACAGGAAATATCTCTAGAACGTACAAAGGAGTACACGAGGTATCTCTACAGCGTACAAAGGAGTACAGAAGGTATCTCTACAGCTCACAAAGGAGTACAGAAGGTATCTCTACAGCGCACAAAGGAGTACAGAAGGTATCTCTACAGCGCACAAAGGAGTACAGAAGGTATCTCTACAGCGCACAAAGGAGTACAGGAAATATCTCTAGAACGTACAAAGGAGTACACGAGGTATCTCTACAGCGTACAAAGGAGTACAGAAGGTATCTCTACAGCGCACAAAGGAGTACAGGAAATATCTCTAGAACGTACAAAGGAGTACACGAGGTATCTCTACAGCGTACAAAGGAGTACAGAAGGTATCTCTACAGCGCACAAAGGAGTACAGAAGGTATCTCTACAGCGCACAAAGGAGTACAGAAGGTATCTCTACAGCGCACAAAGGAGTACAGGAAATATCTCCAGAACGTACAAAGAAGTACACGAGGTATCCCTACAGCGTACAAAGGAGTACAGAAGGTATCTCTACAGCGCACAAAGGAGTACAGGAAATATCTCTAGAACGTACAAAGGAGTACAGAAGGTATCTCTACAGCGCACAAAGGAGTACAGAAGGTATCTCTACAGCCCACAAAGGAGTACAGAAGGTATCTCTACAGCGCACAAAGGAGTACAGAAGGTATCTCTACAGCGCACAAAGGAGTACAGAAGGTATCTCTACAGCGCACAAAGGAGTACAGAAGGTATCTCTACAGCGCACAAAGGAGTACAGGAAATATCTCTAGAACGTACAAAGGAGTACACGAGGTATCTCTACAGCGTACAAAGGAGTACAGAAGGTATCTCTACAGCGCACAAAGGAGTACAGAAGGTATCTCTACAGCGCACAAAGGAGTACAGAAGGTATCTCTACAGCGCACAAAGGAGTACAGAAGGTATCTCTACATCGCACAAAGGAGTACAGGAAATATCTCTAGAACGTACAAAGGAGTACACGAGGTATCTCTACAGCGTACAAAGGAGTACAGAAGGTATCTCTACAGCGCACAAAGGAGTACAGGAAATATCTCTAGAACGTACAAAGGAGTACAGAAGGTATCTCTACAGCGCACAATGGAGTACAGAAGGTATCTCTACAGCGCACGAAGGAGTACAGGAAATATCTCTAGAACGTACGAAGGAGTACACGAGGTATCTCTACAGCGTACAATGGAGTACAGAAGGTATCTCTACTCCGCACAAAGGAGTACAGAAGGTATCTCTACAGCGTAAAAAGGAGTACAGAAGGTATCTCTACAGCGCACAAAGGAGTACAGAAGGTATCTCTACAGCGCACAAAGGAGTACAGAAGGTATCTCTACAGCGAACAAAGGAGTACAGAAGGTATCTGTACAGCGCACAAAGGAGTACAGGAAATATCTCTAGAACGTACAAAGGAGTACACGAGGTATCTCTACAGCTTACAAAGGAGTACAGAAGGTATCTCTACAGCGTACAAAGGAGTACAGAAGGTATCTCTACAGCGCACAAAGGAGTACAGAAGGTATCTCTACAGCGCACAAAGGAGTACAGAAGGTATCTCTACAGCGCACAAAGGAGTACAGAAGGAATCTCTACAGCGCACAAAGGAGTACAGAAGGTATCTCCACAGCGCACAAAGGAGTACAGGAAATATCTCTAGAACGTACAAAGTTGTACACGAGGTATCTCTATAGCGTGCAAAGGAGTACAGAAGGTATCTCTACAGCGCACAAAGGAGTACAGAAGGTATCTCTACAGCGCACAAAGGAGTACAGAAGGTATCTCTACAGCGCACAAAGGAGTACAGGAAATATCTCTAGAACGTACAAAGGAGTACACGAGGTATCTCTACAGCGTACAAAGGAGTACAGAAGGTATCTCTACAGCGCACAAAGGAGTACAGAAGGTATCTCTACAGCGCACAAAGGAGTACAGGAAATATCTCTAGAACGTACAAAGGAGTACACGAGGTATCTCTACAGCGTACAAAGGAGTACAGAAGGTATCTCTACAGCGCACAAAGGAGTACAGAAGGTATCTCTACAGCGCACAAAGGAGTACAGAAGGTATCTCTACAGCGCACAAAGGAGTACAGGAAATATCTCTAGAACGTACGAAGGAGTACACGAGGTATCTCTACAGCGTACAAAGGAGTACAGAAGGTATCTCTACAGCGCACAAAGGAGTACAGAAGGTATCTCTACAGCGCACAAAGGAGTACAGAAGGTATCTCTACAGCGCACAAAGGAGTACAGAAGGTATCTCTACAGCGCACAAAGGAGTACAGAAGGTATCTCTACAGCGCACAAAGGAGTACAGAAGGTATCTCTACAGCGCACAAAGGAGTACAGGAAATATCTCTAGAACGTACAAAGGAGTACACGAGGTATCTCTACAGCGTACAAAGGAGTACAGAAGGTATCTCTACAGCGCACAAAGGAGTACAGAAGGTATCTCTACAGCGTACAAAGGAGTACAGAAGGTATCTCTACAGCGCACAAAGGAGTACAGGAAATATCTCTAGAACGTACAAAGGAGTACACGAGGTATCTCTACAGCGTACAAAGGAGTACAGAAGGTATCTCTACAGCGCACAAAGGAGTACAGAAGGTATCTCTACAGCGTACAAAGGAGTACAGAAGGTATCTCTACAGCGCACAAAGGAGTACAGAAGGTATCTCTACAGCGCACAAAGGAGTACAGAAGGTATCTCTACAGCGCACAAAGGAGTACAGGAAATATCTCTAGAACGTACAAAGGAGTACAGAAGGTATCTCTACAGCGCACAATGGAGTACAGAAGGTATCTCTACAGCGCACGAAGGAGTACAGGAAATATCTCTAGAACGTACGAAGGAGTACACGAGGTATCTCTACAGCGTACAATGGAGTACAGAAGGTATCTCTACTCCGCACAAAGGAGTACAGAAGGTATCTCTACAGCGTACAAAGGAGTACAGAAGGTATCTCTACAGCGCACAAAGGAGTACAGAAGGTATCTCTACAGCGCACAAAGGAGTACAGAAGGTATCTCTACAGCGAACAAAGGAGTACAGAAGGTATCTGTACAGCGCACAAAGGAGTACAGGAAATATCTCTAGAACGTACAAAGGAGTACACGAGGTATCTCTACAGCTTACAAAGGAGTACAGAAGGTATCTCTACAGCGTACAAAGGAGTACAGAAGGTTTCTCTACAGCGCACAAAGGAGTACAGAAGGTATCTCTACAGCGCACAAAGGAGTACAGAAGGTATCTCTACAGCGCACAAAGGAGTACAGAAGGAATCTCTACAGCGCACAAAGGAGTACAGAAGGTATCTCCACAGCGCACAAAGGAGTACAGGAAATATCTCTAGAACGTACAAAGTTGTACACGAGGTATCTCTATAGCGTGCAAAGGAGTACAGAAGGTATCTCTACAGCGCACAAAGGAGTACAGAAGGTATCTCTACAGCGCACAAAGGAGTACAGAAGGTATCTCTACAGCGCACAAAGGAGTACAGGAAATATCTCTAGAACGTACAAAGGAGTACACGAGGTATCTCTACAGCGTACAAAGGAGTACAGAAGGTATCTCTACAGCGCACAAAGGAGTACAGAAGGTATCTCTACAGCGCACAAAGGAGTACAGGAAATATCTCTAGAACGTACAAAGGAGTACACGAGGTATCTCTACAGCGTACAAAGGAGTACAGGAAATATCTCTAGAACGTACAAAGGAGTACAGAAGGTATCTCTACAGCGCACAAAGGAGTACAGAAGGTATCTCTACAGCGCACAAAGGAGTACAGAAGGTATCTCTTCAGCGCACAAAGGAGTACAGGAAATATCTCTAGAACGTACAAAGGAGTACACGAGGTATCTCTACCGCGTACAAAGGAGTACAGAAGGTATCTCAAGAGCGCACAAAGGAATACAGAAGGTATCTCTACAGCGCACAAAGGAGTACAGAAGGTATCTCTACAGCGCACAAAGGAGTACAGAAGGTATCTCTACAGCGCACAAAGGAATACAGAAGGTATCTCTACAGAGCACAAAGGAGTACAGAAGGTATCTCTACAGCGCACAAAGGAGTACAGAAGGTATCTCTACAGCGCACAAAGGAATACAGAAGGTATCTCTACAGCGCACAAAGGAGTACAGAAGGTATCTCTACAGCGCACAAAGGAGTACAGAAGGTATCTCAAGAGCGCACAAAGGAATACAGAAGGTATCTCTACAGCGCACAAAGGAGTACAGAAGGTATCTCTACAGCGCACAAAGGAGTACAGAAGGTATCTCTACAGCGCACAAAGGAGTACAGGAAATATCTCTAGAACGTACAAAGGAGTACACGAGGTATCTCTACAGCGTACAAAGGAGTACAGAAGGTATCTCTACAGCGCACAAAGGAGTACAGAAGGTATCTCTACAGCGCACAAAGGAGTACAGAAGGTATCTCTACAGCGCACAAAGGAGTACAGAAGGTATCTCTACATCGCACAAAGGAGTACAGGAAATATCTCTAGAACGTACAAAGGAGTACACGAGGTATCTCTACAGCGTACAAAGGAGTACAGAAGGTATCTCTACAGCGCACAAAGGAGTACAGAAGGTATCTCTACAGCGCACAAAAGAGTACAGAAGGTATCTCTACAGCGCACAAAGGAGTACAGAAGGTATCTCTACAGCGCACAAAGGAGTACAGGAAATATCTCTAGAACGTACAAAGGAGTACACGAGGTATCTCTACAGCGTACAAAGGAGTACAGAAGGTATCTCTACAGCGCACAAAGGAGTACAGAAGGTATCTCTACAGCGCACAAAGGAGTACAGAAGGTATCTCTACAGCGAACAAAGGAGTACAGAAGGTATCTGTACAGCGCACAAAGGAGTACAGGAAATATCTCTAGAACGTACAAAGGAGTACACGAGGTATCTCTACAGCTTACAAAGGAGTACAGAAGGTATCTCTACAGCGTACAAAGGAGTACAGAAGGTATCTCTACAGCGCACAAAGGAGTACAGAAGGTATCTCTACAGCGCACAAAGGAGTACAGAAGGTATCTCTACAGCGCACAAAGGAGTACAGAAGGAATCTCTAGAGCGCACAAAGGAGTACAGAAGGTATCTCCACAGCGCACAAAGGAGTACAGGAAATATCTCTAGAACGTACAAAGTTGTACACGAGGTATCTCTATAGCGTGCAAAGGAGTACAGAAGGTATCTCTACAGCGCACAAAGGAGTACAGAAGGTATCTCTACAGCGCACAAAGGAGTACAGAAGGTATCTCTACAGCGCACAAAGAAGTACAGGAAATATCTCTAGAACGTACAAAGGAGTACACGAGGTATCTCTACAGCGTACAAAGGAGTACAGAAGGTACCTCTACAGCGCACAAAGGAGTACAGAAGGTATCTCTACAGCGCACAAAGGAGTACAGGAAATATCTCTAGAACGTACAAAGGAGTACACGAGGTATCTCTACAGCGTACAAAGGAGTACAGAAGGTATCTCTACAGCGCACAAAGGAGTACAGAAGGTATCTCTACAGCGCACAAAGGAGTACAGAAGGTATCTCTACAGCGCACAAAGGAGTACAGAAGGTATCTCTTCAGCGCACAAAGGAGTACAGGAAATATCTCTAGAACGTACAAAGGAGTACACGAGGTATCTCTACCGCGTACAAAGGAGTACAGAAGGTATCTCAAGAGCGCACAAAGGAATACAGAAGGTATCTCTACAGCGCACAAAGGAGTACAGAAGGTATCTCTACAGCGCACAAAGGAGTACAGAAGGTATCTCTACAGCGCACAAAGGAGTACAGAAGGTATCTCTACAGCGCACAAAGGAGTACAGAAGGTATCTCTACAGCGCACAAAGGAGTACAGGAAATATCTCTAGAACGTACAAAGGAGTACACGAGGTATCTCTACAGCGTACAAAGGAGTACAGAAGGTATCTCTACAGCGCACAAAGGAGTACAGGAAATATCTCTAGAACGTACAAAGGAGTACACGAGGTATCTCTACAGCGTACAAAGGAGTACAGAAGGTATCTCTGCAGCGCACAAAGGAGTACAGAAGGTATCTCTACAGCGCACAAAGGAGTACAGAAGGTATCCCTACAGCGCACAAAGGAGTGCAGGAAATATCTATAGAACGTACAAAGGAGTACACGAGGTATCTCTACATCGTACAAAGGAGTACAGAAGGTATCTCTACAGCGCACAAAGGAGTACAGGAAATATCTCTAGAACGTACAAAGGAGTACAGAAGGTATCTCTACAGCGCACAAAGGAGTACAGAAGGTAACTCTACAGCGCACAAAGGAGTACAGAAGGTATCTCTACAGTGCACAAAGGAGTACAGAAGGTATCTCTACAGCGCACAAAGGAGTACAGAAGGTATCTCTACAGCGCACAAAGGAGTACAGAAGGTATCTCTACAGCGCACAAAGGAGTACAGGAAATATCTCTAAAACGTACAAAGGAGTACACGAGGTATCTCTACAGCGTACAAAGGAGTACAGAAGGTATCTCTACAGCGCACAAAGGAGTAAAGAAGGTATCTCTACAGCGCACAAAGGAGTACAGAAGGTATCTCTACAGCGCACAAAGGAGTACAGAAGGTATCTCTACAGCGCACAAAGGAGTAGAGGAAATATCTCTAGAACGTACAAAGGAGTACACGAGGTATCTCTACAGCGTACAAAGGAGTACAGAAGGTATCTCTACAGCGCACAAAGGAGTACAGAAGGTATCCCTACAGCGCACAAAGGAGTACAGAAGGTATCTCTACAGCGCACAAAGGAGTACAGAAGGTATCTCTATAGCGCACAAAGGATTACAGGAAATATCTCTAGAACGTACAAAGGAGTACACGAGGTATCTCTACAGCGTACAAAGGAGTACAGAAGGTATCTCTACAGCGCACAAAGGAGTACAGAAGGTATCTCTACAGCGCACAAAGGAGTACAGGAAATATCTCTAGAACGTACAAAGGAGTACACGAGGTATCTCTACAGCGTACAAAGGAGTACAGAAGGTATCTCTACAGCGCACAAAGGAGTACAGGAAATATCTCTAGAACGTACAAAGGAGTACACGAGGTATCTCTACAGCGTACAAAGGAGTACAGAAGGTATCTCTACAGCGCACAAAGGAGTACAGAAGGTATCTCTACAGCGCACAAAGGAGTACAGAAGGTATCCCTACAGCGCACAAAGGAGTACAGGAAATATCTCTAGAACGTACAAAGGAATACACGAGGTATCTCTACAGCGTACAAAGGAGTACAGAAGGTATCTCTACAGCGCACAAAGGAGTACAGGAAATATCTCTAGAACGTACAAAGGAGTACAGAAGGTATCTCTACAGCGCACAAAGGAGTACAGAAGCTATCTCTACAGCGCACAAAGGAGTACAGAAGGTATCTCTACAGCGCACAAAGGAGTACAGAAGGTATCTCTACAGCGCACAAAGGAGTACAGAAGGAATCTCTACAGCGCACAAAGGAGTACAGAAGGTATCTCTACAGCGCACAAAGGAGTACAGGAAATATCTCTAGAACGTACAAAGGAGTACACGAGGTATCTCTACAGCGTACAAAGGAGTACAGAAGGTATCTCTACAGCGCACAAAGGAGTACAGAAGGTATCTCTACAGCGCACAAAGGAGTACAGAAGGTATCTCTACAGCGCACAAAGGAGTACAGAAGGTATCTCTACAGCGCACAAAGGAGTACAGGAAATATCTCTAGAACGTACAAAGGAGTACACGAGGTATCTCTACAGCGTACAAAGGAGTACAGAAGGTATCTCTACAGCGCACAAAGGAGTACAGAAGGTATCTCTACAGCGCACAAAGGAGTACAGAAGGTATCTCTACAGCGCACAAAGGAGTACAGAAGGTATCTCTACAGCGTACAAAGGAGTACAGAAGGTATCTCTACAGCGCACAAAGGAGTACAGAAGGTATCTCTACAGCGCACAAAGGAGTACAGGAAATATCTCTAGAACGTACAAAGGAGTACACGAGGTATCTCTACAGCGTACAAAGGAGTACAGAAGGTATCTCTACAGCGCACAAAGGAGTACAGAAGGTATCTCTACAGCGTACAAAGGAGTACAGAAGGTATCTCTACAGCGCACAAAGGAGTACAGAAGGTATCTCTACAGCGCACAAAGGAGTACAGAAGGTATCTCTACAGCGCACAAAGGAGTACAGGAAATATCTCTAGAACGTACAAAGGAGTACACGAGGTATCTCTACAGCGTAAAATGGAGTACAGAAGGTATCTCTACAGCGCACAAAGGAGTACAGAAGGTATCTCTACAGCGCACAAAGGAGTACAGAAGGTATCTCTACAGCGCACAAAGGAGTACAGAAGGTATCTCTTCAGCTCACAAAGGAGTACAGGAAATATCTCTAGAACGTACAAAGGAGTACACGAGGTATCTCTACAGCGTACAAAGGAGTACAGAAGGTATCTCTACAGCGCACAAAGGAGTACAGAAGGTATCTCTACAGCGCACAAAGGAGTACAGAAGGTATCTCTACAGCGCACAAAGGAGTACAGAAGGTATCTCAAACAGCGCACAAAGGAGTACAGAAAATATCTCTAGAACGTACAAAGGAGTACACGAGGTATCTCTACAGCGTACAAAGGAGTACAGAAGGTATCTCTACAGCGCACAAAGGAGTACAGAAGGTATCTCTACAGCGCACAAAGGAGTACAGAAGGTATCTCTACAGCGCACAAAGGAGTACAGAAGGTATATCTACAGCGCACAAAGGAGTACAGGAAATATCTCTAGAACGTACAAAGGAGTACACGAGGTATCTCTACAGCGTACAAAGCAGTACAGAAGGTATCTCTAGAGCGCACAAAGGAGTACAGAAGGTATCTCTACAGCGCACAAAGGAGTACAGAAGGTATCTCTACAGCGCACAAAGGAGTACAGAAGGTATCTCTACAGCGCACAAAGGAGTACAGAAGGTATCTCTACAGCGCACAAAAGAGTACAGGAAATATTTCTAGAACGTACAAAGGAGTACACGAGGTATCTCTACAGCGTACGAAGGAGTACAGAAGGTATCTCTACAGCGCACAAAGGAGTACAGAAGGTATCTCTTCAGCGCACAAAGGAGTACAGAAGGTATCTCTACAGCGCACAAAGGAGTACAGAAGGTATCTCTACAGCGCACAAAGGAGTACAGGAAATATCTCTAGAACGTACAAAGGAGTACACGAGGTATCTCTACAGCGTACAAAGGAGTACAGAAGGTATCTCTACAGCGCACAAAGGAGTACAGAAGGTATCTCTACAGCGCACAAAGGAGTACAGAAGGTATCTCTACAGCGCACAAAGGAGTACAGAAGGTATCTCATCAGCGCACAAAGGAGTACAGGAAATGTCTCTAGAACGTACAAAGGAGTACACGAGGTATCTCTACCGCGTACAAAGGAGTACAGAAGGTATCTCAAGAGCGCACAAAGGAATACAGAAGGTATCTCTACAGCGCACAAAGGAGTACAGAAGGTATCTCTACAGCGCACAAAGGAGTACAGAAGGTATCTCTACAGCGCACAAAGGAGTACAGAAGGTATCTCTACAGCGCACAAAGGAGTACAGAAGGTATCTCTACAGCGCACAAAGGAGTACAGGAAATATCTCTAGAACGTACAAAGGAGTACACGAGGTATCTCTACAGCGTACAAAGGAGTACAGAAGGTATCTCTACAGCGCACAAAGGAGTACAGAAGGTATCTCTACAGCGCACAAAGGAGTACAGAAGGTATCTCTACAGCGCACAAAGGAGTACAGGAAATATCTCTAGAACGTACAAAGGAGTACACGAGGTATCCCTACAGCGTACAAAGGAGTACAGAAGGTATCTCTACAGCGCACAAAGGAGTACAGGAAATATCTCTAGAACGTACAAAGGAGTACAGAAGGAATCTCTACAGCGCACAAAGGAGTACAGAAGGTATCTCTACAGCGCACAAAGGAGTACAGAAGGTATCTCTACAGCGCACAAAGGAGTACAGAAGGTATCTCTACAGCGCACAAAGGAGTACAGAAGGTATCTCTACAGCGCACAAAGGAGTACAGAAGGTATCTCTACAGCGCACAAAGGAGTACAGGAAATATCTCTAGAACGTACAAAGGAGTACACGAGGTATCTCTACAGCGTACAAAGGAGTACAGAAGGTATCTCTACAGCGCACAAAGGAGTACAGAAGGTATCTCTACAGCGCACAAAGGAGTACAGAAGGTATCTCTACAGCGCACAAAGGAGTACAGAAGGTATCTCTACAGCGCACAAAGGAGTACAGGAAATATCTCTAGAACGTACAAAGGAGTACACGAGGTATCTCTACAGCGTACAAAGGAGTACAGAAGGTATCTCTACAGCGCACAAAGGAGTACAGAAGGTATCTCTACAGCGCACAAAGGAGTACAGAAGGTATCTCTACAGCGCACAAAGGAGTACAGAAGGTATCTCTACAGCGCACAAAGGAGTACAGGAAATATCTCTAGAACGTACAAAGGAGTACACGAGGTATCTCTACAGCGTACAAAGGAGTACAGAAGGTATCTCTACAGCGCACAAAGGAGTACAGAAGGTATCTCTACAGCGCACAAAGGAGTACAGAAGGTATCTCTACAGCGCACAAAGGAGTACAGGAAATATCTCTAGAACGTACAAAGAAGTACACGAGGTATCTCTACAGCGTACAAAGGAGTACAGAAGGTATCTCTACAGCGCACAAAGGAGTACAGAAGGTATCTCTACAGCGCACAAAGGAGTACAGAAGGTATCTCTACAGCGCACAAAGGAGTACAGAAGGTATCTCTACAGCGTACAAAGGAGTACAGAAGGTATCTCTACAGCGCACAAAGGAGTACAGAAGGTATCTCTACAGCGCACAAAGGAGTACAGGAAATATCTCTAGAACGTACAAAGGAGTACACGAGGTATCTCTACAGCGTACAAAGGAGTACAGAAGGTATCTCTACAGCGCACAAAGGAGTACAGAAGGTATCTCTACAGCGTTCAAAGGAGTACAGAAGGTATCTCTACAGCGCACAAAGGAGTACAGAAGGTATCTCTACAGCGCACAAAGGAGTACAGAAGGTATCTCTACAGCGCACAAAGGAGTACAGGAAATATCTCTAGAACGTACAAAGGAGTACACGAGGTATCTCTACAGCGTAAAATGGAGTACAGAAGGTATCTCTACAGCGCACAAAGGAGTACAGAAGGTATCTCTACAGCGCACAAAGGAGTACAGAAGGTATCTCTACAGCGCACAAAGGAGTACAGAAGGTATCTCTTCAGCGCACAAAGGAGTACAGGAAATATCTCTAGAACGTACAAAGGAGTACACGAGGTATCTCTACAGCGTACAAAGGAGTACAGAAGGTATCTCTACAGCGCACAAAGGAGTACAGAAGGTATCTCTACAGCGCACAAAGGAGTACAGAAGGTATCTCTACAGCGCACAAAGGAGTACAGAAGGTATCTCTACAGCGCACAAAGGAGTACAGAAAATATCTCTAGAACGTACAAAGGAGTACACGAGGTATCTCTACAGCGTACAAAGGAGTACAGAAGGTATCTCTACAACGCACAAATGAGTACAGAAGGTATCACTACAGCGCACAAAGGAGTACAGAAGGTATCTCTACAGCGCACAAAGGAGTACAGAAGGTATCTCTACAGCGCACAAAGGAGTACAAGAAATATCTCTAGAACGTACAAAGGAGTACACGAGGTATCTCTACAGCGTACAAAGCAGTACAGAAGGTATCTCTAGAGCGCACAAAGGAGTACAGAAGGTATCTCTACAGCGCACAAAGGAGTACAGAAGGTATCTCTACAGCGCACAAAGGAGTACAGAAGGTATCTCTACAGCGCACAAAGGAGTACAGAAGGTATCTCTACAGCGCACAAAGGAGTACAGAAGGTATCTCTACAGCGCACAAAGGAGTACAGGAAATATTTCTAGAACGTACAAAGGAGTACACGAGGTATCTCTACAGCGTACGAAGGAGTACAGAAGGTATCTCTACAGCGCACAAAGGAGTACACAAGGTATCTCTTCAGCGCACAAAGGAGTACAGAAGGTATCTCTACAGCGCACAAAGGAGTACAGAAGGTATCTCTACAGCGCACAAAGGAGTACAGGAAATATCTCTAGAACGTACAAAGGAGTACACGAGGTATCTCTACAGCGTACAAAGGAGTACAGAAGGTATCTCTACAGCGCACAAAGGAGTACAGAAGGTATCTCTACAGCGCACAAAGGAGTACAGAAGGTATCTCTACAGCGCACAAAGGAGTACAGAAGGTATCTCATCAGCGCACAAAGGAGTACAGGAAATATCTCTAGAACGTACAAAGGAGTACACGAGGTATCTCTACCGCGTACAAAGGAGTACAGAAGGTATCTCAAGAGCGCACAAAGGAATACAGAAGGTATCTCTACAGCGCACAAAGGAGTACAGAAGGTATCTCTACAGCACACAAAGGAGTACAGAAGGTATCTCTACAGCGCACAAAGGAGTACAGAAGGTATCTCTACAGCGCACAAAGGAGTACAGAAGGTATCTCTACAGCGCACAAAGGAGTACAGGAAATATCTCTAGAACGTACAAAGGAGTACACGAGGTATCTCTACAGCGTACAAAGGAGTACAGAAGGTATCTCTACAGCGCACAAAGGAGTACAGGAAATATCTCTAGAACGTACAAAGGAGTACACAAGGTATCTCTACAGCGTACAAAGGAGTACAGAAGGTATCTCTACAGCGCACAAAGGAGTACAGAAGGTATCTCTACAGCGCACAAAGGAGTACAGAAGGTATCTCTACAGCGCACAAAGGAGTACAGAAAATATCTCTAGAACGTACAAAGGAGTACACGAGGTATCTCTACAGCGTACAAAGGAGTACAGAAGGTATCTCTACAACGCACAAATGAGTACAGAAGGTATCTCTACAGCGCACAAAGGAGTACAGAAGGTATCTCTACAGCGCACAAAGGAGTACAGAAGGTATCTCTACAGCGCACAAAGGAGTACAAGAAATATCTCTAGAACGTACAAAGGAGTACACGAGGTATCTCTACAGCGTACAAAGCAGTACAGAAGGTATCTCTAGAGCGCACAAAGGAGTACAGAAGGTATCTCTACAGCGCACAAAGGAGTACAGAAGGTATCTCTACAGCGCACAAAGGAGTACAGAAGGTATCTCTACAGCGCACAAAGGAGTACAGAAGGTATCTCTACAGCGCACAAAGGAGTACAGAAGGTATCTCTACAGCGCACAAAGGAGTACAGGAAATATTTCTAGAACGTACAAAGGAGTACACGAGGTATCTCTACAGCGTACGAAGGAGTACAGAAGGTATCTCTACAGCGCACAAAGGAGTACACAAGGTATCTCTTCAGCGCACAAAGGAGTACAGAAGGTATCTCTACAGCGCACAAAGGAGTACAGAAGGTATCTCTACAGCGCACAAAGGAGTACAGGAAATATCTCTAGAACGTACAAAGGAGTACACGAGGTATCTCTACAGCGTACAAAGGAGTACAGAAGGTATCTCTACAGCGCACAAAGGAGTACAGAAGGTATCTCTACAGCGCACAAAGGAGTACAGAAGGTATCTCTACAGCGCACAAAGGAGTACAGAAGGTATCTCATCAGCGCACAAAGGAGTACAGGAAATATCTCTAGAACGTACAAAGGAGTACACGAGGTATCTCTACCGCGTACAAAGGAGTACAGAAGGTATCTCAAGAGCGCACAAAGGAATACAGAAGGTATCTCTACAGCGCACAAAGGAGTACAGAAGGTATCTCTACAGCACACAAAGGAGTACAGAAGGTATCTCTACAGCGCACAAAGGAGTACAGAAGGTATCTCTACAGCGCACAAAGGAGTACAGAAGGTATCTCTACAGCGCACAAAGGAGTACAGGAAATATCTCTAGAACGTACAAAGGAGTACACGAGGTATCTCTACAGCGTACAAAGGAGTACAGAAGGTATCTCTACAGCGCACAAAGGAGTACAGGAAATATCTCTAGAACGTACAAAGGAGTACACAAGGTATCTCTACAGCGTACAAAGGAGTACAGAAGGTATCTCTACAGCGCACAAAGGAGTACAGAAGGTATCTCTACAGCGCACAAAGGAGTACAGAAGGTATCTCAACAGCGCACAAAGGAGTACAGGAAATATCTCTAGAACGTTCAAAGGAGTACACGAGGTATCCCTACAGCGTACAAAGGAGTACAGAAGGTATCTCTACAGCGCACAAAGGAGTACAGGAAATATCTCTAGAACGTACAAAGGAGTACAGAAGGTATCTCTACAGCGCACAAAGGAGTACAGAAGGTATCTCTACAGCGCACAAAGGAGTACAGAAGGTATCTCTACAGCGCACAAAGGAGTACAGAAGGTATCTCTACAGCGCACAAAGGAGTACAGAAGGTATCTCTACAGCGCACAAAGGAGTACAGAAGGTATCTCTACAGCGCACAAAGGAGTACAGGAAATATCTCTAGAACGTACAAAGGAGTACACGAGGTATCTCTACAGCGTACAAAGGAGTACAGAAGGTATCTCTACAGCGCACAAAGGAGTACAGAAGGTATCTCTACAGCGCACAAAGGAGTAAAGAAGGTATCTCTACAGCGCACAAAGGAGTACAGAAGGTATCTCTACAGCGCACAAAGGAGTACAGGAAATATCTCTAGAACGTACAAAGGAGTACACGAGGTATCTCTACAGCGTACAAAGGAGTACAGAAGGTATCTCTACAGCGCACAAAGGAGTACAGAAGGTATCTCTACAGCGCACAAAGGAGTACAGAAGGTATCTCTACAGCGCACAAAGGAGTACAGAAGGTATCTCTACAGCGCACAAAGGAGTACAGGAAATATCTCTAGAACGTACAAAGGAGTACACGAGGTATCTCTACAGCGTACAAAGGAGTACAGAAGGTATCTCTACAGCGCACAAAGGATTACAGAAGGTATCTCTACAGCGCACAAAGGAGTACAGAAGGTATCTCTACAGCGCACAAAGGAGTACAGAAGGTATCTCTACAGCGCACAAAGGAGTACAGGAAATATCTCTAGAACGTACAAAGGAGTACACGAGGTATCTCTACAGCGTACAAAGGAGTACAGAAGATATCTCTACAGCGCACAAAGGAGTACAGAAGGTATCTCTACAGCGCACAAAGGAGTACAGAAGGTATCTCTACAGCGCACAAAGGAGTACAGAAGGTATCTCTACAGCGCACAAAGGAGTACAGGAAATATCTCTAGAACGTACAAAGGAGTACACGAGGTATCTCTACAGCGTACAAAGGAGTACAGAAGGTATCTGTACAGCGCATAAAGGAGTACAGAAGGTATCTCTACAGCGCACAAAGGAGTACAGAAGGTATCTCTACAGCGCACAAAGGAGTACAGAAGGTATCTCTACAGCGCACAAAGGAGTACAGAAGGTATCTCTACAGCGCACAAAGGAGTACAGAAGGTATCTCTACAGCGCACAAAGGAGTACAGGAAATATCTCTAGAACGTACAAAGGAGTACACGAGGTATCTCTACAGCGTACAAAGGAGTACAGAAGGTATCTCTACAGCGCACAAAGGAGTACAGAAGGTATCTCTACAGCGTACAAAGGAGTACAGAAGGTATCTCTACAGCGCACAAAGGAGTACAGAAGGTATCTCTACAGCGCACAAAGGAGTACAGAAGGTATCTCTACAGAGCAGAAAGGAGTACAGGAAATATCTCTAGAACGTACAAAGGAGTACACGAGGTATCTCTACAGCGTACAAAGGAGTACAGAAGGTATCTCTACAGCGCACAAAGGAGTACAGAAGGTATCTCTACAGCGCACAAAGGAGTACAGAAGGTTTCTCTACAGCGCACAAAGGAGTACAGAAGGTATCTCTACAGCATACAAAGGAGTACAGAAGGTATCTCTACAGCGCACAAAGGAGTACAGAAGGTATCTCTACAGCGCACAAAGGAGTTCAGGAAATATCTCTAGAACGTACAAAGGAGTACACGAGGTATCTCTACAGCGTACAAAGGAGTACAGAAGGTATCTCTACAGCGCACAAAGGAGTACAGAAGGTATCTCAACAGCGTACAAAGGAGTACAGAAGGTATCTCTACAGCGCACAAAGGAGTACAGAAGGTATCTCTACAGCGCACAAAGGAGTACAGAAGGTATCTCTACAGCGCACAAAGGAGTACAGGAAATATCTCTAGAACGTACAAAGGAGTACACGAGGTATCTCTACAGCGTACAAAGGAGTACAGAAGGTATCTCTACAGCGCACAAAGGAGTACAGAAGGTATCTCTACAGCGCACAAAGGAGTACAGAAGGTATCTCTACAGCGCACAAAGGAGTACAGAAGGTATCTCTTCAGCGCACAAAGGAGTACAGGAAATATCTCTAGAACGTACAAAGGAGTACACGAGGTATCTCTACCGCGTACAAAGGAGTACAGAAGGTATCTCAAGAGCGCACAAAGGAATACAGAAGGTATCTCTACAGCGCACAAAGGAGTACAGAAGGTATCTCTACAGCGCACAAAGGAGTACAGAAGGTATCTCTACAGCGCACAAAGGAGTACAGAAGGTATCTCTACAGCGCACAAAGGAGTACAGAAGGTATCTCTACAGCGCACAAAGGAGTACCGGAAATATCTCTAGAACGTACAAAGGAGTACACGAGGTATCTCTACAGCGTACAAAGGAGTACAGAAGGTATCTCTACAGCGCACAAAGGAGTACAGGAAATATCTCTAGAACGTACAAAGGAGTACACGAGGTATCTCTACAGCGTACAAAGGAGTACAGAAGGTATCTCTACAGCGCACAAAGGAGTACAGAAGGTATCTCTACAGCGCACGAAGGAGTACAGAAGGTATCCCTACAGCGCACAAAGGAGTACAGGAAATATCTATAGAACGTACAAAGGAGTACACGAGGTATCTCTACAGCGTACAAAGGAGTACAGAAGGTATCTCTACAGCGCACAAAGGAGTACAGGAAATATCTCTAGAACGTACAAAGGAGTACAGAAGGTGTCTCTACAGCGCACAAAGGAGTACAGAAGGTATCTCTACAGCGCACAAAGGAGTACAGAAGGTATCTCTACAGCGCACAAAGGAGTACAGAATGTATCTTAACAGCGCACAAATGAGTACAGAAGGTATCTCTACAGCGCACAAAGGAGTACAGAAGGTATCTCTACAGCGCACAAAGGAGTACAGGAAATATCTCTAGAACGTACAAAGGAGTACACGAGGTATCTCTACAGCGTACAAAGGAGTACAGAAGGTATCTCTACAGCGCACAAAGGAGTACAGAAGGTATCTCTACAGCGCACAAAGGAGTACAGAAGGTATCTCTACAGCGCACAAAGGAGTACAGAAGGTATCTCTACAGCGCACAAAGGAGTACAGGAAATATCTCTAGAACGTACAAAGGAGTACACGAGGTATCTCTACAGCGTACAAAGGAGTACAGAAGGTATCTCTACAGCGCACAAAGGAGTACAGAAGGTATCTCTACAGCGCACAAAGGAGTACAGAAGGTATCTCTACAGCGCACAAAGGAGTACAGAAGGTATCTCTACAGCGTACAAAGGAGTACAGAAGGTATCTCTACAGCGCACAAAGGAGTACAGAAGGTATCTCTACAGCGCACAAAGGAGTACAGGAAATATCTCTAGAACGTACAAAGGAGTACACGAGGAATCTCTACAGCGTACAAAGGAGTACAGAAGGTATCTCTACAGCGCACAAAGGAGTACAGAAGGTATCTCTACAGCGTACAAAGGAGTAAAGAAGGTATCTCTACAGCGCACAAAGGAGTACAGAAGGTATCTCTACAGCGCACAAAGGAGTACAGAAGGTATCTCTACAGCGCACAAAGGAGTACAGGAAATATCTCTAGAACGTACAAAGGAGTACACGAGGTATCTCTACAGCGTACAAAGGAGTACAGAAGGTATCTCTACAGCGCACAAAGGAGTACAGAAGGTATCTCTACAGCGCACAAAGGAGTACAGAAGGTATCTCTAGAGCGCATAAAGGAATACAGAAGGTATCTCTTCAGCGCACAAAGGAGTACAGGAAATATCTCTAGAACGTACAAAGGAGTACACGAGGTATCTCTACCGCGTACAAAGGAGTACAGAAGGTATCTCAAGAGCGCACAAAGGAATACAGAAGGTATCTCTACAGCGCACAAAGGAGTACAGAAGGTATCTCTACAGCGCACAAAGGAGTACAGAAGGTATCTCTACAGCGCACAAAGGAGTACAGAAGGTATCTCTACAGCGCACAAAGGAGTACAGAAGGTATCTCTACAGCGCACAAAGGAGTACAGGAAATATCTCTAGAACGTACAAAGGAGTACACGAGGTATCTCTACAGCGTACAAAGGAGTACAGAAGGTATCTCTACAGCGCACAAAGGAGTACAGGAAATATCTCTAGAACGTACAAAGGAGTACACGAGGTATCTCTACAGCGTACAAAGGAGTACAGAAGGTATCTCTACAGCGCACAAAGGAGTACAGAAGGTATCTCTACAGCGCACAAAGGAGTACAGAAGGTATCCCTACAGCGCACAAAGGAGTACAGGAAATATCTCTAGAACGTACAAAGGAGTACACGAGGTATCTCTACAGCGTACAAAGGAGTACAGAAGGTATCTCTACAGCGCACAAAGGAGTACAGGAAATATCTCTAGAACGTACAAAGGAGTACAGAAGGTATCTCTACAGCGCACAAAGGAGTACAGAAGGTATCTCTACAGCGCACAAAGGAGTACAGAAGGTATCTCTACAGCGCACAAAGGAGTACAGAAGGTATCTCTACAGCGCACAAAGGAGTACAGAAGGTATCTCTACAGCGCACAAAGGAGTACAGAAGGGATCTCTACAGCGCACAAAGGAGTAGAGGAAATATCTCTAGAACGTACAAAGGAGTACACGAGGTATCTCTACAGCGTACAAAGGAGTACAGAAGGTATCTCTACAGCGCACAAAGGAGTACAGAAGGTATCTCTACAGCGCACAAAGGAGTACAGAAGGTATCTCTACAGCGCACAAAGGAGTACAGAAGGTATCTCTATAGCGCACAAAGGAGTACAGGAAATATCTCTAGAACGTACAAAGGAGTACACGAGGTATCTCTACAGCGTACAAAGGAGTACAGAAGGTATCTCTACAGCGCACAAAGGAGTACAGAAGGTATCTCTACAGCGCACAAAGGAGTACAGAAGGTATCTCTACAGCGCACAAAGGAGTACAGAAGGTATCTCTACAGCGCACAAAGGAGTACAGAAAATATCTCTAGAACGTACAAAGGAGTACACGAGGTATCTCTACAGCGTACAAAGGAGTACAGAAGGTATCTCTACAGCGCACAAAGGAGTACAGAAGGTATCTCTACAGCGCACAAAGGAGTACAGAAGGTATCTCTACAGCGCACAAAGGAGTACAGAAGGTATCTCTACAGCGCACAAAGGAGTACAGGAAATATCTCTAGAACGTACAAAGGAGTACACGAGGTATCTCTACAGCGTACAAAGGAGTACAGAAGGTATCTCTACAGCGCACAAAGGAGTACAGAAGGTATCTCTACAGCGCACTAGGGAGTACAGAAGGTATCTCTACAGCGCACAAAGGAGTACAGAAGGTATCTCTAAAGCGCACAAAGGAGTACAGAAGGTATCTCTACAGCGCACAAAGGAGTAGAGAAGGTATCTCTACAGCGCACAAAGGAGTACAGGAAATATCTCTAGAACGTACAAAGGAGTACACGAGGTATCTCTACAGCGTACGAAGGAGTACAGAAGGTATCTCTACAGCGCACAAAGGAGTACAGAAGGTATCTCTTCAGCGCACAAAGGAGTACAGAAGGTATCTCTACAGCGCACAAAGGAGTACAGAAGGTATCTCTACAGCGCTCAAAGGAGTACAGGAAATATCTCTAGAACGTACAAAGGAGTACACGATGTATCTCTACAGCGTACAAAGGAGTACAGAAGGTATCTCTACAGCGCACAAAGGAGTACAGAAGGTATCTCTACAGCGCACAAAGGAGTACAGAAGGTATCTCTACAGCGCACAAAGGAGTACAGAAGGTATCTCTTCAGCGCACAAAGGAGTACAGGAAATATCTCTAGAACGTACAAAGGAGTACACGAGGTATCTCTACCGCGTACAAAGGAGTACAGAAGGTATCTCAAGAGCGCACAAAGGAATACAGAAGGTATCTCTACAGCGCACAAAGGAGTACAGAAGGTATCTCTACAGCGCACAAAGGAGTACAGAAGGTATCTCTACAGCGCACAAAGGAGTACAGAAGGTATCTCTACAGCGCACAAAGGAGTACAGAAGGTATCTCTACAGCGCACAAAGGAGTACAGGAAATATCTCTAGAACGTACAAAGGAGTACACGAGGTATCTCTACAGCGTACAAAGGAGTACAGAAGGTATCTCTACAGCGCACAAAGGAGTACAGGAAATATCTCTAGAACGTACAAAGGAGTACACGAGGTATCTCTACAGCGTACAAAGGAGTACAGAAGGTATCTCTACAGCGCACAAAGGAGTACAGAAGGTATCTCTACAGCGCACAAAGGAGTACAGAAGGTATCTCTACAGCGCACAAAGGAGTACAGGAAATATCTCTAGAACGTTCAAAGGAGTACACGAGGTATCCCTACAGCGTACAAAGGAGTACAGAAGGTATCTCTACAGCGCACAAAGGAGTACAGGAAATATCTCTAGAACGTACAAAGGAGTACAGAAGGTATCTCTACAGCGCACAAAGGAGTACAGAAGGTATCTCTACAGCGCACAAAGGAGTACAGAAGGTATCTCTACAGCGCACAAAGGAGTACAGAAGGTATCTCTACAGCGCACAAAGGAGTACAGAAGGTATCTCTACAGCGCACAAAGGAGTACAGAAGGTATCTCTACAGCGCACAAAGGAGTACAGGAAATATCTCTAGAACGTACAAAGGAGTACACGAGGTATCTCTACAGCGTACAAAGGAGTACAGAAGGTATCTCTACAGCGCACAAAGGAGTACAGAAGGTATCTCTACAGCGCACAAAGGAGTACAGAAGGTATCTCTACAGCGCACAAAGGAGTACAGAAGGTATCTCTACAGCGCACAAAGGAGTACAGGAAATATCTCTAGAACGTACAAAGGAGTACACGAGGTATCTCTACAGCGTACAAAGGAGTACAGAAGGTATCTCTACAGCGCACAAAGGAGTACAGAAGGTATCTCTACAGCGCACAAAGGAGTACAGAAGGTATCTCTACAGCGCACAAAGGAGTACAGGAAATATCTCTAGAACGTACAAAGGAGTACACGAGGTATCTCTACAGCGTACAAAGGAGTACAGAAGGTATCTCTACAGCGCACAAAGGAGTACAGAAGGTATCTCTACAGCGCACAAAGGAGTACAGAAGGTATCTCTACAGCGCACAAAGGAGTACAGAAGGTATCTCTACAGCGCACAAAGGAGTACAGGAAATATCTCTAGAACGTACAAAGGAGTACACGAGGTATCTCTACAGCGTACAAAGGAGTACAGAAGATATCTCTACAGCGCACAAAGGAGTACAGAAGGTATCTCTACAGCGCACAAAGGAGTACAGAAGGTATCTCTACAGCGCACAAAGGAGTACAGAAGGTATCTCTACAGCGCACAAAGGAGTACAGGAAATATCTCTAGAACGTACAAAGGAGTACACGAGGTATCTCTACAGCGTACAAAGGAGTACAGAAGGTATCTCTACAGCGCATAAAGGAGTACAGTAGGTATCTCTAAAGCGCACAAAGGAGTACAGAAGGTATCTCTACAGCGCACAAAGGAGTACAGAAGGTATCTCTACAGCGCACAAAGGAGTACAGAAGGTATCTCTACAGCGCACAAAGGAGTACAGAAGGTATCTCTACAGCGTACAAAGGAGTACAGGAAATATCTCTAGAACGTACAAAGGAGTACACGAGGTATCTCTACAGCGTACAAAGGAGTACAGAAGGTATCTCTACAGCGCACAAAGGAGTACAGAAGGTATCTCTACAGCGTACAAAGGAGTACAGAAGGTATCTCTACAGTGCACAAAGGAGTACAGAAGGTATCTCTACAGCGCACAAAGGAGTACAGAAGGTATCTCTACAGAGCAGAAAGGAGTACAGGAAATATCTCTAGAACGTACAAAGGAGTACACGAGGTATCTCTACAGCGTACAAAGGAGTACAGAAGGTATCTCTACAGCGCACAAAGGAGTACAGAAGGTATCTCTACAGCGCACAAAGGAGTACAGAAGGTATCTCTACAGCGCACAAAGGAGTACAGAAGGTATCTCTACAGCGTACAAAGGAGTACAGAAGGTATCTCTAGAGCGCACAAAGGAGTACAGAAGGTATCTCTACAGCGCACAAAGGAGTACAGGAAATATCTCTAGAACGTACAAAGGAGTACACGAGGTATCTCTACAGCGTACAAAGGAGTACAGAAGGTATCTCTACAGCGCACAAAGGAGTACAGAAGGTATCTCAACAGCGTACAAAGGAGTACAGAAGGTATCTCTACAGCGCACAAAGGAGTACAGAAGGTATCTCTACAGCGCACAAAGGAGTACAGAAGGTATCTCTACAGCGCACAAAGGAGTACAGGAAATATCTCTAGAACGTACAAAGGAGTACACGAGGTATCTCTACAGCGTACAAAGGAGTACAGAAGGTATCTCTACAGCGCACAAAGGAGTACAGAAGGTATCTCTACAGCGCACAAAGGAGTACAGAAGGTATCTCTACAGCGCACAAAGGAGTACAGAAGGTATCTCTACAGCGCACAAAGGAGTACAGAAGGTATCTCTACAGCGCACAAAGGAGTACCGGAAATATCTCTAGAACGTACAAAGGAGTACACGAGGTATCTCTACAGCGTACAAAGGAGTACAGAAGGTATCTCTACAGCGCACAAAGGAGTACAGGAAATATCTCTAGAACGTACAAAGGAGTACACGAGGTATCTCTACAGCTTACAAAGGAGTACAGAAGGTATCTCTACAGCGCACAAAGGAGTACAGAAGGTATCTCTACAGCGCACAAAGGAGTACAGAAGGTATCCCTACAGCGCACAAAGGAGTACAGGAAATATCTATAGAACGTACAAAGGAGTACACGAGGTATCTCTACAGCGTACAAAGGAGTACAGAAGGTATCTCTACAGCGCACAAAGGAGTACAGGAAATATCTCTAGAACGTACAAAGGAGTACAGAAGGTGTCTCTACAGCGCACAAAGGAGTACAGAAGGTATCTCTACAGCGCACAAAGGAGTACAGAAGGTATCTCTACAGCGCACAAAGGAGTACAGAATGTATCTTAACAGCGCACAAATGAGTACAGAAGGTATCTCTACAGCGCACAAAGGAGTACAGAAGGTATCTCTACAGCGCACAAAGGAGTACAGGAAATATCTCTAGAACGTACAAAGGAGTACACGAGGTATCTCCACAGCGTACAAAGGAGTACAGAAGGTATCTCTACAGCGCACAAAGGAGTACAGAAGGTATCTCTACAGCGCACAAAGGAGTACAGAAGGTATCTCTACAGCGCACAAAGGAGTACAGAAGGTATCTCTACAGCGCACAAAGGAGTACAGGAAATATCTCTAGAACGTACAAAGGAGTACACGAGGTATCTCTACAGCGTACAAAGGAGTACAGAAGGTATCTCTACAGCGCACAAAGGAGTACAGAAGGTATCTCTACAGCGCACAAAGGAGTACAGAAGGTATCTCTACAGCGCACAAAGGAGTACAGTAGGTATCTCTACAGCGTACAAAGGAGTACAGAAGGTATCTCTACAGCGCACAAAGGAGTACAGAAGGTATCTCTACAGCGCACAAAGGAGTACAGGAAATATCTCTAGAACGTACAAAGGAGTACACGAGGAATCTCTACAGCGTACAAAGGAGTACAGAAGGTATCTCTACAGCGCACAAAGGAGTACAGAAGGTATCTCTACAGCGTACAAAGGAGTAAAGAAGGTATCTCTACAGCGCACAAAGGAGTACAGAAGGTATCTCTACAGCGCACAAAGGAGTACAGAAGGTATCTCTACAGCGCACAAAGGAGTACAGGAAATATCTCTAGAACGTACAAAGGAGTACACGAGGTATCTCTACAGCGTACAAAGGAGTACAGAAGGTATCTCTACAGCGCACAAAGGAGTACAGAAGGTATCTCTACAGCGCACAAAGGAGTACAGAAGGTATCTCTAGAGCGCATAAAGGAGTACAGAAGGTATCTCTTCAGCGCACAAAGGAGTACAGGAAATATCTCTAGAACGTACAAAGGAGTACACGAGGTATCTCTACCGCGTACAAAGGAGTACAGAAGGTATCTCAAGAGCGCACAAAGGAATACAGAAGGTATCTCTACAGCGCACAAAGGAGTACAGAAGCTATCTCTACAGCGCACAAAGGAGTACAGAAGGTATCTCTACAGCGCACAAAGGAGTACAGAAGGTATCTCTACAGCGCACAAAGGAGTACAGAAGGTATCTCTACAGCGCACAAAGGAGTACAGGAAATATCTCTAGAACGTACAAAGGAGTACACGAGGTATCTCTACAGCGTACAAAGGAGTACAGAAGGTATCTCTACAGCGCACAAAGGAGTACAGGAAATATCTCTAGAACGTACAAAGGAGTACACGAGGTATCTCTACAGCGTACAAAGGAGTACAGAAGGTATCTCTACAGCGCACAAAGGAGTACAGAAGGTATCTCTACAGCGCACAAAGGAGTACAGAAGGTATCCCTACAGCGCACAAAGGAGTACAGGAAATATCTCTAGAACGTACAAAGGAGTACACGAGGTATCTCTACAGCGTACAAAGGAGTACAGAAGGTATCTCTACAGCGCACAAAGGAGTACAGGAAATATCTCTAGAACGTACAAAGGAGTACAGAAGGTATCTCTACAGCGCACAAAGGAGTACAGAAGGTATCTCTACAGCGCACAAAGGAGTACAGAAGGTATCTCTACAGCGCACAAAGGAGTACAGAAGGTATCTCTACAGCGCACAAAGGAGTACAGAAGGTATCTCTACAGCGCACAAAGGAGTACAGAAGGTATCTCTACAGCGCACAAAGGAGTACAGGAAATATCTCTAGAACGTACAAAGGAGTACACGAGGTATCTCTACAGCGTACAAAGGAGTACAGAAGGTATCTCTACAGCGCACAAAGGAGTACAGAAGGTATCTCTACAGCGCACAAAGGAGTACAGAAGGTATCTCTACAGCGCACAAAGGAGTACAGAAGGGATCTCTACAGCGCACAAAGGATTAGAGGAAATATCTCTAGAACGTACAAAGGAGTACACGAGGTATCTCTACAGCGTACAAAGGAGTACAGAAGGTATCTCTACAGCGCACAAAGGAGTACAGAAGGTATCTCTACAGCGCACAAAGGAGTACAGAAGGTATCTCTACAGCGCACAAAGGAGTACAGAAGGTATCTCTATAGCGCACAAAGGAGTACAGGAAATATCTCTAGAACGTACAAAGGAGTACACGAGGTATCTCTACAGCGTACAAAGGAGTACAGAAGGTATCTCTACAGCGCACAAAGGAGTACAGAAGGTATCTCTACAGCGCACAAAGGAGTACAGAAGGTATCTCTACAGCGCACAAAGGAGTACAGAAGGTATCTCTACAGCGCACAAAGGAGTACAGAAAATATCTCTAGAACGTACAAAGGAGTACACGAGGTATCTCTACAGCGTACAAAGGAGTACAGAAGGTATCTCTACAGCGCACAAAGGAGTACAGAAGGTATCTCTACAGCGCACAAAGGAGTACAGAAGGTATCTCTACAGCGCACAAAGGAGTACAGAAGGTATCTCTACAGCGCACAAAGGAGTACAGGAAATATCTCTAGAACGTACAAAGGAGTACACGAGGTATCTCTACAGCGTACAAAGGAGTACAGAAGGTATCTCTACAGCGCACAAAGGAGTACAGAAGGTATCTCTACAGCGCACAAAGGAGTACAGAAGGTATCTCTACAGCGCACAAAGGAGTACAGAAGGTATCTCTAAAGCGCACAAAGGAGTACAGAAGGTATCTCTACAGCGCACAAAGGAGTAGAGAAGGTATCTCTACAGCGCACAAAGGAGTACAGGAAATATCTCTAGAACGTACAAAGGAGTACACGAGGTATCTCTACAGCGTACGAAGGAGTACAGAAGGTATCTCTACAGCGCACAAAGGAGTACAGAAGGTATCTCTTCAGCGCACAAAGGAGTACAGAAGGTATCTCTACAGCGCACAAAGGAGTACAGAAGGTATCTCTACAGCGCTCAAAGGAGTACAGGAAATATCTCTAGAACGTACAAAGGAGTACACGATGTATCTCTACAGCGTACAAAGGAGTACAGAAGGTATCTCTACAGCGCACAAAGGAGTACAGAAGGTATCTCTACAGCGCACAAAGGAGTACAGAAGGTATCTCTACAGCGCACAAAGGAGTACAGAAGGTATCTCTTCAGCGCACAAAGGAGTACAGGAAATATCTCTAGAACGTACAAAGGAGTACACGAGGTATCTCTACCGCGTACAAAGGAGTACAGAAGGTATCTCAAGAGCGCACAAAGGAATACAGAAGGTATCTCTACAGCGCACAAAGGAGTACAGAAGGTATCTCTACAGCGCACAAAGGAGTACAGAAGGTATCTCTACAGCGCACAAAGGAGTACAGAAGGTATCTCTACAGCGCACAAAGGAGTACAGAAGGTATCTCTACAGCGCACAAAGGAGTACAGGAAATATCTCTAGAACGTACAAAGGAGTACACGAGGTATCTCTACAGCGTACAAAGGAGTACAGAAGGTATCTCTACAGCGCACAAAGGAGTACAGGAAATATCTCTAGAACGTACAAAGGAGTACACGAGGTATCTCTACAGCGTACAAAGGAGTACAGAAGGTATCTCTACAGCGCACAAAGGAGTACAGAAGGTATCTCTACAGCGCACAAAGGAGTACAGAAGGTATCTCTACAGCGCACAAAGGAGTACAGGAAATATCTCTAGAACGTACAAAGGAGTACACGAGGTATCCCTACAGCGTACAAAGGAGTACAGAAGGTATCTCTACAGCCCACAAAGGAGTACAGGAAATATCTCTAGAACGTACAAAGGAGTACAGAAGGTATCTCTACAGCGCACAAAGGAGTACAGAAGGCATCTCTACAGCGCACAAAGGAGTACAGAAGGTATCTCTACAGCGCACAAAGGAGTACAGAAGGTATCTCTACAGCGCACAAAGGAGTACAGAAGGTATCTCTACAGCGCACAAAGGAGTACAGAAGGTATCTCTACAGCGCACAAAGGAGTACAGGAAATATCTCTAGAACGTACAAAGGAGTACACGAGGTATCTCTACAGCGTACAAAGGAGTACAGAAGGTATCTCTACAGCGCACAAAGGAGTACAGAAGGTATCTCTACAGCGCACAAAGGAGTACAGAAGGTATCTCTACAGCGCACAGAGGAGTACAGAAGGTATCTCTACAGCGCACAAAGGAGTACAGGAAATATCTCTAGAACGTACAAAGGAGTACACGAGGTATCTCTACAGCGTACAAAAGAGTACAGAAGGTATCTCTACAGCGCACAAAGGAGTACAGAAGGTATCTCTACAGCGCACAAAGGAGTACAGAAGGTATCTCTACAGCGCACAAAGGAGTACAGAAGGTATCTCTACAGCGCACAAAGGAGTACAGGAAATATCTCTAGAACGTACAAAGGAGTACACGAGGTATCTCTACAGCGTACAAAGGAGTACAGAAGGTATCTCTACAGCGCACAAAGGAGTACAGAAGGTATCTCTACAGCGCACAAAGGAGTACAGAAGGTATCTCTACAGCGCACAAAGGAGTACAGAAGGTATCTCTACAGCGCACAAAGGAGTACAGGAAATATCTCTAGAACGTACAAAGGAGTACACGAGGTATCTCTACAGCGTAAAAAGGAGTACAGAAGGTATCTCTACAGCGCACAAAGGAGTACAGAAGGTATCTCTACAGCGCACAAAGGAGTACAGAAGGTATCTCTACAGCGCACAAAGGAGTACAGAAGGTCTCTCTACAGCGTACAAATGAGTACAGAAGGTATCTCTACAGCGCACAAAGGAGTACAGAAGGTATCTCTACAGCGCACAAAGGAGTACAGGAAATATCTCTAGAACGTACAAAGGAGTACACGAGGAATCTCTACAGCGTACAAAGGAGTACAGAAGGTATCTCTACAGCGCACAAAGGAGTACAGAAGGTATCTCTACAGCGTACAAAGGAGTAAAGAAGGTATCTCTACAGCGCACAAAGGAGTACAGAAGGTATCTCTACAGCGCACAAAGGAGTACAGAAGGTATCTCTACAGCGCACAAAGGAGTACAGGAAATATCTCTAGAACGTACAAAGGAGTACACGAGGTATCTCTACAGCGTACAAAGGAGTACAGAAGGTATCTCTACAGCGCACAAAGGAGTACAGAAGGTATCTCTACAGCGCACAAAGGAGTACAGAAGGTATCTCTAGAGCGCATAAAGGAGTACAGAAGGTATCTCTTCAGCGCACAAAGGAGTACAGGAAATATCTCTAGAACGTACAAAGGAGTACACGAGGTATCTCTACCGCGTACAAAGGAGTACAGAAGGTATCTCAAGAGCGCACAAAGGAATACAGAAGGTATCTCTACAGCGCACAAAGGAGTACAGAAGGTATCTCTACAGCGCACAAAGGAGTACAGAAGGTATCTCTACAGCGCACAAAGGAGTACAGAAGGTATCTCTACAGCGCACAAAGGAGTACAGAAGGTATCTCTACAGCGCACAAAGGAGTACAGGAAATATCTCTAGAACGTACAAAGGAGTACACGAGGTATCTCTACAGCGTACAAAGGAGTACAGAAGGTATCTCTACAGCGCACAAAGGAGTACAGGAAATATCTCTAGAACGTACAAAGGAGTACACGAGGTATCTCTACAGCGTACAAAGGAGTACAGAAGGTATCTCTACAGCGCACAAAGGAGTACAGAAGGTATCTCTACAGCGCACAAAGGAGTACAGAAGGTATCCCTACAGCGCACAAAGGAGTACAGGAAATATCTCTAGAACGTACAAAGGAGTACACGAGGTATCTCTACAGCGTACAAAGGAGTACAGAAGGTATCTCTACAGCGCACAAAGGAGTACAGGAAATATCTCTAGAACGTACAAAGGAGCACAGAAGGTATCTCTACAGCGCACAAAGGAGTACAGAAGGTATCTCTACAGCGCACAAAGGAGTACAGAAGGTATCTCTACAGCGCACAAAGGAGTACAGAAGGTATCTCTACAGCGCACAAAGGAGTACAGAAGGTATCTCTACAGCGCACAAAGGAGTACAGAAGGTATCTCTACAGCGCACAAAGGAGTACAGGAAATATCTCTAGAACGTACAAAGGAGTACACGAGGTATCTCTACAGCGTACAAAGGAGTACAGAAGGTATCTCTACAGCGCACAAAGGAGTACAGAAGGTATCTCTACAGCGCACAAAGGAGTACAGAAGGTATCTCTACAGCGCACAAAGGAGTACAGAAGGGATCTCTACAGCGCACAAAGGAGTAGAGGAAATATCTCTAGAACGTACGAAGGAGTACACGAGGTATCTCTACAGCGTACAAAGGAGTACAGAAGGTATCTCTACAGCGCACAAAGGAGTACAGAAGGTATCTCTACAGCGCACAAAGGAGTACAGAAGGTATCTCTACAGCGCACAAAGGAGTACAGAAGGTATCTCTATAGCGCACAAAGGAGTACAGGAAATATCTCTAGAACGTACAAAGGAGTACACGAGGTATCTCTACAGCGTACAAAGGAGTACAGAAGGTATCTCTACAGCGCACAAAGGAGTACAGAAGGTATCTCTACAGCGCACAAAGGAGTACAGAAGGTATCTCTACAGCGCACAAAGGAGTACAGAAGGTATCTCTACAGCGCACAAAGGAGTACAGAAAATATCTCTAGAACGTACAAAGGAGTACACGAGGTATCTCTACAGCGTACAAAGGAGTACAGAAGGTATCTCTACAGCGCACAAAGGAGTACAGAAGGTATCTCTACAGCGCACAAAGGAGTACAGAAGGTATCTCTACAGCGCACAAAGGAGTACAGAAGGTATCTCTACAGCGCACAAAGGAGTACAGGAAATATCTCTAGAACGTACAAAGGAGTACACGAGGTATCTCTACAGCGTACAAAGGAGTACAGAAGGTATCTCTACAGCGCACAAAGGAGTACAGAAGGTATCTCTACAGCGCACAAAGGAGTACAGAAGGTATCTCTACAGCGCACAAAGGAGTACAGAAGGTATCTCTACAGCGCACAAAGGAGTACAGAAGGTATCTCTACAGCGCACAAAGGAGTAGAGAAGGTATCTCTACAGCGCACAAAGGAGTACAGGAAATATCTCTAGAACGTACAAAGGAGTACACGAGGTATCTCTACAGCGTACGAAGGAGTACAGAAGGTATCTCTACAGCGCACAAAGGAGTACAGAAGGTATCTCTTCAGCGCACAAAGGAGTACAGAAGGTATCTCTACAGCGCACAAAGGAGTACAGAAGGTATCTCTACAGCGCTCAAAGGAGTACAGGAAATATCTCTAGAACGTACAAAGGAGTACACGATAAATCTCTACAGCGTACAAAGGAGTACAGAAGGTATCTCTACAGCGCACAAAGAAGTACAGAAGGTATCTCTACAGCGCACAAAGGAGTACAGAAGGTATCTCTACAGCGCACAAAGGAGTACAGAAGGTATCTCTTCAGCGCACAAAGGAGTACAGGAAATATCTCTAGAACGTACAAAGGAGTACACGAGGTATCTCTACCGCGTACAAAGGAGTACAGAAGGTATCTCAAGAGCGCACAAAGGAATACAGAAGGTATCTCTACAGCGCACAAAGGAGTACAGAAAATATCTCTACAGCGCACAAAGGAGTACAGAAGGTATCTCTACAGCGCACAAAGGAGTACAGAAGGTATCTCTACAGCGCACAAAGGAGTACAGAAGGTATCTCTACAGCGCACAAAGGAGTACAGGAAATATCTCTAGACCGTACAAAGGATTACACGAGGTATCTCTACAGCGTACAAAGGAGTACAGAAGGTATCTCTACAGCGCACAAAGGAGTACAGGAAATATCTCTAGAACGTACAAAGGAGTACACGAGGTATCTCTACAGCGTACAAAGGAGTACAGAAGGTATCTCTACAGCGCACAAAGGAGTACAGAAGGTATCTCTACAGCGCACAAAGGAGTACAGAAGGTATCTCTACAGCGCACAAAGGAGTACAGGAAATATCTCTAGAACGTACAAAGGAGTACACGAGGTATCCCTACAGCGTACAAAGGAGTACAGAAGGTATCTCTACAGCGCACAAAGGAGTACAGGAAATATCTCTAGAACGTACAAAGGAGTACAGAAGGTATCTCTACAGCGCACAAAGGAGTACAGAAGGCATCTCTACAGCGCACAAAGGAGTACAGAAGGTATCTCTACAGCGCACAAAGGAGTATAGAAGGTATCTCTACAGCGCACAAAGGAGTACAGAAGGTATCTCTACAGCGCACAAAGGAGTACAGAAGGTATCTCTACAGCGCACAAAGGAGTACAGGAAATATCTCTAGAACGTACAAAGGAGTACACGAGGTATCTCTACAGCGTACAAAGGAGTACAGAAGGTATCTGTACAGCGCACAAAGGAGTACAGAAGGTATCTCTACAGCGCACAAAGAAGTACAGAAGGTATCTCTACAGCGCACAAAGGAGTACAGAAGGTATCTCTACAGCGCACAAAGGAGTACAGGAAATATCTCTAGAACGTACAAAGGAGTTTACGAGGTATCTCTACAGCGTACAAAGGAGTACAGAAGGTATCTCTACAGCGCACAAAGGAGTACAGAAGGTATCTCTACAGCGCACAAAGGAGTACAGAAGGTATCTCTACAGCGTACAAAGGAGTACAGAAGGTATCTCTACAGCGCACGAAGGAGTACAGGAAATATCTCTAGAACGTACAAAGGAGTACACGAGGTATCTATAGAGCGTACAAAGGAGTACAGAAGGTATCTCTACAGCGCACAAAGGAGTACAGAAGGTATCTCTACAGCGCACAAAGGAGTACAGAAGGTATCTCTACAGCGCACAAAGGAGTACAGAAGGTATCTCTACAGCGCACAAAGGAGTACAGGAAATATCTCTAGAACGTACAAAGGAGTACACGAGGTATCTCTACAGCGTACAAAGGAGTACAGAAGGTATCTCTACAGAGCACAAAGGAGTACAGAAGGTATCTCTACAGCGCACAAAGGAGTACAGAAGGTATCTCTACAGCGCACAAAGGAGTACAGAAGGTATCTCTACAGCGCACAAAGGAGTACAGGAAATATCTCTAGAACGTACAAAGGAGTACACGAGGTATCTCTACAGCGTACAAAGGAGTACAGAAGGTATCTCTACAGCGCATAAAGGAGTACAGAAGGTATCTCTACAGCGCACAAAGGAGTACAGAAGGTATCTCTACAGCGCACAAAGGAGTACAGAAGGTATCTCTACAGCGCACAAAGGAGTACAGAAGGTATCTCTACAGCGCACAAAGGAGTACAGAAGGTATCTCTACAGCGCACAAAGGAGTACAGGAAATATCTCTAGAACGTACAAAGGAGTACACGAGGTATCTCTACAGCGTACAAAGGAGTACAGAAGGTATCTCTACAGAGCACAAAGGAGTACAGAAGGTATCTCTACAGCGCACAAAGGAGTACAGAAGGTATCTCTACAGCGCACAAAGGAGTACAGAAGGTATCTCTACAGCGCACAAAGGAGTACAGGAAATATCTCTAGAACGTACAAAGGAGTACACGAGGTATCTCTACAGCGTACAAAGGAGTACAGAAGGTATCTCTACAGCGCATAAAGGAGTACAGAAGGTATCTCTACAGCGCACAAAGGAGTACAGAAGGTATCTCTACAGCGCACAAAGGAGTACAGAAGGTATCTCTACAGCGCACAAAGGAGTACAGGAAATATCTCTAGAACGTACAAAGGAGTACACGAGGTATCTCTACAGCGCACAAAGGAGTACAGAAGGTATCTCTACAGCGCACAAAGGAGTACAGAAGGTATCTCTACAGCGCACAAAGGAGGACAGGAAATATCTCTAGAACGTACAAAGGAGTACACGAGGTATCTCTACAGCGTACAAAGGAGTACAGAAGGTATCTCTACAGCGCACAAAGGAGTACAGGAAATATCTCTAGAACGTACGAAGGAGTACACGAGGTATCTCTACAGCGTACAAAGGAGTACAGAAGGTATCTCTACAGCGCACAAAGGAGTACAGAAGGTATCTCTACAGCGTACAAAGGAGTACAGAAGGTATCTCTACAGCACACAAAGGAGTACAGAAGGTATCTCTACAGCGCACAAAGGAGTACAGAAGGTATCTCTACAGCGAACAAAGGAGTACAGAAGGTATCTCTACAGCGCACAAAGGAGTACAGGAAATATCTCTAGAACGTACAAAGGAGTACACGAGGTATCTCTACAGCGTACAAAGGAGTACAGAAGGTATCTCTACAGCGCACAAAGGAGTACAGAAGGTATCTCTACAGCGCACAAAGGAGTACAGAAGGTATCTCTACAGCGCACAAAGGAGTACAGAAGGTATCTCTAAAGCGCACAAAGGAGTACAGGAAATATCTCTAGATCGTACAAAGGAGTTCACGAGGTATCTCTACAGCGTACAAAGGAGTACAGAAGGTATCTCTACAGCGCACAAAGGAGTACAGAAGGTATCTCTACAGCGCACAAAGGAGTACAGAAGGTATCTCTACAGCGCACAAAGGAGTACAGAAGGTATCTCTACAGCGCACAAAGGAGTACAGAAGGTATCTCTACAGCGCACAAAGGAGTAGAGAAGGTATCTCTACAGCGCACAAAGGAGTACAGGAAATATCTCTAGAACGTACAAAGGAGTACACGAGGTATCTCTACAGCGTACGAAGGAGTACAGAAGGTATCTCTACAGCGCACAAAGGAGTACAGAAGGTATCTCTTCAGCGCACAAAGGAGTACAGAAGGTATCTCTACAGCGCACAAAGGAGTACAGAAGGTATCTCTACAGCGCTCAAAGGAGTACAGGAAATATCTCTAGAACGTACAAAGGAGTACACGATGTATCTCTACAGCGTACAAAGGAGTACAGAAGGTATCTCTACAGCGCACAAAGGAGTACAGAAGGTATCTCTACAGCGCACAAAGGAGTACAGAAGGTATCTCTACAGCGCACAAAGGAGTACAGAAGGTATCTCTTCAGCGCACAAAGGAGTACAGGAAATATCTCTAGAACGTACAAAGGAGTACACGAGGTATCTCTACCGCGTACAAAGGAGTACAGAAGGTATCTCAAGAGCGCACAAAGGAATACAGAAGGTATCTCTACAGCGCACAAAGGAGTACAGAAAATATCTCTACAGCGCACAAAGGAGTACAGAAGGTATCTCTACAGCGCACAAAGGAGTACAGAAGGTATCTCTACAGCGCACAAAGGAGTACAGAAGGTATCTCTACAGCGCACAAAGGAGTACAGGAAATATCTCTAGATCGTACAAAGGAGTACACGAGGTATCTCTACAGCGTACAAAGGAGTACAGAAGGTATCTCTACAGCGCACAAAGGAGTACAGGAAATATCTCTAGAACGTACAAAGGAGTACACGAGGTATCTCTACAGCGTACAAAGGAGTACAGAAGGTATCTCTACAGCGCACAAAGGAGTACAGAAGGTATCTCTACAGCGCACAAAGGAGTACAGAAGGTATCTCTACAGCGCACAAAGGAGTACAGGAAATATCTCTAGAACGTACAAAGGAGTACACGAGGTATCCCTACAGCGTACAAAGGAGTACAGAAGGTATCTCTACAGCGCACAAAGGAGTACAGGAAATATCTCTAGAACGTACAAAGGAGTACAGAAGGTATCTCTACAGCGCACAAAGGAGTACAGAAGGCATCTCTACAGCGCACAAAGGAGTACAGAAGGTATCTCTACAGCGCACAAAGGAGTATAGAAGGTATCTCTACAGCGCACAAAGGAGTACAGAAGGTATCTCTACAGCGCACAAAGGAGTACAGAAGGTATCTCTACAGCGCACAAAGGAGTACAGGAAATATCTCTAGAACGTACAAAGGAGTACACGAGGTATCTCTACAGCGTACAAAGGAGTACAGAAGGTATCTGTACAGCGCACAAAGGAGTACAGAAGGTATCTCTACAGCGCACAAAGAAGTACAGAAGGTATCTCTACAGCGCACAAAGGAGTACAGAAGGTATCTCTACAGCGCACAAAGGAGTACAGGAAATATCTCTAGAACGTACAAAGGAGTACACGAGGTATCTCTACAGCGTACAAAGGAGTACAGAAGGTATCTCTACAGCGCACAAAGGAGTACAGAAGGTATCTCTACAGCGCACAAAGGAGTACAGAAGGTATCTCTACAGCGCACAAAGGAGTACAGAAGGTATCTCTACAGCGCTCGAAGGAGTACAGGAAATATCTCTAGAACGTACAAAGGAGTACACGAGGTATCTCTACAGCGTACAAAGGAGTACAGAAGGTATCTCTACAGCGCATAAAGGAGTACAGAAGGTATCTCTACAGCGCACAAAGGAGTACAGAAGGTATCTCTACAGCGCACAAAGGAGTACAGAAGGTATCTCTACAGCGCACAAAGGAGTACAGAAGGTATCTCTACAGCGCACAAAGGAGTACAGAAGGTATCTCTACAGCGCACAAAGGAGTGCAGGAAATATCTCTAGAACGTACAAAGGAGTACACGAGGTATCTCTACAGCGTACAAAGGAGTACAGAAGGTATCTCTACAGCGCACAAAGGAGTACAGAAGGTATCTCTACAGCGCACAAAGGAGTACAGAAGGTATCTCTACAGCGCACAAAGGAGTACAGGAAATATCTCTAGAACGTACAAAGGAGTACACGAGGTATCTCTACAGCGTACAAAGGAGTACAGAAGGTATCTCTACAGCGCACAAAGGAGTACAGAAGGTATCTCTACAGCGCACAAAGGAGTACAGAAGGTATCTCTACAGCGCACAAAGGAGGACAGGAAATATCTCTAGAACGTACAAAGGAGTACACGAGGTATCTCTACAGCGTACAAAGGAGTACAGAAGGTATCTCTACAGCGCACAAAGGAGTACAGGAAATATCTCTAGAACGTACGAAGGAGTACACGAGGTATCTCTACAGCGTACAAAGGAGTACAGAAGGTATCTCTACAGCGCACAAAGGAGTACAGAAGGTATCTCTACAGCGTACAAAGGAGTACAGAAGGTATCTCTACAGCACACAAAGGAGTACAGAAGGTATCTCTACAGCGCACAAAGGAGTACAGAAGGTATCTCTACAGCGAACAAAGGAGTACAGAAGGTATCTCTACAGCGCACAAAGGAGTACAGGAAATATCTCTAGAACGTACAAAGGAGTACACGAGGTATCTCTACAGCGTACAAAGGAGTACAGAAGGTATCTCTACAGCGCACAAAGGAGTACAGAAGGTATCTCTACAGCGCACAAAGGAGTACAGAAGGTATCTCTACAGCGCACAAAGGAGTACAGAAGGTATCTCTAAAGCGCACAAAGGAGTACAGGAAATATCTCTAGATCGTACAAAGGAGTTCACGAGGTATCTCTACAGCGTACAAAGGAGTACAGAAGGTATCTCTACAGCGCACAAAGGAGTACAGAAGGTATCTCTACAGCGCACAAAGGAGTACAGAAGGTATCTCTACAGCGCACAAAGGAGTACAGAAGGTATCTCTACAGCGCACAAAGGAGTACAGAAGGTATCTCTACAGCGCACAAAGGAGTAGAGAAGGTATCTCTACAGCGCACAAAGGAGTACAGGAAATATCTCTAGAACGTACAAAGGAGTACACGAGGTATCTCTACAGCGTACGAAGGAGTACAGAAGGTATCTCTACAGCGCACAAAGGAGTACAGAAGGTATCTCTTCAGCGCACAAAGGAGTACAGAAGGTATCTCTACAGCGCACAAAGGAGTACAGAAGGTATCTCTACAGCGCTCAAAGGAGTACAGGAAATATCTCTAGAACGTACAAAGGAGTACACGATGTATCTCTACAGCGTACAAAGGAGTACAGAAGGTATCTCTACAGCGCACAAAGGAGTACAGAAGGTATCTCTACAGCGCACAAAGGAGTACAGAAGGTATCTCTACAGCGCACAAAGGAGTACAGAAGGTATCTCTTCAGCGCACAAAGGAGTACAGGAAATATCTCTAGAACGTACAAAGGAGTACACGAGGTATCTCTACCGCGTACAAAGGAGTACAGAAGGTATCTCAAGAGCGCACAAAGGAATACAGAAGGTATCTCTACAGCGCACAAAGGAGTACAGAAAATATCTCTACAGCGCACAAAGGAGTACAGAAGGTATCTCTACAGCGCACAAAGGAGTACAGAAGGTATCTCTACAGCGCACAAAGGAGTACAGAAGGTATCTCTACAGCGCACAAAGGAGTACAGGAAATATCTCTAGATCGTACAAAGGAGTACACGAGGTATCTCTACAGCGTACAAAGGAGTACAGAAGGTATCTCTACAGCGCACAAAGGAGTACAGGAAATATCTCTAGAACGTACAAAGGAGTACACGAGGTATCTCTACAGCGTACAAAGGAGTACAGAAGGTATCTCTACAGCGCACAAAGGAGTACAGAAGGTATCTCTACAGCGCACAAAGGAGTACAGAAGGTATCTCTACAGCGCACAAAGGAGTACAGGAAATATCTCTAGAACGTACAAAGGAGTACACGAGGTATCCCAACAGCGTACAAAGGAGTACAGAAGGTATCTCTACAGCGCACAAAGGAGTACAGGAAATATCTCTAAAACGTACAAAGGAGTACAGAAGGTATCTCTACAGCGCACAAAGGAGTACAGAAGGCATCTCTACAGCGCACAAAGGAGTACAGAAGGTATCTCTACAGCGCACAAAGGAGTATAGAAGGTATCTCTACAGCGCACAAAGGAGTACAGAAGGTATCTCTACAGCGCACAAAGGAGTACAGAAGGTATCTCTACAGCGCACAAAGGAGTACAGGAAATATCTCTAGAACGTACAAAGGAGTACACGAGGTATCTCTACAGCGTACAAAGGAGTACAGAAGGTATCTGTACAGCGCACAAAGGAGTACAGAAGGTATCTCTACAGCGCACAAAGAAGTACAGAAGGTATCTCTACAGCGCACAAAGGAGTACAGAAGGTATCTCTACAGCGCACAAAGGAGTACAGGAAATATCTCTAGAACGTACAAAGGAGTACACGAGGTATCTCTACAGCGTACAAAGGAGTACAGAAGGTATCTCTACAGCGCACAAAGGAGTACAGAAGGTATCTCTACAGCGCACAAAGGAGTACAGAAGGTATCTCTACAGCGCACAAAGGAGTACAGAAGGTATCTCTACAGCGCACGAAGGAGTACAGGAAATATCTCTAGAACGTACAAAGGAGTACACGAGGTATCTCTAGAGCGTACAAAGGAGTACAGAAGGTATCTCTACATCGCACAAAGGAGTACAGAAGGTATCTCTACAGCGCACAAAGGAGTACAGAAGGTATCTCTACAGCGCACAAAGGAGTACAGAAGGTATCTCTACAGCGCACAAAGGAGTACAGGAAATATCTCTAGAACGTACAAAGGAGTACACGAGGTATCTCTACAGCGTACAAAGGAGTACAGAAGGTATCTCTACAGAGCACAAAGGAGTACAGAAGGTATCTCTACAGCGCACAAAGGAGTACAGAAGGTATCTCTACAGCGCACAAAGGAGTACAGAAGGTATCTCTACAGCGCACAAAGGAGTACAGGAAATATCTCTAGAACGTACAAAGGAGTACACGAGGTATCTCTACAGCGTACAAAGGAGTACAGAAGGTATCTCTACAGCGCATAAAGGAGTACAGAAGGTATCTCTACAGCGCACAAAGGAGTACAGAAGGTATCTCTACAGCGCACAAAGGAGTACAGAAGGTATCTCTACAGCGCACAAAGGAGTACAGAAGGTATCTCTACAGCGCACAAAGGAGTACAGAAGGTATCTCTACAGCGCACAAAAGAGTACAGGAAATATCTCTAGAACGTACAAAGGAGTACACGAGGTATCTCTACAGCGTACAAAGGAGTACAGAAGGTATCTCTACAGCGCACAAAGGAGTACAGAAGGTATCTCTACAGCGTACAAAGGAGTACAGAAGGTATCTCTACAGCGCACAAAGGAGTACAGAAGGTATCTCTACAGCGCACAAAGGAGTACAGAAGGTATCTCTACAGCGCACAAAGGAGTACAGGAAATATCTCTAGAACGTACAAAGGAGTACACGAGGTATCTCTACAGCGTACAAAGGAGTACAGAAGGTATCTCTACAGCGCACAAAGGAGTACAGAAGGTATCTCTACAGCGCACAAAGGAGTACAGAAGGTATCTCTACAGCGCACAAAGGAGGACAGGAAATATCTCTAGAACGTACAAAGGAGTACACGAGGTATCTCTACAGCGTACAAAGGAGTACAGAAGGTATCTCTACAGCGCACAAAGGAGTACAGGAAATATCTCTAGAACGTACGAAGGAGTACACGAGGTATCTCTACAGCGTACAAAGGAGTACAGAAGGTATCTCTACAGCGCACAAAGGAGTACAGAAGGTATCTCTACAGCGTACAAAGGAGTACAGAAGGTATCTCTACAGCACACAAAGGAGTACAGAAGGTATCTCTACAGCGCACAAAGGAGTACAGAAGGTATCTCTACAGCGAACAAAGGAGTACAGAAGGTATCTCTACAGCGCACAAAGGAGTACAGGAAATATCTCTAGAACGTACAAAGGAGTACACGAGGTATCTCTACAGCGTACAAAGGAGTACAGAAGGTATCTCTACAGCGCACAAAGGAGTACAGAAGGTATCTCTACAGCGCACAAAGGAGTACAGAAGGTATCTCTACAGCGCACAAAGGAGTACAGAAGGTATCTCTAAAGCGCACAAAGGAGTACAGGAAATATCTCTAGATCGTACAAAGGAGTTCACGAGGTATCTCTACAGCGTACAAAGGAGTACAGAAGGTATCTCTACAGCGTACAAAGGAGTACAGAAGGTATCTCTACAGCGCACATAGGAGTACAGAAGGTATCTCTACAGCGCACGAAGGAGTACAGAAGGTATCTCTACAGCGCACAAAGGAGTACAGAAGGTATCTCTACAGCGCACAAAGGAGTACAGAAGGTATCTCCACAGCGCACAAAGGAGTACAGGAAATATCTCTAGAACGTACAAAGTTGTACACGAGGTATCTCTACAGCGTACAAAGGAGTACAGAAGGTATCTCTACAGCGCACAAAGGAGTACAGAAGGTATCTCTACAGCGCACAAAGGAGTACAGAAGGTATCTCTACAGCGCACAAAGGAGTACAGGAAATATCTCTAGAACGTACAAAGGAGTACACGAGGTATCTCTACAGCGTACAAAGGAGTACAGAAGGTATCTCTACAGCGCACAAAGGAGTACAGAAGGTATCTCTACAGCGCACAAAGGAGTACAGGAAATATCTCTAGAACGTACAAAGGAGTACACGAGGTATCTCTACAGCGTACAAAGGAGTACAGAAGGTATCTCTACAGCGCACAAAGGAGTACAGAAGGTATCTCTACAGCGCACAAAGGAGTACAGAAGGTATCTCTACAGCGCACAAAGGAGTACAGAAGGTATCTCTTCAGCGCACAAAGGAGTACAGGAAATATCTCTAGAACGTACAAAGGAGTACACGAGGTATCTCTCCCGCGTACAAAGGAGTACAGAAGGTATCTCAAGAGCGCACAAAGGAATACAGAAGGTATCTCTACAGCGCACAAAGGAGTACAGAAGGTATCTCTACAGCGCACAAAGGAGTACAGAAGGTATCTCTACAGCGCACAAAGGAGTACAGAAGGTATCTCTACAGCGCACAAAGGAGTACAGAAGGTATCTCTACAGCGCACAAAGGAGTACAGGAAATATCTCTAGAACGTACAAAGGAGTACACGAGGTATCTCTACAGCGTACAAAGGAGTACAGAAGGTATCTCTACAGCGCACAAAGGAGTACAGGAAATATCTCTAGAACGTACAAAGGAGTACACGAGGTATCTCTACAGCGTACAAAGGAGTACAGAAGGTATCTCTACAGCGCACAAAGGAGTACAGAAGGTATCTCTACAGCGCACAAAGGAGTACAGAAGGTATCCCTACAGCGCACAAAGGAGTAGAGGAAATATCTCTAGAACGTACAAAGGAGTACACGAGGTATCTCTACAGCGTACAAAGGAGTACAGAAGGTATCTCTACAGCGCACAAAGGAGTACAGGAAATATCTCTAGAACGTACAAAGGAGTACAGAAGGTATCTCTACAGCGCACAAAGGAGTACAGAAGGTATCTCTACAGCGCACAAAGGAGTACAGAAGGTATCTCTACAGCGCACAAAGGAGTACAGAAGGTATCTCTACAGAGCACAAAGGAGTACAGAAGGTATCTCTACAGCGCACAAAGGAGTACAGAAGGTATCTCTACAGCGCACAAAGGAGTACAGGAAATATCTCTAGAACGTACAAAGGAGTAAACGAGGTATCTCTACAGCGTACAAAGGAGTACAGAAGGTATCTCTACAGCGCACAAAGGAGTACAGAAGGTATCTCTACAGCGCACAAAGGAGTACAGAAGGAATCTCTACAGCGCACAAAGGAGTACAGAAGGTATCTCTACAGCGCACAAAGGAGTACAGGAAATATCTCTAGAACGTACAAAGGAGTACACGAGGTATCTCTACAGCGTACAAAGGAGTACAGAAGGTATCTCTACAGCGCACAAAGGAGTACAGAAGGTATCTCTACAGCGCACAAAGGAGTACAGAAGGTATCTCTACAGCGCACAAAGGAGTACAGAAGGTATCTCTACAGCGCACAAAGGAGTACAGGAAATATCTCTAGAACGTACAAAGGAGTACACGAGGTATCTCTACAGCGTACAAAGGAGTACAGAAGGTATCTCTACAGCGCACAAAGGAGTACAGAAGGTATCTCTACAGCGCACAAAGGAGTACAGAAGGTATCTCTTCAGCGCACAAAGTAGGACAGGAAATATCTCTAGAACGTACAAAGGAGTACACGAGGTATCTCTACAGCGTACAAAGGAGTACAGAAGGTATCTCTACAGCGCACAAAGGAGTACAGGAAATATCTCTAGAACGTACGAAGGAGTACACGAGGTATCTCTACAGCGTACAAAGGAGTACAGAAGGTATCTCTACAGCGCACAAAGGAGTACAGAAGGTATCTCTACAGCGTACAAAGGAGTACAGAAGGTATCTCTACAGCGCACAAAGGAGTACAGAAGGTATCTCTACAGCGCACAAAGGAGTACAGAAGGTATCTCTACAGCGAACAAAGGAGTACAGAAGGTATCTCTACAGCGCACAAAGGAGTACAGGAAATATCTCTAGAACGTACAAAGGAGTACACGAGGTATCTCTACAGCGTACAAAGGAGTACAGAAGGTATCTCTACAGCGCACAACGGAGTACAGAAGGTATTTCTACAGCGCACAAAGGAGTACAGAAGGTATCTCTACAGCGCACAAAGGAGTACAGAAGGTATCTCTACAGCGCACAAAGGAGTACAGGAAATATCTCTAGATCGTACAAAGGAGTACACGAGGTATCTCTACAGCGTACAAAGGAGTACAGAAGGTATCTCTACAGCGTACAAAGGAGTACAGAAGGTATCTCTACAGCGCACATAGGAGTACAGAAGGTATCTCTACAGCGCACAAAGGAGTACAGAAGGTATCTCTACAGCGCACAAAGGAGTACAGAAGGTATCTCTACAGCGCACAAAGGAGTACAGAAGGTATCTCCACAACGCACAAAGGAGTACAGGAAATATCTATAGAACGTACAAAGTTGTACACGAGGTATCTCTACAGCGTACAAAGGAGTACAGAAGGTATCTCTACAGCGCACAAAGGAGTACAGAAGGTATCTCTAATGCGCACAAAGGAGTACAGAAGGTATCTCTACAGCGCACAAAGGAGTACAGGAAATATCTCTAGAGCGTACAAAGGAGTACACGAGGTATCTCTACAGCGTACAAAGGAGTACAGAAGGTATCTCTACAGCGCACAAAGGAGTACAGAAGGTATCTCTACAGCGCACAAAGGAGTACAGGAAATATCTCTAGAACGTACAAAGGAGTACACGAGGTATCTCTACAGCGTACAAAGGAGTACAGAAGGTATCTCTACAGCGCACAAAGGAGTACAGAAGGTATCTCTACAGCGCACAAAGGAGTACAGAAGGTATCTCTACAGCGCACAAAGGAGTACAGAAGGTATCTCTTCAGCGCACAAAGGAGTACAGGAAATATCTCTAGAACGTACAAAGGAGTACACGAGGTATCTCTACCGCGTACAAAGGAGTACAGAAGGTATCTCAAGAGCGCACAAAGGAATACAGAAGGTATCTCTACAGCGCACAAAGGAGTACAGAAGGTATCTCTACAGCGCACAAAGGAGTACAGAAGGTATCTCTACAGCGCACAAAGGAGTACAGAAGGTATCTCTACAGCGCACAAAGGAGTACAGAAGGTATCTCTACAGCGAACAAAGGAGTACAGGAAATATCTCTAGAACGTACAAAGGAGTACACGAGGTATCTCTACAGCGTACAAAGGAGTACAGAAGGTATCTCTACAACGCACAAAGGAGTACAGGAAATATCTCTAGAACGTACAAAGGAGTACACGAGGTATCTCTACAGCGTACAAAGGAGTACAGAAGGTATCTCTACAGCGCACAAAGGAGTACAGAAGGTATCTCTACAGCGCACAAAGGAGTACAGAAGGTATCCCTACAGCGCACAAAGGAGTACAGGAAATATCTCTAGAACGTACAAAGGAGTACACGAGGTATCTCTACAGCGTACAAAGGAGTACAGAAGGTATCTCTACAGCGCACAAAGGAGTACAGGAAATATCTCTAGAACGTACAAAGGAGTACAGAAGGTATCTCTACAGCGCACAAAGGAGTACAGAAGGTATCTCTACAGCGCACAAAGGAGTACAGAAGGTATCTCTACAGCGCACAAAGGAGTACAGAAGGTATCTCTACAGCGCACAAAGGAGTACAGAAGGTATCTCTACAGCGCACAAAGGAGTACAGAAGGTATCTCTACAGCGCACAAAGGAGTAGAGGAAATATCTCTAGAACGTACAAAGGAGTACACGAGGTATCTCTACAGCGTACAAAGGAGTACAGAAGGTATCTCTACAGCGCACAAAGGAGTACAGAAGGTACCTCTACAGCGCACAAAGGAGTACAGAAGGTATCTCTACAGCGCACAAAGGAGTACAGAAGGTATCTCTACAGCGCACAAAGGAGTACAGGAAATATCTCTAGAACGTACAAAGGAGTACACGAGGTATCTCTACAGCGTACAAAGGAGTACAGAAGGTATCTCTACAGCGCACAAAGAAGTACAGAAGGTATCTCTACAGCGCACAAAGGAGTACAGAAGGTATCTCTACAGCGCACAAAGGAGTACAGAAGGTATCTCTACAGCGCACAAAGGAGTACAGGAAATATCTCTAGAACGTACAAAGGAGTACACGAGGTATCTCTACAGCGTACAAAGGAGTACAGAAGGTATCTCTACAGCGCACAAAGGAGTACAGAAGGTATCTCTACAGCGCACAAAGGAGTACAGAAGGTATCTCTACAGCGCACAAAGGAGTACAGAAGGTATCTCTACAGCGCACAAAGGAGTACAGGAAATATCTCTAGAACGTACAAAGGAGTACACGAGGTATCTCTACAGCGTACAAAGGAGTACAGAAGGGATCTCTACAGCGCACAAAGGAGTACAGAAGGTATCTCTACAGCGCACAAAGGAGTACAGAAGGTATCTCTACAGCGCACAAAGGAGTACAGAAGGTATCTCTACAGCGCACAAAGGAGTACAGGAAATATCTCTAGAACGTACAAAGGAGTACACGAGGTATCTCTACAGCGTACAAAGGAGTACAGAAGGTATCTCTACAGCGCACAAAGGAGTACAGAAGGTATCTCTACAGCGCACAAAGGAGTACAGAAGGTATCTCTACAGCGCACAAAGGAGTACAGAAGGTATCTCTACAGCGTACAAAGGAGTACAGAAGGTATCTCTACAGCGCACAAAGGAGTACAGAAGGTATCTCTACAGCGCACAAAGGAGTACAGGAAATATCTCTAGAACGGACAAAGGAGTACACGAGGTATCTCTACAGCGTACAAAGGAGTACAGAAGGTATCTCTACAGCGCACAAAGGAGTACAGAAGGTATCTCTACAGCGTACAAAGGAGTACAGAAGGTATCTCTACAGCGCACAAAGGAGTACAGAAGGTATCTCTACAGCGCACAAAGGAGTACAGAAGGTATCTCTACAGCGCACAAAGGAGTACAGGAAATATCTCTAGAACGTACAAAGGAGTACACGAGGTATCTCTACAGCGTACAAAGGAGTACAGAAGGTATCTCTACAGCGCACAAAGGAGTACAGAAGGTATCTCTACAGCGCACAAAGGAGTACAGAAGGTATCTCTACAGCGCACAAAGGAGTACAGGAAATAACTCTAGAACGTACAAAGGAGTACACGAGGTATCTCTACAGCGCACAAAGGAGTACAGAAGGTATCTCTACAGCGCACAAAGGAGTTCAGGAAATATCTCTAGAACGTACAAAGGAGTACACGAGGTATCTCTACAGCGTACAGAGGAGTACAGAAGGTATCTCTACAGCGCACAAAGGAGTACAGAAGGTATCTCTACAGCGCACAAAGGAGTACAGAAGGTATCTCTACAGCGCACAAAGGAGTACAGAAGGTATCTCTACAGCGCACAAAGGAGTACAGGAAATATCTCTAGAACGTACAAAGGAGTACACGAGGTATCTCTACAGCGTACAAAGGAGTACAGGAAATATCTCTAGAACGTACAAAGGAGTACACGAGGTATCTCTACAGCGCACAAAGGAGTACAGAAGGTATCTCTACAGCGCACAAAGGAGTACAGAAGGTATCTCTACAGCGCACAAAGGAGTACAGAAGGTATCTCTACAGCGCACAAAGGAGTACAGGAAATATCTCTAGAACGTACAAAGGAGTACACGAGGTATCTCTACAGCGTACAAAGGAGTACAGAAGGTATCTCTACAGCGCACAAAGAAGTACAGAAGGTATCTCTACAGCGCACAAAGGAGTACAGAAGGTATCTCTACAGCGCACAAAGGAATACAGAAGGTATCTCTACAGCGCACAAAGGAGTACAGAAGGTATCTCTACAGCGCACAAAGGAGTACAGAAGGTATCTCTACAGCGCACAAAGGAGTACAGAAGGTATCTCTACAGCGCACAAAGGAGTACAGAAGGTATCTCTACAGCGCACAAAGGAGTACAGAAGGTATCTCTACAGCGCACAAAGGAGTACAGGAAATATCTCTAGAACGTTCAAAGGAGTACACGAGGTATCTCTACAGCGTACAAAGGAGTACAGAAGGTATCTCTACAGCGCACTAAGGAGTAAAGAAGGTATCTCTACAGCGCACAAAGGAGTACAGAAGGTATCTCTACAGCGCACAAAGGAGTACAGAAGGTATCTCTACAGCGCACAAAGGAGTACAGAAGGTATCTCTACAGCGCACAAAGGAGTACAGAAGGTATCTCTACAGCGCAAAAAGGAGTTCAAAAGGTATCTCTACAGCGCACAAAGGAGTACAGAAGGTATCTCTTCAGCGCACAAAGGAGTACAGGAAATATCTCTAGAACGTACAAAGGAGTACACGAGGTATCTCTACAGCGTACAAAGGAGTACAGAAGGTATCTCTACAGCGCACAAAGGAGTACAGAAGGTATCTCTACAGCGCACATAGGAGTACAGACGGTATCTCTACAGCGCACAAAGGAGTACAGAAGGTATCTCTACAGCGCACAAAGGAGTACAGGAAATATCTCTAGAACGTACAAAGGAGTACACGAGGTATCTCTACAGCGTACAAAGGAGTACAGAAGGTATCTCTACAGCGCACAAAGGAGTACAGAAGGTATCTCTGAAGCGCACAAAGGAGTACAGAAGGTATCTCTACATCGCACAAAGGAGTACAGAAGGTATCTCTACAGCGCACAAAGGAGTACAGAAGGTATCTCTACAGCGCACAAAGGAGTACAGAAGGTATCTCTACAGCGCACAAATGAGAACAGAAGGTATCTCTACAGCGCACAAAGGAGTACAGAAGGTATCTCTACAGCGCACAAAGGAGTACAGAAGGTATCTCTACAGCGCACAAAGGAGTACAGGAAATATCTCTAGAACGTACAAAGGAGTACACGAGGTATCTCTACAGCGTACAAAGGAGTACAGAAGGTATCTCTACAGCGCACAAAGGAGTACAGAAGGTATCTCTACAGCGCACAAAGGAGTACAGAAGGTATCTCTACAGCGCACAAAGGAGTACAGAAGGTATCTCTACAGCGCACAAAGGAGTACAGAAGGTATCTCTACAGCGCACAAAGGAGTTCAGGAAATATCTCTAGAACGTACAAAGGAGTACACGAGGTATCTCTACAGCGTACAAAGGAGTACAGAAGGTATCTCTACAGCGCACAAAGGAGTACAGAAGGTATCTCTACAGCGCACAAAGGAGTACAGAAGGTATCTCTACAGCGCACAAAGGAGTACAGAAGGTATCTCTACAGCGCACAAAGGAGTACAGAGGGTATCTCTACAGCGCACAAAGGAGTACAGAAGGTATCTCTACAGCGCACAAAGGAGTACAGAAGGTATCTCTACAGCGCACAAAGGAGTACAGGAAATATCTCTAGAACGTACAAAGGAGTACACGAGGTATCCCTACAGCGTACAAAGGAGTACAGGAAATATCTCTAGAACGTACAAAGGAGTACACGAGGTATCTCTACAGCGCAGAAAGGAGTACAGAAGGTATCTCTACAGCGCACAAAGGAGTACAGAAGGTATCTCTACAGCGCACAAAGGAGTACAGAAGGTATCTCTACAGCGCACAAAGGAGTACAGAAGGTATCTCTACAGCGCACAAAGGAGTACAGGAAATATCTCTAGAACGTACAAAGGAGTACACGAGGTATCTCTACAGCGTACAAAGGAGTACAGAAGGTATCTCTACAGCGCACAAAGGAGTACAGAAGGTATCTCTACAGCGCACAAAGGAGTACAGAAGGTATCTCTACAGCGCACAAAGGATTACAGAAGGTATCTCTACAGCGCACAAAGGAGTACAGGAAATATCTCTAGAACGTACAAAGGAGTACACGAGGTATCTCTACAGCGTACAAAGGAGTACAGAAGGTATCTCTACAGCGCACAAAGGAGTACAGAAGGTATCTCTACAGCGCACAAAGGAGTACAGAAGGTATCTCTACAGCGCACAAAGGAGTACAGAAGGTATCTCTACAGCGCACAGAGGAGTACAGGAAATATCTCTAGAACGTACAAAGGAGTACACGAGGTATCTCTATAGCGTACAAAGGAGTACAGAAGGTATCTTTACAGCGCACAAAGGAGTACAGAAGGTATCTCTACAGCGCAAAAAGGAGTACAGGAAATATCTCTAGAACGTACAAAGGAGTACAAGAGGTATCTCTACAGCGTACAAAGGAGTACAGAAGGTATCTCTACAGCGCACAAAGGAGTACAGAAGGTATCTCTACAGCGCACAAAGGAGTACAGAAGGTATCTCTACAGCGCACAAAGGAGTACAGAAGGTATCTCTACAGCGCACAAAGGAGTACAGAAGGTATCTCTTCAGCGCACAAAGGAGTACAGAAGGTATCTCTACAGCGCACAAAGGAGTACAGGGGAAATATCTCTAGAACGTACAAAGGAGTACACGAGGTATCTCTACAGCGTACAAAGGAGTACAGAAGGTATCTCTACAGCGCACAAAGGAGAACAGAAGGTATCTCTACAGCGCACAAAAGAGTACAGGAAATATCTCTAGAACGTACAAAGGAGTACAGAAGGTATCTCTACAGCGCACAAAGGAGTACAGAAGGTATCTCTACAGCGCACAAAGGAGTACAGAAGGTATCTCTACAGCGCACAAAGGAGTACAGAAGGTATCTCTACAGCGCATAAAGGAGTACAGGAAATATCTCTAGAACGTACAAAGGAGTACACGAGGTATCTCTACATCGTACATAGGAGTACAGAAGGTATATCTACAGCGCACAAAGGAGTACAGAAGGTATCTTTACAGCGCACAAAGGAGTACAGAAGGTATCTCTACAGCGCACAAAGGAGTACAGGAAATATCTCTAGAACGTACAAAGGAGTACCCGAGGTACCTCTACAGCGTACAAAGGAGTACTGAAGGTATCTCTACAGCGCACAAAGGAGTACAGAAGGTATCTCTACAGCGCACAAAGGAGTACAGAAGGTATCTCTACAGCGCACAAAGGAGTACAGAAGGTATCTCTACAGCGCACATAGGAGTATAGAAGGTATCTCTACAGCACACAAAGGAGTACAGAAGGTATCTCTACAGCGCACAAAGGAGTACAGAAGGTATCTCTACAGCGCACAAAGGAGTACAGAAGGTATCTCTACAGCATACAAAGGAGTACAGAAGGTATCTCTACAGCGCACAAAGGAGTACAGGAAATATCTCTAGAACGTACAAAGGAGTACACGAGGTATCTCTACAGCGTACAAAGGAGTACAGAAGGTATCTCTACAGCGCACAAAGGAGTACAGAAGGTATCTCTACAGCGCACAAAGGAGTACAGAAGGTATCTCTACAGCGCACAAAGGAGTACAGAAGGTATCTCTACAGCGCTCAAAGGAGTACAGAAAATATCTCTAGAACGTACAAAGGAGTACACGAGGTATCTCTACAGCGTACAAAGAAGTACAGAAGGTATCTCTACAGCGCACAAAGGAGTACAGAAGGTATCTCTACAGCGCACAAAGGAGTACAGAAGGTATCTCTACAGCGCACAAAGGAGTACAGAAGGTTTCTCTACAGCGCACAAAGGAGTACAGGAAATATCTCTAGAACGTACAAAGGAGTACACGAGGTATCTCTACAGCGTACAAAGGAGTACAGAAGGTATCTCTACAGCGCACAAAGGAGGACAGAAGGTATTTCTACAGCGCACAAAGGAGTACAGGAAATATCTCTAGAACGTACAAAGGAGTACACGAGGTATCTCTACAGCGTACAAAGGAGTACAGAAGGTATCTCTACAGCGCACAAAACAGTACAGAAGGTATCTCTACAGCGCACAAAGGAGTACAGAAGGTATCTCTACTGCGCACAAAGGAGTACAGAAGGTATCTCTACAGCGCACAAAGGAGTACAGGAAATATCTCTAGAACGTACAAAGGAGTACACGAGGTATCTCTACAGCGTACAAAGGAGTACAGAAGGTATTTCTACAGCGCACAAAGGAGTACAGAAGGTATCTCTACAGCGCACAAAGAAGAACAGAAGGTATCTCTACAGCGCACAAAGGAGTACAGAAGGTATCTCTACAGCGCACAAAGGAGTACAGAAGGTATCTCTTCAGCGCACAAAGGAGTACAGGAAATATCTCTAGAACGTACAAAGGAGTACACGAGGTATCTCTACAGCGTACAAAGGAGTACAGAAGGTATCTCTACAGCGCACAAAGGAGTACAGAAGGTATCTCTACAGCGCACAAAGGAGTACAGAAGGTATCTCTACAGCGCACAAAGGAGTACAGAAGGTATCTCTATAGCGCACAAAGGAGTACAGAAGGTATCTCTACAGCGCACAAAGGAGTACAGAAGGTATCTCTACAGCGCACAAAGAAGTACAGAAGGTATCTCTACAGCGCACAAAGGAGTACAGAAGGTATCTCTACAGCGCACAAAGGAGTACAGAAGGTATCTCTACAGCGCACAAAGGTGTACAGAAGGTATCTCTACAGCGCACAAAGGAGTACAGGAAATATCTCTAGAACATACAAAGGAGTACACGAGGTATCTCTACAGCGTACAAAGGAGTACAGAAGGTATCTCTATAGCGCACAAAGGAGTACTTAAGGTATCTCTACAGCGCACAAAGGAGTACAGGAAATATCTCTAGAACGTACAAAGGAGTACAGAAGGTATCTCTACAGCGCACAAAGGAGTACAGAAGGTATCTCTACAGCGCACAAAGGAGTACAGAAGGTATCTCTACAGCGCACAAAGGAGTACAGAAGGTATCTCTACAGTGCACAAAGGAGTACAGGAAATATCTCTAGAACGTACAAAGGAGTACACGAGGTATCTCTACAGCGTACAAAGGAGTACAGAAGGTATCTCTACAGCGCACAAAGGAGTAAAGAAGGTATCTCTACAGCGCACAAAGGAGTACAGAAGGTATCTCTACAGCGCACAAAGGAGTACAGAAGGTATCTCTACAGCGCACAAAGGAGTACAGGAAATATCTCTAGAACGTACAAAGGAGTACACGAGGTATCTCTACAGCGTACGGAGGAGTACAGAAGGTATCTCTACAGCGCACAAAGGAGTACAGAAGGTATCTCTACAGCGCACAAAGGAGTACAGAAGGTATCTCTACAGCGCACAAAGGAGTACAGAAGGTATCTCTACAGCGCACAAAGGAGTACAGAAGGTATCTCTACAGCGCACAAAGGAGTACAGAAGGTATCTCTACAGCGCACAAAGGAGTAAAGGAAATATCTCTAGAACGTACAAAGGAGTACACGAGGTATCTCTACAGCGTACAAAGGAGTAGAGAAGGTATCTCTACAGCGCACAAAGGAGTACAGAAGGTATCTCTACAGCGCACAAAGGAGTACAGAAGGTATCTCTACAGCGCACAAAGGAGTACAGAAGGTATCTCTACAGCGCACAAAGGAGTACAGAAGGTATCTCTACAGCGCACAAAGGAGTACAGAAGGTATCTCTACAGCGCACAAAGGAGTACAGGAAATATCTCTAGAACGTACAACGGAGTACACGAGGTATCTCTACAGCGTACAAAGGAGTACAGAAGGTATCTCTACAGCGCACATAGGAGTACAGAAGGTATCTCTACAGCACACAAAGGAGTACAGAAGGTATCTCTACAGCGCACAAAGGAGTACAGAAGGTATCTCTACAGCGCACAAAGGAGTACAGAAGGTATCTCTACAGCGCACAAAGGAGTACAAAAGGTATCTCTACAGCGCACAAAGGAGTACAGAAGGTATCTCTACAGCGCACAAAGGAGTACAGAAGGTATCTCTACAGCGCACAAAGGAGTACAGAAGGTATCTCTACAGCGCACAAAGGAGTACAGGAAATATCTCTAGAACGTACAAAGGAGTACACGAGGTATCTCTACAGCGTACAAAGGAGTACAGAAGGTATCTCTACAGCGCACAAAGGAGTACAGAAGGTATCTCTACAGCGCACAAAGGAGTACAGAAGGTATCTTTACAGCGCACAAAGGAGTACAGAAGGTATCTCTACAGCGCACAAAGGAGTACAGGAAATATCTCTAGAACGTACAAAGGAGTACCCGAGGTACCTCTACAGCGTACAAAGGAGTACTGAAGGTATCTCTACAGCGCACAAAGGAGTACAGAAGGTATCTCTACAGCGCACAAAGGAGTACAGAAGGTATCTCTACAGCGCACAAAGGAGTACAGAAGGTATCTCTACAGCGCACATAGGAGTATAGAAGGTATCTCTACAGCACACAAAGGAGTACAGAAGGTATCTCTACAGCGCACAAAGGAGTACAGAAGGTATCTCTACAGCGCACAAAGGAGTACAGAAGGTATCTCTACAGCATACAAAGGAGTACAGAAGGTATCTCTACAGCGCACAAAGGAGTACAGGAAATATCTCTAGAACGTACAAAGGAGTACACGAGGTATCTCTACAGCGTACAAAGGAGTACAGAAGGTATCTCTACAGCGCACAAAGGAGTACAGAAGGTATCTCTACAGCGCACAAAGGAGTACAGAAGGTATCTCTACAGCGCACAAAGGAGTACAGAAGGTATCTCTACAGCGCTCAAAGGAGTACAGAAAATATCTCTAGAACGTACAAAGGAGTACACGAGGTATCTCTACAGCGTACAAAGAAGTACAGAAGGTATCTCTACAGCGCACAAAGGAGTACAGAAGGTATCTCTACAGCGCACAAAGGAGTACAGAAGGTATCTCTACAGCGCACAAAGGAGTACAGAAGGTTTCTCTACAGCGCACAAAGGAGTACAGGAAATATCTCTAGAACGTACAAAGGAGTACACGAGGTATCTCTACAGCGTACAAAGGAGTACAGAAGGTATCTCTACAGCGCACAAAGGAGGACAGAAGGTATTTCTACAGCGCACAAAGGAGTACAGGAAATATCTCTAGAACGTACAAAGGAGTACACGAGGTATCTCTACAGCGTACAAAGGAGTACAGAAGGTATCTCTACAGCGCACAAAACAGTACAGAAGGTATCTCTACAGCGCACAAAGGAGTACAGAAGGTATCTCTACTGCGCACAAAGGAGTACAGAAGGTATCTCTACAGCGCACAAAGGAGTACAGGAAATATCTCTAGAACGTACAAAGGAGTACACGAGGTATCTCTACAGCGTACAAAGGAGTACAGAAGGTATTTCTACAGCGCACAAAGGAGTACAGAAGGTATCTCTACAGCGCACAAAGAAGAACAGAAGGTATCTCTACAGCGCACAAAGGAGTACAGAAGGTATCTCTACAGCGCACAAAGGAGTACAGAAGGTATCTCTTCAGCGCACAAAGGAGTACAGGAAATATCTCTAGAACGTACAAAGGAGTACACGAGGTATCTCTACAGCGTACAAAGGAGTACAGAAGGTATCTCTACAGCGCACAAAGGAGTACAGAAGGTATCTCTACAGCGCACAAAGGAGTACAGAAGGTATCTCTACAGCGCACAAAGGAGTACAGAAGGTATCTCTATAGCGCACAAAGGAGTACAGAAGGTATCTCTACAGCGCACAAAGGAGTACAGAAGGTATCTCTACAGCGCACAAAGAAGTACAGAAGGTATCTCTACAGCGCACAAAGGAGTACAGAAGGTATCTCTACAGCGCACAAAGGAGTACAGAAGGTATCTCTACAGCGCACAAAGGTGTACAGAAGGTATCTCTACAGCGCACAAAGGAGTACAGGAAATATCTCTAGAACATACAAAGGAGTACACGAGGTATCTCTACAGCGTACAAAGGAGTACAGAAGGTATCTCTATAGCGCACAAAGGAGTACTTAAGGTATCTCTACAGCGCACAAAGGAGTACAGGAAATATCTCTAGAACGTACAAAGGAGTACAGAAGGTATCTCTACAGCGCACAAAGGAGTACAGAAGGTATCTCTACAGCGCACAAAGGAGTACAGAAGGTATCTCTACAGCGCACAAAGGAGTACAGAAGGTATCTCTACAGTGCACAAAGGAGTACAGGAAATATCTCTAGAACGTACAAAGGAGTACACGAGGTATCTCTACAGCGTACAAAGGAGTACAGAAGGTATCTCTACAGTGCACAAAGGAGTAAAGAAGGTATCTCTACAGCGCACAAAGGAGTACAGAAGGTATCTCTACAGCGCACAAAGGAGTACAGAAGGTATCTCTACAGCGCACAAAGGAGTACAGGAAATATCTCTAGAACGTACAAAGGAGTACACGAGGTATCTCTACAGCGTACGGAGGAGTACAGAAGGTATCTCTACAGCGCACAAAGGAGTACAGAAGGTATCTCTACAGCGCACAAAGGAGTACAGAAGGTATCTCTACAGCGCACAAAGGAGTACAGAAGGTATCTCTACAGCGCACAAAGGAGTACAGAAGGTATCTCTACAGCGCACAAAGGAGTACAGAAGGTATCTCTACAGCGCACAAAGGAGTAAAGGAAATATCTCTAGAACGTACAAAGGAGTACACGAGGTATCTCTACAGCGTACAAAGGAGTAGAGAAGGTATCTCTACAGCGCACAAAGGAGTACAGAAGGTATCTCTACAGCGCACAAAGGAGTACAGAAGGTATCTCTACAGCGCACAAAGGAGTACAGAAGGTATCTCTACAGCGCACAAAGGAGTACAGAAGGTATCTCTACAGCGCACAAAGGAGTACAGAAGGTATCTCTACAGCGCACAAAGGAGTACAGGAAATATCTCTAGAACGTACAACGGAGTACACGAGGTATCTCTACAGCGTACAAAGGAGTACAGAAGGTATCTCTACAGCGCACATAGGAGTACAGAAGGTATCTCTACAGCACACAAAGGAGTACAGAAGGTATCTCTACAGCGCACAAAGGAGTACAGAAGGTATCTCTACAGCGCACAAAGGAGTACAGAAGGTATCTCTACAGCGCACAAAGGAGTACAAAAGGTATCTCTACAGCGCACAAAGGAGTACAGAAGGTATCTCTACAGCGCACAAAGGAGTACAGAAGGTATCTCTACAGCGCACAAAGGAGTACAGAAGGTATCTCTACAGCGCACAAAGGAGTACAGGAAATATCTCTAGAACGTACAAAGGAGTACACGAGGTATCTCTACAGCGTACAAAGGAGTACAGAAGGTATCTCTACAGCGCACAAAGGAGTACAGAAGGTATCTCTACAGCGCACAAAGGAGTACAGAAGGTATCTCTACAGCGCACAAAGGAGTACAGAAGGTATCTCTACAGCGCACGAAGGAGTACAGGAAATATCTCTAGAACGTACAAAGGAGTACACGAGGTATCTCTACAGCGTACAAAGGAGTACAGAAGGTATCTCTACAGCGCACAAAGGAGTACAGAAGGTATCTCTACAGCGCACAAAGGGGTACAGAAGGTATCTCCACAGCGCACAAAGGAGTACAGGAAATATCTCTAGAACGTACAAAGGAGTACACGAGGTATCTCTACATCGTACATAGGAGTACAGAAGGTATATCTACAGCGCACAAAGGAGTACAGAAGGTATCTTTACAGCGCACAAAGGAGTACAGAAGGTATCTCTACAGCGCACAAAGGAGTACAGGAAATATCTCTAGAACGTACAAAGGAGTACCCGAGGTATCTCTACAGCGTACAAAGGAGTACTGAAGGTATCTCTACAGCGCACAAAGGAGTACAGAAGGTATCTCTACAGCGCACAAAGGAGTACAGAAGGTATCTCTACAGCGCACAAAGGAGTACAGAAGGTATCTCTACAGCGCACAAAGGAGTATAGAAGGTATCTCTACAGCACACAAAGGAGTACAGAAGGTATCTCTACAGCGCACAAAGGAGTACAGAAGGTATCTCTACAGCGCACAAAGGAGTACAGAAGGTATCTCTACAGCATACAAAGGAGTACAGAAGGTATCTCTACAGCGCACAAAGGAGTACAGGAAATATCTCTAGAACGTACAAAGGAGTACACGAGGTATCTCTACAGCGTACAAAGGAGTACAGAAGGTATCTCTACAGCGCACAAAGGAGTACAGAAGGTATCTCTACAGCGCACAAAGGAGTACAGAAGGTATCTCTACAGCGCACAAAGGAGTACAGAAGGTATCTCTACAGCGCTCAAAGGAGTACAGAAAATATCTCTAGAACGTACAAAGGAGTACACGAGGTATCTCTACAGCGTACAAAGAAGTACAGAAGGTATCTCTACAGCGCACAAAGGAGTACAGAAGGTATCTCTACAGCGCACAAAGGAGTACAGAAGGTATCTCTACAGCGCACAAAGGAGTACAGAAGGTTTCTCTACAGCGCACAAAGGAGTACAGGAAATATCTCTAGAACGTACAAAGGAGTACACGAGGTATCTCTACAGCGTACAAAGGAGTACAGAAGGTATCTCTACAGCGCACAAAGGAGGACAGAAGGTATTTCTACAGCGCACAAAGGAGTACAGGAAATATCTCTAGAACGTACAAAGGAGTACACGAGGTATCTCTACAGCGTACAAAGGAGTACAGAAGGTATCTCTACAGCGCACAAAGGAGTACAGAAGGTATCTCTACAGCGCACAAAGGAGTACAGAAGGTATCTCTACAGCGCACAAAGGAGTACAGAAGGTATCTCTACAGCGCACAAAGGAGTACAGGAAATATCTCTAGAACGTACAAAGGAGTACACGAGGTATCTCTACAGCGTACAAAGGAGTACAGAAGGTATTTCTACAGCGCACAAAGGAGTACAGAAGGTATCTCTACAGCGCACAAAGAAGAACAGAAGGTATCTCTACAGCGCACAAAGGAGTACAGAAGGTATCTCTACAGCGCACAAAGGAGTACAGAAGGTATCTCTTCAGCGCACAAAGGAGTACAGGAAATATCTCTAGAACGTACAAAGGAGTACACGAGGTATCTCTACAGCGTACAAAGGAGTACAGAAGGTATCTCTACAGCGCACAAAGGAGTACAGAAGGTATCTCTACAGCGCACAAAGGAGTACAGAAGGTATCTCTACAGCGCACAAAGGAGTACAGAAGGTATCTCTATAGCGCACAAAGGAGTACAGAAGGTATCTCTACAGCGCACAAAGGAGTACAGAAGGTATCTCTACAGCGCACAAAGGAGTACAGAAGGTATCTCTACAGCGCACAAAGGAGTACAGAAGGTATCTCTACAGCGCACAAAGGAGTACAGAAGGTATCTCTACAGCGCACAAAGGTGTACAGAAGGTATCTCTACAGCGCACAAAGGAGTACAGGAAATATCTCTAGAACATACAAAGGAGTACACGAGGTATCTCTACAGCGTACAAAGGAGTACAGAAGGTATCTCTACAGCGCACAAAGGAGTACTTAAGGTATCTCTACAGCGCACAAAGGAGTACAGGAAATATCTCTAGAACGTACAAAGGAGTACAGAAGGTATCTCTACAGCGCACAAAGGAGTACAGAAGGTATCTCTACAGCGCACAAAGGAGTACAGAAGGTATCTCTACAGCGCACAAAGGAGTACAGAAGGTATCTCTACAGTGCACAAAGGAGTACAGGAAATATCTCTAGAACGTACAAAGGAGTACACGAGGTATCTCTACAGCGTACAAAGGAGTACAGAAGGTATCTCTACAGCGCACAAAGGAGTAAAGAAGGTATCTCTACAGCGCACAAAGGAGTACAGAAGGTATCTCTACAGCGCACAAAGGAGTACAGAAGGTATCTCTACAGCGCACAAAGGAGTACAGGAAATATCTCTAGAACGTACAAAGGAGTACACGAGGTATCTCTACAGCGTACGGAGGAGTACAGAAGGTATCTCTACAGCGCACAAAGGAGTACAGAAGGTATCTCTACAGCGCACAAAGGAGTACAGAAGGTATCTCTACAGCGCACAAAGGAGTACAGAAGGTATCTCTACAGCGCACAAAGGAGTACAGAAGGTATCTCTACAGCGCACAAAGGAGTACAGAAGGTATCTCTACAGCGCACAAAGGAGTAAAGGAAATATCTCTAGAACGTACAAAGGAGTACACGAGGTATCTCTACAGCGTACAAAGGAGTAGAGAAGGTATCTCTACAGCGCACAAAGGAGTACAGAAGGTATCTCTACAGCGCACAAAGGAGTACAGAAGGTATCTCTACAGCGCACAAAGGAGTACAGAAGGTATCTCTACAGCACACAAGGAGTACAGAAGGTATCTCTACAGCGCACAAAGGAGTACAGAAGGTATCTCTACAGCGCACAAAGGAGTACAGGAAATATCTCTAGAACGTACAACGGAGTACACGAGGTATCTCTACAGCGTACAAAGGAGTACAGAAGGTATCTCTACAGCGCACATAGGAGTACAGAAGGTATCTCTACAGCGCACAAAGGAGTACAGAAGGTATCTCTACAGCGCACAAAGGAGTACAGAAGGTATCTCTACAGCGCACAAAGGAGTACAGAAGGTATCTCTACAGCGCACAAAGGAGTACAAAAGGTATCTCTACAGCGCACAAAGGAGTACAGAAGGTATCTCTACAGCGCACAAAGGAGTACAGAAGGTATCTCTACAGCGCACAAAGGAGTACAGAAGGTATCTCTACAGCGCACAAAGGAGTACAGGAAATATCTCTAGAACGTACAAAGGAGTACACGAGGTATCTCTACAGCGTACAAAGGAGTACAGAAGGTATCTCTACAGCGCACAAAGGAGTACAGAAGGTATCTCTACAGCGCACAAAGGAGTACAGAAGGTATCTCTACAGCGCACAAAGGAGTACAGAAGGTATCTCTACAGCGCACGAAGGAGTACAGGAAATATCTCTAGAACGTACAAAGGAGTACACGAGGTATCTCTACAGCGTACAAAGGAGTACAGAAGGTATCTCTACAGCGCACAAAGGAGTACAGAAGGTATCTCTACAGCGCACAAAGGGGTACAGAAGGTATCTCCACAGCGCACAAAGGAGTACAGAAGGTATCTCTACAGCGCACAAAGGAGTACAGAAGGTATCTCTACAGCGCACAGAGGAGTACAGAAGGTATCTCTACAGCGCACAAAGGAGTACAGAAGGTATCTCTACAGGGCACAAAGGAGTACAGAAGGTATCTCTACAGCGCACAAAGGAGTACAGGAAATATCTCTAGAACGTACAAAGGAGTACACGAGGTATCTCTACAGCGTACGAAGGAGTACAGAAGGTATCTCTACAGCGCACAAAGGAGTACAGAAGGTATCTCTACAGCGCACAAAGGAGTACAGAAGGTATCTCCACAGCGCACAAAGGAGTACAGAAGGTATCTCTACAGCGCACAAAGGAGTACAGAAGGTATCTCTACAGCGCACAAAGGAGTACAGAAGGTATCTCTACAGCGCACAAAGGAGTACAGAAGGTATCTCTACAGCGCACAAAGGAGTACAGGAAATATCTCTAGAACGTACAAAGGAGTACACGAGGTATCTCTACAGCGTACAAAGGAGTACAGAAGGTATCTCTACAGCGCACAAAGGAGTACAGAAGGTATCTCTACAGCGCACAAAGGAGTACAGAAGGTATCTCTACAGCGCACAAAGGAGTAAAGGAAATATCTCTAGAACGTACAAAGGAGTACACGAGGTATCTCTACAGCGCACAAAGGAATACAGGAAATATCTCTAGAACGTACAAAGGAGTACACGAGGTATCTCTACAGCGTACAAAGGAGTACAGAAGGTATCTCTACAGCGCACAAAGGAGTACAGAAGGTATCTCTACAGCGCGCAAAGGAGTACAGAAGGTATCTCTACAGCGCACAAAGGAGTACAGAAGGTATCTATACAGCGCTCAAAGGTGTACAGAAAATATCTCTAGAACGTACAAAGGAGTACACGAGGTATCTCTACAGCGTACAAAGGAGTACAGAAGGTATCTCTACAGCGCACAAAGGAGTACAGAAGGTATCTCTACAGCGCACAAAGGAGTACAGAAGGTATCTCTACAGCGCACAAAGGAGTACAGAAGGTTTCTCTACAGCGCACAAAGGAGTACAGGAAATATCTCTGGAACGTACAAAGGAGTACACGAGGTATCTCTACAGCGTACAAAGGAGTACAGAAGGTATCTCTACAGCGCACAAAGGAGGAAAGAAGGTATTTCTACAGCGCACAAAGGAGTACAGGAAATATCTCTAGAACGTACAAAGGAGTACACGAGGTATCTCTACAGCGTACAAAGGAGTACAGAAGGTATCTCTACAGCGCACGAAGGAGTACAGAAGGTATCTCTGCAGCGCACAAAGGAGTACAGAAGGTATCTCTACAGCGCACAAAGGAGTACAGAAGGTATCTCTACAGCGCACAAAGGAGTACAGGAAATATCTCTAGAACGTACAAAGGAGTACACGAGGTATCTCTACAGCGTACAAAGGAGTACAGAAGGTATTTCTACAGCGCACAAAGGAGTACAGAAGGTATCTCTACAGCGCACAAAGAAGAACAGGAGGTATCTCTACAGCGCACAAAGGAGTACAGAAGGTATCTCTTCAGCGCACAAAGGAGTACAGGAAATATCTCTAGAACGTACAAAGGAGTACACGAGGTATCTCTACAGCGTACAAAGGAGTACAGAAGGTATCTCTACAGCGCACAAAGGAGTACAGAAGGTATCTCTACAGCGCACAAAGGAGTACAGAAGGTATCTCTACAGCGCACAAAGGAGTACAGAAGGTATCTCTATAGCGCACAAAGGAGTACAGAAGGTATCTCTACAGCGCACAAAGGAGTACAGAAGGTATCTCTACAGCGCACAAAGGAGTACAGAAGGTATCTCTACAGCGCACAAAGGAGTACAGAAGGTATCTCTACAGCGCACAAAGGAGTACAGAAGGTATCTCTACAGCGCACAAAGGAGTACAGAAGGTATCTCTACAGCGCACAAAGAAGTACAGGAAATATCTCTAGAACATACAAAGGAGTACACGAGGTATCTCTACAGCGTACAAAGGAGTACAGAAGGTATCTCTACAGCGCACAAAGGAGTACTTAAGGTATCTCTATAGCGCACAAAGGAGTACAGGAAATATCTCTAGAACGTACAAAGGAGTACAGAAGGTATCTCTACAGCGCACAAAGGAGTACAGAAGGTATCTCTACAGCGCACAAAGGAGTACAGAAGGTATCTCTACAGCGCACAAAGGAGTACAGAAGGTATCTCTACAGCGCACAAAGGAGTACAGGAAATATCTCTAGAACGTACAAAGGAGTACACGAGGTATCTCTACAGCGTACAAAGGAGTACAGAAGGTATCTCTACAGCGCACAAAGGAGTAAAGAAGGTATCTCTACAGCGCACAAAGGAGTACAGAAGGTATCTCTACAGCGCACAAAGGAGTACAGAAGGTATCTCTACAGCGCACAAAGGAGTACAGGAAATATCTCTAGAACGTACAAAGAAGTACACGAGGTATCTCTACAGCGTACGAAGGAGTACAGAAGGTATCTCTACAACGCACAAAGGAGTACAGAAGGTATCTCTACAGCGCACAAAGGAGTACAGAAGGTATCTCTACAGCGCACAAAGGAGTACAGAAGGTATCTCTACAGCGCACAAAGGAGTACAGAAGGTATCTCTACAGCGCACAAAGGAGTACAGAAGGTATCTCTACAGCGCACAAAGGAGTAAAGGAAATATCTCTAGAACGTACAAAGGAGTACACGAGGTATCTCTACAGCGTACACAGGAGTAGAGAAGGTATCTCTACAGCGCACAAAGGAGTACAGAAGGTATCTCTACAGCGCACAAAGGAGTACAGAAGGTATCTCTACAGCGCACAAAGGAGTACAGAAGGTATCTCTACAGCGCACAAAGGAGTACAGAAGGTATCTCTACAGCGCACAAAGGAGTACACAAGGTATCTCTACAGCGCACAAAGGAGTACAGGAAATATCTCTAGAACGTACAACGGAGTACACGAGGTATCTCTACAGCGTACAAAGGAGTACAGAAGGTATCTCTACAGCGCACATAGGAGTACAGAAGGTATCTCTACAGCGCACAAAGGAGTACAGAAGGTATCTCTACAGCGCACAAAGGAGTACAGAAGGTATCTCTACAGCGCACAAAGGAGTACAGAAGGTATCTCTACAGCGCACAAAGGAGTACAGAAGGTATCTCTACAGCGCACAAAGGAGTACAGAAGGTATCTCTACAGCGCACAAAGGAGTACAGAAGGTATCTCTACAGCGCACAAAGGAGTACAGAAGGTATCTCTACAGCGCACAAAGGAGTACAGGAAATATCTCTAGAACGTACAAAGGAGTACACGAGGTATCTCTACAGCGTACAAAGGAGTACAGAAGGTATCTCTACAGCGCACAAAGGAGTACAGAAGGTATCTCTACAGCGCACAAAGGAGTACAGAAGGTATCTCTACAGCGCACAAAGGAGTACAGAAGGTATCTCTACAGCGCACGAAGGAGTACAGGAAATATCTCTAGAACGTACAAAGGAGTACACGAGGTATCTCTACAGCGTACAAAGGAGTACAGAAGGTATCTCTACAGCGCACAAAGGAGTACAGAAGGTATCTCTACAGCGCACAAAGGGGTACAGAAGGTATCTCCACAGCGCACAAAGGAGTACAGCAGGTATCTCTACAGCGCACAAAGGAGTACAGAAGGTATCTCTACAGCGCACAAAGGAGTACAGAAGGTATCTCTACAGCGCACAAAGGAGTACAGAAGGTATCTCTACAGCGCACAAAGGAGTACAGAAGGTATCTCTACAGCGCACAAAGGAGTACAGGAAATATCTCTAGAACGTACAAAGGAGTACACGAGGTATCTCTACAGCGTACGAAGGAGTACAGAAGGTATCTCTACAGCGCACAAAGGAGTACAGAAGGTATCTCTACAGCGCACAAAGGAGTACAGAAGGTATCTCTACAGCGCACAAAGGAGTACAGAAGGTATCTCTACAGCGCACGAAGGAGTACAGGAAATATCTCTAGAACGTACAAAGGAGTACACGAGGTATCTCTACAGCGTACAAAGGAGTACAGAAGGTATCTGTACAGCGCACAAAGGAGTACAGAAGGTATCTCTACAGCGCACAAAGGAGTACAGAAGGTATCTCCACAGCGCAGAAAGGAGTACAGAAGGTATCTCTACAGCGCACAAAGGAGTACAGAAGGTATCTCTACAGCGCACAAAGGAGTACAGAAGGTATCTCTACAGCGCACAAAGGAGTACAGAAGGTATCTCTACAGCGCACAAAGGAGTACAGGAAATATCTCTAGAACGTACAAAGGAGTACACGAGGTATCTCTACAGCGTACAAAGGAGTACAGAAGGTATCTCTACAGCGCACAAAGGAGTACAGAAGGTATCTCTACAGCGCACAAAGGAGTACAGAAGGTATCTCTACAGCGCACAAAGGAGTACAGGAAATATCTCTAGAACGTACAAAGGAGTACACGAGGTATCTCTACAGCGCACAAAGGAATACAGGAAATATCTCTAGAACGTACAAAGGAGTACACGAGGTATCTCTACAGCGTACAAAGGAGTACAGAAGGTATCTCTACAGCGCACAAAGGAGTACAGAAGGTATCTCTACAGCGCACAAAGGAGTACAGAAGGTATCTCTACAGCGCACAAAGGAGTACAGAAGGTATCTCTACAGCGCATAAAGGAGTACAGAAGGTATCTCTACAGCGCACAAAGGAGTACAGAAGGTATCTCTACAGCGCAAAAAGGAGTACAAAAGGTATCTCTACAGCGCACAAAGGAGTACAGAAGGTATCTCTTCAGCGCACAAAGGAGTACAGGAAATATCTCTAGAACGTACAAAGGAGTACACGAGGTATCTCTACAGCGTACAAAGGAGTCCAGAAGGTATCTCTACAGCGCACAAAGGAGTACAGAAGGTATCTCTACAGCGCACAAAGGAGTACAGAAGGTATCTCTACAGCGCACAAAGGAGTACAGAAGGTATCTCTACAGCGCACAAAGGAGTACAGGAAATATCTCTAGAACGTACAAAGGAGTACACGAGGTATCTCTACAGCGTACAAAGAAGTACAGAAGGTATCTCTACAGCGCACAAAGGAGTACAGAAGGTATCTCTAAAGCGCACAAAGGAGTACAGAAGGTATCTCTACATCGCACAAAGGAGTACAGAAGGTATCTCTACAGCGCACAAAGGAGTACAGAAGGTATCTCTACAGCGCACAAAGGAGTACAGAAGGTATCTCTACAGCGCACAAATGAGAACAGAAGGTATCTCTGCAGCGCACAAAGGAGTACAGAAGGTATCTCTACAGCGCACAAAGGAGTACAGAAGGTATCTCTCAAGCGCACAAAGGAGTACAGGAAATATCTCTAGAACGTACAAAGGAGTACACGAGGTATCTCTACAGCGTACAAAGGAGTACAGAAGGTATCTCTACAGCGCACAAAATAGTACAGAAGGTATCTCTACAGCGCACAAAGGAGTACAGAAGGTATCTCTACAGCGCACAAAGGAGTACAGAAGGTATCTCTACAGCGCACAAAGGAGTACAGAAGGTATCTCTACAGCGCACAAAGGAGTTCAGGAAATATCTCTAGAACGTACAAAGGAGTACACGAGGTATCTCTACAGCGTACAAAGGAGTACAGAAGGTATCTCTACAGCGCACAAAGGAGTACAGAAGGTATCTCTACAGCGCACAAAGGAGTACAGAAGGTATCTCTACAGCGCACAAAGGAGTACAGAAGGTATCTCTACAGCGCACAAAGGAGTACAGAAGGTATCTCTACAGCGCACAAAGGAGTACAGAAGGTATCTCTACAGCGCACAAAGGAGTACAGAAGGTATCTCTACAGCGCACAAAGGAGTACAGAAGGTATCTCTACAGCGCACAAAGGAGTACAGAAGGTATCTCTACAGCGCACAAAGGAGTACAGAAGGTATCTCTACAGTGCACAAAGGAGTACAGAAGGTTTCTCTACAGCGCACAAAGGAGTACAGGAAATATCTCTAGAACGTACAAAGGAGTACACGAGGTATCTCTACAGCGTACAAAGGAGTACAGAAGGTATCTCTACAGCGCACAAAGGAGTACAGAAGGTATCTCTACAGCGCACAAAGGAGTACAGAAGGTATCTCTACAGCGCACAGAGGAGTACAGAAGGTTTCTCTACAGCGCTCAAAGGAGTACAGGAAATATCTCTAGAACGTACAAAGGAGTACACGAGGTATCTCTACAGCGTACAAAGGAGTACAGAAGGTATCTCTACAGCGCACAAAGGAGTACAGAAGGTATCTCTACAGCGCACAAAGGAGTACAGAAGGTATCTCTACAGTGCACAAAGGAGTACAGAAGGTTTCTCTACAGCGCACAAAGGAGTACAGGAAATATCTCTAGAACGTACAAAGGAGTACACGAGGTATCTCTACAGCGTACAAAGGAGTACAGAAGGTATCTCTACAGCGCACAAAGGAGGACAGAAGGTATTTCTACAGCGCACAAAGGAGTACAGGAAATATCTCTAGAACGTACAAAGGAGTACACGAGGTATCTCTACAGCGTACAAAGGAGTACAGAAGGTATCTCTACAGCGCACAAAGGAGTACAGAAGGTATCTCTACAGCGCACAAAGGAGTACAGAAGGTATCTCTACAGCGCACAAAGGAGTACAGAAGGTATCTCTACAGCGCACAAAGGAGTACAGGAAATATCTCTAGAACGTACAAAGGAGTACACGAGGTATCTCTACAGCGTACAAAGGAGTACAGAAGGTATTTCTACAGCGCACAAAGGAGTACAGAAGGTATCTCTACAGCGCACAAAGAAGAACAGAAGGTATCTCTACAGCGCACAAAGGAGTACAGAAGGTATCTCTACAGCGCACAAAGGAGTACAGAAGGTATCTCTACAGCGCACAAAGGAGTACAGGAAATATCTCTAGAACGTACAAAGGAGTACACGAGGTATCTCTACAGCGTACAAAGGAGTACAGAAGGTATCTCTACAGCGCACAAAGGAGTACAGAAGGTATCTCTACAGCGCACAAAGGAGTACAGAAGGTATCTCTACAGCGCACAAAGGAGTACAGAAGGTATCTCTATAGCGCACAAAGGAGTACAGAAGGTATCTCTACAGCGCACAAAGGAGTACAGAAGGTATCTCTACAGCGCACAAAGGAGTACAGAAGGTATCTCTACAGCGCACAAAGGAGTACAGAAGGTATCTCTACAGCGCACAAAGGAGTACAGAAGGTATCTCTACAGCGCACAAAGGAGTACAGAAGGTATCTCTACAGCGCACAAAGGAGTACAGGAAATATCTCTAGAACATACAAAGGAGTACACGAGGTATCTCTACAGCGTACAAAGGAGTACAGAAGGTATCTCTACAGCGCACAAAGGAGTACTTAAGGTATCTCTACAGCGCACAAAGGAGTACAGGAAATATCTCTAGAACGTACAAAGGAGTACAGAAGAAATCTCTAGAACGTACAAAGGAGTACAGAAGGTATCTCTACAGCGCACAAAGGAGTACAGAAGCTATCTCTACAGCGCACAAAGGAGTACAGAAGGTATCTCTACAGCGCACAAAGGAGTACAGAAGGTATCTCTACAGCGCACAAAGGAGTACAGGAAATATCTCTAGAACGCACAAAGGAGTACACGAGGTATCTCTACAGCGCACAAAGGAGTAAAGAAGGTATCTCTACAGCGCACAAAGGAGTACAGAAGGTATCTCTACAGCGCACAAAGGAGTACAGAAGGTATCTCTACAGCGCACAAAGGAGAACAGGAAATATCTCTAGAACGTACAAAGGAGTACACGAGGTATCTCTACAGCGTACAAAGGAGTACAGAAGGTATCTCTACAGCGCACAAAGGAGTACAGAAGGTATCTCTACAGCGCACAAAGGAGTACAGGAAATATCTCTAGAACGTACAAAGGAGTACACGAGGTATCTCTACAGCGTACAAAGGAGTACAGAAGGTATTTCTACAGCGCACAAAGGAGTACAGAAGGTATCTCTACAGCGCACAAAGAAGAACAGAAGGTATCTCTACAGCGCACAAAGGAGTACAGAAGGTATCTCTACAGCGCACAAAGGAGTACAGAAGGTATCTCTACAGCGCACAAAGGAGTACAGGAAATATCTCTAGAACGTACAAAGGAGTACACGAGGTATCTCTACAGCGTACAAAGGAGTACAGAAGGTATCTCTACAGCGCACAAAGGAGTACAGAAGGTATCTCTACAGCGCACAAAGGAGTACAGAAGGTATCTCTACAGCGCACAAAGGAGTACAGAAGGTATCTCTATAGCGCACAAAGGAGTACAGAAGGTATCTCTACAGCGCACAAAGGAGTACAGAAGGTATCTCTACAGCGCACAAAGGAGTACAGAAGGTATCTCTACAGCGCACAAAGGAGTACAGAAGGTATCTCTACAGCGCACAAAGGAGTACAGAAGGTATCTCTACAGCGCACAAAGGAGTACAGAAGGTATCTCTACAGCGCACAAAGGAGTACAGGAAATATCTCTAGAACATACAAAGGAGTACACGAGGTATCTCTACAGCGTACAAAGGAGTACAGAAGGTATCTCTACAGCGCACAAAGGAGTACTTAAGGTATCTCTACAGCGCACAAAGGAGTACAGGAAATATCTCTAGAACGTACAAAGGAGTACAGAAGAAATCTCTAGAACGTACAAAGGAGTACAGAAGGTATCTCTACAGCGCACAAAGGAGTACAGAAGCTATCTCTACAGCGCACAAAGGAGTACAGAAGGTATCTCTACAGCGCACAAAGGAGTAAAGAAGGTATCTCTACAGCGCACAAAGGAGTACAGAAGGTATCTCTACAGCGCACAAAGGAGTACAGAAGGTATCTCTACAGCGTACAAAGGAGTACAGAAGGTATCTCTACAGCGCACAAAGGAGTACAGAAGGTATCTCTACAGCGCACAAAGGGGTACAGAAGGTATCTCCACAGCGCACAAAGGAGTACAGCAGGTATCTCTACAGCGCACAAAGGAGTACAGAAGGTATCTCTACAGCGCACAAAGGAGTACAGAAGGTATCTCTACAGCGCACAAAGGAGTACAGAAGGTATCTCTACAGCGCACAAAGGAGTACAGAAGGTATCTCTACAGCGCACAAAGGAGTACAGGAAATATCTCTAGAACGTACAAAGGAGTACACGAGGTATCTCTACAGCGTACGAAGGAGTACAGAAGGTATCTCTACAGCGCACAAAGGAGTACAGAAGGTATCTCTACAGCGCACAAAGGAGTACAGAAGGTATCTCTACAGCGCACAAAGGAGTACAGAAGGTATCTCTACAGCGCACGAAGGAGTACAGGAAATATCTCTAGAACGTACAAAGGAGTACACGAGGTATCTCTACAGCGTACAAAGGAGTACAGAAGGTATCTGTACAGCGCACAAAGGAGTACAGAAGGTATCTCTACAGCGCACAAAGGAGTACAGAAGGTATCTCCACAGCGCAGAAAGGAGTACAGAAGGTATCTCTACAGCGCACAAAGGAGTACAGAAGGTATCTCTACAGCGCACAAAGGAGTACAGAAGGTATCTCTACAGCGCACAAAGGAGTACAGAAGGTATCTCTACAGCGCACAAAGGAGTACAGGAAATATCTCTAGAACGTACAAAGGAGTACACGAGGTATCTCTACAGCGTACAAAGGAGTACAGAAGGTATCTCTACAGCGCACAAAGGAGTACAGAAGGTATCTCTACAGCGCACAAAGGAGTACAGAAGGTATCTCTACAGCGCACAAAGGAGTACAGGAAATATCTCTAGAACGTACAAAGGAGTACACGAGGTATCTCTACAGCGCACAAAGGAATACAGGAAATATCTCTAGAACGTACAAAGGAGTACACGAGGTATCTCTACAGCGTACAAAGGAGTACAGAAGGTATCTCTACAGCGCACAAAGGAGTACAGAAGGTATCTCTACAGCGCACAAAGGAGTACAGAAGGTATCTCTACAGCGCACAAAGGAGTACAGAAGGTATCTCTACAGCGCATAAAGGAGTACAGAAGGTATCTCTACAGCGCACAAAGGAGTACAGAAGGTATCTCTACAGCGCAAAAAGGAGTACAAAAGGTATCTCTACAGCGCACAAAGGAGTACAGAAGGTATCTCTTCAGCGCACAAAGGAGTACAGGAAATATCTCTAGAACGTACAAAGGAGTACACGAGGTATCTCTACAGCGTACAAAGGAGTCCAGAAGGTATCTCTACAGCGCACAAAGGAGTACAGAAGGTATCTCTACAGCGCACAAAGGAGTACAGAAGGTATCTCTACAGCGCACAAAGGAGTACAGAAGGTATCTCTACAGCGCACAAAGGAGTACAGGAAATATCTCTAGAACGTACAAAGGAGTACACGAGGTATCTCTACAGCGTACAAAGAAGTACAGAAGGTATCTCTACAGCGCACAAAGGAGTACAGAAGGTATCTCTAAAGCGCACAAAGGAGTACAGAAGGTATCTCTACATCGCACAAAGGAGTACAGAAGGTATCTCTACAGCGCACAAAGGAGTACAGAAGGTATCTCTACAGCGCACAAAGGAGTACAGAAGGTATCTCTACAGCGCACAAATGAGAACAGAAGGTATCTCTGCAGCGCACAAAGGAGTACAGAAGGTATCTCTACAGCGCACAAAGGAGTACAGAAGGTATCTCTCAAGCGCACAAAGGAGTACAGGAAATATCTCTAGAACGTACAAAGGAGTACACGAGGTATCTCTACAGCGTACAAAGGAGTACAGAAGGTATCTCTACAGCGCACAAAATAGTACAGAAGGTATCTCTACAGCGCACAAAGGAGTACAGAAGGTATCTCTACAGCGCACAAAGGAGTACAGAAGGTATCTCTACAGCGCACAAAGGAGTACAGAAGGTATCTCTACAGCGCACAAAGGAGTTCAGGAAATATCTCTAGAACGTACAAAGGAGTACACGAGGTATCTCTACAGCGTACAAAGGAGTACAGAAGGTATCTCTACAGCGCACAAAGGAGTACAGAAGGTATCTCTACAGCGCACAAAGGAGTACAGAAGGTATCTCTACAGCGCACAAAGGAGTACAGAAGGTATCTCTACAGCGCACAAAGGAGTACAGAAGGTATCTCTACAGCGCACAAAGGAGTACAGAAGGTACCTCTACAGCGCACAAAGGAGTACAGAAGGTATCTCTACAGCGCACAAAGGAGTACAGAAGGTATCTCTACAGCGCACAAAGGAGTACAGAAGGTATCTCTAAAGCGCACAAAGGAGTACAGAAGGTATCTCTACATCGCACAAAGGAGTACAGAAGGTATCTCTACAGCGCACAAAGGAGTACAGAAGGTATCTCTACAGCGCACAAAGGAGTACAGAAGGTATCTCTACAGCGCACAAATGAGAACAGAAGGTATCTCTGCAGCGCACAAAGGAGTACAGAAGGTATCTCTACAGCGCACAAAGGAGTACAGAAGGTATCTCTCAAGCGCACAAAGGAGTACAGGAAATATCTCTAGAACGTACAAAGGAGTACACGAGGTATCTCTACAGCGTACAAAGGAGTACAGAAGGTATCTCTACAGCGCACAAAATAGTACAGAAGGTATCTCTACAGCGCACAAAGGAGTACAGAAGGTATCTCTACAGCGCACAAAGGAGTACAGAAGGTATCTCTACAGCGCACAAAGGAGTACAGAAGGTATCTCTACAGCGCACAAAGGAGTTCAGGAAATATCTCTAGAACGTACAAAGGAGTACACGAGGTATCTCTACAGCGTACAAAGGAGTACAGAAGGTATCTCTACAGCGCACAAAGGAGTACAGAAGGTATCTCTACAGCGCACAAAGGAGTACAGAAGGTATCTCTACAGCGCACAAAGGAGTACAGAAGGTATCTCTACAGCGCACAAAGGAGTACAGAAGGTATCTCTACAGCGCACAAAGGAGTACAGAAGGTATCTCTACAGCGCACAAAGGAGTACAGAAGGTATCTCTACAGCGCACAAAGGAGTACAGAAGGTATCTCTACAGCGCACAAAGGAGTACAGAAGGTATCTCTACAGCGCACAAAGGAGTACAGAAGGTATCTCTACAGTGCACAAAGGAGTACAGAAGGTTTCTCTACAGCGCACAAAGGAGTACAGGAAATATCTCTAGAACGTACAAAGGAGTACACGAGGTATCTCTACAGCGTACAAAGGAGTACAGAAGGTATCTCTACAGCGCACAAAGGAGTACAGAAGGTATCTCTACAGCGCACAAAGGAGTACAGAAGGTATCTCTACAGCGCACAGAGGAGTACAGAAGGTTTCTCTACAGCGCTCAAAGGAGTACAGGAAATATCTCTAGAACGTACAAAGGAGTACACGAGGTATCTCTACAGCGTACAAAGGAGTACAGAAGGTATCTCTACAGCGCACAAAGGAGTACAGAAGGTATCTCTACAGCGCACAAAGGAGTACAGAAGGTATCTCTACAGTGCACAAAGGAGTACAGAAGGTTTCTCTACAGCGCACAAAGGAGTACAGGAAATATCTCTAGAACGTACAAAGGAGTACACGAGGTATCTCTACAGCGTACAAAGGAGTACAGAAGGTATCTCTACAGCGCACAAAGGAGGACAGAAGGTATTTCTACAGCGCACAAAGGAGTACAGGAAATATCTCTAGAACGTACAAAGGAGTACACGAGGTATCTCTACAGCGTACAAAGGAGTACAGAAGGTATCTCTACAGCGCACAAAGGAGTACAGAAGGTATCTCTACAGCGCACAAAGGAGTACAGAAGGTATCTCTACAGCGCACAAAGGAGTACAGAAGGTATCTCTACAGCGCACAAAGGAGTACAGGAAATATCTCTAGAACGTACAAAGGAGTACACGAGGTATCTCTACAGCGTACAAAGGAGTACAGAAGGTATTTCTACAGCGCACAAAGGAGTACAGAAGGTATCTCTACAGCGCACAAAGAAGAACAGAAGGTATCTCTACAGCGCACAAAGGAGTACAGAAGGTATCTCTACAGCGCACAAAGGAGTACAGAAGGTATCTCTACAGCGCACAAAGGAGTACAGGAAATATCTCTAGAACGTACAAAGGAGTACACGAGGTATCTCTACAGCGTACAAAGGAGTACAGAAGGTATCTCTACAGCGCACAAAGGAGTACAGAAGGTATCTCTACAGCGCACAAAGGAGTACAGAAGGTATCTCTACAGCGCACAAAGGAGTACAGAAGGTATCTCTATAGCGCACAAAGGAGTACAGAAGGTATCTCTACAGCGCACAAAGGAGTACAGAAGGTATCTCTACAGCGCACAAAGGAGTACAGAAGGTATC